>OY770150.1:9066828-10266828 GCA_963669345.1 Gortyna flavago | reverse complement strand
AGTCTACAAGTATGTGATAAGACAATGGCTGCGGTTCACTGTAGAAATAGGTTACTTGTGCACTGTCTTGTAGAATCAACGGGACAGTTATTTTCTGAGATTTGAGAAGGCTAATTCCCGTAATGAAACGTTCAAAATCTAGGCGCAATCTCATCTCAGCGACAATGAATGTCAAAAACTTGTAAAAAGTTCAGGACAGGGAAATTATAGGTATTTTTGACAGTTTGAGACTGAGATCAGAGGGGCAATTCTCGTAATTTTAAGAACGTTCACAGTCTGATCTCAGTCTCAATCTGTCAAAAATAACACTTATAATCAATCCTAGGTATTACAAGGTTATATACTATTGCTATAGTTTAGCTTTCTCTACATTACAATAGCTAAAATAATTTGAGGTACTTCAGAATTATTTAATCACTGCATCCCTCGGTCTGGCCTGCAGTGTACGAGTCTTGTAATTAATTAAACTTGTATAAGTCGTGTGTTTGTTTGAGAGGCGCTCCCCGGCGTTAAGTCAACCAGATCCGAAGCAGCACTAATTACAGTGGCCTGCCAACTTCTGGGGACACAAGCTTTGATGGAGGATGGTTTCTTAGGGAAACAGGACCTTAAGTAAGCTTTAGTAATTAGTGATTTTTCGGGAAAATCGTAAAAAACGTCAAAAAAAGTTTGTGCTACGAATTCTGGAATGTAAAAAAACGGTCATCCATCCAAAGACCGACCTTGGCTTAAAAGATTGGTCAGCCTCTGAGGATGCGGGCCAATGTCCCGAGTTCTGATGCAGCACTTATTACAGTGACCGGCCAGTTTCTGAGGACACGAGCATTGATGGAGGAAGGTTTCTTCGAGAAACCATAGCTTAGTTATTATTTAGTAGTATGTACTTGTTGAATTTTTATAGTAAACTTTCATGAGCTGAACTCCTTTAATAAAGATTGGTCCTTTGCTGCTATGGACAGAGAGAGGTGAATAGAAAGTGGAGGCCTTTGCCCAGTGTACTTGTTGAATTTTTATAGTAAACTTTCATGAGCTGGACTCCTTTAATAAAGATTGGTCCTTGGCTGCTCTGGACAGAGAGAGGTGAATAGAAAGTGGAGGCCTTTGCCCAGCAATGGTACATTATTGGCTAATAATATAATCTTTCATAGAATACGATACTAAAAGTCATAAAATGTTCTTGTTACAAGTTTTACAACATGTAAAAACCGTCACCCATTCAAAAACCGACCGTTGCTTAACTACGTTGTTTATTGTTATTAGTAAACTGGACAGACTAGATACAGAACTCGGGAGAGGTCCAGCAGTCGATTGCAATAAGTAATCAGTCAATCAGATCCGATGCAGCACTAACTACCATCTAGCCTGCCATCTCCTGAGGACACGAGCTCTTTATTGGAGGAAGCTTTCTTAGGGTATCTGGCGGTTAAGTAAGATTTAGAAGTGCATATTGTGTTATTCAATGATCAAATTTTGTAAAAATGTATTCAACAAAGTCAATAAAAGTCCTTGTTGCAAATTCTGCAATTTGGAAAAACGACCACCCAACCACAAACTGACTTTGGCAACTCTAACCCAACCTTGTTGGATCCTTATAGTCACGAGCCCCAATCATCATAAAATATTTTAATGTTCTTCCGCACATTTGTATTACAACATGAAACAAGATATGGGAGTATCGGCACATGTTGCCAATTTTCAGATATATAAACAAGTTTATTTCAATTACAAAGGGTATTTCGATACATGTTATTAGAGATCACCTTTCAACTCATTAAGCTCCGCTAATGAGACACAATTGATTTTTAGCCGACTTCCAAAAAGGAGGAGGTTATAATGTTCGACTTTATGTAGGTACTTACGCTTTTTTTTATGTATGTTCACCGATTTTTCCGTCAATTGTGGACCAATTAGAAAAAAAAAATTGTTTGAAGTGTATACTCTCGAAGAGGTCCCATTGTCATCAAGTTAGAATCTGATGAATGGATCCCATGGAAATCGAGGGAATCCCTCAAATTTTATAGGCAAACCTATAGCGATTTGGGTATTTTTTTAAAAGTTACTTGAGCATTTGCTCTCGGAAATCATCATTTAGATAAAGTAGAGCTGATGATGAAGACTACAGATGGCCATCGGAACTACTCAATGATAAATATTTCACGGGTTGCGATTCAATTACTTTAATATAGTTGCTAAGCAATATATGCTCGTCACAATGCGTATGGTGAGTGGTTGTTCAGGAGTTCTCCTATGGTTCTTACCAAGAGAACTCCTCAACAATTAACGTCCCAGCATCGGGAAAAGCAACATTTTGTAAAAGATGATGAGCAGTTGACATTAGGCTATTGTTACTTAGATAAATTACAAACTCTCCCACTAAAAAGTGAAAAATGTAAAACTTTTTACAAAAAAAAAGTTTTTCTATTGTATCGTACTACATAGGGTACGCGCGGAGCTTGATGGATTAAGCAAGGAATTGCTTAAAAGGTGGCCCGATACAATAAGTTTGTCGTAAATAGTCGTAATACATTGTAGCGACTTGTGCCCCCTGGTGCAAATGGGTATTTGCAGCAATTTGGCAATCGACGTGGTTGTCCAGACAGGAGGACGCTGTCCATCCCCTTATTAATACAGGGATGATAATTAAATAAATAGCACTATAATAACACTACGGAAAGCCTAATTACCATCAATTACTATAATTGGCAGTGATGACAATCAGTAGGTAATCATCATTAAGTTACGCATCAATAATATTGGCTGGTAATTATTCCAGTGCAGGACAAAGACATCTTTTCATACAGAGAAGGAATGAACGTCGATCTAGTCTTTGAGTGTAGTGATTAAAATATTGAATTAATGTTTTTCAAAGGTCTGTAGCGGCATCTACATCGCCATATGCGAACTACGCTTCACTGATGCATTACAACACTTCACGGGCACCTGTAGCTAGATCAGTGAGCTGAAACTGTGTTCGTCCTTGCCCCGAGAGCGAGGCGGTAATATTTTCTCATTGTTTGTCTTATTTCTTTTTAGTAAGTATATTCATGTTATACGTAATTGGGTATATATTATATTCATAGTTTTAATTGGTTTATGCGTATATTTATATTAAAAATATTTATTCCTGTATTTTCATGATTGCACCTACCATTGGTTGTCTCTGCATCACCCAAAGGTTGACTGGTAGAAAATGCCTATGGCATTAAATCCGCCTCTGTACATTTTTGTGCTTAAAGTATTTAATAAATGCACGCAATTTTTCTCTAAAATATAGACTCCTAAAACGATCTAAAACTCCTTAGATTCGCTCTATTCATTTCTTATAATAACTGTTCTATTCGTATAAATTTTCCTTCGTCCTTAGTCCTTATTGATATTCTGTAGGTACCTTTATAAATAAATTAAAGATGTGCCGAGGTAGACAGCAATACAACTAGTTTTGCCAAAAATCACGTTTATTTAACACTTAATTAGTGTCTTATAACACGCCTCTTTACCTCCTAATGATAGGGAGAGACGTTTAGAACACCTACATTCCTCCAGTTATGTTAAAAGTACCAACATAATATTCAACATATTTCTGTCCTTGTCCCATGCTACTTGGAGTCGACGCAACACGTTTTCTTTTTTCACTCCCTGTCAACCGTCACGTTATCAGTCATTCCTCACACAATCCATTCATCTTTTCTTTGGCCTTCCTCTGCCCGTCCATTCGTCAAAATTTACATCCATAATTTCATGTCATAGGAGGCGAACTAATTGCCCCTAATCGGACACAGATCCAGACAGCTACTCACTGAGGTTTTCTTATAAAAACCCAATAACACTGGCCAACCTGAGAATCGAAATCAAGTCGTGAGGTCTCGGTTTTGATAATCAGGTTGAGTAATCATGCTTACAATGAAACAGTCATAATGGTAGTCTCAACTAATATTATAAATAGAAAAGAGTTGATCTTTTGTAATTTGTTTGTTACGCCTTCACGCTAAAACGGCTGAACGGATTTTGATAAAAATTGGCCTCAAAAGTAATCCTATGTCCTTCGCCGGGCCATGACCTGGAGAAGGACATAGGATTATTTTTCATCCTGGATCGTAGACGAAGTCGCGAGAATCGGCAAGTCTCAAATAAAAAGGAGCGACATAAGTTTTTCCCATTCTTCACAAGACCAACTCATTTTATAATTTCCCTGAAAAAAAAACAAGGATCAACCGATGTATTCTGTGAAACTCTCACTATGAAAATTTAACTAAAGGAAGCTATCAATAGCATTAATCCCTAGCATCAGATGGAATAACAGCTCACCTTGAGCCCGCTTCACCTAAGTTTACACTGTGAAACTTTTACAGAATAAACCAGTTATTTCAAATCTTCACGTCTAGACCAATTAACGTAGACGCAATTATAAAAGTGTACCCGTCGTTATTATCAAAAATATCTCAACAGACATGCGAATATTATTTTATACGACGTACTTTGAATTCATTAGTTGGTACTAATGTGGATACGACGTAGTGGATTAATAATACCAGCCTGCCTGCAACACTGAAGGCTATCATCACCTGCCTAGCCTTTTCCCAACTATGTTGGGGCCGGTTTCCACTCTAAGCCCATGTTCGTACGAACGTAACGATTTCGCAGCCGGATTTTAATCACGCACTGGATTTTCAACTGTCGTTGTTGAGCCGAGCATTGAGGATCCAACAGAGGGCATCTGACTTCGAAAAAAAACACACTGTTGGATTTTCAACTAGTTTGTTGAAAATCAAGTCCGCGAAAAAAAATTGCAGCGGAAATATCACGCCCGTGCCTACCTGGGCTTACCGGATGCAACTGAACACAAAAAAAAGGTTAGATCATGAACTGTCTCGCTACAAGGCAAATGCTTGTTCTTAAACAGAGAAGGAACAAGCATTAATCACCACAATTGCCAACTGTGTGTTTGAAGATTTCAAATTCTAGTTTCCACGCGAATTGACGAATTAAAATTAACGAAAGGCACAAAACAAAGAGGTCTTGAGCTTTATTTAAAAAACACAAAGCTTCATAATTTAGAATGATTATCAATTATTTATTTAAAACCGTTACCTGTATTTTTTCAACAAATTTAAAAATACAAATAAATCCTTCAAACAAATTCTTCTACATCAGGATTCTATAGAAGGATTAAAAACGTGATTTTTACAACAGAATGGATAAAGTACAATATGTTTATTTTCCAAATATCTACATTTCTAGGAAAAGCAAAACAGACGCAGTACAATAAGAAACAAGAATATGTTTCTGTTTTATATAAATGTCAAAGCTTTCCAAGATCCGTTTGAGTACAACAAAAGGACAAATATAGAATTATCTTATGAAAGAAATCTCAGATGAATGTTATAGAATAAAGTGAACGCTTTCTGTGTGAATAAAAATATGTGTTGCAACATCAACAAAACGATTTGTAACTTAGCACAAACACATCACACACCAGCAGTAATTGTAAGGAAAAAAAAAATTGACGATATTATTTATGTATTTAAGCTTCATGTACAGTAATGGTGCCTGTCGATCGAAGGTTAAGTTACGCTTGCCGCAGACGGTTCGTGGATGGGTGACCATACAATATATATTGAGACCCCTCCGTACCTCGGAAAGCACGTTAAGCACGTCCCGGCTGTATAAGGAATTTTCTAGCAGTCAACATTTTGTTAAAAGGACAACATTGTCAGATGTGTACCAAAAAATAATAAATTAACAAAATAAAGAAATATTTGTTTTATATAGGAAATTCTCAGTAACCTGCAGTTTGGAGTCTTGATAGGTAATAAATGTGACCGGTATTCTCTATAGGTTCGCTGTCTGTTACATGAGACTTTCAAAATAATTTGTAAAATATATAGACCGCTGCCTTTTCAAATATCAAGCGAGATAATTTGGGCTTCCAGTACTATGTATTAGCTGACAACATATTGGAGTACGTATTTTGTTGCTGATTTCGCTGCATACGTAAGCATATGCAGTACGTAAGCACGTAACTGTCTTGATTTTTTTAAGATACGATATTTTTTTGCATTTTTAGAAAGAAAATTAAGAGTCAATTAAAATGTCTTACAAAACAAAACTTTAAAACGAAAAGGGAACAAACATTATTATTATTATTTGTATAGATACACTTACAGCAAATTAACTGATACACGCGTATGAATCAAATAGCTTAGAGACATTGGTGTGGGAGACGTTACAACATTTTCTGGAGCCTATTCCATGCTGTTAAACATAAAAAAAAATAGACTTCATTCAGACAAAAAAATAATAAAATCGAAAATTTATTTCAATTTGATGTACCTACCTATCTGTATTTTAGTTAAAACAAAACTGCAAAAACATACATCTCCGATACAAACATGGATTTCAACAAGCAGCCAATTACAATTTTTCCCTGCTACATTTCATGCGTAACCTTCCCCGTCGCATCCCTCAGCTCCTATCCTTTCCATCTCATTACCGACACTGCACTGGATAAAGGCAAACGGACTATTTTAATTGTTCCTTCATGCCCCATTTGGGCTCAGATCGGTTCGGAGCTTCAAAATGACCGTTCTACTCCAAATAGTGGAAAATTACGGTAATATTACGTTTTATTATTAATTTGGGAGGGATAGCGAGATGAAAAGTGGACGAAAAAGGGGAAGTTAACTTGGTACTACAATATTCTAAAAAAAAAAAAACTGACAGGAGCCCAAAGGGTTAGTAATAATTTTACTTAGCTTCTAGTGTTAGTAGGTACAGGCCAGAATCGATCTACAATTTAAATTCAGCGTGGAACTGCATCCATTCCGCAACATCGGGGAATCCCACTGATCTGCGAACAGAATAATGTAGACGCCAGCACATCAAACTACCCGAAACTGTCAAATTTTCCCAACAACTTTGAACCGTTTGAACCTTATGCTTTAGCAATAAAGTCGAAAATCTATAAAATAAATTTGACAGATTGTAGTTGCTGGCGTCTGTATACAGTAGTAATGTCAGACAGTTGGAGAGAGGTATCTTTTCTTTAATTGTGTATCCTATTTCAGGCAAATAAATTACTTTGGCTATTGGCTTTGACTTCTGGGAAAGGTTCAAAATCTGCGCCTTAATTGCGTAAAAATCTGAAAGATTTTGAAGAAAACTGCTAGACCATTACTGATGATGTTTGAAAAATTCGTCTACTCAACAACGTAAATAACGCAATGAATTTTGTTGAACTGTCCAAATGAGAGGCGTTGATGTTGTAAGTATGTTTACTACTCCGCTATAGTAAGAATATAATTACTTTGCATGTATAATTACACTGCATTGCTGTATTTTTAAGTTAACATTCAGAGTTAACCATGACTTACGGTGAAGAAAACATCGAGTGCCTGTATGTGCGGAAACCTGAATTTGTTTATACATATATACCTAGTAAGCAAGCCTGGTTATCTATGTTCATTCTTTTTCGGAGGAAAGTTGCCTTGCACTGAGATAATTATAATCTGTTCCAACTCTTTTTAATGAAAGTGTAAACAAACATCAATCAATTCAGCCTATCGCCTATAGGCCTCTCCCAGACTATGCCACAACACCCTGTCCTCCACCTTCCGCATTCAGTCTGGCCTAGCCACTTTCTTTAGCTTCAGTCCATCTTGCTGGGGGGCGTCCCAAGCTACGCTGTCTTCCACACCGGCCATCAGTCCACAAACATGGCCTGCCCACTGCCACTTCAGTTTGCTGACTCTCACACAAAAAATTGCATCTAAAACAAACCAATCACTTTATCAGTATTTAGAAGGCTTCAATTATATTTTGTGCACATTTCAACTACGTTTCCACGTTTTTCCAAAAATTACTCTTTGATTAAAACGATTAAATTGTAATTCAAAAATCATTAGCAAAACTTCATGTACTAAAAATAACCTATCAGGAATCACTTTAAGAACAATTTAAAAGTAACAGCGAAGTTATTGCGTGAAAACTACCAGCAGCAATGGCTTTCATTTTAACTTAAGCTGACAAATTTTTCGAACATAATTATGAAGCAATGGATTAGCAATGTCCTTCAAAATGATTCAGATTATGATTGACAGTGTATTGGGGTGCTGTATTATCTATTAACATCTGTCGTCACAACTGTTGCCAGCTTACAAACAATTTTAATTAGACATTTCACTATTCTGTCACTAATGCCAACACCCTGTCACAATACATCGCGAACGTCATGTTCCGTCTCAGATTATAGCTAAGAATCATAGTGTTTGTCGGTGCGGTGTTGTAGAATTTGGAGACGTTTGTTTATAGCAATAACGGCAGTTATAGGTATGGTGTTTTTTTATGTGTGTTTTGGGTCGTAAAAATGTATGAAAACTCCCATCATCATCTGCCTAGCCTTTTCATAACTATGTTGGGGTCAGCTTCCAGTCTAACTGGATGCAGTTACCAGTATTTGACATGGAGCGATTGCCTATCTGACCTCTGGTTGTCAGGCTTTTGACGACCCATTACGACTGTCGAAGATCCACGAATGACAGCCGGGACCAACGGCTTAACGTGCTTTCCGAGGCACGGACGGGTCTGGGTATGTTAAGATGGTTACCCATCTACGAACCGACCGCGACAGGCGTAGCTTAACCCGATCGATCGAACCGTGCGGCTGTTCTGTTTAGCCACGAGCCCCCTAATAAGAAATTATTCATCCTCCGTCATCTATCAAAATAACAACGCCCAGTCGCCCAAGAGAACACGATAAACGTAAGTTATCTCTGATCTGACAGTTACTTAATTAAACACGTCATTACGACGTCATAGCCGTCAGCACCGTCTTAGTGACGTCACATTATCGTATGTCCGGTTAATTAATAACTTAGTTAATAATGTTAAATTAATAGATGTTATAATTGTTATATGACACTTAACTGTGGAGGAACAGATGTACATAATGTATGTCCTAGGTAGGGATTATTATATTATTAATATTCGATGATAATTTTAGAAGTGACTGCAAATTTAGTAAC
Organism: Gortyna flavago; assembly: GCA_963669345.1. Taxonomy (NCBI): domain Eukaryota; kingdom Metazoa; phylum Arthropoda; class Insecta; order Lepidoptera; family Noctuidae; genus Gortyna; species Gortyna flavago. Next base: position 10,257,808 of record OY770150.1, on the reverse strand, counting down.
ATTTATAAATAATAGTTTCTTGACTGATAAGCAAAGCCTTTAATTAAACCTTTTGGAGATGATATAATAGAAAGGAGGATTTATCAAGACTTTAAAAAAAAACACTGAATACTCTTGTGTTATAAATGCCTTGGGTAGTTACTATTTATGAACGCACGGTAATGCGTGTGTTCATTCGTGATAAATTAAATTGTGTGTTATATTATTTATTCATACCATTAGTTGCTTATATAGTTGCTTTATATTATCAGTATTGTTTGTTTTATTTTATTTTGTTACCTATAATAAGAATCATTTGATCGGACTTGGTTTCCGTACATACTTTTCGGGTAACCACTGAAAATCAGCGCTGTGCTATGGGTCGGTATAGCACAGCATCATGGTGATTGAAAGCCTTCTTGTCAAGTCACGACGTGCAGCCGTCAAGTATCCTGCTTTGTGCTCGTGATTACCATAGATATAGTTTGTTTAATTTTTCCATATTATTAGAAGTAAGTATCTTTTTGTATGCACGTGTTTCTGTGACAAATAAACCAATTTTTCTGACCACAAGGATGTTTAAATGAAATGACCAAAAGGATGTTCAAATAAAATTGGTATGTACAAACAGGTGTTTTAATTTGATTCGAACGAACTAACAATAGAGTTCTTTATGAAGTAGGTATGTTTATCATACGGGGCAGAACACATGAGATATTACAGTTTAGTGTGAATACACACTAGCGACACGCGTCAAACGGTAGAAGCATCTGCAACCGTCGACGAGTGTCGACGGCAGCAAAATTATTTTTTCAAAACTGACCGGTAGTTCCAGAGCATAGCGCCTTCAAAGAAACAAACTCTATAAGTACAAATCAATACAATCATTGATTATAACTTAAAACAAATAAATTAGAACAGGCATCACAACCCCACAGAACACTGAAACAACATGGCGTCGGCTTCAATATTGTGACAGGCTGTTGACATTCGAGACAGTAATGACTTGCTAAGTTATGTGCATTCTCTATGACCTGGCGTGGCAGGGTTAGAACTTAGTTTTATAATATCGGAGATGAACTGCATTACATTATGTAATATATTACGCAGTATTGTGAACCGGTCGAAGTGGAGGTGCTGACGCGACTCTAGTAGAAAAATGTTTCATAGAAAAGTGCAACACATAATATTGTTACGGTCAAAATGTATGACACAGTTATATATTTTCTTTTATAACCGACGAAATGATTCAACGCAGGGCGGTACAAAATCACGTAGGTACTTAATGAATTTATGGTAACAGGTAGCGCTCGTTACGTATCGATGTTTAACAAACTGATTAGTAAACTCAGAGCACTCCCATGTACCTAGTAGGAGCGAGCCTATCGTATTGAACTGGACACACATCCGGATTCAGTGCTCTATTACTGAGAAATTCCTAATTGGAAATCGTATCAACTGCCCGCCCCGGGGATCGTACCTAGGACTAACATGTAGCAGTCGTGTTTTTGACCACTATACTATCGATCGAGGCAGTCTGTAGATGCTTTCTTTTCTCTTCTAATAAAAATCCTCATTATTTTATATCTCATTTATAGATAACTAGCTCCTGCCTGCGACTTCGTCCGCGTGAAATTTCACCCTCCCCCCATTCACTATCTTAGGAGTGGAATTTCGAAAAACCCTTTTTTAGTGGATACCTACTCTTCATAAAGAACACACGCTCCAAATTGCATGTCTCTAGAACCAGCGGTTTAGGCTATGCATTGATATATCAGTCAGTCAGGACTTTGAATTTTAGAAATACAAGGTCCCATTAAAATAGATGAGCAAACTTTTATACCTAAATCATTCAGACCACCAAAATAAGGACGATGGTAAAAAAATATATTATAAGAAAAACGCATTAGGTACAGAGGCCAGCACATCAAGCTCCCCCAATCTGTCAAATTTTCCCAATTGAATATGAACCTTATTACTTTGCAGTAAAGTTGAAAATCTATCAAATAAATTTGACAGATTAAGGTAGCTTGATGTGCTGGCCTCTGTACTTACAAGAAAAATAATTAATCAACCAATGAAAACACACTAATGTGCCGACAATTTATTATTTTAGGTCAAAATAAAATCACTTTAATCAGTGTTTTTCTTACTTGGATGTTTTTGGTTAGGCGTACTGAGCGCTGTGTTAAAATTTGTCCATCTATTTTAATGGGACCCTGTATAGATAAGCGGCTTATCAACCTTATATTTTCTTATTGGATTTTTCCATCAGGAATTTCTCAGAAGCAGCTCAGAGTCTGGGTTTTAGCCCGGTTAATGACAATAGGCTTGTTTCTATCAGATGGAACTTAAACATGGTTGGTGAAATGTGGGTGTACTATATAGGAAACATTACTGTAACCAAGAATTCAGCATAATTATAATTCTAGACCGGGGCAGCGTAGTTTATCGCCAGTTCTTCTTCATAGGTACCCAAGTACCTACTACGCTTTGGAATGAGCACCTAGCTTCATATTTTCTGACTGACCGACTTCTTGACAGTTCAAAAGTGCCTGTAAATGGTTTAAGGTGAATGCGCAGTGGTAGACACCGAAATTCAATTCTTTTTACGTTTTTTGCAATTTGCAGGTCAGTGTCAGGTTGTATCTTGATCAAAATATGATTCGCGACTATATCAGGTACGTATTTACAGAATTATAAGCATTACAATCAGTAACACATCTTTCTAAGTTAGATTTGTACCTTAAGCACTTTTCCATAAAATATTTCTTTTTGATTAGAGATCGGATATTCAGATGCATATTCACCTAAAGTTGAGATGTTGGCTAATATCGAATGCACTATATTATCGATATCAAAAATCCCGCCATTCCGGAAATTTGTGTTTTTTCTGACTTTAGAAGCGGATGCATATCTACCTAATATTGTAAAGTAGGTAGGTACTCGTAGATACCAAACTGCATTAGCAAACAACGTCAAAATAAGATAACGGACAACACATAAATTTAGAATAATTTTATTTATGTAGTTCCTTCGGCATCCAAGGATTTTTTTACAGAAAAAATATTTTAAGAAGTCGCTTCAATACTTTCACAGCTAAAAATTCACTTTAGGTAAATATGCATCTCAATATCCGATGTCTAATTATGATATCTAAAGACTTATTTTTAGCATTTACGTTATAGTACGTGGGCGCAGTAAAACATATGTAAATGGCTACATAAAATTTTACAATCCGGTCAGTGAAGCCGTCAATGTTTAATGCTCATTCATAATAAATGTAATAAAATCGTATGGTATATTTGTTTTGACAGTATTGTCATGATTCCCAAATATTAATAAGACTAACTTCTGCCTGCGACTTCGTCCGTAATGTGTGTATGTACCTTGCGAATCAAACCCACCTAACTTAGGTGCCCTTTCGTTTTAAGGGTAACTAAAGACAAGGTGATACTAGAAGTGGCATCTATTAGAAAGGGGGTTCATGGCTAAGGTAAGTGGCTCACTCTTAATTTAAAAACTTCATGAAGTTTATGATCAGTAAATAACATTGTGCAACGGAACAAAATAGTATGCTGTCCTTGTCCTATACAGGTCGGCAGGGAGAGATCGACGTATATCCTGTTATCATGAATCCAGTAGGTACATGACCACAAGAGTCCGGCGTCCACCAGCCTGCTGTCTCGTCGATGCGTGTGAGTTCCAGTGCTTTAGGCATCTTCTGGGCACGCTCGTTCCATCATAGACCTCATCCATCGCATTCCATCAGGCGTGATCGAGGTCGAGAGCGGGCCAATTCAGCAAAAAAAAAAAGACATGATTCTGAACAGCGCTGAACCTGTTGTCGGTTATTAAAAAAAAGAACCACGTAGTTACTGCGCTTTTGTAGGAAACAGCAGTTTTTTTAAGCCGACGAAAAATTTAAACGCAGGGGCGTCCAGAATCACGTAATTACATACTGAATTCATGGTAACAGGCTAACAGGTTGTGCGTTCCTGCTAGCCTGTTTTGCTGCCACGCTACGACCCTTAACAGCCAGAACAAAAAAAAAAGTCAGATATTACACTAAGCGAAAATGTCGCGGACAGAAACCAGTGAATGTATATAAAATCTAGTAAAGAACTTAACATGAGATGGCAGTTGGTAGAGACATATGGAAGGAAAAACGTACGACACCCACGTCATCCCTAAATTAATTAGGATTAAGTCTGGAGAAGTCTGTACTAAACAAAGAACATTGAAACTATTTTCCAGTATATCCATTAAAACTTACATCTTCGTCAACGTCCACTATAGCATTTCCGCACTACGGGTCGGTCAGGTTGCGGCCACTATTCCTTAAATTTAAACCGTGTGGGCCAGGTTACTTCGTTTATTTCCAACTAAATGGACTTTTTGGAGCATCCATCTGTTTTAGAGGCAATAATGTGGTCAGGTTTGTGGCCGATTTGAGGGTGTATGATGTATAGAGGTCGTGTTATTGTGTTTGAAGTGAGAAACGGTGGAAATTATAGTATTTTAATACAAAACATGACGCTTGTATCACCGGAAAGCTTATAGAGGTATGAGGAGCAGGGTGTAAAGTTTACTCATCCTCTATACTATAGGAGGATGAGCGAACTTCTCCTCCCCCTCCCTTTTGAAATTCGTGAAATCCGTGAAATCCTCCTTTTTCTACAGAGTCTATAGAAAAAGGAGGATCCTCCGACCAGACGGGTGTTGTATCTGGCGGGCAACTGCCCAATGATGCATTTCGGGCCGTTATATCTATGCTAGTGCGCCGTAAACTCTGCTTGCGAGATGCAGGATTATGCGTGACGTCAGTATGACGCGTTGTTCGTATGTGGCGTTGTAGAAACCTCTACAAGCTTAAGCAGAGGTATGGCTATAGGACACTCACATTTCGCTAGTTATGTTTAAGTCCCGTGTAATAGGGGGCGAGCCTATTGCCATCAACCGGGCACAAATCCAGACTCCAGGCTGCTACTGAGAAATTCGAGATGGATAAACTCAATAACACTTTGCCCGACCCGGGAAACAAATCCCAACGTCCTGACGTTCTCGATGTAGCGCTTCTCAAGAATGTAAACCTCCGTTTGCAGTCTATCGAGACGGTACAAGAGCTTGATTCTGACCACCGCCCGGTCATCGGTCGATCGACTCGTTCACAGAGCACGTTCAATCCGTACTGACGGATTGCTCACGGGAACTTCCAGTGATGGAAGACCATCGCTGGAAACTGCCCGATGACGTACGTGAACTGGTGACCGAGAAGAACGCTGCCATTCGTGCCTACGACTCTTTTCCCTGCGACGCGAACAAATCCCACATGCGCCATTTACAGCGTGCTGTAAAGAAACGCATTGGGGAATGGCGCTCCGAGGGATGGGATAAGATGATCGGCGAACTCGAGCCCACCCACCACGCCTTCTGGCAACTCCAGAGGAAGCTCCGCTCCTCTGAAGAGGCCACAGTTCCTCCCCTCACACGCCCCGACAAAACGGTCGCTTTCGAAAACCTCGAAAAGGCCGAATGCCTAGCCGACAGCCTAGAGGCTCAATGCACTCCCAGCTCTCAACCAGTAGACAGAGCGCACCTCGACGAGGTGAACGCTGAAGTCGAACGGAGAGCCTCCCTCCCGCCAGTCGAAGACCCTGATGATCCTCTGCCTCCCGTCACTCCCGACGAAGTGCAAGACATCATAAAAGGGCTCGCAACCCGCAAAGCCCCCGGTTCGGACGGTATCACCAATAGGGTGTACAAACTCCTCCCCGCCCCCCTCATACTGCTCATGACCGCCATCTTCAATGGCGCCCTGAGCAACAACATCTTCCCCCAAGTGTGGAAAGAAGCCACAGTCATAGGCATCCCTAAGCCAGGCAAGCCCAAGTCTGAGCCCTCCAGCTACCGCCCCATCAGTCTGCTCAATGTTTTCGGTAAAGTCTACGAGAGGCTTATTTATAAGCGCCTCAAAGACTATGCCGAAGCAAAGAGCCTCATCCCCCCCGAACAGTTAGGTTTTCGCACGAAGCATTCGTGCATCCACCAGCTCCACCGCATAGTCGAGCACATTAGCGCTGCTTTTCAGCGAGGTGCTTCGACAGGCGTCCTGTTCTTCCATATAGCGAAGGCGTTCGACAAGGTCTGGCACAATGGCTTATTATATAAGCTGTACCTGCTAGGTGTGCCAGACCGTCTCGTGCTCATCTTACGAGATTTTCTGTCGGACCGCACTTTCCGCTACCGTATCGAGGGCGCTCTCTCTCCCCCTCACCCCATCCGCGCCGGAGTCCTCCAGGGTTCCGTTCTATCTCCCCTCATTTTCACCCTGTTCACTAGTGACATCCCGAACAGTAAAAAGGCACAGTTGGCGCTCTTCGCCGACGACACTGCCATTTACTGTTCGGGTGTCAACCAGTCATCCATAGCTCGAAACCTCCAAACCTCCGCAAGCGCCTTGAGCGATTGGTTCCGGAAATGGAGAATCGAGGTCAACCCCGATAAGAGTCAGGCGGTCATCTTCCCGAAACCGCGCAAACTACCCCCCCCCCCCCCTCCCGCGCCCGATCTCTATGTATGGCAAGCCGATCCCCTGGGGAAAGCGAGCCAAATACTTAGGTGTCATCCTAGACCACAACCTCACCTTCAACGAGCACATAAAGATCGTGAAGATGAGAAGTTTGCGCGCCTCTTTCGCTCTCGGTAGGCTCCACTCTATGATAACTGCCCGCAGCAAATTGTCACTCAAGTGCAAATTGCGCCTCTACACTGCGGTCATCCGTCCCATCATGACCTATGCTTGCGTAGTCTTCGCACACGCCAAGCCGCGATTTCTGCATAAAATGCAAACCCTCCAGAACCGTTTCCTCCGAAAGGTCACGGGAGCCCCCTTCTATGTCCGAAATGTGAATCTGCATCTAGATCTCAGACTCCCCACCATCCAGCAGTTCATGAAACGCCTTTCCAAGCGCTTCTTTGACTCTGCCATAAAGCACCCCAATCCCCTGATTGCGGCGGCCTCCCGATACACTCCCTCCCGCATAAGTAGGATTCGCCGACCAAGGCATACCCTCACTATCCCCGACGACGCCACTACCCTCCTCCAGGAGAGCAGTAAGGCCACTAGTACTCTCAGACGACATCACAAACACAAGCTCAGACATCCGTCCTTCCGTCCTCGCCGCCGAGGCCCGTCGCGACGTCCCGCACCATCACCGTGCCCGCCCCGACCGTTGCTCGAGCCAGCCCGCGCAGCTGAGCCTGTAGTTTTAAATTCGCCCCTAAACACTAATAATAATACCGATCCAGCCTGTCCCTTGCTGTCCTCTTCCAGCGACGCCCTGAGCCAAGGTCCGAACCCCGCAGGGGGTTACCCTTAGCGCTGTCGCTTAGTTTTTAAGTTATTGTTTGCCCTGGCTGGAGGCCTTAATTCGAGGCATCCACAGGAAAGTCCGGTTAAGCAGTAGCCATCCTCATAAAGGATGAACTGCGAGATGCCATAGTTAAAAAAAAAAAAAAAAAAAGGAAACAAATCCAGGACCTCATATTCAGCAACACCGCTTGCGACCACTGTACTAACTAGGCAGTCAAGTATTTTAATATGGTTCTATACAGATTTGTTAATACGGTGACTGAATTGTTTGTTCAAAAACACTGAATTCTAACAAAATGGTTAACGACATTGCATCGTCAACTATTTTTGTAAACACCTCAATAACGGCTTTTTCGTGAAAAGAAACGGGACCTCTTGAGGCGGTGATTTTTTTCGGGACGGCAAAAGTTGCGATGATCAAAATATTTTATTTCACACAAACTTACATGGGCACTTATGAAACGTCAGAAGCTAGGTGCACGGTTTCAATTGGCCGTTTCCTATTTAGAAGAGCCGGCGAGAAACTCTACGGTTACTCTTTTAACTGTTACTCTTCAAGAATGAAATAATACTCAATATATTTATTGCTTGCTTTTTTTAATGCTTAGTTATACCTTTAAAATAAAACTAAAGTCAGTGTGATAAAACCAGTGTGAACTGTTCTCACTGCAAGAGCTCTCATACAGAGTAGAAACGAGCATTGATCATCTTTATTATTTCTTTCCCTACGATAATGTCCAAAATTATCATAAACAGTACATTATAAAAAAAAAATTAAAGTCCCCAAAAGCCAAGCTTGAACCCACAAACTCTAAAAGCCTTGCCCTTAACCTCGGGCCATCACGACAATTTAACTAAAAACTCGTGCCGTATGCAGTTCTTAACGACATGAGTTATTATGCCCACTGCTGACCGGACGGCGTGGGCAGGAGGTCAGTGGTCAAGTGTGGCCTGAGTGAGAAGAGAATAGAGTGTTGATACTGTTTTACAAGTTGCTAATATTTATGTTATTGGAACAGATTACGCTCGTTAATAGGTATGCATCTTTTGGGGGAGGCCTTTTTACAAAACCTGTCCTGTCTGCTGTTCTGCCTCTCACAATATACTGAACGCGTCAGAAACAATTTAGATACCTAATTAACCAGCTTGCATCCAGCTGGTTAATTATCTTTTATATAAGAGTTCTGCCTTGAGGGGCCCGTGGCTTAATAACAACAGCCGCACGGGTCGATCGATCAGGTTAAGCTTCACTTGCCGCGGTTGGTCCGTAGTTGGGTGACCATCTTCACATACCAAAACCCCTCCGTGCCTCGGAAAGCACCTTAAGCCGTTGGTCTCGGCGTCATTCGTGGATCTTTGACAGTCGATACGGGTCGTCAATAGCCCAAAAGTCTGACAACCAGTTTTATTAAGCCAGTTTTACTCAGTAACTGGGTTGTGGAGGTCAGATAGGTAGTCGCTTCATGTAAAATACTAGTATTCAGCTGCATCCGGTTAGACTGGAAGCCGACCCCGACATAGTTGGGAAAAGGCTAAGCAGATGATGATAAGAGTACTGCCTTCTATTTTGGGGAATGTTGTCACAGTTACTCTATAAGTCTGTATCCTGGTGAACACGCAGGATTTCGAATTCCCTCTAAAACTCCAAAGTGGTGGCCAACCTCTATTCATTTCATAATTGATAGCTGTATCGTCGCTTATGACTTGCAACACAAATAAATTATTAAGTTAGGACTATGTAGGTGTGATTAAGTTACTAATAAGTAAGCAATTGCTTAACGTCACATAATTATTACTTAACGATGGATAAAAGATGTGAGGCGTGGATGGACTGTCTAGCATTCTGCTTACCGTTTTGGGGTGAAAGTTAAATAATTTTTTTGATTAACTTTGTTACTTCTTTCATTAGATAATTAAAAATGTTAGACACTAGTCTAGCATTTTTAATTAGCGAGTCGGATTAGCAACACAATCGTCGTCGGTGCAATTATTTTGATGTTTTGTAAAATACAGTGCAGTGCTTTTTATTTTTTCTTACTCACTTTTTAATTGCAAACACAGGTGGATAGTTTTATCTATTAAATATAGTATAAAGCAACAATATTACTGCTTGTTTGTTCACAACAAAAATTGTATTATAAGTTTAAACGCTTAATTGGCTTTCTATCGACTATTGTTTCCTTTTTTTGTATTTTTTTTAACTGTAAGTCTTCCATGCTGTAATAAATAAATAAATACATTAAACTATTTATTTCGTCGGCTTGCGTGTATGTCCAGATGTATGAATGTAAATCAGGCAAAGGGAGTATGTAAGAATCGTAGCAGATGGAGTCTGTAGTTTCTGCCTGGGAAGAAGGCATGGCATGAAGATTGTGTATGTTAACTGCCTTCTTTGTCACCATTTCCCTTTTGACTGTTTTATTTATTCAGTTTTAAAAACTTAACTGTTCCACCATTTTATGGCAATATTAATGTAAATCAGAGTTTCTTTTTAATTGTTAATCTCGTTATTTATTTAAATCCATAGACATTCAAGTCGCAGACTATAAAACCTTCTAAAGCCAGTAAAAAGACAAAGGTATAATACATGATGCCATTAAAATTGATTGATTATCCTATTGTATGGTTAATGATGTCACTAAAAAGGAGATAGAAAGAAGTTCCACTGCATAATTAATCTGCCTATCCGTTTTCCAACTATTTTAGGGTCGGATTCCAGTCTAACCGGCTCCCTAATTGCTTAACACGCTATCAATCTCAATCTGAATAATTTTTAAGGATATTTTATTGCTTAATTATTATGTTCGAATAATTTGTCTGCTATATAACGCAATGAATTTTGTTGAAATTTCAAAATGAAAGTAATGACTTTAGCAATGGCTACTGATAGTGTTTTGCGCAGTTACCCCACGGATGCAGCTAAGTAACAATTTTTTTTAGTGCTGGTTGGGCTCACTCTTGACCTCGATCACGCCTGATAAAAACCCATGGATGAGGTCTATGACGGAATAAGCGTGCTCAGAAGATACCTGTTCACTCGAGCTTTGAAGGCAGACGAGTTAAATGTGGAAGGAAAATACAGACGCTGGCAGAGAGTGCCACTTTGGCATTCCACATTTTACAAGTTCTATTGACTACAACTCACGAAATCAACGAACCTACATCTGTCACAAGTGAGCAAGCCAGTATTATACTGTGTACTGTGTTATACTACTTTGCTTCATGAAGATGTCTATGAGCTTTTAGCACGCAAAAATGCTTTATTCAAAGTCGGTTTCAAAAATATTTTGGAACCAAAGGCATAAATTTGTCAAATGTGATTTTACAGCAATAAACAGATTTGACTGACAATGGAATTCCTTTCTCAGGGTGCTTACTCTCGATTATAATTTCGATAGATCGACATTGGAATTGTCAGTCAAACGTCAGGGATTGGCTGAACTCACTGAGTCTAGCCAATCCCTGACGTTTAACTCAACCAACTGACGTTTGACTAATGTCGATCTATCGGAATTATATTCGAGAGTTAGTACCCAGGTCGGACAAAGTGTTATTGGATTTTTCCTTATGAAATTTCGCAGTACCGAAATTGTGTGCGGTTGATAGCAATAGGCTCGCCTCCTATTACATATGACTTAAACATAACTGGCAGAATGTGTGTGTACATAGCTACACCTTTCCCTAATCCTTCGGGGATGACGGGTGTGAAGGTCTGTTATGTCTACCTAAATTATTAGTGCATTAAAAGTGATTTCAGGCGGATCCTGGTCAGTCAGTCCTGCTATTACACTTACCGACTAGCCTGTATTTTATCACTGTATAAACTATTCTCGGGCTGCGAGAGAAGTATAAGAAAAGTTTCTAAGCCTTTTAAAAGTAACACTTCTTTACTTTTTTGTGCAGTGGTCATGCTTTTTAAAGTATTTTAAGCGAATTTTAATATTCATAGTGAGTTTTTAAATACAATGACTAGTAATCGGAATAGGTATTTAGGTTTTATGTGTTGTTATATTATTTTTATTTAAATATTTTAACATAAGTATTTGTGAACATTTTTTTTAACATAGGTATTTTAAAAACTAATTATAACTTTATATTATTATAATTTAGTATTAAATACATATTTAGGTTGGTTTAAACGTTAATTTGGTGAATAAATTGTATTTTAATATCATTAAAATTGGTGGAATTTGGGCGATTTTTACGAAATATACCTTTCAGAATTCAGAATTCGAATTTCAGTTTATGAAAATGCTTAATAGATCTATAACTTGCTACGGTACGACAACACCAGTTTACTTCACGAAATCACTTTTGTATTTAGGCAAAAGTAACTTTTTTGCTGCTTTTTTTTTTGTTTCGGATCTCGGAGGTCAACTTAGGAGATGGTTGGCTGCTTAACAAGGCTATCCTGTGCCAGCCAGGTTATAAAACTTATAAAAAACAGTTAAATCACAAAAACCCTCTAACAAGTAAAAAAAATTTATGCATTTGCCCTCTATGTTAAATATAGGTAGGTATTATTTTGATCAAAGCATCGTCACGTCCGGGGACGGGTTGTGCAGGTCAGATAGGCAGTCACTTCATGTAAAATATTGATATTCAGCTACATCTGCTTATGCAAAATATAGTAAAACATTTAAAAGAGTAACGGTGGAGTTTCTTGCCCATTCTTCTCCATACGAAAACTACCTTTTGGAATGGGCGACTAGAATCAAATCTATTTCATAATAATTTTTGACGTTCAAAAGTGCCTTTTCTGTGCCTATTTGAAATAAATGCTTTGACTTTGACTTTGACTTAGACTGTAAGTCAAACCCAACATAGTTGGAAAATGGCTAAGCAGATGTTGCATAGTACTTATAATGACCTTCTAAATAGGTATGGTCAACGTTTTCATACCCCAACCGTACCTCCGTCACTCTTTTAACAACCGTAACAGTTATGCAAAGACATAAAAACATAATGTCTAGACACACACATGCATAGATCACCTGTCTGTCGCCCACGGGTGCGCCTACGCTCCTAATTTTATTACGTTTAACCGCGCTGACCTTAGCTAACGAATCTGTCAAAAGACATATTTATGTTGGTACCTGCTTTGATCTGTGACCAAATAACAGTCGTTTTTGATGTCAAGATGGAAGCAAATTTTTGTTTATGCCTACAAAAACGCAAAATAAAGTGTTGTCCGATGCAGTTGACGTAAAACCAACAAGCAATGTAACTTTTATCTTATTGTAATAAGGTATAATTTAAAATGAATATTGAGACTCGAGATTTTGATCAAACTCTTAGCATCGGGCGTTGGTCCACCGCCACCGTTACCGGGACGTCACTGGGACGAGATGATGATATATTTACCTACTAAGGCCGAAGTTTCGAAGTGATAGACAAAACCAAAAACTGGGCGAATGGCGTGTTGTGACGGCAATGTGTGGACAAGACCAAAAGTATTTTGTATTGCGGCATATTGGCCGGTCGCGTCGCAGTATCCGAATTCTAGCGATCGCGCAGAACTACTCGAAGTTTCAGTGGCCGGGATGACAGCGCTCGAGTGAAGGACGTGCGGCGGACACGCAACCATACTTAAATGTGTGCAGCGCTACTTCAGCGCGGTATCTGACGTCCTGGTGGCGGCGGCGGTAGACAAACACCCTTAGGGCCAGTTTCTGTAACGAAAATAATAGCAAAATTAATGTGACAGATAATCGGGCGCGCGTATTGGATGGTCACCCATCTGCGAACCGAACGCGGCTAGGACAAAGGCAACTTAGATCTGTTATCGTTTAGCCACGAGTCCAGAAAAAGGATTTATAGACTCAACCCCTGAACAGGTATAGTAGAGGGTTGAAATCTATATGCATTGTGGGCAACAGTTGGTCCCTTAAAAAAATATTTGTAAACGAAAATTATTTTAAAATATTCCCAGAAAATATATAAAAAGCAAATTTTAAATCTTTGGCCACCCACAATGTTTATATTATATTTATAGTTTTTATTACACACATTTTGTTCGTCCGTCTGTCCCTAATAAGCTATAAAACATGAAGATATAAACGTGTTAGACATATGTGTCTGTTTGTGTGTTTTATCCGTTATATGAAACATAACTTTATTTCATTATTTGGTTTTGATTTCCTGTGGTATTTTGGGCGGGAGTTCGTGTATGAACTTTTTGAGATTTTTCGTGAAAATGTTAGGTACTTTCAATTTTTTTTTTATATGAGCAACGGTGCCGTCGAATCCGGCCAAGAAAGAGATGGCGAGATGACCTGGATACGTACCCCGAGGGCTGGTTAGAGGTTGCGCGGGAAAAGAGTTCCTGGTAGGATTTGGGGGAGGCTTTGCTCATCCGTGGGACAGGGTAGGCTAACAAAAAAAAAAAAAATATATGTAATATATTAGCATAATTTTTCTTTTTCTATAACATTATTAAAGACTATAGATAATACTTTCGCGCCGTGTTTTTAAATAATTTTGATACATGCGAGGTCCATAATTATGGCAAGGTTTACCTACAGAGGCCTTCAAAAGTTAGTTGACATTTTCCACCTCAGCTGTAATACACCACATTATGATTTTAACGTTTAGTCCACTCTCGACCCCTCGACCCCTAAAAAATTATATTCTAGTGATCCAAATCTTTGAACTGCTATAACATTTTTTTAGTTTTTGACTAATTAACCCTTGAATTATCATAAAAAATAATCAAGTAATCCCCTAGGAGTACCGGATATTTTTTTATTTTAAATCAGTTATCGCAGCTGAAGTGGAAAAATGTCAACTTACCTACTTTTTATGTGTTTAGTTAGTAAACCTTAAAAAAAACTTAATAGCTAAACAAAGAACCTTAAAGAACTATCAATAAGCCTGTTTGGAAAACAACGGGAATCTTATTAAATAATTATATTACTGCCAACGCGCACACAATTAATCGTAGATAAGAGTCGTGGGTGTCAACGACTTGATAAAATAACAATACAATAAAAATATGTACTTTAAAAAAAATAAAAAACACGCTTTTATCACGTAAAAAAAAATCCATTCAATAAGAGTGGAGTGCTTTTGAAATAATTATAACAGCGCTACGAGTTCGCGCTAAGAGTTCCACTATCTAGCTCCTGGCTCCATCATCAGATCAGCTCCAGGATACCAAATTATAGTTTTGTCATTCAAACTACATGTAGGATACAAAGTTTCATTTCGATACGACAAATTTGAAGTAAGTTAAAATTGATTTCTAAGATTTTTTTTCATTGTCAGTTAGTTACAAGTGAAGCTAATAAATTCGTGTTAAAAATAAAAATTTGCCACGATATAAACAGAGAAAAAAAACAAGGTAAGTAGGGATGTTACAGTCCGTTCATCGTCAAAATCATAGTGATCTTTATTCACGTTAAAATAAGGTTGCTGTTGGTTTGCTGCCATTGACAAGTCTGGCAAAATCAGAGATCTTTATTCTCGTCACAATAAGGTTGCTATTAGGATGCTGCTGTCACAGTTAAAATAACTGTGGAGGGACTGTACAACGATCGTTTGGTGTCTGAATGACATTGACAGGCGGACGTTGTTGATAAACATTTGTTTAATTTTCACAGAAACTGTATTGACAAAACAAGATGGCGTCACACACACGCACGAACGCACGCACGCACGCACGCACGCACGCACACACGCACGCACGTATCTCATAAGAGTCTTCTTCTTCGTGTCGATGGCACGACAGTTATTCAAATTTTATTGGCCTAAAACTTTGCCACTTCCATGGCGTTATCTGTGGCAGCGCTGAGGTCACTTTGGCTACATGTTTTAGGGCACAGAGGGCAGGCTAGGCTGTATAGTTTGTGACTCAGCTCCACATCCACACCCTGCTGCCGTCCCGTCGAGGTAGCCCCGAGGTTCCCGAGGTTCGACTAACACCTTACCACTTTTACATACGACTTTCAAAGAATGACCGTTGTGATTTGAATAAACCGAACAATTTAACTTGATAGACAATTTGCTAACCAATAACTTTTCAATATTATTTAATTTTTACTTTTCGTTTTTCACTTTATCTATGTTTATTTTGCTATAGCAAGAAGGACTTTTTAATAAACTAGTTACGCAACTAAATACCATAGTAAAGTGTCTATTTAAATTACTCTTTAACTTGGTATTAGTAACAAATACTCGTACAGGCCAAGGGAACTCAACCTATCACGATTTAACAGGTTCTCTAATAAATATAAAACTTAACTAACTCAGTTCAAAGGTTGTAACTGACAGCTGATTTACTTAGCTCGTTAGGGCAATAGCGTGATACTGAGTTTTCACGCCTTTGGGTGAGGTAAAAGTTGCCAGTAGTGTTTATACTCTAAACATCACTTCGAAATTCGAACAGGATAGCGCTACAACGTTCTTTTGGTACGTGGGAAAAATTAGAACTAATGCCGCCATCTTGTTTTAACAATACATTTCACCATGTACTTATAATGTATTAAAAGTCCATGCATTTCACAAATTAATAGCACAAATGTTTACCAATAGCGCCCCCCTGCGAACAACGTCGCCCGTGCACCATAAGATCTTTGTAGATCTTTATGATCTTTGAAAATTCGATGACATGTGGCATCTGATGATCACGAGAAGACATCTACCAACCCGCACTGGGCCCGCGTGGTGGATTACGGCCTATTCCCTCACACAGAGAGGAGGCCGGTGTCCCAGTAGTGGGAACATTATAGGCTGATTATGGTAAGATATTTGTAGCACTCTTCCTCGTACCATAAAGGCGCTTGCCTGCATTGGGATAATTACAGGCTGATTATAGTAATAAAGTTATACTACAATTAGGTACTGTTAGGTTTAATGAAAGTCTATCACGAATCCTCCGGAAGCGTGGAAGTCTGGTAATTCTAATTATCTATGGCATTCCCATAGATGTTGTTGCTATTGTTGTCTATTGGCGCCATCCACAATATTATACCGGATGACATTTTATCGTGTTAAAAAAAAACAGGTATGATATGGTGAGTAGAATCCAATATCCTAGATTTTTTTAATATCTTAGAAAGAAATTCATCTAACAATAAATCCTACTCATTTGAATTAGTAAACTTTTCTAGAACAATAAAAAAAAACTTACACAGCACACCATAAATTACTTTCGAGACAATAAATAACGTCGTCCGGTATAATTATGTTTTTATGATTATTTTTATAGGAAAGTCGATTTTTTGCTGCCAGTTTATTTTTCAGATACTTTATTTAACCCTTTTTCCTTACCACGTTACCTTTAATCCCCGAAATACCAGATTTAAAAAGAAAAACGCCATAAATTAAAACATTCTGAAACAGAACCCTCGAATTCCAAATTCAAAACCTACAAAGCAATAAACAAAAAAGTTACAAAGCATTTAACGCTTCGAGTAGTACAAATAAAAAAAAAGAACTGGGTAGGTCAAGGACCAAACGACCGGTAGCCAGGAACAGGTTGCGGGCCGACGGTTCCCGAGGCCGTCCGAGTGACGCCGAATGTTGAAGACGCGTGTCTCGAACGTGGGACGAAGAAAACCGAGCGTTGACGTAAAAAACCGAACGGTAGTTATGGGGAGCGTGGGATTCTTGTACCTTTGTCTATGGGGTACTTATGTATTTTATGGGCCACCATAAAGTTGAGAAAGGGGAGCAAATGAGTGATAAGAAGCCATACGTTGTTTGTTTGTGTTTAAACGAGTACGTATATTGTTTTGTCTGCGAATATTTCAATAGGTTTATAGGCCTCTCAGACTTCCTACCACAGAAATGATAACCATTTTATTACCTACTTCATTGCTAGTTTGTTATTATTTCGATAAGATCGGAATGAGCACGCTCTTTGAGAACCGCGGCTTTTGCCTTGCAGAAGGACAATACTTCTATACTCTATACATATACATACATGTATGTACATATACATATGTGTCTGTAATGTGGAAATAACAGCTTTTTCCTTACAACAAAAAATACATTTAAAATATTTGTTTGTGCAGAATAAACAATTTTTCTTTCTTCATTCTTTCTATATTGTCTGTCTGTCTGTTTGTTCCGGCTAATGTCCGAAACGGCTGGACCGATTTTGACGAGACTTTCACTAGAAGATAGCTGATTTTATAAGGAGTAACTTACTTTGCTCAGGATAAGAATTAGGGTTCCGCGCTAAAAAGTCCATCATCATCATCATCTGCCTAGCCTTTTCTCAACTATGTTGGGGTCGGCTTCCAGTCGAACCGGATGCAGCTGAAAACCAGTATTTTACATGGAGCGACTGCCTACCTGCCCTCCACAACCCATTTACTGGGTAATACGATACCCTTTGGTAAGACTGGTTGTCAGAATTTCGGGCTTCTGACTACCCGCACCCGGGCGTAACGACTGTCAAATATCCACGAATGACAGCCGGGACACAAAAAAACCCATGAAATCCAATTTGTTTTCAGAGATGCGCGAATGAAAGCGGGCACAGTTAGTATACCTACAATGAACTTTCTTGGTGCACCAGATGTTAACGACATTCTCTACGAATAACTGCAGTACCTCATTCTTCTCGTTTAGTTAAGACGCCTAGACACTCACACCCAACACCTTATTTGACTGTCCAATTCTTCCCTTGCAGTGGTAGGGCTAACGCCCGCCTCGTTTGCGACCACCCTCCCACCGGAGTCCGCCGTCTCGCAGCCTATTGTGTGTTCCAGTGCTTTAGGCATCTTCTGGGCACGCTCGTTCCATCATAGACATCATCCATCGCTTTCCATCAGGCGTGATAGAGGTCAAGAGCGGGCCCATTTAGCAATAAAAAAAGACAAGAAATTAAAAACTGTCATCTCTTTCCATTGCCTAATATGTAATACTCAAGGTTTGACAAATGCTTGCAATGACTGGATAGGTCCACTCAAATCTGTGTGGTACTTTCCTCAAAAGACTATTTCAAACATCAATCTACATGGTCTTCACAATTATGTGATCAAGATTACGTCTGGGCTTTAAAAGAGACTGTGACCTCTGAGTTTGTTTCGACCTTTCTTCTCAGAGTAGTCAGATAGGAAACGCCGACCTCATCTAGCTTATTTTTTTAATATAATATGACTTGTAAAAGCAATTCCGATATCCTATATAAGGAACAAACTATTTCAGTTCATTTCATAATTGGGTTGTGGACGTCAGATGGCAGTTGAACCGTATTATTTATAGTACCGTACTTAATCAAAATTATCAGAACTAAGTCCTACCTATATGTATTATTACTGTATTTATATTTTCTATCTTTTCGCGTAGCGTTCCTTCTGACTTTTTCTTTTTGACTCTAGCGTGATGTTAATATAGCCTATTGAAACCAATGTTCCTGAAGAATTGAGCCACCGAATGCAAAAAGATTTATTCAAATCCGACATGAAGTTCTAGAGATTAGCGCATTCAAACAAACAATCTCATCAGCTTTATTATTAGCATAGATGGATAGTTGAAAAAGGCTACTTTCTCAACCGCTATATAAATAAAAAAAATAAGTTCATTTAGTTTTGGCAAAACCCATAATTATAACATTTAAAATGAAATAGGATTCACACTATTGCAACAGAATAGAATAAAATGCCAATGCAATTAAAATAAACGCTATAAGTACTGACGGACTCTAGTGATGGCGCCAAACACGTAGCCGAATTCTGGATCGAGAAATTGCGTAGTATAATCTAGTGCAAACAAAATTGACATCAAATCCTGCAGTTCCCATAAGCCACGAGTCATAATTATTTACTTGATAAACCACACATATGCTCAAACCTTATTTTTAATTTTGTTTGCAATGCTGCAAATAAATCGTACTCGTTTTAAAAACTGCCCTTTTAAAACCTTTACAAACTTATTTACACTCAGAAACAAACAAAAACATACCTCATGTCTTCAACTATAAGGATCGATAAAAGTGTAAGTTAAGTTTGTAAAAGTTAGTGCAAATGGTTCTCACGATGCAGCAGGCTAAAAAGAGCAAGACCTAATTGAAAATTGAAACATTAATATAATAAACTTTGTTATTTATTGATTGTGGCGACGGTCTTGGTTCAGTTTCCAAGTCGCTTGTTGTGATAAAAGATAAAGAAAAAAGGCAACTAATTTGTGTTACTTACGTCATAGGATCAAGGATATCAAACATCCTGATTGGTCCTTCTGATGGCAATTGATTACTGCTTTGGAGACGAAGTATACGATAAAAGAAGAATTACAATAAAGTATATATAAATAAATAATAAATAAATTATAAAAGTAAGAGATAAAAGTTATAATGTCTCGTGTGCCTGTAATGTCAGGGGCACCGGTTGTGTCACGAAAGAAGAACTAGCAGGGGATCAAGGAGGGGGGGGGGGAGGGGGGCTCAGGGGATCACACCGGAATGAATCGAATGTCTTGCTTCAAAACTTCAAACTACTATGATGCTCCATGAAATCGCGTTCGAAACAGGTATCAACAATCAACTCAGAAAGTCGTTTGTCCATCTAGCTAGGAGGCGTCGAACACTACGCTAAAACAGGTGATAGTATTTACCCGAAAAACAATTTCACTAGAAACTCCATTTATCTACTATTTTACTAAGAACTCTATTACCACTTTGAATTCAATAAAGACATTACTTATTATTTCCTAGCTTCTGCTCGCGACTTCGTCCGCGTGAAATTTCTTATTCCCCGACACACCCCGTCGCGTCGCATCGCCTGCCCGCGTTCTTACTTTGTTTTTGCTCGACTACTAAGGTCCATAGCGTGATGGTAAATAGCCTATAACCTTCCTCAAATATTAGACTATATATTGCAAAAATATTCTTTCAAATCCGATTGGCAGGTCCAGAGATTACAAACTAAAAAAATAAACAAACTCTTCAGCGATATTATAAGCTTTATTGCTTAGTTATAAGTATATAGATGGCCGCAACGTCAAAATTTAAAAACCTAACTCATCACCTTTCAAATTCTAATTTTGTGAAATATCACAAAAATCTAAAACTCCTACAATACTTAGGTCACCGCTGCTCATCCAACATGGACCATTAATCAACCTAGATTACGAAAATAAAAGATAGATAAAGAAATCGCGTCTGGATGACAAGCAGGTCGTCAACATATTTAGGGGTTCAAGTCTTATTATGTACCGTGACTTTGAAGGTTTGAACCTAGGTGTCGTCTGGTCACGAGCAAAATATAAATAGGCAGGTGAGCTATTGTCTCGTAAACATGTTATTTTTAGGGTTCCATAGGCAAATTATAAAAAAGGAACCCTTATAATTTCATCATGTCTGTCCGTCCATCCGGATGCTACACAGCCCTTTTACTCGAAAACTAAATCCTATATTAAAGAAAAAAGATGTATTCTGTGCACTTACGAATAATGGTGTTGTGAAAATAACTACACACATCAAAAGTGTCTAGGGATCAACATATATTTTTGCAATAACTTTTCTCCTGATTGATATTAATTGAAATTTTCTTTAAGGATTCATCAAATAAAGTGTTTTCGTTTGTCACAGTAACGATAAACCAAGTCACCTTTGCATTAATAAAGAAATTTGCCATTTTCCTAATAAAGGGATTTTTGACATTTGAACCACTAACACAAAAGTTCGAAAAAAAGACTGAAATAACAGTTTTCTTTAAAATTTTATTGGGTAACTTAAACAATTAATAATCCGTGTTTCTACCGCGAACACTAACAACACAAGAACATCGGTTTGGCATACTCAAAATGAGTTCATCCAAATCACGCTGTGGAATGGCCGCCCATGTTCGTTGCAACAACAAAAAAAGGTCTTCTTGCGACTGGATACCCTCCATATTCGGCAGAGCTCTTCTCTGTAGCATATCCCATGCATGCTCAATCGGGTTCAAGTCTGGCGACTGAGCAGGCCAGGGCAGGACATTGATGTTAGCTGCGGCGAGAGTCTGTCTTACAACTCTTGCGGTGTGCGGTCGTGCATTATCATGCATTAACTGAAATAAGGGACCGATTTGCACTTGTAGAGGAACGATGACGTCTGATACAATCGTCTCAGCATAAATTTGAGCGTTGAGGTTGCCTCTGATCCAAATCAACTCAGTTCTTCCGCCGATCCAAATACCCGCCCATACCATGATGGTTCCACCACTATAAGGATGGACTTCCTGGCAGGATTTTAATCGCTGTTGGCGTCCAGGGGTTCTCCAGTGTCGTATACGTCTTGTATCCGGTCTCATACCAAAACGAGACTCATCAGAAAAGCACACGAAACGCCATTGTTCTTCTGCCCAATTTCTGTGTTCAAGAGCCCATTGATATCGAATCCTACGATTGTGCATTGCTATAGGTGGTACCCGTAGCGGTCTTCGGGAATGAAGGTTCACTTCATGCAAGCGGTTTCTGACTGTTTGGTCGCTAATTAAGTTCCCTGAAGAGTGATGAAGCCTCACGGCTAACATCATGGCGGTTATTGTTGGAGCTCTTCGAGTTAAGATTTGAATGTATCGGTCTTGTCTCCGTGTGGTGCAGCGATACCGTCCTCCATGGCGCTCAGCCACGGTACCAGTGCTTCGGTAACGTGTCCAAAGTCGACTGATAACACTCTGACTTGTATTCAGAGCTAAAGCCACAGTACGTTGCCGGGAACCAGCTTCTATCATTCCCACGGCTCTGAGCATTTCTTCCCTGCTTAAATGACGTCGCCGCTCCATAATAACGTTGGTTTTAATCAGTAGTAGGGAAACAGTAGCACTAATAATGTCTTCAATGCGTTGTATGTTTTTATAGGGAAAATATTGACAGCTGATTTTCATCTTTTACTCGAATTTGATTCACAGTTCCTGATTCAAATTATGAAATGCACCAAAAAGGATCCATATAAATTTATAAAATCATAAATTTATTACAAAGCCACATCTCAATCTCAAGAAATCCGCATAAAAATGCTTGATCCCTAGACACTTTTGATGTGTGCATTAGGGCTGGCAATCTCCTTATATGTAACCGTCGGGTATTGTTTCATCACATAATTGAAAGATTATGCTGTTTCTAAGTAACTTTATTATTTAAGTCAATAGTTTTTGAGATAGTTATGGGATATTTTTGTAATTTTTTTCGAGAAATACTATGAAATACAAATTAATTTTTATGGCCAGTAAAATTAATACTGTGCATGCGTAAATATTCATCCCGACTACGGAACCCTTCACTGTGCATGGTCTGACATGCACTTAACCTTTTTGTTATTTCATGTTTCATACTAGAAATAGGTAACTCTGGTTGGTGTTCGAACTTACGACCTTTTGCAGCCAGTCCAAACCTTTAACCAATAACAATTAGTGTCTGTATTACTCGAAGGGGACAGCAGAAATAATATTTTGGCGTTATTTTTATGTCTCCTGTAATAGGGGGCGAGCCTATAAATTCAGACTCCAGGTTGCTACTGAAAAAGATTACTCCCCACTAACTGGGGACAAATCCAGATTCCGGGGTTACTGAGAAAGACTACTCCCCACTAACTTAGGACAATTCCAGACTAAGGGGTTACTGAGAAAGACTACTCCCCACTAACTGGGGACAAATCCAGACTCCAGGCTGCTACTGAGAAAGTACCAAATAACACTTGGTCCGACCTGGGAACCGCACCCAGGAACCTAGGTCAGCATGACACAGTTACTGTAGAGCTGTTCTTATCTCGCCTAGCTTTTACCCAACTACGTTGCAAGCAGCTAAATACCAGTATTTTACATGGAGCGACTGCCTATCTGACCTCCACAACCCAGTTACTGGAGAGCTGTAAAAATGTTTTATTCTTTCACTTAACTGTTTTAAACTCGTCTCAGCCCACAAAGCAACACTGTAAACATTTCGGATCAACTCTGAAACTCTTCTAGACGTAGTTTTAAACTTTAACTTGAACTATTTTTTGGTTCTACACCATCTTTAAAATATTTCGTGTACTCGTCTGAGCTCAACATTTGTAAGACTAGCTACGTTCCTTGTGTTATTTATTAACTAGGTGTGCCTTGTGGGTTTGTCTGTGTTTAAAGATATTATTTTTTCTCATAACTATGAAAAGTTCTTCTGGAAGTCGCATTTCATGGACACTACAAAATGCTCTTTCAAACATGAAAACCAGCAGGCACTGCTACAACCACTTCTTAGCTTGTGTGCCAGAGAAGGTAGGCATTAGTGGCATTTAGGTCATCCGAGGTTCAGGTGAAGGGGCACTTGTAAGCCACGCATGGTTTTATTTTCATCCAGGAACAAAACTCGCTGCCTCCTCTAATCATCACATATTAGCAGTTTTGTATAGGTCATCATTTGAGCCGAAAGACCACTGTGGGACATAGGCCTCCCCCAAGCACCTCCACTTCGACCAGTTTTGTGCTTCTCGCATCCAACGGATTCCTGCGGCCTTCACAAGGTCGTCGGTCCACCTTGTAGGAGGCCTTCCAACGCTACGTCTTCCGGAACGCGGTCGCCACTCCAGAACCTTTCATTCCCATCAGCCATCTGTTCTGCGAGCAATGTGCACTGCCCACTGCCACTTAAGTTTTGCAGTTCTTCGGGCTATGTCGGTTACCTTTATTCTCCTGCGGATCTCATTTCTGATTCAATCACTCAGGGAAACTCCAAGCATAGCCCTCTCCATTGCCCTTTGGGTGACTTCCAGCCTTCTAATAAGGCCCATTGTGAGCGACCAAGTTTCAGTGCCGTCATCACTGGTACCACGAACTGGTTACTTTGTGTAGGTAGCCTAATAAAACAAAAGGATAAATTAGTACCGAAAGAAAGAAATAATCTTTCCTCATTTTCCTGGAATGGACGTGAACTGCCTTAACAAAGGGCTTATCGCAGCTTACGTTATATAGAGCCATTTATACGTAATAAATCAATCAATGCTTGTAACCGTTTATTGATCGCTAACGACTTGATTGTTTGATTTCCTGTGATAAGATTAGAACCTAAGCTATGGTGTTGGGCCTTACTTAGGTAAAACAGATATACTTAATTATTCATACCATATACTGAGAATAATAATTATTTTAAAAACTTGTATGTCTGTTTCTATGTCTTGTATGGAATGCATGAATAGTTTAGCGTATCTATAGGTGAAAAAGTGTTAAATTTTATTTACATATGTATGTACCAAACGAAAAAGTTACGTCTGCCAACAAACTGCTTGGCAGCAGAGGTCTTGTAAAAAATGTATTTCTGTGAATAAACGCTTTTTTTTAAAGTGAAAACTTCTTTAGGCGCGTTGGGCTTTTTTTGAAATGGGGAAAAACCATTGAACTCGCGACACTGTAACCGACATTCGGATGTGTTCGGCTGTCCTTGGGATGTACTCGGTTTTAATGTATATCCCCGTGGTATATCCGATATGTCAGTGAGTGATGGCAAAGTATTCTGTTTGTGTTTTGTTTTCACTTCTGTCGGCACTCCCGGAGTGCCACTGTTTTTTTTTTTGTATAAATATACTTTTTATAACATCATCATCATTCTCATGTACATATACTAATTTATTTGGGGTCAGCGCAGTATGTCATCTGTCATACACGATAGATGAACTGTGTGTAAGATGATATGACCAGAAAGGGGTCTTTCATAAAATCATCTTTCACACAGTCCATCCATCCTTTCTTTGGTCAACCCCTACTTTTATCCATCCACATTCATACTGAATACTTTCTCGACATTATCCTCATACTTCCGCATCACATGCTCATACTACGACAATCGATTTCTAAACGGTTCTTGTACCGAGACGATTCATTTACAAAAAAAACCAGTGTGCCGAAACAGGCGTGTCCTAGAAATAAAAATTCAAAGGCATTTAACATCCGCCAACCCTCACTGGGCCCGCGTGGTGGATTACTGCCCACTCCCTCTCACAGAGAGTAGGGCTATGTCTCAGTTGAGGGAAGAATGAACCAAACGAGTCTTGGAACGGAGCTCGCGTATCGGCAAGCATGTGTGGGATGTTCCCCAGCTAGATGGACCGACAGCCTTAAAAGGGTGGCCGGGATAAACTGGATGCAGAAGGCAGAATACAGGCAATTGTAGCCCAGCGTGGGAGAGGCCTACGTCCAGTATCATTCAGATAATTATTTGCAAGTATTTCCTTTTCCGTAATACTGCAAAACCTTTCTCACATCAAAATACTAAAGAAAATAAATATCCCATATAAAGTTAATAGTCATAAATATGATATAAATCAATCAATGCCTATGATTGTTTTAATGTTTCCTTAATACTGTGGTTTTATTGCCCACTGCGGCGAGCGGACGATAAAGCCGTAGGCCGGGAGTTGGGAAATCCTTTTCAGACTTTTTTTATGCATGGAAGGGAGTTTTCTGTTTTCTTTGTTAGGGTTTTTGTGTTTGCAGCGCTGTATTTCGGACATTCAACTGTAAAGGAATTTGCTCTGCCCAACAAACTTTCTATTGCTTGCAAAAAAAAGCAGAAGTATTGAGTTAGGACAGTAAACAGAAACTTTCATAACTTTTTGTTTAGATGGCACGCTCTATCATGAACAATACTCTGAAATTCAAGGTTTACAGCTCTGAGCCTAATGAGAGAGGTGATCTCTTTTGTGCCTAAGAAAAAAAATGTGTATATGAAGCTAAGTATATTATTTTAGTCAGAACAGCAGATCTAGCAGTGATAAGGACAATAACTTTATAAAATTCTACAATATTAGTAAACCAGGAATGAAGTTATCCGGAAAAGAACTGGAGTGACCGACATAGCTTTCAAAGTAAGCAAGCTGAAGTGACAATGGGCTGGCCATGTTTGTCGAAGGACCGATGGCCGATGGAGCAGATGAGTCTAAGAGTTGAGTCCATGCATCGGCAAGCGTTGTGTGGGATGCCTTCCAGCTAGATACTTAGTGTAATTTATTTCATCATCTCTCGAAAACGGTGAAGAAAAACATCGTAAGGAAGTCCTAGAACCAAAAATTCGAAGACATATGACATCTACCAACCCGCACTGGGCCCGCGTGGTATATTGCGGCCCACTCCCTTCCACAGAGAAAAGGCCTGTTTCCCAGCGGTGGGAACGTTATAAGCTGATTATACTATCATGCTAAGCTACTGAAAATCTTATGTCAATCCTGTTGAAAGTCGATGTAGAAATGCGAAATACTTTGAAAGCGATTGCCTCCTTGTTTACCCCAGTTTTGGCACACAGGTCTCCTCACAATGCCGTAGATATAAAATTAATTCCAACTCCTGGTATACCATCGACTATACACATTAACCGCTACATTCACGTCAAGACCATTGTTCCATTTCTATTGCTAATCGGTTCTTCCAGCTCCTGAACGCTATTTGTTTAGAGATTACTTGCTTTTACTCCTGGCTTCACTTGCTTAGAAGTGCTTTTTATCCTCACTTTATGTATGACTAAGGCTTCTGTTATAGGTAGGTACTGTGTATTTATTTCTTACTAGATGCGCCTTGCGGTTTCACCCGCAGTATTTGCTTTGGGGCCGTCCATTAATCACGTAAATGTTTTTTTTTGGCATTTACCCTCCCCCCCATATCAAGTGTATTTTTTAGTACCTACAATTTTTTTTTTTAATATTTATAAAATACAGGTATACCCTTATCATTTAATTTTACACTACAACCTGCTTTCGATTTTGTACGCGTTTGACGAAAAAATAAATACACGTATAAACGCCGCTTTTCACGTCACCACGAAGACCAGGGTTTATTACACTTGCATCCGATGCTTTCGGAACAGACGATAGGTATGTATTCAACTTTATTTTAGCCTATGTCCAGTGGTCGGCAACAGGACATGGCATTTAACTTTTGTAACAAGTTTAGTGATCGATCATAAACAGCGAGATCATTGCGAAACACACTAACAGTAAGAGGGGCCCGTGGCTAAATAATAACAGCCGCACAGGTCGATCGATCAGGTTAAGCTACGCTTGCCGCGGTCGGTCTGTGGATGGGTGACCATCTTTACATATCGAGACCCCTCCGTGCCTCGGAAAGCACGTTAAGCCGTTGGTCCCGGCTGTCATTCGTGGATCTTTGACAGTCGTTACGGGTCGTCAGAAGCCCGAAAGTCTGACAACCAGTCTTACCAAGGGGTATCGTATTACCCAGTAACTGGGTTGTGGAGGTCAGATAGGCAGTCGCTCCATGTAAAATACTGGTATTCAGCTGCATCCGGTTAGACTGGAAGCCGACCCCAACATAGTTGGGAAAGGGCTAGGCAGATGATGATGACTAACAGTAAGAATGGCTTTAATTTTGACAGTTCAACAACATTCATTGCGTTATTTAGGTTGTTGAGCAGACGAATATTTCGAACATAATGAAGCAATGGATTAGCAATTTAGACTTCGCAGTACAATTAGGGTACTAAATAAAATTGTAGGTTACGAATGAAGATCAGTAATCTAAAGTTCTGTATAAAATACCTTTGGATTGTGGCTAAGAAATAACAGCCGCAAGGGTCGATCGATCAGGTTAAGCTACGCTTGCCGCGGTTGGTCCGTGGATGGGTGACTATCTTTACATACCAAGACCCCCCGTGCCTCGGAAAGCACGTTAAGCCGTTGGTTCCGGCTGTCATTCGTCATCCTTGACAATCGTTACGGGTAGTCAGAAGCCTGAAAATCTGACAACCAGTCTTACTAAGGGGTATCGTATTACCCAGTAACTGGGTTGCGGAGGTCCGATAGGCAGTCGCTGCATGTAAAATATCGGTATTCAGTAAAATACTGGTTAGACTGGAAGCCGACCCCAACGTAGTTAGGAAAAGGCTAGGCAGTTGATGATGGGTTTATTGAAAATCACTTGAATGGTAGATGGGTACATCCATGGTGTTTCGAGGAAACCATAAGGGCGAGTCAGGTTCATACATTTTTAAACCACATGTTAAAAATTAATTCAGAATTAAAGACATTATCCACACTTCTCATTAAAGAACTTTGATGCACACACGTCAGCGATAACTAAGGCCCTTTGTACACAACACGGCTTCAATGGACATGTTTATAAAATGTCATGTTTGTAAAACATGTCCGTCAACAAGCTTTCATAGCAATCCATGCAACACTGTGCCTGTCTGACCGTGCCTACACACGGCGAATAAACCGTAGACTTCGTATTCACGGCAAAAAAAAAAAATCGTTTATTGACACCGACTTCCGAAATTAAAGTTATTTATCACTTTGTAGTTTTTTTTGGAAGTCGGTTGTTTTTTTTTTGTAAAAAGGTTTTTATTTTTCTATTTTTAGTGAGAGAGTTTGTGATTTATCTAAGTTACAATAGCCTAACGTCAACTGCTCATCACCTTTTACAAAATATTGCTTTTCCCAATGCTGGGACGTTAATTGTTGAGGAGTTCTCCTGGTAAGAACCAGGAGAACTCCTCAACAACCATTCACCATAATTGCTTAGCAACCATATTAAAGTAATCGAATCGCAATCCGTAAAATATTTATCATTGAGTAGTTCCGATGGCCGTCTGTGGTCTTCATCATCAGCTCCACTTTACCAAATGATGATTTCCGAGAGCAAATGCTCAAGTTACTCAAAAAAATATCCAAATCGCTATAGGTTAGCCAATAAAATTTGAGAGTTTCCCTCAATTTCCCTGGGATCCTATCATCAGATCCTGACCTGATGATCATGGGACCACTTGGGAAGTATACCCTTTCAAAGAAAAGAAAAATTTTCCAAATCGGTCCAGGCGTCTTCGAGAAATCGGGGAACAGACATAAAAAAAAAAAAAAAAGATTTCGACGAATTGAGAACCTCCTCCTTTTTTTGAAGTCGGTTAAAAAGTGTGTGTACAAAGGACCAACCATTTTGCTAGATGTTCAACCTAGGTACAAACTTAGCATTTACCGTAGTCAAACCATTGTTCCAACATGAATACAGGTAAATAAGTTATGAAGTTCTGCACTGTATGTACTGTAGGTACCTCTATTGTTGAGGGCACAAAGCAAGCTGTACTTAACACTAGCCTGGCGTCCAGTTTAATATAACGATGTATTTCTGTCAAGTTTCTACGAACATTTAAATAATGGTTCAAGTGAGATGGGTCAAGTTTGATGTCTGTTTATTGAACTTTAGAAGATACTACCCTATATAGTAATATAAAAACTGGTCAAGTGCGAGTCGGACTCGCGCACCGAGGGTTCGGTAAATTCTTTTTTTTTTTTTGTAGGTATGTAAATAGTTTATCACGGGATTTTATTTTGTAATGTCACTACAAATTTTTATTGTTTTCGGATTTTTTCCTTTACTTGTGCTACATGAAATTTCTTTTTGCCAAATTTCATTATTCCAAATCAACGGGAAGTACCCCATAGCTATCGATTCCGGAACATAAACACCCGCATCTTTTGATGGCGTTGACTTAGAAGTTTGATTTTTTCACTGCTTCAAGGGAATGCAGTCTTGAGTACTTGATGGGATCGGCTGTCAGTCTAACCGAATACTATTGAATACCAGTATTAAAACTGCCTATCGTCGGATATGCAGTTTAAATACTGGCTCCACGACCCAGACACTGTATAACACGATACTCCTTGGTAAGACTGGTTGTCAGACTTTCGGGCTTCTGACTCCCCGTAACGATTGCGAAGGTGTCTCACTATATAATGGATGGTTACCCAGCCACGGACTGATCTTGGAAAGAGTAGCTTATCAACCATTGATCGACCCGTGTGGCTATTGTAATTTAGCCTATGAGCATTTTCATTACACTATTCATTTATTAATTTTGTCTCCCCGTTCATAATTACTTAATAATGACATTAAACCAGTGTTGAAGTTAAAAGAAAAGTGAAAATTATAAGTTTTCTAGTATGTACTCAGCATATATAGACTGCACGGAGTCAGGGAGGTTGAGCGAACCGGAACTGAACTAACTGCACGTGTAAGGGCTGTCGCTGTAGGAAAACGCCTTTAGTATATTTTATTTACCGATGACCGTTGGGGTAGACGTGTTCTTGAGTTGAGACCACGAATCGGTAAATGTAAGATAGGACGGCCGCGAGCTGAGTGGAGCGACGATCTTCGCAGGATGGCTGGTAGCGGCTGGATGAGAGTTGCCGAAAATCGATTTGAGTGCCGTGCAATAGGGGAGGCCTATGTCCAGCAGTGGACTGCTGTAGACTGATGATGATGATATTTTATTTATTTTTTGGTATATTACCGTGTGCTAGCTGACATGAATGAATCAATCTGCCAAGCCTTTTCCCAACTATGGTGGGGTCGGTTCCCAGTCTAACCGGATGTAGCTGAATACCAGTTTTTTACATGGAGCGATTGCCTATCTGACCTCCATAACCCAGTTACCTACTGGGTAACACGATACCTCTTGGCAAGTCTGGTTATTAGAGTTTCGGACTTCTGACCACCCGTAACGACTGTCAAAGATCCACGAATGACAGCCGGGAACAACGGCTTAACGTGCTTTCCGAGGCGCGGAGGGATCTTGGTATGTAAAGATGGTCAGCGATCCACCGAACAGCGGGGGTAAGCGTAGCTTAACCAGATCGATCGAACCGTGGAGCTGTTATTACTTAGCCACAAGCCCTTTCCATAAAACAATAACGGTATAATATTAAATTGATAGACTAGTTTACTTCGCGCCAGCCCTACCGTCACCGCTGCATTTATCCCTCAAAGCGTACGAGGGTAGTAGCGGACAAACCAGGTAAATAACGACATGTATTATATTATATAAACGACGCTACATAAAAGGATATATTCAAGGCGATGGTTCACTTAGATGTTATTCTGCTTTGTATATTCTTTGTGTGTGAGAGTGTCTTACTTTGAAGGGCTTTTGGTTATACGTAGGAACGAAGATAGAGAAATAGTCACTTTTTATCTGTAGTTTATAGCCTACTAGCTTCCGCCCGCGGCTTCGCCCGTGAGGTATGTCGATACAAACTATCCTATGTCCTTTCCCAGGTTGCAATCTATCTCTCTGCCAAATTTTATCAGCAGGTATAATCTGGAAAATCTCATCGTGAAAATGTAGGTGAAGTGAGCTTGAAGAGAACTGTCATTCCTTTTGATGCTACGGATTAATACCTACTAATGGCAACTCACTTTACTTAAGGGGGCGCCGACCCACTAGTAAACGGTAGTTTTACATTGTTTAGTTTTATTATAATCATAAAAACGGATAATAGTGGCCACTGCATGTTCATTCTAAAATAAAATAAATAACCAAACAACCGATGAGGGCGCCACTGCGCGGTCAGCGTTGGGTCGACGCCGTCTTAAGTATTCACGGTGCGATTTTTACAGAATAGATGCACAGGCAAATGAAGACGCTAACGATGTTTGTTTTTAGAGTTCCGTACAAAAAGGGTAAAAACGGGACCATATTACTAAGACTCCACTGTCGGTCTGTCCGTCTATCACCAAGCTGTATCTCATGAACCGTGATAGCTAGACAGTTGAAAGCCGCTATAATAACAAAAAAAAAAACAGAATAAAATAAATATTTAAGGGGGGCTCCCATACAACAAACGTGATTTTTTGCCGTTATTTTACCTATATGTAGTGTTTAATATTGTATGGTGGTACGAAACCCTTCGTGTGCGAGTCCAACTCGTACTTGGCCGGTTTTTATTACTGTTCCTATTTCCTGTGCGTGACCCAAATAAAATATGTTTCTTTCTTTCTAATGGGACTCACTGTTACTGCCCTGAGCAGAGGCCGAAAGCAGGAAGGCCTGGAAGCTAGCTAGCTAGCTAGCTCATCAATGGTAGCATTTTTTATTGCCAAACTGGGCATATAAATAGATTTGTAAACTAATTTTACCTGTGACAGCTACTTCCAAATGGGAGGGTCTACTATGCAAAGCTATGTGGTCATTGCTTCATTATTAGGAAAGATACAAGAGTTTTAATTTTAACCAATAACGGTCCGTCAATTATAGGAATCGGCCATAAGAAAAGAGTTGATAAGATGTTCATTAACCGCTAAGATCAGAGTTGCTTTACTTCTAAGAGTTTTTTAACAGAATCCTGCCTAGGATTCGGTCCAGGCCAATACACGAAATAATAAAAATTAATGAAAAATTGACTAAAGACATTCAACCCAATTTTCATTAATTTGTATTCTTTTATGAGCGTATTTTTATACGTTGTATTAGTATATTTTTTTTCTTGTTTAGCGGTGTGAGGGACTAGACATAACTCCTGGATTTATTTTTTTGGAAATATTATCTTCCTTATCGATGTCGATAACGGCGACATACTGACGTCACGCAAAATCCTGCATCTCGCAAGCAGAGTTTACCGCGCAACTAGCATAATATACAACGGCCCGACATGAATCATCGGGCCGTTGCCCGCCAGAGACAACACCCGTCTGGACGGAGGATCCTCCCTTTTCTATGAAGGATGAGTGAACTTTACACCCTGTTCCTCATATCTCTATAACGTATTTGGTTTTTGTGTTTCAGATAATAGTGTTTACACAGATCTACACGCCAATAAACGCTACACACATAATCTTTATCCAGTCACCATTACATGAACGAATGATATAATAATAGTTTTATATGCTGTAACCCCTAATGTGGTCATTTGTACTCAGCCTTGGGATAATCACGGTCAATTTGGTCACAATAATGTCGTACAGTTGATCAAGGTGCCCCATGGTGCTTTGTTAAATGGTATGGTGGTGTGTATGTGTTCATTTGTATTATGACGGTTTTCCGGTGTGTTGCACCTAGATGTTTGTTTGTGATGTGAAGGTCTGTGAAGATACAGGAAAGAGTGAATTAACCCATCTGCCTTCAAAACAAGAGCAATCTCAACGGAGACTAGCCTTCGGCACGGGAGATTTTATAGTGCACAAGTGTGTGCGCAGACATAAGTGCACTCTCTCTTCCCTCACTCTCACAGTCCAATGGGACAGCACACAATCCGAAACGACTGGAGAGAGATCAGGCGTAGGACCAACGGCTTAATATGCTTTCCGAGTCACTGTGGTATCACACCGCCAACTTTCAAACTCTAGGCTGTTAACAAGAAATTCTACAAGTACACCTGTGCCTAAACTTCTTGGGATTATAGGCCTGATGTTAAGTTACGTTTATCATAAAGAGGAAGAAGGAGCACTAATCACCAAGTCTGCTATATAATGGAATTTTAGAGTTTCCTCGTGATCTTAGCTGCGCTATCAATCAGCGGTAACTTAAAAGCAGACAGGAAATCGAAAAGTCTAAATTATTTAAGTATACCACATACCTATCAGAGGAAAAATTCTCGTAATTTTAAGAACGTTCACAGTCTGATCTCAGTCTTAATCTGCCAAAAATACCTCTAATATCCCATTAATTTCCTTACATTTTTGACAAGTTTTTGACATTGATTGTCACTGATATGAGATTGCGACTAGATTTTGAACATTTTTAATTACGGGAACTGGCCTTCTGGTTTTTAACAGACAATAAACAAAACAAACCCTTCAATAATGCATTTGTCATTTTCCGTAATCTTCTACTATTCATTCACTCCGTAAAATAATTAGTCAGTGAACAAGGTGAATGACCGTCTACTTATTTTTATTTTGTTTATTTGGGAAATTAAACAATAACACATAACAGTATTACACAAAATTTGAGCTACATATTGAGTCAATGTATAAACCCACGACATTTTCCAAATACTAGTTATAAAATTAATGCGATGTGCGCTTACAATTCGATAGGTACAATTAATAGTTATTTATGCAACTGTTGTATAATAAGGGGTATTAAAACACGAATGTGGGTTTAAATAGTATTACATGACTGTTTTAATACGTAATTATGTACAGTTGCACATACAAGACTTTAGGTATCTACACCCATGATATGAACCCTCTATAAAGGTTCTGAAACAGATTTTTGCGATACTAATATCGAACAAAAATGGCGGCCGGCGGGATATGACGTGAATTCGAATAACCTATAAGTTCTTTTTTTTAATTACGGCGCTGTGGTGGTGAAACGCGCGTGCATGACATTGTTATTTTTTTGAAAAGGAGTTGCATTATGAAATTTTGTACACCATTATAACACTTGTTTGGATGATATTATGGTTACTATGACACTGGTTTTTTTATTGTTGGCAATAAGCTAACTGTTTCAGAAACTTTTTTAGAGGATTTATAGCATGGGTGTAGATAAAATACATAAAGTGTTAATGATAGAATTAAACAGGGATGCAAATAATTTAGGTATCGTCACTCGTAAAAACTCTTTCAATTAGTATCTCTACCAGATACTACTAATTTCTAATTCACTGGTATTTACTATTCATTGCTTCGGACATTGGTCAGCATTGGACTTAAGCTTTAAACATGGGTGATGTCCAAGTAAGCGTCGGACTAGGTGGATGGCAGTGCAGTAAATTTGTGTGCGACTAACATGGGATAGCTCTCTCCTTCGAAGTTAGGGTTGGAATGATACGGCGGTGTGTAGTGTCGAGCATGTTGGGTTATGTACGGGAGGAAATCTGGGGTGTATGA
This sequence comes from Gortyna flavago, assembly GCA_963669345.1. Classification (NCBI taxonomy): domain Eukaryota; kingdom Metazoa; phylum Arthropoda; class Insecta; order Lepidoptera; family Noctuidae; genus Gortyna; species Gortyna flavago. The sequence continues at coordinate 10,222,930 of OY770150.1, read as the reverse complement.
TAAAGGTTAGCTATTCTAAAATACATATCAGGTTGGTGGATGGCGTATGTCTTTGAATTTTTGGTTCTAGACATTTTGTGCCTGCCTGGGTTCGAATCTACAACCTACAACTCGTAAGTCACTGGGCCACCACTGTTCCTATTGTAAATGATTTGCCTTATTTATTTAGAGGTTGAAATAACAACAACCAAAGCATATTTGTGGAAGTTGACATGAGATTTGATTATTTTCTTTAACTGTTAGCCAAGAGACCCCCCAGCATCCCCCAGGCATTGGCAGCTTTGAACTCATTGAAACCGTATTGCATATCCCTCAATTTTCTAAAAACCGGACACGGACCGGCAAACGGACAAAGATTATGTTGACCATAATATTTTCTTGGATTGTAAATGGAATTTGTAAAGATCAAGAGAGTCCAGTTGGAATGATTATACAGGGTGGCGCGCAACCTGTTATCATGAATTCAGCACATGATTCTGAACTCCCTGCGTTGACATTTTTCGTCTGTTATAAAAAAAGAAAACTGTCTGTTCCATTGACCGGGAAGGTATTGCACTTTTTTATTAGAATAGAATAGAATTTCTCTTTATTCAAGTATCAAAAGACTCAAAAGCTGTTAGTAAAACTTATGACTATGTTAGTAAACACTGAATATACAAACAACACAACAAATAATGGTGGATCATTGCTGCAACAACCCATGAGTAATTGCACAGCAGCGACCCACATAAACACAGTCCAGGCGACTGGCAATCATGCTTAGGATACTGTTGGTGCTGCCCCACACCCTGCGCACCAGGGAAGCGCACCTTTTACGCTTTTTCATTAAACAGTAGTTTTTTTTTCGATATCCGACCATGAACTTTTGGTCGGTCTAGAATCATGTGCATAATTCATGGTTACAGTGTGCGCGTCGATGTGTAGCGCAACCCTGTATAGTAATTGTGTAAAGTAAAATTGGGCAGTGGAGCACACCTCTACCCTATTTCAAGTTAAACAAATATCAACTTTATTTCAATGGTTATTAAGTTGATTTCAGAGTGAATAGCACTATTGGCAAAGTTACAAAAATGTTTGAAGTTGTAGCGTAAACTGAACTTTATCATATAGGAATTAAGTTATTTTTCCATTAATTCATATTTGTTTACATTTTTAGCAACATAGATGAATTATATCTTTACCAGCCAAAACCAATACAACATGCTTGACTTAACCTCCTCCCGTATGCACCTCAAACATCCCAGTATTCGGATTAAATAATAGTAAAATGCTTGCCAACTGGTAATCCTGCGCTTTGCCAAGAGCCTGCGTTGCGCCGGGACATAATTAATTCGTAAATTGTGAGCTCACTGAACAAAACTTATCGTTTGTTAATTAAAAATTGTTTAGGTTATATATGGTGACGGGTGGGACAAAAACTTACGACACAATTTATTGTATTTGGCGATGAAATGAAATGAATGATGCAAAATATTGCCGCATATTGCAGATGGCCGATGGGGCCGAAAGGTTCTGGAGCGGCGACCGCGTACCGGAAGAAGTAGCGTTGGAAGGCCTCCCACAAGGTGGACCGACGAGATTGTGAAGGCCGCAAGAACTCGTTGGATGCGAGAAGCACAAAACCGGTCGAAGTGGAGCTGCTTGGGGGAAGTGGTCCAGCAGTGGACGTCTTTCGGCTGACATGATGATGATGATGTTTTGTCTGGTTGTTGAATGGGAAAAAATAATTTCAACAATAAATATTAGAAGGCAACATTTCGGAAGCTCTACTAAGGTCATCGAGCGTTGCACTGAGGTCCTCCATCTCAGCCATGACTACGATATGTTCGGCAAACCGAAGATGAGTTATGTACTCGCCATTGATGTTAATGCCAGCCCCTTTCTAGTCCAGAACCTTGAAGACATCCTCCAGTGCAGCGGTGACCAGTTTCGGAGAGACAAAACATAAGTACCTACCCTAAATTATCTACAGACCAATAATCACGAATCCTCATAAACCGAACGCAATAAACAAAGCGAACTGATAAACCAAAACTCAACGAGCTGAGAAACTCATTTTCATGAAAATTAAAACAATGTTCAACTCGCACCTATCTTCAAAGGAAGGAAAAGATGAAAAAGGGATCTAATATCCATCTTCCATACAGTTGTTCATTTGAAGCCCTTGGCTACAGCTTTGTCGCAAGATTTCTTTTTAAAAAGTGGCTAGTGCGAGTATGACACGCGCAGTAAAGGTTCTGTACCACGAAAACGATTCCAGTCTATCTTGTTTTAATCATTTCCTTTTAATAGAGATTTAAATATAGTAGATAATGCATTTCAATCACAAGTCTAGCACTTAAAAGTGTTACTTACTGTTTTTATTGAAAATTATAATAAAAACCATACCGTGTAATTAATAATGCATACTTTGGAAGTCCCTTATGCTCACTACAAAACCTTTATGTATCTTAATTAATTATTATTATTTATTTAATTTAAAAAAAAAACTTTATTTTTGAATATCCATTACATACATGATCAATATTCATGTATAGCAAAACTAAAAAGCTTTACAAAAAAAAAAATACAAGAGCTCTGAATTTGAAGTTTTTATTTTTATTTGTATGATAGTAGCCAAAGAATTTTATGGTATTAGGCTTGCTATTACGGTTCTAAAGATCAAGCAGGCTCAAACAAAGACAGTGCGGCGAAGGTTTATTTATAGTCCCGTTAACAACCTTTGTCTAAGGAACCCTAAAAAGGCAACTGCGTAGAGTCTACATTTTAAACTAGGTTATTTTTCCATCTCTTCTTTCTAGTTTGCCTAGAATAAGGGTTGGTACGCGTTTGTGATTTGATGGACATTTTTAGGACACGTGTTTTGACAGTTTATTTTTGTTTTTTGCTCGTCTGGTGCGTCATCTGCAACGGTGCACTGCCTACAGGTAACATTACATGAGAGACTCGGGTTTTAGCAATCAGTAAACAATGAGTAGGTACTTGGGACTAGACTACTATTACTATAGGTACTACACTAGACTAAAATTTGGGACCTTTAATTTGGTGATATAAAACTGTGCCTACAACAATGAAAACCAACAGTGTGTAGCATCATGCTGAGTGGAAACCTTCTTGTCACAGTCACGGACGTACAGTTGCCTATTTCAGTTTTGTGCTCGTGATTAGGTATATGTACGTAATTAGCATCCTCCTATGTTTCTAATTGATGTTATTTCAAGTTAAACAAGTATCAACTTTATTTTAATGATTATTAAGTTAATTTCAGAGTGACTAGCACTATTGAAAAAGTTATAAAAATGTTTGAAGTTGTAACGTAAACTGCACTTTGCTGTATAGGAATTAAAGTTATTTTTCCTTAAACTCATACTTGTTTATATTTTTGGCAAATAAGTGGTAAATGCAGATTAGATCTATTTTGTTTTATTTTTTTCTTATAGGTACATAATTATGTACTTGTTTCTGTGACAACTAAACTTATTTTTCTTTCTTTCTTCAACAAGCTACTTAAGTGAATTTGAAAGTGAGTATGATTGCGTCTAACAGGCTTTTCTCGAAAGACCTGACCTTGAAAGACTTGCTTATCTTTAAAAAAAATTCAGCCCTCATATTTCAAGACAGTCTTCCTAAACCAAGACCCCTGCTCACCCCATTTCTACCCGAGGCGAACAAAGTCGGCGCTGTCCGTGCCCGCATGACCGTTTGTTACGTACTAACCACGTACTAACTCGTTTTTGTTTTACATACACCACCGCTTGTGTGACAGACGATTATTTGTTGCTTCACCCGCGAGGTGAATTCATTAGGCGAGTATTTTTTTGGTGTCTAAAAACTGGGAGTTACAATAGAATTGTGGTTTTTCATGTTGTAAACGACATTTGATCAGCCTTTTCCCAAATATGTTTTCGTCGGCTTCCAGTCTAATCGAATGCAAATGAATACCATGGAGCGACTGCCTATATATCTGACCTCTATCGCCTAGTTACAGCAGGGTATTGTTCTGAACTAGTGACGTAAAAAAATATTCACTGATTGCGATTTAGAAGAAAACTCGAAACATTATTCTGTCAGGTTTTTGTGCAGCCAAAGTGACGTCAGATATTTTCGATCACAACGAGGTATCTGTACATTCTTCTGAATTTAACTAAGTAGGACTGGAGCCGGAACTGACATATTATTGACGCATATTTTTGAAGCCGATGCAGTATTCTATATTATAGCGTCATCAGATAATGTTGGTGTTCCTTAGATGTCATTCATATATTTGTGCTGCTTCTTGTATATGCCTCCCATAGAATGATCACATATGACAATAGATGTGATCATTTATTACAGTTACATACGTCATATTAATGGATGAATCATGAAATCAGAGGGATAATTCTCGTAATTTTATGAAAGATGAAAAATATGAAAAACTAACAAAAATACCTCTAGGTATTTTCCCAACAAATTTGACAAGTTTTTGACGTTTCTTTGTCGCCGAGATGAGACTGCGACTAGATTTTGAACGTTTTAAATTACGAGAATTGGCCTTCAGATATTTTTGTCGGTTTGTCCATAGCGATAATACATTTATGGTGGTGACTGTACTTACGTCTGGCGTATCCTGCAGGGTAATTGCGTACCGCACTTACAATAGCAATCCTTTTCATTTTGACAATGCAACAACATTCATTGCGTTATTTACGTTGTCGAGCTGATTTTTTTTTCGAACATATGAAGCAATGAATTAGCAATATCCTTCAAAATGATTCAGATTGAGATTGCTGGTGCTGTTTTTGATCTCGATCACGCCTGATGGAAAGCGTTGGATGAGGTCTGTAATGGAACAGGCGTGCTCAGAAGATGCCTGTTCGCTCTTGCTTTTATTTCGTTCTGGCCAAATGGAAAGAAAATGGAATCCGGATATTATTATATAAGTATCGGCACTGATTTAAAGCGGCAGTTGTTAATTGTAGTTTTCGTAAATGAAATAAGTATCACAAAATGCATGCGGCAGTAAAAAGTGAGCAGTAAACTAAATTAAAATGAGTCATACATAACAAATATTGAAATTGGTAGTTAAATAAATAATTGAGCAGTAAAATGATTACTGAACGCGCAGTTAAGTGCGATCATTTGACAAATCGGAATTAGTTGGTAAGGAATCGTACTTGGAAGTCGCCACCGCCGGCCGCTGTCGCAGCGCGGCTCTCGCGGTTGGTCATCAAATCCCTTGGTAAGACTGGTGGTCAGACTTTCGGGCTTATGACGACCCATAACGACTGTCACAGATCCACGAATGACAGCCGGGACCAACGGCTCAACGTGCTTTCAGAGACACGGAGGGGTCTAGGTACCTATGTATAGATGGTCACCTATCCACGGACCAACCGCGCCAATCGAAGGTAGCCGAGGTCAGTCCGTGGATCATCCATTTCATATCGAGACCCCTCCGTTTTTCGGTTCCGGCTGGCTTTTGTAGATATTTAAAAGTCAGACAACCAGTCTGAACAAAGGGTATCTTATTACCCACTCACTGGGTTGTGAGGTTGTGATCATCTGTACATACCGAGATTTCCGTGCCTCGGAAAGCACTTTAAGTCGTTGGTCCCGGCTGTCATTCGTGATCTTTGACAGTAGTTACGGGTAGTCAGAAGCCTGAAAGTCTGGTTGCCAGACTTGCCAAAGGGTATCGTAATTACCCAGTAACTGGGTTGTGAAGAGTCAGATAGGCAGTCGCTACACGTTAAATACTGGTATTCAGCTGAACCCGGTTAGACTGGAAGTCGACACCAAAAAAAGTTGGTAAAAGGCTAGGCAGATGATTAAGACTTTCTCACCCTCAAAATCAATTTTAAAATCTTAATATACATTCCCTTAAACTACGTTTCCTCGCCTATTAAATTAATAGTTACAGTCATTTGTTTGAAGCCCCATATCCTCGAGAGAAGAAGACAAATGACTGCGTTGTTGCGTTGTTCTTGTTTCTGCAAGCCTTATTATTTTCGTGGGTGGACAGAGCAATATTTCGTGTCCGGAATTGATGAGGTGGAAGTTAAAAGTTATAGACAGGAAGGCAAGGATGGAAAATGTTAAATAGTTGTTGTTTTTGGGCTAGCAAAGGTTCAATCGTTGGTCTCGTCTATCATTTGTTAATCTTTGACAGTCGTTACTGGTAGTCAGGCGTTCGAAAGTCTGACTACATGTCTTACCAATGGGTATTGTCTATAATTATAATAAATCTGTAGAGAGGTCAATTCTGTACATGATATATATTTTCAAAATAACTATCAGGGGGTAATAAGTGATCGATACTGATGCCAAAAATGCAATCAGTAAAATTTTTGTCTGTCTGTCTGTCTGTCTGTCTGTCTGTCTGTCTGTCTGTCTGTCTGTCTGTCTGTCTGTCTGTATGTTCCTTATAGAAACAAAAACTACTCGACGGATTTTAACGAAACTTGGTACAATTATTCTTCATACTCCTGGGGAGGTTATAGTATACTTTTCATCACGCTACAATGAATAGGAGCAGAGCAGTGAAAGGAAATTTTGGGAAAACGGGAGAAGTTGCTCCATTTTTTAAGCTTCCGTCGCGTGTGCAGCCTTAATGGTTAAAGCTACATAGAAATCATTTATGACGGAAATGTTCTACATAAAATTATCTAAAAAATATCCTACTACAGCATATGTCTATCTTTTATGGTTGACTCACAATAACACGTGTAACTCCCGATACCTTAGCAGCTCGGAGCTTTCTGATTATATTTGTTTACTCTTACGTTTATAATACTCTCACTCATCCCTAATTAAAAGAAGTTAATATTATTACCTATTCAATAAAAAAAGAATCATAGTAATCGGTATAGAAACACCAAACTTATACATGAAATACGCTAATAAGCCATCGCGCCGTCGCGCGTGAATACTGAATCATGCCATAAGGATTATTTTTGTGTAACGGTTGCCGCGCTCGACGCGGGTCGTGGCGGTAGGGTAAGGGAGGTCCGAGCGCGAGCTTCATTCAATATTTGGCTGTTGATGCGTTGAGAGCGTTCGACCTTATTGACAGACGATAATTGATATTAACAAACCGTGCTTATCAGCGCGACTTTTAGTCTTTAAATAGTTTATTTGAATTTATTTTGTTGTTTTTTATAAAATAGGTATTAGTTGTTGTGTTATTAGACCGACACAGAACCCAAAAATGTGATTTAAAAAAAATTCTGTCTGTCTGTCTGTTTGTTCAGGCATCACGCAAAAACTACCGGTTCGATTACGATGACACTTGGTATAATTATTCTTTAATATCCTGGGCACCACACTGGGTACTTTTTATCCCGGAAAAAAATATACAATAAAAAACAAACTTAATTTTGCGGTTCGATCCCTAGACCCGATTACTGTACCAACCGCAAATAATAAGTTTGTCGTAGTACACGACGAAGATAATAATAATAGGCGAGCGTTCGTTCATATTAGCATTCTATAAATTGTATGTTTTAACTGCTACTTGCAATTCCAAAACGTGCTTTTCAGTGCGACCTTTTTATTCCTTTTAGTTTTTACTAAGTACAGTTTAAGGTTGACTTATTTAGGTTTATTTTTATAAGTCGTTTTTATAAGTAAGTATAGATTTTAATTTTAAAGTATGGGTAGTATATTTGATAGTGTACGTAGTGACCGTAGGTTATTTTATAAAACTGTTAGGTAGGATTAGTCATTCGTATAGATATTAGTTTTTAGGGATTTTGCTTATTTATTGAGTTTAGATTAGTTCATCATCTGCCTCATCTGCCTAGCCTTTTCCCAACTATGTTGGGGTTGTCTTCCAGTCTAACCGGATGCAGCTGAATACCAGTATTTTACATGGAGCGACTGCCTATCTGACCTCCACAACCCAGTTACTGGGTAATACGATTAAACTTGGTAAGACTGGTTGTCAGACTTTCGGGCTTCTGACTACCCGTAACGACTGTCAAAGATCCACGAATGACAGCCGGGACCAACGGCTTAACGTGCTTTCCGAGGCACGGAGGGGTCTCCATATGTAAAGATGGTCACCCATCCACAGACCAACCGCGGCAAGCGTAGCTTAACCTGATCGATCGACCTGTGCGGCTGTTATTATTTAGCCACGTATCATCAGAAATAGGTTTATTTAGGTAGGTAGGTATTTTATTTTCTGTTATTGAGTTTTTTTTTTATTAGGTAGGTACTTAGGTTTACTTTTATAATCTAACATAAAATTCAAAGTCCTGTGATCCTGTCTGACTGATTATATCAATGCACAGCCTAAACCGCTGGTCATAGAGACATAAAATTTGGAGTGTGTTCTTTGTGAAGTGTATATAGGTATCCACTAAGAAAGGGTTTTTTGAAATTCCACTCCTAAGAGGGTGAAATTTCACGCGGACGAAGTCGCGGGCAGAAGCTAGTATTAAATATAGTAACTGGGTTGTGGAGGTCAGATGGGCAGTCGCTCCAGTAAAATACTGGTGTTCAGCTGCTCGGTTGGACTAAAAGCCGATTCCAAAATAGTTGGGAATAGGCTAGGCCGCTGAAGACATTTTGTATTTTTTATTATTTTTAGACTTGTTTCTACCCGCGTCTTCGTTAGCGTGTACCACAATATACTAAAATATCTGCAATGTAATATACTAACCTTTTGGCTCGTTTCACAATTTACGGTAAACTATATCAGAATACGAACAAATGTCAATATTGCTCTTCCCCCATAGTATATAGCGTGATAATTTATAGCCTACAACAGACTAAGTAGACTTATAGAGATCTAGCTGCGCTGCGATATCGGCATTAAAAGTAGCCTATATATTAATCCAGGGTGTCAGCTACCTCCATACAAAATTTTATCAAAATTGGTCTAGCACTTTGAGAGTGAAGAAGTAACAAACATATAAACACACACACACACACTCACAAACTTTCGCCTTTACAATATTAGTGTGACAGTGTGAAGTTATAAATATGCAAAATTTTAAGAACGTAGGTGTAGTTACGATGGTATTTATGTGAGTGATGCTGGAACATACATTCAGGCAAACAGATAAACAGACAAAAATTCTAAAAACTATATATTTTCGGCATTTAGAATCGTTCCCAGACCTCAAAGCAACGATTAAACAAAAAACTCTATTAACAGTTTCGATTTCGTTACGATTTTATTATAGGTGTAGTTGTAGACAAAACAAGGTGTGTTCTTTAAAAAAGAAATGTTACAATTTTGTAACAAAAAGATTTGAGGATTTGTGTTTTTGTTTGTTCAGTTTGGTTTTTGTTGTTTTTTGTTTATGTAGTAATTTACTACATAAACCTAAAAATTAATTAACAAAAAGATTGTGAAACAAATTAATGTATTTTGAAACTGGCTGTTTTTTTGTATAAAGAATCGTTGGCAGAAACTGAAATATATAAAATAGAGGTAGCATTGTTCCTTCAGAATGATTCAGATTGTGATTAAAAGTGTGTGTGACACATCTAGGGGCTAGGTTCGATCTCGGGTCAGGCAGAGTGTCAAGGGATAATTGTATTGGATAGTTCTTCGTAGAAGCTCGAGACGTTGCCTAAGGTAGCAGCGCGGTGCGTGAGTGGTGATAGTTGTCACAAGTTGACGAATCACTGAGCTCTCGCATCACGTCACTAGTTTATTTATTTACTAGCTTCCGCCCGCGGCTTCGCCCGCGAGGTATATCGATAAAAACTATCCTATGTCTTTATCCGGGATGCAATCTATCTCTCTGCCAAATTTTATCGAAATCCGTTCTGTGGTTTAGGCGTGAAAAGGTAACATACAGACAGACAGACAGAGTTACTTTCGAATTTAAAATATTAGTATGGATTTTACTATTACCACTTACATTAAGTTAAACGGTCGGCCTTTAGATTTATGCCCGGTTGACGGCAACCGTCCCGCCCTATTAACCAAGGGACAAAAACATAACTGACGAAATATGTGTGCACTTCTGCCAACCCCTTCGGGATGTACAAGCATACTGTTACGTTAAAACAATCTAATAATACTTTATAATTACCCTCACAGATATAGATAGACCTAGATAACGCAAGTATCATGATATCGCAAGCAGTATGAAAACCAAGCGTGCGAAAATGACCATAGTCCTATTTGTATGAGGGGTTGCGCAGTAGATCCGAACTCCATCCGTCCGAATTTAGAACATTCTCAATTCGGATTGAAGTCAGATCTTTAATTCGGATTCGGATCGAATGTAGTGCAGAACCGCTCTTTGATAGGAAAATCAAATCAATTCAAAGACGCCGCCGCGTGCAGCACCCGTCTCGCCCCACCCGGCACCCCCGAGGACTAGCGCCAGCGCTCACGCACACTCAGCCAGCAGTACTACAGGGTGCTTACTCTCGAATATAATTCCGATAGATCGACATTGGTTAAACGTCAGTTGGTCGAGTTAAACGTCAGGGATTGGCTAGACTCAGTGAGTAAAGCCAATCCCAGACATTTTACTGACAATTCAAATGTCGATCTGTCGGAATTAAATTCGAGAATATGCACCCAGGACTGAGCGCGAAAGTGGCGGCTTACGATTTATGTACCTAAGCTGGGCACGCTCTGCGTTATCTAGGTGTACTTATCTATATCTGTGATTACCCTCAACATTGTCAGTCTACCCTCGCTCTAAGTCGAAACTATGTGAAATTCCTTAAGAAACTAAGTTAACGCAGCATCTCACCCTTTGATCCATGTTTCAAATATTTCATGGTATGGTGCTTATCGCGGTCGCTAAATTATTGTAATAGGGATTGAGGTTGGGGAATTGATGGGTCAAGTGTTTAAAACGTCATGACGTAGAAAAATGCGTTAGCGACTGCTGCAGGGACGGAGTTCTGGGTTGGGCAAAGTGTTACTGAGTTTTTCCGTTGAGAAATTTCTAGTCAATAGTCTAGATTTGTTCCCGGACTCGCCCCCTATTACATCGAATTTGTAATTGGCAAAAATAGGTGAATAGTCAGCCTCAAAAGATGTGCAGTACCTCGACAAGAGTTCATATGTCTGTACCTACATTGTGTATATTGTGTGATATAGCCACAATACATGTAAAAGTAAAAGCCCGTATCCGCTGCAGTCGTCTGCAGTCGGCTGCGGACTTGTACCTTTGCTTTTTTAGGGTTCCGTATAATAACTAAGGCTCCACTGTCCGTCTGTCTGTTTGTCACCAGGCATCATGAACCGTGATAGCTACACAGTTGAAATTTTCACAGAATGTGTATTTCTGTTGCTGCTATAACAAAAAATACTAAAAACAGAATAAAATTAATATTTAAGGGGGCTCCCATACAACAAACGTTATTTTATATGTAGTGTTAAATATTGATTGGTGGTACGGAAACCTTCGTGTGCGAGTCCAACTCGCACTTGGCCGGTTTTTTTTTGTAGCTAGTTACACATTGACTAAGTTTGTGAAACACAATTTGCAGACAAACAAATGAATTCTTGTCAATATAAAAATTTTTTTGAGGCAGACTGTTCTATACGCCTCTGCGTACTTTGTCAATCAAGCATAATATAGCAACTCAATCTATATCCCCACAATGTAAATCCACAATCATAAATTGTACATTTAAGGATCCCTAAAAAGTCAAGCCCGTGGTTCCGTAGTGTCAGATAAATAGCCGCAATCGAGCCCCAAAGATTTGGGGATGTTAAAACGCGCTTAGGGATAGCTTTGGTCACCATTTGCATAATTACAGGAAACTGGAATGCATTCGTACGAATAAATAAGATTTGGGCTTTAATTTAGAGTAGTTCTGTATTGAACATTTGGGGTAAGCAGCGTACAAGGTTAACTGCAGTAAAAACGGCTTTATTTAAAATTATTTATTCAAAGTTTGTATAAACAATAACATACTTAACGTACTTACATGCTATTGTATCTACAGGGTCAAATTAAATTAGTTAGCGAAACTCCGCAGAAGTGACGGGTATCTTTATGTCAACGTTTGTTACAGAAATAGTCCTATCTACAATCGTTATATAATTATTCCACTCTACAATCGACATCTTGTTTTTTTATGACTATTTGTTTGTTGTCATTTACCAGTGTCGTAACATTTATGCAATGTATATCGTCTTAGATCCCTGGCTGGCTGGCTGGCTGGCTTGACGCCTTTTTTTTGTAATGAGCGTTTTGTTTATGCGGAACAAACAATATTTCTTTTTTCTAAACTTTATAAAAAAAAGTTGATATGATGATATTTTTTGGGGGTTAACGGCCGCTGGTAATGTGGTTAGGTACTTAAAGTACGACATGTTGAGAAAATCAGGTTTTTTTTTTTTTGTCTTATACACGTTTAGTTATAGATACTGATCACATCTGTGGAGTTTCGCTAACTTCTTTAATTTGACCCTGTATAGTTCGAGAAATAAACAATTTAAAGAATCAAAAAATAATTTGCTTCTCCATAAAAATCGACGCTAAGAGCCTGATTTCATTTTCTACAAAACCAAAACTTTCCGGCTTAAAAGTTAGATATAGATAAGTTGCGTACCTTCTCTGCCGACCCCCCTAACTCCTCATAGTTAAAAGTTGATCTCTTTAATAATGCAGTGAAACAAATTTTGAACATGGATGCGGAATTTAAGAGTTTGTTTTCTTAGATTAAGTATTTTGGATGCTGAAATGGCTTGAGCTGCTGGAAGCGCCATGGAGGTTTTGTAAATGATGTAAACGTTTTTCACAAAGTTGTGAGTTCAAACCCTGGTTGACCTAATTTAGCTTTCCAATTTTATAAGTATCTACTTTTACAGGATTTATTCTTCGTTCCTCCTGAAGTTTTGTCCCACATTACGGTACGTGTGCCTAAAGTAGTCAATTATTGTACGGCTAAAATTAAGTTACGCTTATCTGAGTGGACTATAGAGGTATGAGGAACAGGGTGTAAAGTTCACTCATCCTCTATAGAAAAGGGAGGATCCTCCGACCAGACGGGTGTTGTGTCTGGCGGGCAACTGCCCAATGATTCATTTCGGGCCGTTGTATATATGCTAGTTGCGCGGTAAACTCTGCTTGCGAGATGCAGGATTTTTGCGTGACGTCAGTATGACGCGTCGCTCGCATGTGGCGTTGTAGATACCGCTATAGGACTATCTAAGTCACAGAAAACCGTGACTTAAAAAAAAGTAATTATTTTAGTAGTTTTATAATAGTAATTTTGAACACTGTTTTCTTATGGTGAGGAAACATTTTGAGAAAACCTGAAACGCAGCAATTTTCTTCAGAACCCGGACCGGATAGGAAACTGCCACAGCTTACAAAGAGATCAAGGTGTTTTGCAATGCATTAGTAACGAGTTGGACTAAATTATGTAAACCATCTTATTTTCCCTTCTTGATGCATGTAAGAAAAACTTGTTAATAAACCAACCTTCCTGATTGAACCTTTTCACTACGACACGACCTTTTCTCTCATCTCGTGTCTATGTCGCAGTCAACTGGTTTAATTACCCGTTTCATTAACCGTAGGCGGCCGTTCAATTAACGGCCTGAATGATATTCAATTATAGTTTAGGTTGGAACTCTGTAACCAACCACGCGCGAGCCGAATTGGTCGCAGTAACAAAGCCAGGTCACCCTATCAAATGGGTTAGGTTAGGTTAGAACTGTGATCAACCGCGTGTGAGCCGAGAGAGCGAAGCGAGGCGAACACTACTTCAAAAGGCCAGGCGGTTAACTAAACGGCTAATTTAACCAGTTAGCTGCAACATTTAAACTTCTTAAATACCACAAAGTCGTCCCAAGAAAAGAAGATTAATTCCAGTCTGATCCCCTGTGCCCCCCAACCCCCTCCTCGATCCCCTGCTAGTTCTTCTTCTGTTTTAATCTCTTTCTTATCGAAATTTATGCTAGGCTACTCTAAACACGTGCGAAGACCCATCCAGCATCTCTAAATCTGAAGCCAAGCAAGTTTATGCTTCCCAAAGTTATACAGGTGTAAAGTTTTACTGAGTTCGACTTCCACTTTAGAGTCGGTTTCACTGGAAGCCGTTCATGCTTCATTTCACCTTAAGTTAGGAATTCGAATGCGAGTTGTGTATTTTTTTTTCTTCTTTGTAAATAGTTTATCTACTTCGTTTAGCTTGTTAGTGCAATACAGATGTACCTAGCTATGTATAGTACGTTCCAAAAGTATCCGAACTCAGTTACCCCGTAGATTACAAAGACGCACTTATGATTGTTTGCCACAAGCTTTTCTATTTTATGGGATCTCTCTTGCTATTTAAAAAACGGTCACCCATCCACAAACTGTCCATAACAATCGCTGCTTCACCTCACAGATAGACCATCACAATAACCACAAAATTTGCATACGTATTACATTTGTATAGTAGAGTACGGTCAGCATATACATCATAAAGCGCTAAATTATTTGTAGTACATTGCGGCTGCTGTCCGTGCCGTGACGTAGATTGATGGCTCTCTGAACTGTAATAATAATTAATGCTACAAGCTAGCAAAGTGTAGCTTGTAGGTGTGATGATGTAAATACTGGATTGTAGGTTTTAAACCCAGGCAAAATTATTACCTAAAATTGGGCTGAAAACAAGCACCTTAATTGCGCAACATACTATCAGTCATAATCTGAATGACGCGGAGGAGTCAGAAATTATCCCACGGGAACGTACTACCTCGAATAAAAGTACACTGTGTGCTAATGCAGATTATAAACTATCTGTGTGTCAAATTTCATACAAATCCGTTCAGCCCTTTTTGCGAAAATCCGGAGCATACATCCAGACAAACGGTCAATATTTTATAAAAACTATATTTTCTTATCCGCAAACAAACAAACTCAGCTCACTACCTTATTACATACTAAGTATCATCGCATCCCCTGCCCGCGCTGTCACTTCATTTTTGCTTAGCGACCTTTCTGTCGTTTTTTTTGTTATTGCTCAGCTCCTAAGGTTCATAAGCATGATGTTAAGCAGCCTATAGCCTTCCCCGAGAATTGGGATGTCAAATGCAAAAAGATTTTTTAAATCTGACCGGTAATTCTAGAGATTAGCACGTTCAAACACAAACAAACTCTTCAGCCTTAATATTAGTGTTAAATATAGACAAAAACTTATGCGTGGTACATAAAAAAATATATATATATACACGTCGACTTGAGAGCCTCCTCCGTTTTTTCGTCGGTTAAAAAATATGTAAATGTCACCGTGACAATTTCCTCGCACAAAAAAAAGGATCTGGCTAAGTAGGTACTAAACTAGTTAGTTAACTCTAAATGTCAGTGAGAACAGCGTTAAACACTCCTAATAGGGCAATTAGGGCCATTTAAGGTGTTAAAATAAGATCTAAAACGAATAATTAGGAAATCCCGTCTTATTATCTTTTAATAAGGTATCATCAGAGCGGACAATAAGTACCCATAACATGATTATTATTCTAAACATCACGCCATTAACGAAGTACATAGAACACTAAAAAAGCGGTCAAGTGTTACTCGTATAATAGTAGGAATCGCACACGAAGGGTTTCGTACCACCGCGCAAAAAACTCCTTTATGTAACCGAAGTATTTATAAAAATTATGTAGTGTTAATGAAAGTATGTGGGCTTTGCCCAGAAGTGGGACAACACGGGCTTATAATAATAAAGGAAATAATGTAGTGTTTAATATTGCACGGTGGTAAGGAACCCTTCGTTCTGTTTCTGACTCGCACTTGGCCGCTTTTTTATTTTTCTGTATACTTCATTATTGTCGTGATGTGTAGAATAATAATCATGTTATAAGTACTTGTTGTCAGCTGTGAAACTACCTTATTAAAATAAATACCCCCGTGTACCCCCTTTAATTATCATTTTATTTTTTATTGTTATATTATATAGCACCCATAGTAATACACACTCTGTGAAAATTTCAAGTGTCTAGTTACTACGGATCAAAAGATACAGTCCTGTGACAGACGGACGGACGGACGGATGGACCGACAGCGGAGCCTCGCTAATTGGGTCCTGTAATAATAACCAAATCATTTATTTGCCTGAAATATGGTGAGTCCACAAGATGTTAAATTAAATTATAGCGCAGGACATATTTCACCCTCATTACGGGCAGTCAAAATTATAGTTAATTTACAACAATTATTTGAATAAAATTACAATTATTAGAACTATTTGAATTATTACAATTTATAAGAAAATTTTGATTACAATCCTGTCGGCACCCTTTGTGTACGAAACCCTAAAAAGAACGCAGAGACATAATTATTATTATTTCTTGTGTGTATGTGTGTGTCTTAATTAACTACATTTTTTTATTCTAAGCAGCCTGTCATTAATCCCTTCATTCATAAACGTTGCTTAAAGTTAAATGTGATTGGCGACTGTTTAGCCGTACATTACGTCACTAAAAATAAACCCCGTATAATCGGCAAGGATTATTCTTATCAAAACACCTATTGTTATCCCAAGTAACACGAACAAACAAATTAAACATTGCCCTTACTTAGCGATTGATAAAGATTTTATAGTGTCTCCTTCCCGAATCTTTTATATTCAAAAACCTGCATTCAAGAAACTTCGCCAGCGAAAGGGTTAAAAATACAAACTTAATTTTGCATCTTCGAGAACATTTCCCCAACCAAAGCTGAACTATTAAACTGTTTTCGTAAACGCACTCATAAGTTTGTTTTGCTCAATTTTTTACGTACATCCTTTCTTCTGGTTGAAAAGCGTTTGCGTTACGCGAAATTAGACTTTGCTGAATGGAGATAAGCATCACTGAATTTAACACCAAAAAATCAACCTTCTTGTCAAGCAATAAGGTTGATTTTTGTATGTTCCATGTTAATATTGTTGTTTTTTTTTTCGTTCAAAGTTTACCCATTGTCTCCAAAGTGTTAGCGTATACAAAATCGTCGATAAGTCTATATTTGAAGTTTCAACTACTTTCCTGTTATTTTGTTGTTAAATTGGTTGGTAATATCGAAGTGAAATAGCACTGAGTTTCCTGCTCATTTCAGTAGAAAATACTGCGTCGTGCAAAATAATGATTTTTATCATTTGCCTATAGTTTCTCACTGTTGTAGGAAAAACAGACAGGTAGGTACTGCAAAAGTTTAAGAGCGTTAACGACGTACGGCATTTTTCGAAATGAATGAACCGATTTTAATGAAACTTAGTAAGCATAAGCAAAATACAGAGATCTAAAATTAGTTAAGAAGAGCGATTTTAAATTTTCCATAGAAACAGAGACTTCCAGTTATCTTTTTTAAAATAAGACATTTTGAAAATGTTCTTTATAAACTTTTAGATCTTTGTATCCTCGCTATCGGCTTTAGCACCCTCGAAAACCATGAAAAACGACACCCATGAAGAAAAATTTGAAAGCAGCAGCCATCTTGAATTTTAATTTTGACCTCTCCATCGGCTTTGGCACCCTCCAAAACCATGAAAATTATGTATAATAGAAAGGGACAGAGAGAAAGTAGCATCGAGGGGGCATAATGCTTATTCGTTATGTGAAGATTTCTACCAGTTTACTCCTACTGCAAGCCGCGTTAAAGAACTGCGTTCCAAAAAAAAATAGTTTTTTTATTTATTTCATTAAATACATATAAATTATATTTTTAAATATTAGAATATAAATAATAATATTTAAAAATCCACCGCCACCACCGGTACCACCGGACCACCGGTATCGGGAACAGGGTCCAAGCTACCGGCGGTCAGAGCTCCAGAGAGAGGAACCTCCTGACAATGCGAGCCGTGTCCAGACCGCTTTCTAAATCAAGCCCTTGATCCAGCTGCCCAACGAGAGCCACCTCAGGTGTTGGCGAATGTTCTTGGCTATTAACCCATTGGCTGTCACGACTATTGGTACAATGATCGCTGAGGCCACATCCCACATGTCGACAACCTCGCGAGCTAAGTCAATGTACTTGAATTGTTTATCTTTCTCGACTTTCACGAGGTTTTCATCATGCGGCATGGTTATGTCAACAATATCAGGCTTAAATTGTTATAATTATTATCATTGATTATTACAGACCGCGTTTATAGGAGAAAGTTTTACCTAATAAATGATTGAATTAATTGAAATGACATTCAAGAAATACGAGTAGTAGGTACAGTACTAGTAAGTACTGTACTATTTCGTTCAAATCGTTCACTTTTTTTTTGTTCATAATGGACGACATTCAAGTGTCGAACATTTTATACTTGGTACTTTCAAACTCAGATAGCAGCCAGAGGTTATTTGTAAACTTACGAACTTTACGGGTTTTTGTAAGTACGATGTAATAATTAAAACATGTTCGGGATGCTATATTCAATTAAAAGTCGGTATTTTTTAAATGCTACATGTCTTGTTAAAAGAACATGATTTTTAGCATTTTCAATCTCAAATAGCAGCCTGAGGGTTAATTGTAAACTTTCGCTGTAATAGTAAAAAATGCTTGAGTTTGTTATTTCTCATAAGAAAACAGTACTTTTTTTTCTGACCTGAAAACAGTACTATAAGTTTTGAGTACGAAATGAATGATGTCCTTTCTAACATTTGTGTGCCACTTACTGTCGCTGGATACAGAATTATTTACGGTGTAATTGCAATATATAGGTACATTGTTGAACAGATAAATTTTTCGAATATATGAATTAATGGATCTGAGAAAATGATTCACATTGTGATTTTTTTTTTATTCTGATTCTTATATTTGATTCTGATTCTTATATTTGATTTGATTCTTATCCATAGGTTGGCAAAGTGATTTTTTTTTCATCATCTTCTGCCGCTTTACCCAACCATATTAGGGTCGGCTTCCAGTCTTACCGAATGCAGCTAAATGCCAGTATTTTACATGGAGCGACTGCATATTAGTGCCTATTAGTGACTGAATCCACAACCCAGTTACTGGGTAATACGATACCCCTTGATAAGACTGGTTGTCATATTTGCGGGGTTCTAACTACCCGTAACGACTGTCAAAGATCCGCGAATGACAATTGGGACCAACGGCTTAACGTGCTTTCCGAGGCACGGAGGGGTCTCGGTATGTAAAAATGGTCACCCACAGACCAACCGCGGCAAGCGTAGCTTTACCTGATCGATCGACCTGTGCGGCTGTTATTATTTAGCCACGGGCCCGGACACGGGCGGGAAGCTCTTGTGTATACTAAATTATTCTCATGGCTTCAAATTTCTTGAAAGCAAACTTAAATTCATAACATCACGCCCGTAATCCCCGATGGGTTAGGCAGAGCTATCATAATACCTATAGTACACCACATTTCGCTAAGTTTAAGTCCCATAAAAGGGACCCTATTACCATCAAACGGGCACAAATGCAGATTCACCCTGGAGGAGATGCTACTGAGAAATTCCGAATGGAAAACCCAATGAGACACTTTGCTCGACCCGTGCATCCCACCCATGCAATCAGGACCTAATGATCAGCAGTAGCACTTGCCACCACAAGACCAACGAGACAGTCTTGAAAATATCCAATACTAGCTGCCCCACTGCTGTTTCACCCGCATTAGTGTCGATCCCGTGGGAATATCGGAATAAACAATATCTGGTTATAAACTATCTGTCAAATTTCATCCAAATCAGTTCAGCCGTTTGTGGGTGAAGAAGTAACAAACATACAAACACACTCACAAACTTTCGCCCTTATAATATTAATGTGATCATAGTACTTATAGTATCTTTCTTGAAAAATGTATGTTACACATGTTAAAATTCACTCAATTTCCTATGGGAGGCCAATTTCCATTGTTTCCCATATCGTGGAAGTAAGGTAGACTGTAATTAAAAATGGACATTTAGCTAATAACACATATTTGTACTTTCTCAGTAGCTACCTCGCCGCTGGGAATTTTCGCCAGCGGCCGACGTATTGTATTCTTTGGTAATTTCGCAGATGTCAAAGTTGTGGGTGCACTGAAAGATGTGAGATGTATGCTATAACAGCTCCTAGCTGCTACAGTTCTTACACATTTTGTTTTACCTCTGATTTTGCAGCATTGTCAAAATCAAAGTGATTCTTATAGACGTTATTATATGGTTGCTGTTGGGATGCCGGTATGAAATGTAAAATAACTGTGAAAACTGGTTCCTCTAGTTCTGTTTATGGAAACTGAGCGATAAAGTTAAATATGAAGTATCTCGGGGCAATGCTATCGATGCATATTTCTTAAAGGATATGATTTAACTGACAGCTGTGCTGCTGGCTGCTGGGGAGTTTGTTGCGACACTTCTTCTTCCCAACGAAAGCACTAGGAAGTGGTGGTGTACAAACAGGACTTTGGTATGAAACCGAATGCAGCGTAAATTACGCGACTCATTTTACGCGACTTACAGCTCAAAAAATTACATTCGTTTGGCCTCAGCCTTATAATACACCTACATTTCGCCAGTTATGTTTAAGCCCATTTAATATGGGCGAGCCTATTGCCATTAATCCGGCACAAATCTACGTTTTGGCTGCTACTGAAAAAAATCCAAATGTATAAACCTCAACAACACTTTGTCCGACCCAAGAACCGAACTCAGGACCTCATGCTCAACAGTGGCGTTTACTAGTACATATTCTAGTGTAGTATATAGCGTCTATGCAGTAGATAAAAATAATAAACGACCGGTTGGGGAGGCAACGAATCCTGCAAAAATCACTCGCCTCGCATATACACATACAGCACAAGCATTAATACTCTCCATTGTATTTCATACTTTTGTTTTGACATGGGAACCTTCATAATGGGCGAGCCGTAACGTTCCCTATCGTCCATAGACAATAACAGGTTTATACTATATCTTCTTGAACCTAGTCAGCCGATATCATATTACCTACGTATGTGTAAAAGGTTTTAACATAACAGCACCCTTATAGTCCTCGAAAGGCTCGCCAGAGGTGTAGGCATTTTCTCAAGCATTTCCATGTAATATAACGTTCTTACGAATGGTAAAATACAGGCAAAAGCTCTGTTTCCAAAAGCATTTCCATGTAATGTAACGTTTTTGCGAATAAATTAAATCTTTTCATCTGTAAAGTATACAAAACAAATCGTTCAGAACAAACGACATCCGTGTCTATAAACACTTTTGGTTACGAACATCACGCCTACCATTCCCAGAAGGGATGGGTGGGCAGAGGTGTAACCGACATTTTGCCAGTTACCGGGCACAAATCCAGACTCCGGGCTGTGCCGGGTTGTGTGGTGCGAGTCAGTGATGGTCTTCTTCAGTTTTCTTTTAGAGATCTTAATAAACTTGAAATCTTTTGCAAAGCACAGAAAAGCTGTAACAATAATTATGCAAGAGACGCCTTCAAAGAAAACCTATTACCTCTGGCTATCCCTTTTGTGCAATAGCGTTAGTGTCGTGGATTATAGAAATGTGGATAAGTTAGTTTTTGTCCTTTGAATTAATTCTATAAAGACTGTGTGTTTGTGCAATGGTTTTTTTCTTATCCACGGTTTGCCAATAATAGTCATTCAATTATAATAAAAACACAAAACAACTTGCAAATTCTGTGTTTCTTGCGAAATCCTGGACTTTTCCTACAATGGGTGCTATTTATCGTATCTTGCGTCATAAATGACTCAGCATAATACAAAACTAGGTCTGTAAGTAAACAAAGAGGAGGCATTTTTTGTAAATAATTTAAATCTTTTATCTCCTTGTTCAAACTGTTGCTAACGTAGACATCCACAAGACCTCACCTATAAAAAAAAAAATACATAGTATATAGAGAGTCTGTCGGACTGGTTCGAAGCCCTGGCTGGAGGTTTTAATTTATTGAGGCATCCACAGGCAAGCCCGTTTAAGCAGACGACAACCACACACTCGTTACCCGTGGTCCCAGTGAGTGGACCCATTACCGGGTCCATGGGTAATTTTCATTCCCCGTGGTTCCATGGCATTAGGGATTGTTCCCGGACTTCTGACTATTATTGGTGAACTGCGAGATGGCATTATATTATAAAAAAAAACGGCCTGGTTCGAGGTGACGCGGGAAGAGAGTTCCTGAGAGGATTTGGGGGAGGCCTTTGCCCAGCAGTGGGACAGTATAAGCTAAACAAAAAAAAAATATAGAGAAAGAGAGAGAGAGGGAGGGGTAGTTTTCATGGTTTTCAAGGGTGCTAAAGCCAGTACTGAGGTCAAAATAAAAATCCAAGATGGCGGCTGCAAAAATGTTAAAATTTTTCTTCATGGATCTCGTTTTCATGGTTTTCGAGGGTGCTGAAGCCGATAGTGAGGTCAAAATGAAAATCCAAGATGGCGGCTTAAATGTTTCGTTATGGGCATCGTTTTAATGGTTTTCGAGGGTGCTGAAGCAAAGCCGATAGTGAGGTCAAAATGAAAATCCAAACGTTTATGTGCGTTTCCGCCGGGGGTCCCCCAACCCCATAGGTTTTTTTTTAAACTTATAGTTTACTTATGAGATGTTTTTAATCCCAATAAGTGTTAATTTCCCAGTTATACTCGTACAGTATAAAATATGTTGAGCAATTTCTGTTCAACGAAGATCTATTTATATGTAGATTAAAAAAATACCGTATCCAACACTTCTATAATCCTTGTCCCAAGCTAAACCGGGGTGCACACATTTAATTATTCTCCGGGTGAAATTATTTGACGCTTACCCCGAGAACAAACGGTACCCGGAATTTAGTTTCAGCCTTAAATTTGAATATTCTAAAGCTCTTTAAAAAAAAATCTGTTGTTCCTCATGTGAAGGCTAGATGGGGCGTTAATTTTAGGAAGTATTGTGAAGATTAGTTTTTGTTTTTTCTAGATTTTTTTGACAACAGAGCGTTGATGAAGCTGTTGGAAATAATTTTGGTTTTCTGAAATTTATATTTTCGTATGGAAGTTACAGTCTAGACGGGTTTGGTCATTTGATAGCTTCTTATTATATTGGTATTTTAATAACAATAATAAACCATTTATTTTCAGGTAACAAAGACCCATAGATACATACCTTAACCTAAGTACACATAATAAATTATAGTTAGTAACAATTTTTTTTTTACATTTTTCCCACGATGTATGTTTTCTTGACTCGTATTAGGTACATCTAAGCCTGCTTAAGTATCATTCGTGGTAGTATATTGTGTTACTAGCTTCTCCTCGCGTCTCGTCCACTTTAAATTTCTTGTTCCCCGACCCACCGCGTCGCATCGCGTCGCCTGCCCGCGCTATTGCTTCGTTTTCACTTAATGTTCTTTCAGACATTTTTTTTTTATTCGGCTTCTAACGGTCTTATCTTGATGTTATTATAGCCTTTCCTAAGGATTGGGCTGTAACTGTAAAAATAATTATTCTAATCAGACTGGTAGTTCCCGAGACTTGGGCGTTTCAAACAAACAAACTCCTTAGCTTTATTATTAGTACCGAATACATTGTTATAGGATCAATGATTTTATTTCTGTAAGTAGGTTTGAACAAACACTTTTACACGTTCATCATATTTTTAACAACTATATGAGGTCGACATTTCCTATCTGACTACTCTGAGAAGAAAAACCAAAACAAACTCTTCCAGACATCATCTTGGTCAGATCATGTAAAGACCATGTAATTGGTGTCTGAAATGGTTTTTTGAGGACAGAAGCACACAGATTGAGCACACCTGTCCAGTCAGTGCACACATTTTACAGTAGGTACAATCGTGCAGCTCAGCTTAGAACTTAAGGAGCTCAACGATTCGACGACCAATACCAAAGACATTTGGGTGGACGGCATAAATTACTCAAACCGCCAGATCATAATCAAAACTAACTGAGAAAAAAGAGTAATGACCCGCATTACTATGAATGCTGAAGTAAAAAATTTTAATAGTAGATACTGCAGATCTTCGAATTCATCATAAGAAATAATCATCTGGAAGTTGGAGCAAGATGGCAGAAGCTAAAAAAATCGTGTTAAAATAGTTAAAAGAACGAATAATTCTAACCTACAACTTAATTTACTTTACGTAAAATACTATTTATGTAAAATACTGGTATTCAGCTGCATCCGGTTAGACTGGAAGCCGACCCCAACATAGTTGGGAAAAGGCTAGGCAGATGAACTTAATTTACTTTACGAACAAAAGTGCAAACATATCAGGAATGCACCAGAAAATTGTCCAAAGGTATGGACGTACGAGAAAAAAGTAAAAAAATAGCGCTCCACGCGGACTTGCAATAAAATAATTGTAAATTCTTCGAAGTAACGTTAGCAAATAAAACTTGGTAGGTATGATTTTTTTCTGGTGTGTCCTATTGAGTCAGTGTTTTTTTTTTATAGTCATTTAATACGTCTTTCTTTCGAAATATAGTTACCACAGCTTGTCATGAGTTTCAACTGACTCTAAGCCAGGGCTGGTCTCTGGCTGAAGTTAGATTTTGTTTAGGCACGGAGGGGTCTTGGTGTTTAAACTTAGTCACCCATCACGGAGCAACCGCGGCAAGCGTAGGTTACCCTGATCGACCCGTGCGGCTATTATTATTTAGCCACGGGCCCCTCTATTTATTTTAATAAATATACCTCAGTAATATTTAAGATACTTATGCTCATAAATACCTTAAAGGCAAAAAAAGTGTGTGCAAAATTCTGCGAAATTTTATTTTCTTCCCTTGTTCTAGAGAAAACCGAGATAACCGTGCTACTCATCACAAAAATAAATAAGAACACCTCCAAACCATTTTCAGAGTGACAGAATGAGAGAAATGAAGAATTGCCGCTCAAGAATAAAATAAATAGCTGTTCTGTTTTATATTTGTTCAAAAACTTTGAATTGAGCATTTCGTTTGTTTATTCTGCTGTCGGTACGCGCAAATACTGAGATATAAAGGTGAGTTTAGACGTAACAGTCTTGATTTTGTAACTTGTTACCTACTTCCAGTGTTAAAATAGTAAAGAAAATAATTGGAAATTATTTACTTAACATCTTTAGAAGAACTTTATTCAGTTTCACCCTTTTCAAATGTAGTCAGGGAAATTAATGTTTAAGCAAATTGACTACTACCTTAATTATTCCGTATATTCGAATTAAACTGTCATAGATTTGTACAAAATTGCTAAATATGGACATATGGTGTTAATTTGCTTAACAATACATTTACAATTTATCACCCATATCACACTACGTTAACTCCTGTACATAGTAAGCATTATCAGCATGTAATATTCCCACTGCTGGGACACAGGCCTCCTCTCTGTGACAGGGAGTGGGCTGTAATCCACCACGCGGGCCCAGTGCGGGTTGGTAGATGTCACATGTCTTCAAATTTTCGAAAATTCCCGTACAGATTACTGTAAAAGGCGAGCCTATCGTTTGTGAAGAAATACGTCGATGTATCATGAAAAGATTTGTTAGTCAATCCAAAAATAACACCATTGGTTATCGATTGGCTTTCAGAAATTATTAACGAGGTGTTACTCATTACACAATGCATCAAAGTATTACTATCGTTACACATGCATAATTCCTGTTGCATAATTTCGTCACAGCATTATGCTGAGCGACGGCCGTTTTGCGTGTATGTGACGCATATTTTCGCCCAACTCTTTATTTTATGTATTTGTGTTTTATCTATTCCTCATAAATCTTATCGCGTCTTAGTTGAAGGACTGATCGCCGGTGGAGCAGACGTGTCCTGGAGTGAAGACCGCGAAGCTAGATGCACCGCTGACCTTAAATAGCTGGGACAGATTGGACGCGGAAGGCGGAGGACAGGGTGTTGTGGCGCAGCCTGGGAGAGGCATATGTTCAGTAGTAGATTCCGATAGGCTGAGTTGATTAATCTTATCGCAAATAAACGTATCTTTTATTTATCTTTCTTTCCTTTCAACAATTCATAACAAATCAGATACTGTACCTATCAGTGATATCCTAAACTGTCCTTTCCAAAGTCAAAGTCAAATCACCTATTTCAAACGGGCACAAAAAGGCACTTTTCAACGTCAAATACTACACAACAACTAGCTGCAAAAGTATTAATACCTAGGTACTGCGAAATTTCCACTTTGTACAGCTTATGCAGTTACAGGGAAAAACCGCCGATCGGATAGCACTAATATACAACAAAAGGTCTTTATATTTCATTTGTAGTAGTTTCAAAATGGTGGTTGCTCATAGTTCCAGTACGCAGAACTCATTGCGAGCCAAACCAATGTTTCCGGTGTCAAATGTCATTTTTAGCACTAGTGTTAGTTGATTTAGAGAGCATAATATTTAACCAGCGTTAGGGAATTGAGGATTTATAGTTGTTTTATTTCTTGAATCTGAAGAACCTTTTTTATTTATTGACCAGAAGATATATCGTTGGAAGGCCTCCCACAAGGTGGACCGATGACCTTGTGAAGGCCGTAGGAACCCGTTGGATGCGGGAAGCGCAGAACCGGTCGAAGTGGAGGTGCTTGGGGGAGGCCTATGTCCAGAAGTGGACGTCTTTCTGAAATGATGACGATCACGATGAATCTATCAAGTATCTGAATACGGATTATGAACAAAACTTGTATTATCTACTCATAGACTTATAAAAAAAGATTGGACGCCCGCATATCGAAAGTAAAGCACAGTAAGTATGGCGACCGTTTGTAGAAACACGCTTCACGCTCACATTTACATCATAGTATGCCGACCGGCCGCCATTACGTGACACGACAGCGTCAATCGTCAATCACGCACACATAGATCGGTACGGTGGCGGTACTTCACTTACGATATGCGTGGCGCGGAGTCCATCTTTTTTTATAAGTCTATGTAGGTACTGCTATTTTTCAACTCCCAAGCAAACAAAGTTGCAGGCACAGTTATATCAACATTATAATGTACGCACCCTAAGACAGTGTCACGGATTGATCTTACAAAGGATGAGATAATCATGTCAAAGTGGAGAAATTCCTCGCATGCGCGCTAGCAATTAGCTTAGGTAGAGGGTAGGCCGACAATGTTTATTGTTGAACTAGCTTCTCTATGTCGATAAAAACTATTCTATGTCCTTCCCCGGGATGCAATCTATCTCTCTGCCAAATTTTATCGAAATCCGTTCAGTGGTTTAGGCGTGAAAAGGTAACATACAGACAGACAGACAGACAGACAGAGTTACTTTCGAATTTATAATATTAATATGGATTTACTTACATATTTTAGTTTAAATTATCGTTAATATAGATAAGAAATAAGTGGAAGAGAGGGGCTCGTGGCTAAATAATAACAGCCGCACAGGTAGATCGATCAGGTTAAGCTACCCTTGCCGGTTGGTCTGTGGATGGGTGACCATCTTTAACGAGACCCCTCCGTGCCTCGGAAAGTACGTTATGCCGTTGGTCCCGACTGTCATTCGCGGATCTTTGACAGTCAACATAGTTGGGAAAAGGCTAGGCAGACGATGATAGATAAGGAATAAGCTCTAACTTTGAAAATAATACTGTACGTATATGCCTGTTTGAAAAAGAAGGCAAAAAAAGAATTAATCGGTTGAATGAAACTGAACGAGACACGATAGAATTTTAATTGTTATTCCGCCTATGGGCCTTTAGTGTCCCTCAAAGTGTTTATTGACTTATAGACTGTTAATTAATTGACAACTTCAAATCTAAAAGACAAATACAGGATAAAATTGAAGAGGTGCCGAATTAAAACATCATATTCAATGTTATAAAGAAAATTTAGAGCATGTCATTAGGGAAAGGGATGCACATACGCGCGCGTAAGCAAGCGATTTGGCAACGTCGTCGTGCGTCCTTTTTAACCGACTTCAAAACAAGGAGGAGGTAACCAATTCGTAGCGTATATTTTTTTTTTGTTATGTGTGTACACCGATTACTCCGCCAATTGTGGACCGATTTTGAAAATAATTTTACAAGGGTATGCTCTCGAGGTGGTCCCATTGTCACCAAGTCAGAATTTGATGAAGGGATCACATGGAAATCGAGGTAAACTTTCAAATTTTATAGGCACACTTATAGCAATTTGGGATTTTTTTAAAATAACTTGATTATTTTCTCTCGGAAATCATCATTTGGTAAAGTGGAGCTGATGTTGAAGACCACAGATGGCCATCGGAACTACTCGATGATAAATATTTCACGGGTTGCGATCCGATTACTTTAATATGGTTGCTAAGCAATTTATGCTCGTCACAATGCGTATGGTGAGTGGTTGTTGAGGAGTTCTCCTGGTTCTTACCAGAACTCCTAAACAATTAACGTCCTTGCATCGGGAAAACCAATATTTTGTAAAAGGCGATGAGCAAGTTGACATTAGGCTATTGTAACTTACATAAATTATAAGCAGACCCACTAAAAAGCGAGAAATAAAAACTTTTTAACAAAAAAAGAACGGCTTCCAAAAAAAGCACTGCAAAATTAAAAATAACTTTAATTTCGGAAGTCGGTGTCGTTGGTTCCGTATTTTCATTTTTGACACCGACTTCCGAAAATGGTAGTGAAAATAAACAGAGATGAGAAAGCCTGGAATTAAATGTCGGAAATAGCCAATACGCAATGCTTGTTCCTTCTCTATTTATATGACTAGAGCGGTGCATTACATCCATACTAATATTATAAATTCGAAAGTAACTCTGTCTGTCTATCTGTATGTTACCTTTTCCCGCCTAAACCACTAACCGGATTTCGATAAAATTTGGCAGAGAGATAGATTGCATCCTGGGGAAGGACATAGGATAGTTTTTACCGACATACCTCGCGGGTGAAGCCGCGGGCGGAAGTTAGTATTTTTATATAACTAAGAAAATATATTATGTATCCTGAGACCAATAGAAATAAAAGGTGTTTCTTGAGTAATCAGCTTACTAACAGACAGAAGAACGATGCGTTTTTCAGTCGCTTATATAAAAAAAAAACACATTTTGGCTAAGCATTTAGAATAGATAAAGACAAACAGACAGACATACCTGGACATAGAGATTCCTAAAGTGAAATGACACCTCACGCAGTACAACATGGTACAATTACAACCCGTCATAATTCCATACGCAGGTATAGTCAACCTTTATGACGCGTTTTTAAGCCGCAAACTACCCGAGACGGCTAATATCACCATTGTAGGGGTGAAGTATCTATGTGTGGCTGAGTAGGTACCTGAAGTTTTGCACATCTGCTCGCAGGTATCAAAGCTGGTGCAACGAGCAAGTTATTTCTGTACGTGTAGGTAAGTAGATGTGATGCTGGGGGCATAGATTAAGTTGGGGTACAGAGGGGTTGTATTTTTATTTATGTCTAGCTGCGCCCCGCGGTTTCACCCGCATAAGTGTCAATTCCGTGGGAATATCGGTATAAAAAGTAGCCTATATGTTAATCCCGGGTGTCGGCTACCTCCATATAAAATTTTATCAGAATTGGTCAAGCCGTTTGAGCGTGAAGAAGTAACAAACATATAAACAGACACACACACTCACAAACTTTCGCCTTTATGATATTAGTGTGATGAGTGATTTATGGAATGTGCCGTCATGTAGGTGAGGTAAATGATTAGCCTATAGCGTTCCCACTGCTGGGACACAGTACGGGTTAGTGGATATCACTAACTTCCGAATTTTTGGTTTTAGGACAAGCCGGTTTCCTCACGATGTTTTACTTCACCGGTTCGAGAACACTGTTGATGAAATAAATTACACGAAGTAAAGTGCCTGCCTATGTTCGAACCATGTTACCATTAGGCATGAGTTCTAGTAATGGTGAACCAAATGGTCCTATTCCTGGCCAGGAAATGACAAACGTACGTATCACAAGTATTCTTAATTCTTACTTGAAGGACAGTTTTCCATTACCCTTGACGTACCCTTCAAGGATGAAATGGTCATAGCAGCCGCAGGTTAGCAATCGAATTTCAAGCTATTGAGCCGTCAAAACAGGACCAATATTGAGAATCGATTAAAAACCTTACTTAAATTTAAGCAAACAGTACTCACAGAGGCTCAACACAAAACCTTCCTCCACCACTTTCCCTGCCTACCCTACATAACCTTCACGACTGCTCTTCCTCAAACAAAACGGAATTCCGTTGCAGACGGACGCTAGTTTAAGGAAGGAGCTACTAGTACAAAGGGGTGAGAATTAACCCCCACTGTTTGCGAAGTACCCACACAACCTGTACAGCCTGTATATACAGCGAACTGTGAACACTCTGTATAGTGTAGGTAGTGGAACATCCTGTGTAGTCTCAAGTGAAAATGTTCGAGTGTTACTAGTCTTTTTGAATTATGTGCGAAATGGGGCTGTATTTAATGTAACATCACGCCTTTATTTTGTAAAGGCGTAGACAGAGATGTTTAGTAGGTACACCCACATTTCGCCACTTATGTTTCAAGTCAATACTCAATTGTTTATTGCAGTCCATATGTACTAAGTACACAAAGTAGGTAATTAGTATAGACCCCGTCGGGCACAGTAAAATTAGGAGAGCGAAAGAGGGCCAAGTTGCAATTCAAGCAATTCATAATATAAACTAGCGGCCCGCCCCAGCTTCCCTCGGGTGCAATTTTTTTTTCTAATTTCCTGAATTTTCTTTCATATAAACCTTGTCCTGATAATACCGAACACAACAAAAAAAAATATTATCCAATTTGGTATTTGGTGCAGCTGTTTGGAAGTTTTGCGAGTACAGACATTTCGGAGATTCATTTTTATTTATATAGAAGATAGATTATTAGATGTGTTTAAGTTGGCCGTAATTCACCACGTAGGCACAGTGCGGGTTGGTATATGTCACATGTTTTCGAATTTTTGGTTCTAGGGCATGCCGGTTTCCTCACGATGTTTTCCTTCACCGTTTTGCGAGCAATGGTGGTAGAATTATTGACATAAAGTAAAGCGCCTGCCTGGGTTCGAACCCACGACCTACTCATAAGTCGGGGCTCTCACTGGGTCACCACTGCACTCACTTCTACTTATCACCTGCCTACCCTTTTCCTATGTTGGGTCGACTTCCAGTCTAACTCGATGCTGCTGAATACTAGTATTTTACTGATTGAATACTGAGAAGATGACTAATAGAAGATTAAGTATTACGGGAGAAGAGTAGCAAGAGAAAGATGATACTAAAGGGCGAGCCCAGAATCCGGGTAGTTACTGAGATTTTCCTTATGTAAAAACACAAGACCACTTCATAAAACCTGGAGATGGAACTCCAATTCTTGGTAGCGGCTTCTTCAGCCCGAGTCTCGACGGTACCCGAATCTTATTCGTAGACCCGAATAAGTTTGGTATTATGTACTTACAATATTTTGTGGATGTCGAAAAATATCCCACGGACACGTGCTACCGGGACAAAAAGTAGCCTATGTTTCCCCGGAATGCCATCTATCTCCTTGCCAAATATTAAATTTTATCGAAATCTGTTGAGTGGTTTAGGCGTGACAAGGTAACATACAGACAGACAGACAGATAGAGCCACTTTCGAATTTATAATATTAGTATGGATATTAGTAAGTATGGATAGTATGAACTACGTAACTGACGACTCTCTACACCTCTGGCTACCCCTTCATAAAATACAGCTATGATGTTACCTATGTAGTGGTTTCAAATTAGCTCTTTTAATCTAGCGCTGGCTATTTAGCCACGAGAATCAACCTATATGGGCATAAATTAGTTCCAGTAACATGCATAGAATTACTATTACTTTACAGGTACGGTCAGGGAAATTAATAGTGAAGCAAATTGATCAATCAACTCAGCCTAGCGCAGTCCACTGGAGATAGGCCTCTCATAGGGTGCGCCACGACACCCTGCCCTCCGCCTTCCGCATCCAGTCTGTCCCAGCCACCTTCTTTAGGTTGTCGGTCCACCTAGCTGGGGGCGTCCCACACTACGCTTGCCGATACGGGCTGTCGGTCCTTCGACAAACATGGCCAGCCCGCTGCCACTTCAGTTTGCTTACTCTGCAAGCTATGTCGGTAGGTAACTCCGGTTCTTTTCCGGATAACTTCATTCCTGATTTTATATATCAAAGAAAATTACAAGCAAATTGATACACTACGTATATTTTCCGAATTATGATAGCCATTCCATTCAAATTGTTAAAGAGCCAATTGAAGTTGATAGTCAATTTGGTAAACAATTAATTTCCCTGACTTTACGATGTAATTTTTCTTATCAGGAAGAAATTCCTGCGATAGGGCGAGGCGACATGTGCCGATAAAAATTCTTCATTAATGATGTAAGGGTTTAAACGAGTATGCTGCATAGTTGGATATGCCTGTTGTACTTTTATGTTAATAAAAATTGGTTACTGACTCGTTGGTGTAGTGGTTACAAACCCAATTACCTACTTCAGAGCTTCTAGGTTCGATTCGTGTCCAGTTGATGGTAATAGGCTCTCTGCCCATTGCATGGGACTTAAACTTAGCTAGTTATTTTGCTAGATAAGTTTAAGTCCAGAGAGTTTTAATCATGTTTATATAACGATACCAATCACCTCTGCGGAGTTTCGCTAGCTAATTTAATTTTACCCTGTATTTTAGTTCACTTTTGCCTACCCTTTTAGGAAATAAAGTCTGCTACTGTAAACAACAAATGACTGCAAATGTTCTTAAAAAAAACATATAACTTAAGTTTTTATTCATTTCACACCTTGCATCCACACCATCTCATTTCCTACCTTATCATTAAAGAGATAAGGTTCAAAATCCCATGGTAAAGTGTACAGGGTTGTTCTAAGTAGTACTTTGACATTTAAGGCAGATGTCAGGTAAATTGTAATGGGTGTCTTTAAAAACATGGTAATGGTTATCTCCATTCTTTTCAAGAAACAGGCTGAGATGGTATGCATCAGCATAATGTAATTATTATTATGTCTAGTTAAGGCGGAGGCTATACTGAGGTGAATCCCGCGCGTTACGCAGGACGTGGGTACGAGCGTCGATTGTTTTAATGATTAGGACGTCACGCGTCTATTTTACATTCGCGATTTATATGCCAATAATGTAAACAAATGAGTTTATCGAAAAATTACTTTAATTTCTACACAATAAAGTTCAGTTTACGCTACAACTTCAAACATTTTTATAACTCTTTCAATAGTTCTAGTTACTCTGAAATTAACTTAATACCCATTAAAATAAAGTTGATATTTGTTTAAGTTGAAATTATATTAATTTGAAACATAAGTTTAGATAGACTCATATATTATGTTCACGAATTTTGTACCGCATCCCGCTGCGGGATTCGCTTCCGTTAGGCCAGAGCTGTAAATGTTACCTTGTTGGACAAGTGGTTTCAAGGGCGACTGCTAAGCGTAGAGTCCTGCCTTCGATCCTCGGTTATTGAGTTTTAAAGCAGTGATGACCCCGTCGAAGCAGCGGCGGCGACGTACGAGTCGTGTGTTCGAACCCGGGTCGACACTTTACTTTATGTAAATCGTCTCCTTACCGCTGCTTCCAAAACGGTGAAGGAAAACATCATGACGAAACCGGGCATATCTTAGAAACAAAAATTCGACATGTGATATTCACCTACCCGCACTGGGCTCGCGTGGTGGATTACGGCTCTCTCCCACTCGTAGAGGGGAGGCCTATGGGTTTACGCAGTACTAACTGCGCCCCGCGGTTTCCCCCGCATAAGTGTCGATCCCGTGGAAATATCGGGATAAAAAGTATATAGCCTATATGTTAATCCAGGGTGTCAGCTATCTCCATGCAACATTTTATCAAAATTGGTCCAGCCGTTTGAGCGTGAAGAAGTAACAAACATACAAACACACACACACACTCACAAACTTCCACTTTTATCATTTTAGTGTGATGTAAAGCCCATTTTACATGGGACTGAATTATAAATGGCGAAATGTGGATGCAGTGTGCGCCTATGCATACACTGGCGTGATTACGACCGCTAGAACAACGAGCTAGTGGACGATTATTTTTCATCTTCTCTCCGCTCCGCTCAGCTCAGCTCAGCTCTACTCCACAACTAGCCTTAACACAGAGAATTCCGGAGCATTTACTTGAAAATTAATTGGATTTTTACCACCCTTTGTTATTGTCAAGAGTCTATCTTTTTTTCAGTTTAATTAAGTTCTTTAAGACGAGGGTATGTCTGTAAGGAGAATATTTTTTCAGCTGTTTCTTTATTTCTGATTCTGGAAGAATTCTACCGAGGAACTGAGGAATGTTTCGTCTTGGATTCGTGTTTTCTATTTCTGCTTAGCGGGTTTCTTTTTTATTTTGTACTTAAATTAATAAAAAAACAAGTGTTTTTTTTTTTGTTACAATAAAAACTTGCTTCACAATAAGATGTCTCCGGCGGTAATTACATAACTCAGTAACAGTAGCAATGGCTTTAATGTTGACAGTTCAACAAGATTCATTGCGTTATTTACGTTGTTGAGCAGACAAATTTTTCTAATATATGAAGCAATCGATTAGCAATTTCCTTCAAAATTATTCAGATTGTGATTGATAGTATATTACGCTGAATCTTTATACATTTCTACCTGTTATAATTTTTATATACCTACAGTCTGTATTTTTGAAACAGGGCAGGTACCGCGGGAGCTATTAAATGATACTCGTACAATGTTATAATTATTACGTTTATTCCAAGCGAGCGTGTTTATATCAACGCGCGTATTATATCACTGTTTTTCGTGACAAAAAACTTAGTCGAAATAATTTGAAAGCGTATTCTAAATTCCCTTGAATGTTCGAATGCAACCTGCCAGTTATTTTTCTGCCAGCCTGCACTAAATAAGGTCGACTTTTGTAGACAACCTTTACAGTACCCATGAACACGTTCGAAGAACACTGTCTTTAACTTTTTGAGTAAGGCCTACATGCGCTTACTGCCTGTATTGGTAATTCCTCCCTAATCTAATGGATCGACCCGTGTTGCTGTTATTATTTAGCCACGAGCCCCTTTCATGCTACGCGTGCAGTATCGAAATAAAAAATTACACACATTTTTCTTGCCGCGAAAAACTACGATTTATTCGCCGTGTGTAGGCACGGTCGTCATTGGTGTATGGATCACTATGGAAGCCTGTTAACGGACATATTTTTCCTACGGCGCGGTTTATACGCTACGGCGTATAATGAAACCTTAACATGTACAAAGGGCCATATTATTATGGTTTAATTTTCATAAAGTGACAAAAAAATGAGCTATTCTCATCCTGCTCGTGCCAACAGTAGCCTTGAAAACGTAAACCACAATTATAACACACCTGTAGATAAGGTCACCAGAACAACTCCTCCTGACAATTTTAACGAGGATATAAACTACCTGAAGAAAAAGCCTTATCATTACACTCTCAACACCAGGTGTAGGCTGGATCCTTATTAAGCCTAGGTGTACCTAGGATATGTCCTAGGTACCTATCTCATCTTAGTACCAGGTGATGTTGTAAGAACTAATTAGGTTTTTGTAGCGTTTAACGGTACTTTAGATGCCAGGTGTGGTGTGGTGCCAGGCATGAGCGCCAGCGATCTGAGGGGCAATTCTCGTAATTTTAAGAACGTTCACAGTATGATCGCATTCATAATCTGTCAAAAATACCTCTAATTTCCCTAAAATTTTGACAAGTTTTTGACATTGATTGTCGCTGAGATGAGATTGCGACTAGATTTTGAACGTTTTTAATTATGGGAATTGGCCTTCTGGTCTATTGCCATTTCATTGTGAAAGAATGACAGATTTGAAGATTTAATTTAGTTAATGAGGTAGTAAAATTGGTTAAAAATTAATTCCGCCTACTTTGCTTAAGGGATTTCTATAAATATATAGCGGTTATAAGGGGCTCGTGGCTAAATAATAACAGCCGCACGGGTGGATCGAATGTTAAGCTACATTTGCCGAGGCCGGGCCGTGGATGGGTAAGCTTTCGTTATTTACCGAGACCCCGCCGTGGCTCGGAAAGCACGTTAAGCCGTTGGACCCGGCTGTCATTCGTAGATCTTTGACAGTCATTCCGGGTATTCAGAAGCCCAAAAAGTCTGTCAACTAATCTTACTAAGGGGTATCGTGTTACCCTGTAACTGGGTTGTGGATATTTTAATCAATTTCCAACCTGACACTGATCTGCTAGTTGCAAAAAAACGAAAGCAAATTTTAATTTCGCGGACTACCTTAGTGCATCCCCTTATTGTATTATACTAAAAAATCTTTCGGAAATTAATGGTTATTTGGATTGGTGGTGATCATAGATATCTGTGGTGGTGATTGAAGGTGTTGCGCAGTTAAGAATAACAAAGTGGTCACGCTATGCATTCACATATTGCGACACACACAATATGAGCTCGTTCAGATGCAGCCTCCTGGCACGCGACGCGGACAGGTGCGCGGCGCGTGCGGCGTTAAAGGGAAGCTCTTCATAGACAAGATTATTTTAAGGAATATTTTTTTTTTTGTTTTATTTGACTTCGTATTCATATTTAGTTGGCTTTCACTTACATTAGAAATAAGATTATTCAAGCCTAGTTGCACGAAAGATCGAATTTAAAAGATCAAAACGATAAAGGAAAACATCGTGAGGAAACCGGCATGTAGTAGAGGCAAAAATTTGAAGACATGTGACATCTACCGACCCGCACTGGGCCTGCGTGGTGGATTACAGCCCACTCACAGAGAGGAGGCCTGTGTCCCAGCAGTGGGAACATTATAGGCTGATTATATTATGAGACTTATAAACCTTTCTTTACTGCCATACTTATTCCCTAAGCATTCCCTACCACAAAGATCACCTAACCCCCCCTTATCCTACCAGTAACTAATAGTAGTAATTAAAAAGCTCAACAGGTGAAGAGCAAAGAATTAAAACGTTTTTACTGCTCACCTCATACACCTGTCGCAAGGTGGGGTTAGCACCTGCAGTATTTGTGTCATTTGAAGAAATGAGAGTCAGTCAGCGAATTAGGTTTTGAATTGGCTTAATATCCAGGCTTTATTATTATTCGAAGATAAAAGCAAAGACAGATTGAAATGAGTTTGAGTTTGAACACTCTTTTGGATAAAAATATTGGTTACATCATCATGTTGAAATTATACCTACGTGTGAGATTAATGTAGATATACATGCACGTTAAAAGCGTCCACAGCATTGCATATAACCGTGGCAGCTAAGAGATGACAGTCCAGTCTACTGACGGTGCCCATTCACGAACATGACGACGGATGGATCAGCACCATTCAGCTCAACCATTTTTAATTGAATTAAATTATCCAACCCACATGCCACCATCACCACCATCAGCGAGATATTTGAGTGGGTGAGCATGGCACACTTGACTTGGCTCGCGAGGTTGTCAAGGCATTCATATTTCACCAATAATGGAATTCCCGTGTTAAAAGGCTCTACCTTTGCCATTTTTTGCGCCAATATCCAGGCTCCAAGTTGCCTGACAATTTCCTAATAGAAAAATCTAGGCTTTTTTTGTATATTGGCACCTTATATTTTCTTCATATTCATGTAATCTGTTATCATTAGATTTTAATTTGTTGTGCCATCTTTGTGTGCACTACATAAATTATTTATCTATCTAATAAAACATTTCCCGAACCCAGCATCGAACGTAGGACCTTGACGCTCCACAGATTCAAAGACCATCGAGGCAGTCAATTCGATTTTTATTTTTGTTTTTTTTTTTCGACAGGAATTTATGAGAAGGTACTATATCAGCCCGGAGACATAACCCACACATTTAACCCGTCTGCCTTCAAGCAGGCATCTTCTGGGCACGCTCGTTCCATCATAGACCTCATCCATCGCTTTCCATCAGGCGTGATCGAGGTTAAGAGCGGGCCCATTTAGCAATGTATTTTTTTTTAAGTAGCAATAGTCATACCTTCTACATAAATAATTAAGCACAAATCATTTTGAGGGATACTGCTAATCCTTTGCTTCATATCTTCTAAAAATGTGTCTGCTCAAAAACTTAAAGAACGCAATGAATTTTGTCGAACTATCAATACGAAGCCATCGCTACTGACAGTATGTTACACAATTACTCCACTGGCTATTTGTATCTATTCCTTTCTTAGAGAACTTTCTGTCCGGCAAAACAATTGAGGTCTTTAAACTCAGCACCCCATAGAGGATAGTCCGATGTAGTGTGACAAATTCACAATAGGTTCACAGTTCGATGCCTAGCTAGTGACTTATTGTTCTTAATGTGGAAAGTGACAAAGCATAGCGCTTTTAGTCATGTCATGGTGTCGTGGGTTGAGATTTGAATTAAAGTTTATGTAATCATTTTAATGTCTTATGTTTTTCCGTTGGAAGGATTTCGTCGGTTTATTTATTTCACTTTATTGTACACCACAAAACACTACAAATTATAGAATGGGCGGCCTTATCGCTTTCTGCCATCTCTTTCAAGCAACCTTGTAATGGACAGTGGTTTTCCTGGAGATAAAATGGGGCTGTCGTTGAAGCCAATACTATGTATACAATTCACTGAAATAAGTACTTAACAGATATATACATATCCTAAATAATATATATAAGCAATGAAAATAAATGAAAACTGTAGATAATTGCAGTTACGAGCGCAAAATCACAACGACAAGTGATGTTCGTTTACGAGTCTTTAAAACACACATGTGTGTGTCTATCCGGCTGGTACCTTTTGACGCCTAAACCACTGAACCGATCGTTATGAAATTTGACACATATGTAGCCTGGGACTTGGATGAGGACAAAGGTTACTTTTCATTCTGGAAGAAATGATGTACAATGTTTGTAAATTTGTGAACACCATGTATAATTTTCTGCCTACCCTTTTCCCAACTATGTTGGGGTCGGCTTCCAGTCAAACCGGATGCAGCTATATATCAGTATTTTACATGGAGTGAATGCCTCCCTGACCTCCAGAACCCATTTACTGGGTTATACGATACCCCTTGATATGACTGGTTGTCAGACTTTCGGGCTTCTGGCTACCCGTAACGACTATCAAAGTTCGCGAATGACAACCGGGACCAACGGCTTAATATGCTTTCCGAGGCACGGAGAGGTCTCAGTATGTAAAGATGGTTACCCATCCACAGACCAACCTACGGGCCACGGTTCCCTCTCAACACCATGTTTTTATCACATAATTAATTTAATTATTTTTACCTGTTGCGGTAAGTAGGTAATTGTTTACTAGGCCTCGTCACATAGCGTGATAATTATGATTAATGTGTACAAAATATTGTAAAACTTTTTTAACGGTGGAGTTTCTTGCCCATTCTTCTCCATACGAAACTACCTTTTGAAAAGGGGGACATTTTGGTGGTATCGTTTTGATGTTTCGTACCATCATTTTGGTGTTTCGTGGTATTATTTTGGTGTTTCGTGGTATCATTTTAGTGTTTTGTGGTATCACTTCGCCCGACCCGGGAATTAAAGGCAATCAAAAAAGTGTCATCCATTATTTTATCCACGTTTATTGAAAATCCGAAAATTCCCACGCTGTTCCGACCGGATCAGTTTCAGGTAATAATGACTCTCCTACTATATGGGGTCGCATTCCGGTTGTCCGGTACCGTCCGGCATTTGGCAGATTTTTAAAAGTATGTTTGATTGAATCGTTGTTAAGAGCTATGAATTTTAGAGTAAGTGAAAATAAACAGAATAACCCCAACTATCGCCTTGTTTTGTTTAATCCACGATTTTTTACCCAACTTATATATTCTAAAAGTACAAAGCGCAGAATACACTAACGAAAACGGGGAAGTGATTTAGTTTTATACGATTAAAGAAGTGTAAAACAAAATTACACAATAATATGGAGTAACGTTAATTTCGAAAGTGTTCTTAAGTAACTTTTTAGACCTTTGCATACTGCTTATGCGTATGAAGTTTCATTAAAAACGGTCCATTCATTTCGAAAAACAAGGGCTTGAAAGTTTGTATGAAATGCCGTATGGCGTAATCTATCCACTAATTCAACTCCAATTTTATCGTAGCTCCGCTGAAACCGGATGCAATTCACCGAAATCGTTGGAAATTGAAATTTTCAGAATTCCCTTTGACATCCAGCGGATGTGACGGAGCAGAAATAAAATGGCTGTATAACATTAGATATTTATTTTCATATACTTATTTCGTTATTTACGTCCCTGTCGCCTTGTCGTTTGAAACCTACCGATCTATTCTGTTAACAGCTCACCGTGGAATTCTTAGGTGAGGTGAGTTGTCTTTTGACACTATTGTGTCAATTCCTAGCATCAGTAGGAAGGACAGCTCGCTTCACCTAAGTTTTAACATCAAGCTAGGACCCTATAAGCCGAGCAAAAATAAAATAAACACCGGTCAAGTGCGAGTCGCACTCGCGCACCGAGCGAGGGTTTCGTACAAATTTGGAGGTATGTAAATAGTTTATCATAGGATTTTTTTTTGTAATGTAACTAAGAATTTACGGTTTTCGGATTTTTTCCTTTACTTGTGCTACATGACATTGCTTCTTACCAAATTACATGATTCTAGGTCAACGGGAAGCACCCTATAGGTTTTGATTACGGAACATAAACGCCTGTATCGTTGATTGCGTTGACAAGTTTGATTTTTTCACTGCTTCAAGGGATTGCAGCATTGAGTATTTGATATAAATTTCAATGCTGCAATCAACTTGATAATTACACGCGTTCCTGAGAAAAAGGGACGTGACCGATGGACAGACAGACGGACAACGAAGTGATCTTATAAGGGTTCCGTTTTTCCTTTTAAGATACGGAACCCTAAAAAATCAGAAAGAACGCTAAGTGAAAACGAAGTCATGGTAAATGATAAATGATTTTTATTTTGTAAGTAGGTTTGCACAAACACTTTTACACGTCAATCATATTTTTTATAAAACTAGATGAGGTCGGCGTTTCCTATCTGACTACTCTGAGAAGAAAGGCCGAAACAAACTCAGAGGTCACAGTCTCTTTTAAAGTCCAGACATAATCTTGGTCAGGTTATATAAAGACCATGTAGATCGATGTCTGAGATCGTCTTTTGAGGAAAGAACCACACAGATTCAGAGGGCCTGTCTAGTCAGCATTTGTCAGAAATCGTGCAGCTCAACTCAAAACTTAAGGAGCTCAACGATTCGACGAAAAATACCAAAGAAAGGACATTTAAATACATGCAATACATGTATTTAGTAAACGAAGTAACGTTCCTTCTCGTTATGAAAAGAGATACACTGCAGTGGGATAGTTAAAAAAAAAAAAGATTTTTATTTATCAATGAATGTTAAACAATATAATTTATTAAAATCAAAAATAGACAAAGTAGTTCAGCGGCGGAAAGAGGTACCTAAGTTATTTGATTGATATATTGAAGTAACAATGACTTTGTTAAGTTACAAAGTGGAATATTTAGGGAAAGTGCTTAGACCGCTATACAAATATGAATTGAAACAATAATAATGTTGCAGAGTAAGCCAACTGAAGTGGCAGCGGGCTGGCCATGTTTGTCGAAGGACCGATGGCCGGTGGAACAGACAGTCCTGGAATGGAGAGCGCGTATCTGCAAGCGTAGTGTGGGACGCCTCTCAGTTAATTGAACGGACGACCTAAAGAAGATGACTGGAACATTCTTGATGCGGAAGGCGGAGGACAAGGTGTTGTGGCGCAGCCTGGGAGAGTCCTATGTCCAGCAGTGGACTGCAATAAGCTGAGTTGATGCGTAATTAATTTAAGCAGTGCAATCGTATGTCTCTTTGATCTTATCAGCCGCTTTTTCTGCCAATGCTATAACAACAGAGTTTATAGCACCACGCATACGTACGGGGATTATACCGGCATCCACTTGTCGCAAGTTGTTAAACCCTAACACTTTGAAGTCATTATCCACAACACTACCCATAGCACATGTACCATAATAAAGGAAAGGACTGATAGTCCTGTACAAAATGTAGCATTTCCAAAAATCACGGGTACCATACTTTAAGTGAGCACATTCAGAGAAATCAACTCCAACCACCTCAGCGCCCAACTCCTTATAAGAGGGCGAATCAACAAATGAAATGAAGTCCATAATAGACGTTACCAATGTTTCTAAATCTTCAACGTTATTGTAGATTCCAGTTGTGATAATAGGGTTTTCAAATGCATCAGTAGAATTCAAGCGAACAGTGCCTGTTGATTTTGCTTCTAAGTTCACCAAAACACTGTAAATTGCATCTCTGAATGCAACCTGCTTTTGCCAAGAGAGGCAAATTTCAGAAGAATATCCATAGACGAACTGACAAGATATTAATAGGAATGGCGTGTCGTGAGCTAGCATTAAATTGTAGGACTGATGATTGGGGATATTGCTAGACTTGTCCCAGGCTCCTGAACCCTGAATCACAGGGAAGGGCAGCTGTGTAGCCTTTAATGCTGGTAAAAGATCTTTTATGTTTAAGGGCAGTAAATGCTTTTTAGTCTTAGTAGTTATACAGACTGCACTTGGCATCCTCAAGCTGTTGCCAACGGGAAGATTAGCTAAAACCTCTATTCCTAATGATTCCAGGTGGTCTTTAGGTCCAATGCCGGATAACTGTAGTATTTGAGGTGAATTGAAGGCACCAGCGCTTAATATCACTTCCTTATTTGCTTTAAACGTATAAGTGTCTCCTTTGTAAACCGCTTCTACGCCAACAGCAGTTTTACCTTCAACAGTTATTTTCGTTACTCTAGTTTCTTTAGATACGTATAAATTGGAGTTGTTTTTCACAGGGTACAAGTATGAATAAGCTGTTGTTTGCCGTACCCCACCAACAGTTCCCTCATAATTGCTAGCTATG
The DNA here is from genome assembly GCA_963669345.1 of Gortyna flavago. Taxonomy (NCBI): domain Eukaryota; kingdom Metazoa; phylum Arthropoda; class Insecta; order Lepidoptera; family Noctuidae; genus Gortyna; species Gortyna flavago. Next base: position 10,180,234 of record OY770150.1, on the reverse strand, counting down.
GTATATTGTGGTTGCGCATATCCTGTATTTGTATCACTATTTAAATCATCCACTACTCGATTACCAGCTTCAGCTTGCGCTTTTAAAAAACCTTTAACTGTCTCATCGTCACTAAGTAGTCTTGATACACCTACGGGGCCTTCAGTACCGTGGTAATCACCATATTTATCAGCAATTTCCTGATCTTTAAGACCTTCACTTTTTTTAAAGTACGGTAGAAAATTTGTGTAACTCCATGAATCATCTTTCGTAAGGGCTGCCCAAGTATCAAAATCTTGTTTATTGGGTCTTATATATAGTAGGTGATTCAAAGAACTACTGCCTCCGAGAACACGTCCAGCTGTTAGTCTTGTTCTGTTACCCTGGCCAACTGCATAAGAATCAGGAGTTGATTTGTAGTCATAATCGAGACGTGATTGCGGCTGAAGAAAAAACGTTCCTGGTGCCTGAAACAAATTAGTCAGCTTGAAGACAGTTTCTTAAAAACATAACATAACGGCACGCCTGTATATCCAGAAGGGGTGGGAAGCGGTTAATGTTACACCCACATTTCGCTAATATGTTAAAGTTCTATATAAAATGGGATGAGTTTATATCGTGAGTGAATTATACGAGTACGTGTATCACCAACGTTCATGTTTGAACTTTAAAAGAGACTGTGGGTGTGACCTCCGAGTTTGTTTCGGCCTTTCTTCTCAGAGTAGTCAGATAGGAAACGCTGATCTCATGTTTGTACAAACCTACTTACAGAAATAAAACCACTTATCATGCATTTAATCCACGAGTAATATGTGTACTACCGTGCACTCTTAGCAAGGTGTCATGTTTTCTATTTAATCTTACCATTGCAATTGCATTTGGATCCTTTCCATCTTCCAGTAGTAATACACTACAGATCTGGTCTTCTACCAATCTTCTGGCGAGGACACATCCTGCAGTACCTCCTCCAACTATGATGTAGTCGAAATATGTATTATCTATATAATAAAACAAAGTCGGGTTAGTTACCTATACCATTTACAACTGAAGAACGGCTGAACCGATTTTTATGATCTTTGATTTGTTGGGTTTGTCTCCGCCCCGAATAGCAGAATAACTTTTAAAAATTTTGATAGGTAATTCATATTCTTAGGCGGTACAAAGTTTACCTAGTCAGCTAGTTTGAAATAAAAGAATATGTTATTTTGAGTGTTCAAAACTGAACACTCACATTTTGTTTTAGTAATCCAAGGTGCGAAAGAGACAAAGATTCTTCGTCTTCTTTTCGTATCGACTGTAGATTTATATTATACAAAGGTGTTCGTCAGATTGTTGACAATATGATGAACAGTGTGCAGGTGAACTGTCATTTTTGGCACTCCAACAGATGGGACAAAGATTGAAATCGTTAGATTTATGATCTTCAACGTTCTATGGTCGCACAAAAAAAATTGCTCTGAGAAGTGCGAGATAAAGTGTAGGTACAATATTCAGTATGAGTGAGCGAGAAAATGCCATATTTCGAACTTCAACTGTCATATCACCAAAACACAGAAACATGAGCATCTTTCATCAGGCGAATGTAACAATTTATATATTTGGAAAGCGTCCGCTTGCAGAAATTCTGTTATTGTCAGCCCTATTTATCCCAATATTGGACAAAGGTAGAAAATATTTTTTTATTAGATACCAAAGAAAGGACATTTTGCCTTGAAGATAAAAATTGTAGTCTTTGACGTCAAGTGAACTCTGTCTGGAGCATGGAGCCAATGTGTGCCACTTCTTTTTGGGGATTCGTTCAACGGGGGTCAACCGGGTACCAACGGGGCCCTATTACTAAAGCTCCGGTATCTGTCCGTCCGTCCGTCTATCAAAAGGCTGTATTTTATAAACCGTAAGGGATAGACACTTGCACGATCTCGCGCGAGGCGGCAAGCCTCCTTGCCGGACTGCCGCCATGGGATCTGGAGGCGATAGTCCTCGCGCGCCTCTTTGAGTGGCGCGCGGAGGCACTACGCCGGGGGGAAAACCCGCTTCCGCGGCAAATTGCTGCGGAGCGGACGGACCTCCGGCGCGATCTCATGGCGGCATGGAAAGCGCGACTGTCGCAACCCAGCGCAGGGCACGCCGCGATAGCGGCGGTAAGGCCCCTCTTTGAGGAGTGGCTAGAGAGGCGTCACGGCGCCCTCACCTACCGCCTGACGCAGGTCCTCACCGGACACGGATGTTTCGGGAGGTTCCTGCACATAATCAGGCGGGAGGAAACGCCCGGGTGTCACCACTGCGAGGATCGCCCAGAGGACACGGTGGTGCACACGGTGGAGGTCTGTCCCGCTTGGGCAGAGCACCGCCGTGTCCTCGTAGAGGCGATCGGCAGTGGCGGCGACCTCTCGCGCCCGGCCCTGGTCCAAGCCATGGTCCGGGGCGAGAGGGAGTGGGAGGCAGTCACCTCCTTCTGCGAAGCAGTCATGCTAGCGAAGGAGGTGGCGGGATGGGAGAGGGAGAGAGCCGAGAGGGCCGCCCGTCCCAGCCGCCGCGGTAGACGCTCCGGGCGTCGGGAGCCGCGTGACGACTCCCGGCCACCGTAGGCGCGGGCCTGCGGACGGCGAGTAATGGGTAGCTCGCCGTCCGATCAGGACCAGGCCCGTGCCGGACGGCGCGTATGTGTTCCACGCGCGCCTCAAAGAGATGTCAGCAGACATGGAGGGGCCCGTCAGGGCCGAAGCCTGCCGGGGCAGCGGGATTGTCCGAAAGGGTTACCGCTGCCCCGGAACATAAAGGGCTAAGGAAGGAACACGGATGGGTTTTAGTCAGTAAGAGTCTGACACTCCCTTCAGCTCCACCCAGAGCGGGAGGGGTCATTGGATGATTTCCCATCCTTAAAAAAAAAAAAAAAAAAAAAAAAAAAGGGATAGACACTTGGATTTTGAAGCAATTAGTACCTATGGCCGCTATAACAACAAAAAATTAAATAAAGACCCCGTTACAAGAAACGTCTTTTGTTTCGACGTTTTTAGGGTTCCGTACCTCAAAAGGTAAAACATAACCCTTATAAGATCACTTCGCTGTCCGTCTGTCAAGACCCATTTTTCTCAAATACTCAGGACTACAATCCCTTGAAGCAGCGAAAAAATACAATTTCTAATTCAACGCAATCAAAAGATATGGGCCGCGGCTTCCGCCCGCGGCTTCGCCCGCGAGGTATGTCGATAAAAACTATCCTATATCCTTCCCCGGGATGCAATCTATCTCTCTGCCAAATTTTATCGAAATCCGTTTAGTGGTTTAGGCGTGAAAAGGTAACATAAAGACAGACAGATATACAGACAAAGTTACTTTCGAATTTATAATATTAAAGTATGGATTAAATAATAGTTGTGCCATGTCTGTCCGTCTGTCTGTCTGACCGCGGCTTAGCTCAAAGACTCTTAGTACTAGAAAGCTGTAATTTGGCATGTGTACACATATTAACCACTTTTCATGAATCAAGAAGTAATCAGCTGCCCCATACATTTGAGTCGAGTAGGTATTGAAGTATTGTATGGGACGACTGATTATTTTGTCGCGATTACGATGTTGGTCCAAAGGAGAAAGTTGTTTAGTTTGATGATCTGTACCACACCCTTATCTTTGACCACACCTTTCTAATAAACGCTGTAAAAAATCCAACCCTTAGTACTTACTGGTTAACTTCGCTTGTGGGGGAAAGACAGCTCCTTTCCATAGAGAGGCTAACAGTATTGTGGTAATCGATGACACGTCCACCATTGTTTCTGCAACAAAATTATAGCATAAATATATTTTCAATGACTCAAAAATTCATAAATTTTTGAGTAAATGATGAAATTCAAACTCAACTCAAAGCATTTATTTGCATCTAGCTGCGCCCTGCGGTTTCACCCACATCATTTGTCGATCCCGTGGAAATATCAGGCTATAAAGTATCTTATGTCCTAATTCAGGTCATGGACTAAAAAGTATCCCGTGTCCTAATCCAGGTCACGGTATACCCATGTGCCAAATTTCATGCAAATCCATTAAGCCGTTTTAGCGTAACAAACGAACATACAAACATACAAAAAATCTAATATTTTCTCTTTTTTTAGCTGTTGCCCGCGACTTCGCCTGCGATCCAGAATGAAAAGTAGCCTATGTCCTTTTTCAAGTCATGGTCTACCTACATGCCAAATTGCATCTAAATCCGTTCAGCCGTTTTAGCGTGAAAGCGTAACAAACAAACAAACTTACTTTCGCATTTATAATATTATATAAGTTAGGATTAGGATTATAGTTTACTAGCTTCTGTCCGCGACTTAGTCCGCGTGAAATTTCACCCTCCCCCCATACACCCTCTTATGGGTGGAATTTAGAAAAACCCTTTCTTAGTGGATACCTACTCTTAACAAAGAACACACCCTCCAAATTTCATACCTCTAGGACCAGCAGTTTAGGCTGTGCGTTGATATCTCAGTCAGTCAGGAATTTGAATTAAACTAAACTAAAATAAACTGCCCAACTGAGCCTAAATTGCAGTAAAAACGACGAAAATGCCTATTACTGCACTTTATGCTCAGGTGGGCAGTATAGATATAAATTAATCAAGGTACTTTTGAATTGTGAAGGGTCGGCCAGTCAGAAAGATTAAGCTAGTTTCCCATTCTGAAGCGTAGTAGGTTCCTAAGAAAAAGAACGGGCAAGAAACTGTGAGGCAGGCTAAAGGCTATTTAACATCACGAAAAAAGGAAAAAAGTAAGACAGAACGCAAAAACGAAGCAACAGCGCGGCCAGGCGATGCGATGCGACGGGGTGCGTCGGGAAAACAATACATTTTACGCGGACGAAGTCGCGGGAAGAAGCTAGTATAAATTTGATACTTTTATGTTTTTTTTTTGTGTTAAAAGAGAAAAAAGTTATTAAGATCTTACCTGAGCTCCGAGCCTTTTGATATTATTTATTTTTTCAGACTTTTGAGACCATTTATTAATCCAATAGGTATAATTATATCCTCTCGTCCCACTTCTGAATGATATCGCAAAACATCTTTTTAAAGTTATATATCAACTCGATATATATATTTAAATATACACACTTAGATACATAACAAATAATGAATATGTTGAGTATAAAATTAAAACTGAAAGTAAATACAAGACATTTTCGTCACAAGTTCCGAAATAAGGCTGAGTTTCAACAGTTTACAATTTAACAGTTTTCGTAGTTAACAATTTTCTTCAATTTTCCTAAGAAATCCACAACTTCGTCATCAACAGCTTATTTTACCACACTGCTGAACATCGGCCTCTCAAAACGTGCGTCATCACACCCGGTTCTCCTCTTGCCGCATCCACTTTTTTTTATGAAAACTTCTTTAGGCGCGTTGGGCATTTTTTGAGATGGGGAAAAACCATTGAACTCGCGACACTGTTACCGACACCGCTCTTCATGACCGATGGCGCCGCAAAGTTCTGAAGTGGCCACCACGTAACGGGTGACGTAGCGTTAGAAGGCCTATAAGGTCCGACGACCGTGTAAAGGCCGCAGGAATTCGCTGGATGTACGAGGAGCACAGAACCGGTCGAAGTGGAGGTGCTTGGGGGTGGCCTATGTCCAGCAGTGGACATCTTTCAGCTGAAATGATAATGATGACATTTTTAGACTTCCTTAAACCTTGTGTAACGTGCTCAAAATTCCTAACTAATAAATATTTCCTGAAGTTTCTTCTTTATTTAATTTAAATTGTAACAATTGTTTCAATACCATTTATAACAGTCACGATCCCAACAGAAATAATTGTATTATTTTGTGAAGCGTATATTATATGTGTGCGTGTATTTCGGTATTGATTTATGATAATCGGTGGGCAGGACACATTGCTCGCAGAACAAATGGCCGATGGGGCCGAAAGGTTCTGGAGTGGCGACCGCGTACCGGAAGACGTAGCGTTGGAAGGCCTCCCACAAGGTGGACCGACGACGTTGTGAAGGCCGCAGGAACCCGTTGAATGCGAGAAGCACAGAACCGGTCGAAGTGGAGGTGCTTGGGGGATGGCCTATGTCCAGCAGTGGACGTCTTTCGGCTGAAATGATGATGATGATGAAAACTATAATGACAAAGTACTAAGAGTGTGTGATGTTGCTATTTGATATTGGTTAGGCGTTTGCATTCCAACCTAAATTCCAACAATTATCCTAGAACCAAAAATTCAAAGACATGTGACTTCTGCCAACCCACACCGAGCGCTCGTGGTGGATTGTACCCGACACAGCGTCATCGAGCGTGGCCGAGCCACCTGACCCGAGTTCAATTTCGTTCACTGTTCAAAAAGTGCGCCTAAAGATGTTTTCTCATATAATAATAACGCAAAGGCATCTCTTTTGGGTAACACGAAACCCCTAGTTAAGATTGGTTGTCAGGCTTCTGCGCATCTGACTATCCGTAACGACTTTCAAAGATCTACGAATGACAGCAGGGACCCTTTCCAAGACACGGAGTCACGGGTCTCGATATGTAATAGAGAGTCACTCATCCACGAACCGACCGCGGCTAGCGCAGCTTAACCTTTGATCGACCCATTCTTTATCTTTTCTAAAGATGCTGATAAACATTTGACCACGTTTTTACAATAAGTAATCCTGTGCTGTGAGGCACTTACATAATTAACAATCGGTTAATAAAACGCCCTGTTTTTGCTCTAAGGAACCAAGTATTAAACAAGAAACCTCTATAGATGTTTTACAGCATGACAGTTGAAAACATCAGCTCGTGTATACAGGCTGATTTTAACTGGGATCTTTGTACTTAATATTTTTTTTTATAAAATAATTATTGGTCGGGCAGGGGCCATAGCATAGCCCTTCCAAAGGTCTTGGTAACCAGTCCATCTTAGCCACTAATATATTATATATATAATTTGAGGAAAAAACCTACTAAAATATATTCCACCTTCTTCATGACCTTGCGGAGTTATTTTAAAGCTATGATATCTCTTATGATATTCATTGAAATCAAATGATGACAAGGGCAATTTTGTTCAAAATTAAATACTTACTTATGATGAATAACGTATTTATTTTTATAATTTATTAATATCATGTCTATTAAATACCTTCGCAAATAATTATTTTAGAACAAATTTGATAAGCATACAAGAGGTTATAGTGAGTCAACCTTAAAAGATAGACATAATATGTTATCACGGCTTTTTTTATAACTTTTAAAGGGGAACAATTCCGTCATACATGATTTTTACGTAACTTTAACCGTTTACGCAGCGTACGCGACGGAAGCTCTCAAAAGGAATATTTTTTTCCGTTTTTGCAACATTTTTCATTGATGCTCCGCTCCTATTGGTCGTAGCGTGATGTTATAGCCTTTCTCGGTAAATGGACTATCCAACACAAAAATATTTTTTCAAATCGGTCTAGTAGTTTCGGAGCCTGTTCAATTAAAACAACCAAACAAACAAATCTTTCCTTTTTGTAATATTATTAGTGTATGTAGATTAGTGTAGATGTAGATAATATTAGTGTAGATTTCATTAAAAATAAAAGTTGTGTTTTTTTAGAAATAGAAATAATATTTATTTGCATAAAACATGATATATGTCAAGTTGTTTTTAAAATACATTATAGAGCATACATGTTTTGCTTATATCATATCATGCAACTATTATAGGTTATATACAAAATGTTTTCCGTCAACAAACTATTTTATGCTTTAAAAATTATTAGTATTTAACTATTTAATCATTATTAAAGCAACTAATAATTCTATTTATAACAGCCAGTAAAGCTGCTACAGTGCATTTTCTGTTAAAAAACTCACCCTGTATACATCTAGTCGTAGATAACTAGTTGGTACATTCGTTCGGAATTCCTCGGAGTTATTCGGTCTTAGCTCAAAGATATTGCATTCCGGAGCGAATCGACTGTTTCTGTGATACTTCACGCTTCGCTTTTACAAGGTAGGTTACAGTCCTGTAGAATTATAAAGATTTTTATTAATTTTCATTCAGTTGAAGCAATAGGAAGGTGGACGAAACAAAATAAATAAATAAAAGAAAACAATAAAGAGAAACTTTAAAATAATCCTTCACTGAGGATATCCTTATTATTATTAGGATATATTACTTTATTGATAGCAAAATTTCGATTCAACATTTATAAAATTAAATAATAGTAATCAGCCTATAATGTTCCCACTGCTGGGACACAGGCCTCTTCTCGGTGAAAGGGAGTGGGCTGTAATCCACGGCGGGCCCATTGCGGATTGGTAAATGTCACACGACTGTCTTCGAATTTTTGGTTCTAGGACATGCTGGTTTTCTCACTGGCTTACTTAGTGGGTACTACGGTATCCCTTGGCAAGACTGGTTGTCAGATTTCCGGGCTTCTGACCACCCGTCATGACTGTCAAAGATCTACAAAAGACAGCCGGGACCAACTGCTTAAGGTCCTTTCCGAGACATAGGGGGGTTTTGGTATGTAATGTATGGTCACCCATCCACGGAATGACCTCGGCTAGCATTGCTTAACCTTTGAAGAACGACCCGTATCTACAGCTATTATTATTTAGCCACGGGCCACCTCAATTTCAAAATATAGGGTTAAAGTCCTAATATCATTGCAAACTATTTTATAATTTTCAAAGTCAAATACTTAGAATACTGCCTGGACCCACAAAGCGAAAATGTCACCAAAATTATGACTATGGCGGAGCACATAAAACTATAGGCCGACCGCTTAACTGCGACGTTGCCTGAGGTAGCAGCGCGGTGCGGGAGGGGTGATAGTTGTCACAAGTTGACGAATCACTGAGCTCTCGCATCACGTCACCACACCCATCCCGCACCGCGCTGCTACCTCAGGCAACTTCTCAGTTAAGCGGTCGGCCTATAGTAGGTTGGAATTTCATAAATACATAGTTCTGTAGCCGCTGAAAGTTTCACTCGTAACTATTGTAACTAGTGGAACTCGATATAAACCCTCTTTTAGCATCATCATCCTCGTTCAAGTCAAACTTCATGGCGGCGCTGAAGTGCGCTACTAGCTGCGCAGTACCCCACCCCTCACCCCCGCTGACCCATGAATTTGTTACTGCGCAGCGACTCACCGCATGTTCAGAGTCTTATCTATCATCATAATTTTTTTTTTCTGTTTTCGCTTAATAATTAAGTTTGTACCTATTGCATTATAGTATTTTTTTTTTATATCATACGAAATTTTTCAACGCAGGGTGGTTCAGCGCGGGCCTGCGGACGGCGAGTAATGGGTAGCTCGCCGTCCGATCAGGACCAGGCCCGTGCCGGACGGCGCGTACGTGTTCCACGCGCGCCTCAAAGAGATGTCAGCATCGAAGGAGGGGACCGTCAGGGCCGATACCTGCCGGGGCAGCGGGATTGTCCGAAAGGGTTACCGCTACCCCGGAACATAAAGGGCTACGGAAGGAACACGGATGGGTTTTAGTCAGTAAGAGTCTGACACTCCCTTCCGCTCCACCCAGAGCGGGAGGGGTCTTTGACGATTTCCCATCCTTAAAAAAAAAAAAGTGGTGTTTCAGAATCATGTTCTGGATCCATGGTGTCGAAGTCCCTGCCACTCTGTACTCTCGAGAACTAGATCGTGCTCATAGATTATGAGTCATTAAATTATGAGAATAGTTCGAGAAACAGCATTAGCATTAAAACATGTCACATTTTGACCTGACGCTCAGCATTGTTTAGTATTCAAATACTGTGTTTTAATAATAGGCAATAACACTTCTTAGTTTTATATTACAGTAATATGAAACACTTTAATAATAGACGGTGATACTTACGAGTACCTACACATCTGCTAAAAACGGAGAAGGGAAACATCGTGAAGAAAACCTGGTCCATCCATCATGGTCATTCATTTTTGTCCATTTTTTTTATTGTGCTGATTATGCTATATACTAATATTTATGGTGTACTTAAATAAAGAGTAGGTCCACCTATCTTATCTAGTGCTAAAGGTCAATTCCCGTAATTAAAAACGTTCAAAATCTATTCGCAATCTCATCTCAGTCTCAATGTCAAAAATGTAGAGAGATTAGAGATATTTTTGACGGATTGAGACTGAGATCAGACTGAACGTTCTTAAAATTACGAGAATTGGCCCTCTCTCTATAACCAAACATTGTTTCCGCGTGTCCACTGCTTCTCACAGAAAGGAGGTCTGTGTCAAACAGTGGCTGAAAGTAGCTTTCTGATAGTTCTATTCTATGAGAAAACAGCGCCAGTTTAATCGTGTATTAAACTTACTCTAAAACCCACATACTAAACAAAAAGCAGCTTATTCAATTAATTTAAAAGCCCAATAATAACAAAACCGCATCGTAAATTCATAACATAATCCAACCGGAAGTGTGTCACGCGACACGTGACGTCACGGGAAATCCAACCGGAAGTAACGTCATAAAGGCTTAAGCGTCGGTGGAAAAAATTACGCGCGATTTTTGGCGGGAAACGAGTGACTTCCGGATTCGGGACGCCTTTACAAGGGAAGGTGTTGAATTGTTAGAGATTTGTGTTTCCGTATTATGCTATGCCCCATACGGACAATCTTATTTATTATCATCTGCCCATAGACTTATAAAAAAAGATGGACTCCGCGCCACGCATATCGAAAGTGAAGCACAGTAAGTACGCCGGACCGTTTGTACAAACGCGCCTCACGCTCACATTTACATCATAGTATGCCGACCGGCCGCCATTACGTGACACGACAGCGTCAATCGCCAATCACGCACACATAGATCGGTACGGTGCTTCACTTTCGTTATGCGTGGCGCGGAGTCCATCTTTTTTTATAAGTCTGCCTAACCTTTTCCCAAGTATGTTGGGGTCAGCTTCCAGTCTTACTGTGTTCAGCTGAATACCAGTATTTTACATGGAGTGACTGCCTACCTGACCTCCACAACCCATTTTAACATTAAAATATTTATGACACAAACCATGTCAAACCTTTATAATAAAATCATCCTGATTATCAGAGGAAAGGCATGAAATCATTCGTGATACAGCCTGCAGCCATAGTACGCTATAATAGAAGCAAATAACCCAACGTTGTCTACAATTTGTGGCGTCTTTGATCACAAACATGTTATTTGTTTCTAACGAAATGATTATAAATCTTATTAGAAGAGAATACTGATTGGTTGTAGAATTATGCAAGCTGAAGTGCCAATGGGGCGGCCATATTATCCGTAGAACCGATGACCGTTGGGGTAGACGTGTTCTTGAGAGTAGAGAGTTGGCAAACGTAAGGTAGGAGGAGTCTAGGACACCTTCAGGCTAGGTGGACCGACGATCTTCGCAAGGGTGGCTGGCAGCAGCTGGATGAGAGTTGCCGAAAGGTGCTATCACAGGTAAAATTAGCTTATGAATTTATTTATCTATTTATATGCCTTTTGGCAATAAAAAATGCTATGTTTATAGGAACTGAGCATTTGTGAGTATCACAACAAGATTCATCAACATCGTAACGGAACCCTAAAAAAAGATGGCGGACGCCAACATCAATCTCAAAATTCCACCCCCCTATACTTGAATACAATCATCGCTCAATAAAAAGTCATAAAAAATGAATTCACTCCAACTAAAAAATAAGGTATGATAAAAAAATGGCTGCCCCAGCCTCCCTTATAAATCAATTTCGAGATAAATTGTAGAATCAAAGTCAATAATCTGGAGTTATGAGATAACTTTACGATAGGACTGATCGTAAATAAAAAAATAGAGCCAAAAGTGGGTAAATTTTAAAAAGTTTTGCGGTTCGTCATTGCGCCCTAGAGGGCAGTTGGTCGACGATATGGAAAATAGTCCTATTATGAGCTATATATGTTTTTGAACGGTACTTGATGTAACATAAGCCAATGAGCCTATAGTTTATTCCGGCCTGTATGTATTAAGGATAGGTGACCGCCCCGTTTGTGTCGTGGTCGCAAGAGCGACAGATGAGTGTGGGGCCTGGGTTCGCTTCCCATGTCGGTCAAAATATTATTGGGTTGTCCCATTAGGACCCCTAAGACGACCCACTGACCAGGAATTTTTTAGTAACACCCCGGAGTCTGGATTTGTGTACAGCTGATTGAATATTATTTATTTATTTATTGAATTAAAATTACATAATTTAAAAAACTTATAGTCTTAAAATAATAATATATTATGTACAAGTATATAAAAAGGAGGGGAAATAATCAAAGGGCATCCTGATTATCTTATCTTCTTTGTCCCAACTCAGACGGCAAAAAACAATTTCCTAAACAAACCTACGCATTAAAAATAACCCCATTAATTCCCCTACAATTCCACCGTTGACCCTCAAATACTCGCGAACAATATCTGCCTTCAATTCTTGGCACATTGCCAGCTCACAAGAATCCAATCATTCGGCTTCTAACGCTCAGTACCTAATCAATCGCTGAAACATTCAGCTTAAGATGCTACACACGTAAATGCTAGATATCAATCTTGCATGATCAATTTGCGTTTTTTTTGTCACCTCTTACCAGGTAATACGGGGTCAAAGCGAAACTTGGCAGACAAGATGGGTATCGTCTAAACACGATAAAACAAAAAAAAAAAATAATTTGAGCCTTTTTTTTGGGGTCACCGACCACAGTTCATTCACTTAAAATATCAGTTTTAAATTCAACTCTTTACTGTGTTAACTTAACAGACGTGGTGGATATCGATTTATCTTAACACGACAAAACTAAAGAAAATAGATTTTCTCAACTCATACTTCAAGTAACAACACAACGAGTAGTCGTTGAACCCCAAAAAACAACATCAAATCTTTGATCGTGTTCAGGTATCTACGATAGCCATCACGTCTGCAGAGTTTCGCTAGCTAGTTTAATTTGATCCTGTATATTGTATTATTTAGTACCCACGTATAAAAAGTGTAACAGATACATCATTATACAGACGCTCAAGCATGCTTATCCAAAATGAATACGCATGCTTGAGAAACCAAATTATTTATTACTTTATTATTATTAATAAAAAATAATGTATTAACATATTAATACATTATTTTTTATCTCGTTTTGAATAATTTTGTGCAAGCGTGCTTGAGCGGGGTTGAGCGTTTGTATATTGATTGTAGATTAACATAAAATCAGGCGTGTATTCGCAGAAGGCCTAGAGGTGTTAAAAGTACACACACACATTTCATTTCATCAGAGGCCGAGCCTAATATTGTCATGCCAATAGGGCGACAACCGAGAATCGAAGGCACAAATACAGGGCTTCTAAAAAATCCAATAACACTTTGCCCGATCTGGGAATCATACCTATGTCCAGCTAAATGACTCTTACGAACACTTTCTAGACTAAATAAGAAGTCAAGCAAGGTTTGTCAAACTCACAGCAAGTGTGTCGCCTAAAGGACATCGGAAAGCAGAGAATGGACGAAAAAAAAATCGGTATACAATCCAGCAATTTAATTTCAATTAGCAAATGGCATTTCAAGTGGAAAAGGTTTATGGTTCGCTAATTCCGTCGCATCCGAGCAATGGAATTTTAAAAAAATCATTGACAATACATTTTTGTCGACTGAATCTTAATTTTTTTTATGTTGGCTGATAATTTTTGGGTTTGAGTGAAGGTCAGTTACGATGTTTTTAGAAGGGTTTGAATGGAATGTGTAGTGATGAAAATAACTTTTACTAAAATAATATTAAGAAAAGTTACAGAAAATTGTATCACTTACACCTAAAATAAGTTATAAAAACTACGTATTTGTGTACAAAACTTGTCAAAAAGTTGAATATATTATACATAGAAAATATTTAACAAAACATTTCACATATCATGTCACATAGCTTGCAGAGTATGCAAGCTGAAGTGGCAGTAGACTGGCCATGTTTGTCGCCGGTCCGATGGCCGGCGGAGCAGACGAGTCCTGGAGTGGAGACCACGTATCGGTAAGCGTAGTGTGGGACGCCCCCCAGCTAGATGGAGCGACGACCTTAAAACGTTGTCTCGGACAGATTGATGCAAAAGGCGGAGGACAGAGTGTTGTGGCGCAGCCTGGGAAAGCCCTATGTCCAGCAGTGGTCCGAGATAGGCCGAGTTGATTGAATACATGTCTAAAACAATGCCAATACTTGTTTTATACACGACATACTCATACTCGTACATACAAGTATTAAAACTTGTAAATGTGTGAACGTGGAGTTGGCGATGATTTTGCAACAACCGACTTACATAACTAATTACCTCTTGATTCTACTGCAGTCCACTGCTAAACATAAGCCTCTCCAGAACAACAAGCTTGAATTCATCAAATCGTTAGCCCATTATATGACAATATTCAAGCAGATGCGACAAAATATCATTGTTTTGTCGATGCACCGGTAACTAGTAATGTATTCGATTTGAACCACACTATTATGCGCATAATAAACGTTTTGTTTCCAATACCATTAACATCCATTTTCCCTCTTTTGAAACTTACAAGGGGTGATACGAAAATATTACTTTTAGGGACTTTGTCTTTTATAGAGGTAAATCACTTGAAGACTGAATTAGGAACACTGAAATCCGAAGAACAAAACTCACTGATATAGCTGCGGTGATTGCGCGAAGAAAGTGGATATGGGCGGGCCACATAGGGCGCAGAACAGATGTCGGATGGGGTTAAACAGTGCTGGACTGGAGACCGCGATTTGGTAATTGAAATGTGTGTAGGCAGCCGATGAGGTGGGCTGACGACCTGGTCAAGATTGCTGGACGACTCTGGCTTAGGAAGGCTAGAGACGGAGAAGAGCGGCGTGCGTTACAGGATGCTTACACTCAGCATTGAGTGGCGAAAGGCAGAAGAAGAAGAAAGATTAAAGATGCGCAAAAATTAAGGCTTAGTTTATCATCAAATTATTTTTTTTTAAACTATGGCCCATCATGGGACTTTAAATGGATGAAGGTGAGGTAATCTCCATGCTTGGCAGAAGGAATTTACCTAGTTTGTGGTTTTTAGCAAGTCGGTTAAGAAAAAGAATCAACTCTGATGAGTTGAAAAGAGTACCAAAAATTACCAACGCGAGGTGAACAGGCGCCAGTGTGCCGCTACCTTCTCATATTTCTGCCCATACCTATCCCAATTTGCGTTTTATGTAGATGTGACGCATATAGTCCCCAACTTGTTCTTTTTTGTGTTTGTATTCTTTCTATGCGTCATGTTTACGTTATGCGTTATTTTTTTCTTTATCTCTATCATTCAACTATCATCTCAGCATTCATCCCCTTTCTAGCCATTATCATCTTTCAAACATCCATAGTACACACTACGTGCTATACTACAGAATCGGTTTGGGCGGAGTACTTATTGAAATTTTGACGACACCTAAGTATATTAAAGTATCATCATTCGTAGCTGCTCTTTCATTCCCAACCTTGCTGACAGCCCCATACATTCCACAAATAAAGAAGAATAAGCAAAATTTTTCGCTTTGTTCAGCATATGCTATGACGTCACATCTCATGACATAAGGCGTAAGGCTTGATAACTGGGTTCCGGAACATTGATGGGGTCGATAAACGCACATTCGTATACGGACACCTAATCAAAGCACGAAAACGAATTCATTTCTGATATTACATCGCGTATGTCGGGTAGGGCTGTCAGAAAATGGATTGTTTGTTTTTCTACGTAATTTTATTATATTCTCAAAACAAACATTACAAAATGAACAATGATTTCTTCCGCTTGCCCTCATAAAAAAGTAAAAGATCTTGCTTATGGTCCTTTACCCAATTTTTATAAACTCTTATAAAGTGGTCCCCATCTTAGATTTTTATTTTTACCTCACTATTGGCTTCAGCACCTTCGAAAATCATGAAAACGTCACGACAAAAATGACGAAAATTAAAAAAAAAATTGCTGTTGCAATCTTGGATTTTCATTTTGACCTTACTATCAGCTTTAGCACCTTCGAAAACCATGAAAACTATTTCTATCTCTCTCTCTCTGTGTCTTTTGCTATTAGTTATAAAAGAGAGAGAGATAAAAGTAATATAACGCTTTTTGTTTCTCCTACTGCAAGCCGCGTTAAAAAACTTTGTTTCAATAACGTTATTGAAACACCATAATTTTACTTCTCATAATTCATGTATTGTCTCGACAGCCCTGCGCGAGATTCCGCGGCCATATTGCAACAATTCCAGCATGGAGACGTTCACAAATATTATTATTACAATTTGTTGTGTTTTTATGAATCTCGCGTCGCACGAGAGCACGGGACTTGGATATAACGCTGCTTTCAATTACGAAAGAATTTTCCTGCGTAAGCTTTTTAGGTTTAGCTATGTAGGTATGTATAATAATATGTCTCTTTTACAAGTAGATGTATTGTTGATATAGCTATGGAATATGTTGGGGGAATGAAAGGCTTGTCAACAATTAGACTAATCACGGCATAAAAAAATATTTTAATAAAACTCGACCAATCCAGGAACAGCGGGGTAATAGCATAAGTCATAACACACTAACATTTGCAATGGCTTTAGATTTGACAGTTTAATAGTATGCAATTAGGATTACCTATTAAAAAAAGTCATTTATTCAAATTAGGCTGAGAATCAGCACTTTTCGAATGACAAAATTACAAATTGCAGTCCTCCAAAACGCCCACCCTTCTCCACTTCCTAGTGCTTTCGCTGGGAAGAAGTGGCGCAACAATTAAAAAACCAAGAAGATCGTGTGGTTAAGTTAGTATGTAGTTATACATATTTGATAGCACTACTTATCGAATCGATTACAAACTCCAATTCGTACTGTATAGATACTCATGTCAATTATCCATCATCTTAGACATTCAATACGGCAATCGCTAAATAAATAATTATGTAGATGACAGCGATACGGACGAGCACTTCGACGACAAGTGTCCTTTTGTTTTGATATCTATTTGTATAGATAGTTAGTTAGTTTTAGTACTCAGTGTATATTTACACTAGTTAGTTGTGATAAATATTGTAAACGAGTTACAGGATACATTTTCAACCAGTGCGCAAACTCACAAACCATGAATTTTATTCAGCTTGATTCTAGCGCAAAAGTTTTGCGTCGATAACTGTAGGTACTTTATCGCCATTTACGCACACTCAGGAAATATTGTGTGACACTGTTACACAATGTTAATTTATTATCTCCTTGGGATGTGTCCTTAAGGTCGGATAAAAGCCAATCCCCCGGATCAGGGCTCAGCAACGTGTTTGATGTAACTTGATCGTCGCAGCCTTGGCCCTGAAACTTGTATTCAGTAGGCGGCAATAACAACTGGGTACGTACAAAGGATAAGAAGTAATGTCTAAGTAGGTACAGACACCAGCACATCAAGCTACCCGAAACTGTCAAATTTTCCCAATCAAAAAACAACTCAATCAATCAACTTTGAACCTTACGTTTTAGCGATAAAGTTGAAAAACTATCAAAGAAATTTGACAGATTGTAGTAACTTGATGTGCTGGCGTCTGTACTTGGTATACCATATGGGGACAACACTTCGACAATAAAAGAGAACACTGGCAATACTAGTGCTTAGGAGTATTTTCAAATGGCCAAATTCCTAAAATAAACAAACGATCAGCTAAACCATATAGATACATGAGCTAAACAGTAGTGACGAGTCGACTATGTGTTTTGTGAATTAGACGATATCTGACTAAATAGAAAAAACATGTTTGTACGGTCGACGGTCACCAAAGGAGATAAATAAACAGGGTCGTCGGATATAGTAGAAATTACATAAGAAACCGATGGATGTTTAATTTCATAAATGAACTGTTTGTTTTTAATTAATTAAATTAAATTTTATTCGAAAACATCCATCCGGGTTACTTATTTCTTTTGGTGACTGTACATAGGTACTTATTGGATTGATTTTTTGTTTTGTAGACTGGAAAAGTGTTTAGTTAACGACGTTGTCGTTAGTGGCTTTCAAATTTCTTTTTTTATAAAATTTTTATTTTTATTTACTGCCATATTGACTTCCCCGCCCTGTGAGAAGGAAATGCCGCTCAAAACGCGTCTAAAGTCGTGAAAAATTACCAAAACCTAGGCGTATGTTATACTTTTGTTTCTATGCTAGTAAGAATTATTTATAGTACCTCATCTAGGTATCTAAAAATTATAACAAATAAAAAAAAACATACATGTAGTCGAACATATAACCTCCTCCTTTTTGGAAGTCGGTTAAAAATAATTCGTAATTTGAAACCATTAAAATCTAGCGACTGCGCCACTGGCCGATATAGGGCTCTCTCTCTTTCCTTCACTTCGCCTAGTCTTTGCACGTTATTCGTTGACATTGATACGATGTTATGATCCGTGACCCCGCCAAATAACCCCTGCGCTGGTTGCTCAAGCTATTTGGAAAATTGTAAATAAAAAAACATTTAATGAAATTAAAATATGACCATAAAACGAAAATGCGTAACGTACGTGTTTTAAATCAATGTCGCTATTAAAGCGGAACGCTGTTTATAACGTCTTTTGGCATAATCGTTACTATTTTTACAAAAACTAGCTATCCAAACACAATTTTTGTAGCCCCATGTAAGGTATAAAACATGTATTCTACATGTTATTTCTTTCTACTGTTTTTGTTAAGAGTTTGCACTCCCAACTACCTAAAATCACACGTCAAGTTTGCGCAACCTCCAATGAACTCCTACCTCATCGAACAGCCATCACGATACAGCTAGACCCTTTCATAAAGACCGCGAAACGACAAACCTAATATCGAACGCTCTCAGCACCTCTCTAACTAAAGGATGCCTAGAGAAACTTGTAACAAAGGTTCCAAAACCTGTAGTCACTGAAATTGGAAGCCTTGTGTAGTCCAGAGGTGAACAAAGTTCCAGTTCCATCTCCCTGATTATTGTAGTTCATCTGTACCAGGTACAGCATGGTTTTATGTATGTTTAGAAAATTTGAAGTATTTGCAAGATTGTTACGTACAAGATGGGGCAAGGTGGGGTCTTATAGTGAAATGAACATTTATTTTGAAAATGTAAAAAGCTGTTTTCACGGAAAGTTTATTTAAAAGTGTTAAATAAATTGACGACATTAAGTCGAAAAAAATATATCGGTCAAATGACTGCCTCCTGAGTTGATGCACATTGTGCTCGTTTTAAGGCATTTTTAACTTTAGCTCGCAAAACAAATGTCTCCAAATCGGTGATTTCTTCTTCAATGTTGGCTTTTTCAAGACACATATAGTTTGTGGTTTGTTACGGTAAAGGCAATATTTAAAAAAACCAAAGGAATAAGTTCGGTGCCGTCAGATTTGACGATCTGGCCGACCGACAAATCGCCAAAACGGGACATCGCACGGCCCGGAAATTGGTATTTCAATATCTCCATCGTCTCAACTGTGTGCATCGCTCCATTGCATTGTCGACTATTCCTCTATCTGTCTATAACATAATTCTCAAATCACAATGACATTGCTTTTGCCCCACCTTGTCAAGTTGTATGTCACTGGCAATTTCGGCGAATACTAGCTTCTATAATACAGGCTTCTTGTTTAGTTGCTTGCGTTGGCGCCGATTTAAATAATGGCCAGTTTTAGAGATATAGCCTTTTTCATGTTAAAATCAGAAAGATGATTTTTATGTATCTAATAGCTACTGCAAAATAAAAACAAACAAATTTAAGATTTCTATGATCATTGAAACTATCATAACGTTTATACAATTGAATATGTTTCACCTGATTGATGATGAACAACGTGAAACCAAGCATGAGGACCATGGTTTTTTAGTATCTAAATATTGTTTTAAATGGATCCTTTTGATAACCACATCTGAAACGGAGAATTATGGACATGTGCATTCTCCCCATTCGCACATATGGTGCTTAAAGCTGGTCCTTGACACTTTAGCAGAGGTATAAGCTCGATGTTTGCCAGCGAGCCATGTAGAGCAGTATCCGGGGGGTTCGAATTTTGGACCACATAACACAACACTGCGCGCCAAAACCAAAATCACAGAAAGAACGCAAAAGACAGAATTGTGTGGAAAAGGGAGAGGGAGGCCTTTGCCCTGCAGTGACAATACAGGCTAGTGAGATAGACATATATCAACTACACGAATTCTCCTTTAAACTAAATTCATGACCTGGATACTTTCACTCTACCTAGCTACATCAAAATAAAACCTGCATGCACCAAACACTAACCAGCTACTCGTCACATGACGTCATTGCACAGTACTCGTTTATTTTTACAGTTTGCAGCGCGATCGGGAGCGTTTAATTGTCCCAGCGTGTGACGTCACTGCTAGCGTAGTGTGGAGCTGACGAATTTATGGTCAGCTGCGGCCTTTTTGGTAAGAATGTGTGAATATGTGGTTGTTTATGGTTGGGGGGAGGTGATGTGCTAACTGTGTGACGTCTGCGGCGTTAGTGAAGTAAAGTGAGAAGCAGTTGAAATAAAATGCATGTTCCATTTTTGCAGGGATAGGTAGGCTACAAAAGTGTTTTTTTTTAAACTATTCTGAATATTTTTTTGGTATTGTTCCGTGCCTCATACAGCACGTTATACACAAACATCTTCTGACAACACATCAGTTCCCACTACAACCCAGAATTTTGGAATATCTTGAATTAAAGAGTTTCCATATAGTTTCTTACCCGTTCTTCTCCATAGAGTTTTGCGTTTTGGAACGGGCAAACAGCTTCAGTTTTCTGATTAACGGACCAACCTCTTGGTAATTCAGATATACCTATTTATAAATGGCGTCATTTTGAGGCTTTGAGTTTGAATTTAACTATCGCTACTCTTTGCTGTTGGCCCATCCGCCATTTTTCTTCCACTGCTTTCAGTGTTCTTCCAAATTACATTCCAATAAACCAATTTTATATATTTGAATAAATCTTTCAATTACCCAGTTTATCCACCTTATCCTACCATGTACTATTGGGAATTCAAATAATTTCGTGAAAACAATAGTCCCTGCTCTATAGTAACAATGTTACCGGTTTTTTGCCGTATCGATGAAAATGCAATCAAAATGTATTTTCGGCACCAATTATCTTGGTAACTCTATTTTTTATTTTATTTTTAACCGACTTCAAAAAAAGGAGGAGGTTCTCAATTCGTCGGAATCTTTTTTTTTTATGTATGTTCCCCGATTTCTCGAAGACGCCTGGACCGATTTGGAAATTTTTTCTTTTGTTTGAAAGGGTATACTTCCCAAGTGGTCCCATGATCATCAGGTCAGGATCTGATGATAGGATCCCAGGGAAATCGAGGGAAACCCTCAAATTTTATTGGCAAACCTATAGCGATTTGGATATTTTTTTGAGTAACTTGAGCATTTGCTCTTGGAAATCATCATTTGGTAAAGTGGAGCTGATGATGAAGACCACAGACGGCCATCGGAACTACTCAATAATAAATATTTTACGGATTGCGATTCGATTACTTTAATATGGTTGCTAAGCAATTTATGCTCGTCACAATGCTTATGGTGAATGGTTGTTGAGGAGTTCTCCTGGTTCTTACCAGGAGAACTCCTCAACAATTAACGTCCCAGCATTGGGAAAAGCAATATTTTGTAAAAGGTGATGAGCAGTTGACGTTAGGCTATTGTAACTTAGATAAATCACAAACTCTCTCACTAAAAAGTGAAAAATAAAAACTCTTTTACAAAATAACAACCGACTTCCAAAAAAACTACAAAGTGATAAATAACTTTAATTTCGGAAGTCGGTGTCAATAAACGAAAATGCAGAACCAACGACACCGACTTCCGAAATTAAAGTTATTTATCACTTTGTAGTTTTTTTTTGGAAGTCGGTTGTTTTTTTTTTGTAAAAAAGTTTTTTATAATTGTAAAATACGGTGTTCGTTGTAATGGTTCGTGACATTTGGGGATTAATTTTGCGTATGTATCGTCTGGCCCAGGAAGAAAAATCCAATAACACTGTGCCCGACCTGTAAATCGAACCCAGGACCCGTCGCTCAGCAGTCGCGCTTGCTACCACGAGACCAGTCAGTAGGGCGGGGTAGTGTCCATAAGTGGAAGTCTACGTGAGTATAATATAAAAAAAAAACATATAATAAAGTCGAACATATAACCTCCTCCTTTTAGGAAGTCCGTTAAAAAGCAAAATCTACCTAAACTCAACTTAGGGTTCCGCATAAAACAAACAAAATCGCATACCAAACACTTTCACATGCAAGGCAGTAAATTAAAAAGTAAAAAATTCATATGAGATCTCTCTGCAAAGCGGAGGGCGATAGAAATTATTTATTTATGAGTACTGAACCCCGTGTGCTATTACTGTTACTTTTAAGACACTGTATTATTTTTATTTTAAGTGTCTTCTCTCGTCTAAAGCTCTTTGTAAAAGTATAATTACTTTTTACACATTTCTACTGCCTAGCAACGTTGCTGTATTCCGGTTTGAAGTCCTAGTAGAGCCAGAAATTTGAGATAAATTTCAAGTTATGGAACAACAAACTGAATGTCATCTCAACAAAGTTCAAATTCTATTGCAACCAAAAACTTATTAGGACCTTTTTGCTACAAATGGTCACTCAAAAATCAACTTAAAATACATTTATCTAAAGTATATAACTGAGTGGCGATGGAATGCAATTATCTGAGATTATGAACACTGCTTTAGGAATTAATGAATTACAGGTACAGACGCCAGCACATTAAGCTACTACGATCTGTCAAATTTCTATAATAGATTTTCAACTTTATCGCTACAGCATAAGGTTCAAGGTTGATTGGGAAAATTTGACTGTTTTGGTATCTTGATGTGCTGGCGTCTGTACCTACTTAGACATTATTTCTTATCCTTTGTAGGTACGTACCCAGTTGTTATTGCCGCCTACTGAATACAAGCTTCAGGGCCACGGCTGCGACGATCAAGTTACATCAAACACGTTGCTGAGCCCTGATCCGGGGGATTGGCTTTTTACAAAATGGTGGCACTACAGCCGATAATTATATTTTACAGAAATCTAACAGTAAAATGAGCTGTCAATAGTGTCAATGTCTAGCATCATCATCTGCCTAGGCTTTTCCCAGCTATGTTGGGATTGGCGTCCAGTCTGACTGGATGCAGCTGAATACCAGTATTTTACATAAAGCCATTGCCTATCTGACCTCTACAACCCAATTATTGGGTAATACGATACCCCTTGGTAAGACTGGTTGTCAAACTTTTGGGCTTCTGACGGACGACCTATAACGACTGTCAAAAAGATCCACGAATGACAGCCGGGACAAACGGCTTAACATGCTTTCCGAATCACGGAGGGGTCTTTGTATGTAAAGATGGTCACCCATCCCATGATTTCTGAAAAAGTGTGCCATTCAGAGACATCTTTTTATTTTTCCTGTAATCTTTTTTTTTTTTCAATCTTTACATAAGCTTCTATCACATAGGTAGAATAATTTCAGATTTTTGTCTTTGCAAACTTCGGAAATAAGGAGGGAATGGTATTTTTTTTACATTTTTCATCAAAAGTCGAAAACTATGCGGCCTAAAAAAAAGAAAATATTTTGAGAATGTGCAAACTGCGCTCTTTCAAATGATACCCCACATGCCCTAGTAAAAAAAAAAAAATTAAATTATTTCATATTTGCAAAATAGTTGGCCAAACTTCATCTAAAACTATTCCAAATTTTAAGTTGCATTCTTAGTTGCATTAGTAGTTCTTGAGATATACAGCTGTGACAGACAAATCGACAGACAGACTGAGTCACAACTTAAGGGTTCCTTTTTACCATTTTGGTACGGAACCCTAAAAAGATAGTTACTCAGGCAAATCAGAATACCAATTTGTTTAAAAATCAAGAAGACAATGTAAAATAAATTGACTTTATAAAACTCAACGTAAACTGAAACGCTAAACAGAGCATTAAACACTACAATGTACTTATGTCGATGTGTATCGTGTGTTTTCTGTTTCTTGTTCTTTAACATCCTTCTCAAGACACAAAGTATGAAAATTTTAATACTATCTCTAACCCCCTTACTCATAAACGTTGTATAGCGTCTGTAAGTTACACAACGCTTTGTCTTCTTCTTTCGAAAGTCAAATTACTGACGACTGAAAGAGAGAAATCGGTGTGTAACTATTCATCCGATATAATACGTTTATTAGTAAGGGGGTATATTTTTAAAAACTACACTAAAGTTTCGTTTTATCCTAACGACTATCATACAACTTAATAAATTCTACCTTGAAATCTGTCAGATCTAAACAAAATCTGTACTGTCATGGCCATAGAAATGTAGGGTAAGCTCATCAGTAACTGGCCACTTAAGCACATCGCCCAGTTCATGTCAGTATTATGACAAAATGTGTCCAGAAATTAATATTCTTAAAGCGTGTATCCGTTTATCATTATTAATGTGTAAAAAATCAAATAAAACTGAACTATGTAAAAATATTTTAATGGACTGAAAATGTAGTTATTTTTAGTAGTAATTAGCCATAAAATTAAGAAAGTAGCCGCCATAACACTAATAATTGGCCATGTAAAAATAATCATCAAAAACAATTAAAATATAGAATAAAGTACCTATATATTATATATATTTTATTTTTATTTTTTTTATTTATTAATATATTTTACTTTTAAATCTTTTTAAATATTTATTTATTTGTTTCTGTAAATGCCCGTGACATCACAGCGGGCCCTATCAGAATACCAGCGCTGCGACATTTAGTTTTTTAAGTGTCGCAGTATCATGCTGAGACAGGAGCCTTTTGGCCTCGTACAGGACTTTGTTTTATTTCATGTTTTTGTTACTGTTTTTTATAACTTGTTTTTATTTTTTACTGTGTTTAGTTTTTAGTTTATTGATAGTTTGTGATCCTCCTGTACGAGTCGCAATAAATACTTTTTCTTTCTTTCTATATTAGAAATACAAAAAATGTTTAAAAACTTAATAAGGCAAATTCTAACAATATTGTACTTAATTCGTTAAAAATAATCAACATCTTAGTTTATAAGAGATCAGTATTATACTTAACACAGTTTGTTTGTAAACTCTATAGGAACGAGGAACTTAAAATATTGATAAATTATCTACATCATCATCATCATCAGATGTAGTGTTACTCTCTTTGTAACAATTATGGCACAAAAACGTATCACATTCATCCTCAGGAATATGAATTCTGTGGGTTAATGGAATACAACTCTGATGAAATTGTTTTTTACAGAGACTGCACGAAATCACCCTTCTTGTGATTGGATTTAGACAATAGTCGCAACAAGTTGCACATTGTTTTTTCTTATTTCCTAACATTTTTTTAGACTCATCTTGAATATTCATCGTTTTGGTTTTAGCAATCGTCTTATTCGTTGTATTCTTTGGTTTCTTATTTGGGACATTATTCTCTTTTTGATTCTTTTTTTGTTCTCGTAATCTCTTTCTTTCCTCTTTTGCAGCATGTTCTTCTTGCTTTTTTAATTGCTTTGCTCTTATCTTTTGAACATATGGGTCAGATGTCAACGCAAATGGATATCTGTCTGTTTGGCGCTTTCCTTGTCGTTTGGGTAAATCAGGCAACTTTTGTTTTAGATATTCTGAGAAAGGTACATTTGATATGACAGTAATACTTTTATTCGGATCTATCTGTTTCGAAGTGCTAGGTTGTGGTTCTTTTATTGTGTTTGGTATTTGCATCTCTATCTGTTTTGAAGTGCTAGGTTGCGGTTCTTTTGTAGTGTTTGGTATTTGCATCTCTATTTGTTTTGATTTGCTAGGATGTGGACTGCTAGTGTCGGTAAAACTATCTGGTTCGTGAATCTCCATTTGGATTGGTGTCGAAGTTATAGGTATTGGAATATTGAAATCTGCCAAATTTATTAGTATTTTCTGATGACTGCACTCATTATTTTCTTTTACTTCTTTGTTCTGTATCTCATATTTATTATCTTCGTTGTTTACTGTTAATTCACCAGTGTATTCATTTAGAATCATTCTGCATTCTTCACTTTGTTCCTTCAAATCTATACGTTCGGTTAACAAGTCACTTTCATCCATTTGTAGATTTTGATTCCAATCCTGTGTATTCATTAAGTCATTACTAGTATGTACTTCGGAATCACCTTTAAATTTCTGCCAAAGTTTATAAATTGCTGTAAAGTTGTCATCAAATTCTACTGGCGTTAATGGCGTGACTGTCTGACATTTGAGAATTATTGAATCACCTACAATCCCACAAAAATCGGAGTAAGTCAGTACACATGCAGTATCTGTTGTGTGCATAATTGCTGCAGGTGTATCATTTTCAGGTGGTTTAGTTGGTATACACTTGCTGTAATCTACATTGTCGGCGTCAAATGGATACAGGCCAGATACCCTAAATCCATTTATCAAAGTTTCTTTTTTTGCGCATGAATCTACAACTTTTTTTAGTAAAGGAGCAAAAGATTCTTTAGTAAGGCTTTCTTCGTAATTACATGCAGCGTACCAATCCCGCAACATCTTTTTCCATCCAGCTTTTATCGGACGAAAAGCTGCAACATCTGCTGGTTGTAATATGCGCGTTGAATTCGGGTAGAGTGCAATTAAATGGATTTGTAAGGTTCGACAGAGTTCAGATACTTCTAATGTTATATGCGTTTTGTGGCCATCGACAAATAAAATTACTGGAAGAGGAATATTATTTCCCGTTAGTTCTTGGTGGAAGCAGTTAGCTATATAGTCATAAAAGACCGCAGCCGTCATCCAGCCCGAGTCGCTGCGGCCAATTCCCCAGCCAGATGGCACACTGGACGTGACTCGGTCGGGTATTCTTTTGTAAGGATAGATGATCATGGGATTGCACACTTGACCGGCAGCAGAAAATGTTAACAGCACTGTTATGTTTTCCTTAGCTGATGATTTTTCAATTTCGTAAACATTTCTGCATCCTTTTTCTGCTAAAACTTTGCCAGTTTTTGGACAAATATTAAATCCAGTTTCATCAGCATTAAACACTCGTGCAGGGTCTTCAATAACAGAGGTTTAACCTTCATCGTCAATGTATTGTTTTATTTCTTGGAACCATTTCCTAATGTCCGATTCCGAAACACAGGCACTTGCGTTACTAACTCCCTCTGATGTCCGAATCGAGATGATGGGATGACGTTTCAAGAATGCCTTGAACCATACATCTCCAGGTTTGTCATTCCGGAATGGATTAGGTCTAGGATTTTTCTTCAAAAAAATTCTTGGACACAAACCTGTATATCCTCTTTTTTTCTGGGAAATCCTCGTTTAGCTTGTTGTATAATGAAATTACACAACTCATTTTCTTCAGCTTCGGTAAGCACTGGATCAGGCCCAGACTTAAATTTAGTGTTAGGATTTCGTATTTTGAATTGGATACTACTTCTGGGCACGCCAAATTTTTTAGCTGCTTGACGAATCGATCCTTCATCGTTTTCAATAAACTTAATAGCCTTTTCTATTGCCTCTTTGGAGTATTGGCGTTTTTTTAACGACATTTTGGAATGATCTGTGCAATAAAAAATATTCCGTCAGTAACTGGCCATACAATTTTAATACAATTGGCCACCCATGCCAGTTACTGATAAATATGTATATTTTTATTTGACATTTTTTAAAGGGATAGTAAACCTTATGCGCCTACTTAATACGTTTATTTTTTTATAAAATTTGAATATTAGGTTATAACCCAGTAACTGGCATGGGTGGCCAATAATTGAAAACATGCAAAAATGTCTATCAATTACAAGCCACCCGCCTAATCTTGGTTTGCAATAGATGCTGACAGAATAGAACTTATAAAAAGGATTACTTGCCGTCTGTACAACACACCAAACACAATCGACTCACATTTACTACACAAAATACCACAAAATTCACTTTTTACATCAAGCGTTACATTAAGATTTTTGTAACGATTTACCGTTCATGTCAAAACCTGCACGCCAACTGTCAAAAAATGGTCGATATTTTTGGCGCCAGTGTCCATAGTGAAAAAAAAGTAACTATACTGAAAGCTGATAGAGTAGGTAATACCGAAAATAAATAATAGATGGCGTACTGTGAGGATAACTCTATAACTTATGCAGTTGAAGTGCGTAGTGGCCAATTATTGAAAGCGGTCAGTTATTCCTTGGTTTGCCCTAATTCTTTTAGCTATGGTCATGACCTATAGTGACAACCAAAGCGAGGTACGATTTCATTATGGCTTGACATGAAATAACAGTATATTTACGCATAATCCACGGGTTAAACACGTATAATATCACGCCTATATTTCACCAAAAGTTACGCAGAGCACCCACAGTTCGCCAGTTATGTCTGTATGTGTCTTATGTAATAGGTTGCGAGGCTATTACCATCAACCGGACACAATCCAGACTCCGAGCTGCCACTGAGAAATTCCTGATGGATTACCCAATATCCCAAAATCGAACCCAGGACCTGATGCTCAGCCATAGCACTTGCTACCACTAAACCAACGAGGTAGATAATTGTTTATGTTTAAAAAATGTCATGTGTTTACTCTCGTACATAATAGAGCTATAATTATGAGAATTTTTCAAGCCATGGTAAAAAGATTAGCCAGTCAGCAAGGTGGTAGCGAGGCTAACTGTCGAGGAATCCAGGATGCGCCCCATTGTCACTCGGGACCCCTTTTAATTAACCCCTCTTCAATAAAATTACAAAACGTTTAAAAAATAACAAAATCTAATTTAACTTAATACAACATTTAAACCCCAATGGGGGGTGAAAGTGGAACCCTGCACGAATCCCATAGGGGTTGGGAGGGGTAGACGTATTAGTGAAATTCCGTTAGGGGGCGAGGTTGTCGACTTTCCGAAGGTTTAATGGGCTAAATATCTTGAGCCCAGATAATTCGGAGATAGGAGTGTCGGCAGAAAAAATTCACGTACGTTTTTTTTTATTTCTTTTATAGGTTTTTTTTATAATGAGAAGTGACGGAGCAAGCATATCTATTGACCCACTATTTGTCTATCATTACTTCAAAGTTAAAGTAAGAGGAAAATATGTCTCAAGCACCAGTATTTTTTCTAGCATCCAATAGCTCTCAAACTAGAAGACTGAGCCGATATTTTCTACTTAACGCCAACATAAACTTTTGAGAGCTATCTACTAGTTGTTTATTGTAGTTTTTGTAAGTACAAAATGCATGTTTATTTACAAGTACGGCAGTAAAACCTGAGCAGTAAACTACATAAAATGAGTCATATCAAATATTTAAATGGGTAATGAAACAACTAAGAACCAATAAAATAACTTAACGGACAGTTACAGGTGGGCAGTTAAAAAATCGGAATTATGCCCGGTTTCTGAAGTCCCCAGATAAACTCTCATTAGCTATTGGTTCAATAAAGTTATGCATAAGATAAACGTCGATTAACTGTCACTGCGTTTCTGGATACGCAACAAACCATCCAATAACTATGAAACCGATAACTAGTTCCTTAGTTGCCGCTAGATGGATCTGTAAAGAGTTTGCGTAAAAAAATTATGTTTAGGGGCAGATTACGGCAGATGTGTGTACAACGTCATTGTAATTTTTTTTTAAGTTTTATTTTCGTGTGATATTATTTTTGCTTTACGGTTTCATTTTAGGTTAAAAGTCTATATTTATCTTTCCAATCGTTAGTGTTTTAACTATTATTTTGTAAAATAGCATAATTTTACTGAAAAAGAAATGATGCTTCTTATCGAAGTGGCTAATGAATTTGACTATATTAATCGACAGTAAAAGAACGGACGAAACTTCTGTCACAGATTACTTTCTGTATTATTGATGCTAACACTCATTGTATTCTCTATTGAATAACTTTAATATTTAGCTTTCACAGGCAATTTAATTCAATAATACACGTTGTTGATGTAGTTTGCTATGAAATTAAACGTCAAATATATATATGGAACCGATAAACGGCGCACATTGGTCAGTTAAGTTAACTTGAGTTTAAACGGAGTTTATCTTACATTGCGGTGTTCGGAAACGCACTTCCACAAGTTATCGAACCAATAGCGCTAATGAATAGATAAACCACCGACAAAAGTACCTCAGAAACCGGGCATTAGTCAGTAAGAAATCTAACTTGGAAGTAACGCTCGCTCACTCACGCGCGTTTGGTCACAGTTCTAATATAACCTAACCCATTTGGTCGGGGTGCCCTGGATTAGTTACTGCGACCAATTGGGCTCGCGCGTGGTTGGTTATAGTTCCAACGTATCCTATGAATAGCCGAACTATTTACCTAACTGCCCTTTCCAACATTTTTGCTGGCCCTTCATTTATTACACTACTTAATCACTTAATATTTGTCATTGTAGGATGAAATAATCGACCAATTTTCTCTTTATTACTGTTCATGTTTTACTGTCACACTAATTTACCAATCGCCGAATTATTAAATTAATGTCCGTTATTTTTTTCAACTGATCGTAATAACCTACATAATGTAACAGTAATTGTACAATTTTGTACCCATAAAAACTAAGTGCAACTTTGAAAACCGATGCTAAATAGCTCAATCACGCTTAAGTCACGAGTTCTATGAAATATTCTACTGGAAAACACTTAGCTTCCTTACCATTTTTCCAGAATATTTTTCATTAAAATAACAAACTCAAGCTTTCCTTGCTAACCCTACATCGTTCGCTAAAGTATTAGTAAAGATTGTGCGTAAGTCGCGCCATTTGCCGAGAAGTGCGCAATCGACGATATAGATACAAACCTACTGATTGTTGACTATTGTACGTGTGGAAGACGATGGCTGCTATGCGACAACCAAGGTTAACCTCCTGTATTTTTTTATATTAATTTAAGATTAATACACAGCTCTATTAATGACAATATCAGAAAAATACAATATGCCAATGTCGAGCCGGTCGATTCTGTTAGAATCTCACCATGAGAAGTTAGGTGAAGCGAGCTGTAATTCCATCTGATGCTACAGGGATTGATACTAATGACAGTAACTTTACGCTCACTTCATCTAAGTTTTTACGGTGAGTTTTTTTACAGAATAGCACTACTGCAGTGTCAAATTTCGAATGTTTGGCTAAGTAATTGAGCATCCTAGGTGGCGCTAAAGTCATCCTTCTACGGAATATGCTATAATTTTTGCAAATGGCGGTAAATGTCAATTCTATTTTGACATTTGTGAAGTAAACAGATACAAAATACACGTCAACAAGACGAATCGCTTTACTCTTAATTGTTTCAGGACGTAGGCGTCATCTCTCGTTTTGGCGACTTGCACTGGGCGGCAAGATCACCTGATTTAACCGTCCCAGATTTTTTTTTGTGGGTTTTTTTGAAGTCACGAGTCTATGTCAACAAGCCCCGGACTCTTGAAGCCCTCAACGTGAATATCCGTCAAGAATGCGAGGATCTATCGCCGGATGTATAGACGCCAGCACATCAAACTACCCGAAACTGTCAAATTTTGCAATCAACTTTGAACCTTATGCTTTAGCGATAAAGTTGAAAATCTATCAAAGTAATTTGACAGATTGTAGTAGCTTGATTTGCTGGCGTCTGTACATACTGGCAAGAGTGATGGAAAATGCCTTAAATCGGGTCCGAATGGTCACCAATTCGGGCGGTGGCCACTTAACCGATATCATATTCTCGACTTAGGGCTGATTTTTTCAATCATCTGATAACTGAATAATTTTGTTAAACGTCAATTTTATTCCTCAAATAAAAGTTGTCTGGCGTTGGAAAAATCAGCCCTTAATGGAAAAAATATTAATACAATAAATAAACATAATCCAAAAGC
This sequence comes from Gortyna flavago, assembly GCA_963669345.1. Taxonomy (NCBI): domain Eukaryota; kingdom Metazoa; phylum Arthropoda; class Insecta; order Lepidoptera; family Noctuidae; genus Gortyna; species Gortyna flavago. The sequence goes on along the minus strand of OY770150.1, from coordinate 10,148,457 downwards.
AGAACCAAAGTTTTTATTCATAAAAACAATTACAGCCAAAGAACATCGAGTGACAGCTTTTGCACCACTTTTTACAGACGCCAGCTCATCAAGGTACTACAATCTGCCAAATTTCTTAAATAGATTTTCAACTATATCTCTAAAATATAAGGTTCAAAGTTGATTGGGAAAATTTTACAGTTCGGGTAGCGTGATGTGCTGGCGTCTGTACTACGCAGGACTTAGCAGTAAGTATTTTTTTGTTCGTTTATAAAACTGATTAATTTAATATCCTTACACACTGAGACCTCAACGACTCGTTAAGTCATTCAGTCATCAGGACCAGGCCCGTGCTGGACGGCGCGTATGTGTTCCACGCGCGCCTCAAAGAGATGTCAGCATCAAAGGAGGGGCCCGTCAGGGCCAAAGCCTGCCGGGGCAGCGGGATTATCCGAAAGAGTTACCGCTACCCCGGAACATAAAGGGCTAACGAAGGAACACGGATTAGTTTTAGTCAGTAAGAGTCTGACACTCCCTTCCGCTCCACCCAGAGCGGGAGGAGGGCGAGAGGGAGCGGGAGGGGTCATTTGATGATTTCCAATCCTTAAACATAAAAGTCACCTTAGACATAACGTGTTTGTAATCACACCTTCAACCCCAGAAACAGGTGATTCTGTCTCTCTTGTACTTCCATGTCTCGGAAAGCAGAGCCTCGGATAGCACGTTAAGCCGCTGGTCCCGGCTGTCATTCGTAGATCTTTGACAGTCGCGACGGGTTGTTAGATGCTCGAAAGTCTGGCATCCAGTCTTACCAAGGGGTATCGTGTTACTCAGTGACTGGGTTGTGGAGGTCAGATAGGCAGTCGCTCCATGTAAAACACTGGTTTCTACTGGAAGCCGACTCCAACATAGTACTTCCCTGGCAGACCTTCTTTACGAAAACCTCATCTACTATTAAAACAATATTTAGTTACCCTTTCCTATAACAATATCTAATCAAAGCAACCAGTCGTAACGGCGGGACTAATCGAATTACTGAAACTTAATGAGGACTCTACTAATAAATAATTCATGTTCCGCCATATTGTTTGTGTCTCTGATGGATAGGCAGACTTGCAGCTGTTGTCGACCGCTTTTGTTTTAGGACTTATGGCTTTAAGATGGTTAGCAGCCTTTGTGAGAGAATTAGGGTGACTACGAGTACCTATATTGTTTGAACTGTCTTCCCTTTAAGGTTACACTAGTCAGCCATTCTTCTATACTTACGCTGCGCTGTATGGAGTTCACTGCACTGTTTACCAGTGTAGTACATTAAAAATTATGTTTACTTGTCTCTTCATTAACTAGCCATGTACGGACACAGATATTTAAAAAACCGGTCAAGTGTGAGTCAGACTCGCCCACCGAGGGTTCCGTACAAATTTGTAGGTAACTACAAATTTACGGTTTTCAGATTTTTTCCTTTACTTGCGCTTTAAGACATTGCTTCTTGCCAAATTTCATGATTTTAGGTCAACGGGAAGTACCCTATACGTTTTGATTCTCTTGCGAGTGTCAAAATATGCGGCATAAAGGGAACATAAACACCCGCATCTTTTGACTGCGTCGACTTAGAAGTTTTATTTTTTCATTGCTTCAAGGGAGTGCAGCACTGAGTATTTGATATTAATTACAATTTAATAACTTCACAAGTTCCTGAAAAAAAGGGTCTTGACAGATGGACAATGAAGTGATCTTATAAGGTTCCGATTTTTTTTTTTTGAGGTACGGAACCCTAAAAATGGTTCGAAAGTTATGAGCGTCCAAACTTTTATATATTAACGCGTCTTTGGGCGTAAATAAGTATCTCCCGGTGCATAAAAATTGAAGAATTTATTCAAGAATACAAATATTTAAATTTTTGAATAAATACATGCGGTAGAGTATGCTTTACCAAAACAGCTTTTAGCTCGATGTTTTTACAAAAGGAGCAAGCAGAGTATCACTTAACTAGTGCCAACACAACAGTAGAAATGTTCCCTGTAAAAATAACATACAAATACGGCTAAGTATTGAGTAATCAAGTAAGTACTTATGTGTTGAGTTAATGGATCAGAAAACGTATCTGTGGAGACCATTTTGAAATGCCACTTACAAATTATTTAGCGCTTTGATTTGATATCAAAGAACTGAATTTGAACACTTATGCCCGAAATTCTAATTTTAAATCACCATAATGATGTTTTTAATGTGCCAATTGAGGCAATTAAGGTTAATTTTACAACCTTCATTTTCGTCGTTAACACAATTTAATAATAATATTAAAACAATATTTTTTGGAAATAGTGGTGAGAGTATACAGGTAAAACCTACAAATTACATATAAATGAGTTCATAATTCGCTTGATTGCTTCAGAATTTAATCTGAACAGGGTTTATTTACACTTTCATCAGATACTTTTGGAATGAACTACATCTCCTTAAATATTTGTACTAGAACGGTATACTGTCCCACGATTGGGCAAATGCCTCCCCCAAATGCATCTAGGAACTCTTTTCCCGCGCCAGCTCGAAATGAAGCTGGAAAATTAATATTATTAAAATTAATAATATTATTATTATAATATTTTTACGACTATATGAAAATACCACTTTTACACAGATGAAAAAGCACACATACAAATTACACACGCGCACGTTTTACAAAAATCTAAAACATTGCCTCAGACCAACACAATAGACCAACCGGCCAATGTTGAACAAATACTCCTTTAAACCTCTAAAACTTCACAGGAAACATACATACCCACAACTATATAAAATATACATATCGACATCGACTCCCCACCGGCACAGAGCAGGAGATAAATACATAACATCTCATATGCGAGCTCTCAACACGTAATGGCGGAGTTTATAAAATTCTCTTTCAGAGGTCAAGTCAATTTGAACTGGTGCTGTTAAACCAATAAACTGGTTACATCCGGTTTCATAGAGACCGCAGGTGATCCAAGTTAAGGCTTTAGCGGGTTCAATATTTGGAATTACATATGGGTAGAGCTGAACATTCACTCAAAATCATATTACTCAAATCTTTCTAGCTAGATTGTAGTCAATTACAATGGGAAAAGATATTTCAAACTTGATCCAACAGAGGTTTTTGAGACAATAGCTAATTTAGATACGAATAAACAGTGACTGATTTTGTAGCCTACCTACAAAGGAGCAGATTGGTATTCTGTAGCATAGACGAGAAAAGAAAGAACTATAACCTATTAGTGGCCTGGATATTTTAAAGACTCAAATCCAAATGAAAATTCAATTAAAGCCTTGCTGCTTTTAACTTTTTGTGGGAAAATAAAACTGGTTATCTGGCAATGCAGTTCATACATAACTTTTTCTCGTGACCATTTTTGAAAGCCAATTTCATTCCCGTTATAAAAACGTTCGAAATCTAGTCGCAATCTCATCTCGGCTACAATCATATGTCAAAAATGCAGGTAAACGCTATACAATTATTTGTGACAAATTGTGATTAAGAATTTTCTTAAAATTACCAGAGTTGCCCCTCTGATTATTTGACAGATATCACATTTGGAAGAGCCTCCAGACATTTCAAGGCAGTATTTTGAGCTCTTATCTCATAAAATACAAACAATGTCGCCTTCCCGCTCCCGCTCTCCACTTTACACCTCGCCCCAACAGCACAGGGAGTGATTGGATATGAAAGTTTAATGCTTTTGTAGTGCAGCCGCCCAATCACTTACTCCGGATAACCAACTGATTAATACATCAATCGTTAACTATATGATCGTCATATGAACGCGATTCATATGGAAGGGAGTTTTTGTGATTGGATTTGTAAAAGGATTGTATTTTTAACCGGCTTCTAAAAAGGAGGAGGTTCTCAATTCAGATATTTATGTTTTTTTTATGTATGTTCGGACATAACTCCGTCAATTATATAGACTGACGGATTTGTAAAATTCTTTTTTTGTTCGAAAGAGTCCATTTAAATTTCGTTAAGATCTGATGATGAGTTTCGGAGACAGACAACGGAACTCTTTAAATAAATGCCAGCAAATCAACCACGATTGCTGTTATCGCTTATATATGCATTGTTTACGCAATCACACAACATAACATCATGCCTGTACCCTCTAAAGAGGTACGCAGATGTGTTCAATAGCTTCCTGTCACTGATATTCACATTGCAAGCAGTGTTATGTGAATTTGTGTGGGGTAGGCGGTACAACAAAAAGTGAAAAATAAAAACTTTTTTACAAAAAAAAAACTCTCTCTCTGTAGTCGGTCCCTCATGTCTGAGGATCGTGGTCAGCTACGGAGTTGCATCTGAGGCGGATGATCCGTCTCCACCGGTTTCTGTCCAGCGCATCCCTTACCACCGTGTAGAATTTAGAGGACGATGATTCCACAAAAAAAAACAACCGACTTCAAAAAAAACACTACAAAGTGAAAAATAACTTTAATTTCGGAAGTTGGTGTCAAAATACGAAAATGCGGAACCATCGACACCGACTTCCGAGATTAAAGTTATTTATGGAAGTCGTTATTATTTTTGTTAAAATGTTTTTTTTTTATGTGTAGTGACGGAAAATCTGGTGAATAAATGCCTTATAATTGGAGTTCAAATATCCTCTAGTAACTTTCCCAGCCCTGACAAATTATGAAAGGCCCCAGAACTTATTATTATATTAGCACTTTTATCTTCCCTTTTTATCGCAACCCATTCAACATTCATAAATCATTTAAAAAAGCGTTGATTACACCATAAACCATTGCAGAAAGACCTTTAAATATTCTAATAATTCCGTTACCGTGATCTCTATTCAATTGCTAAGCATATGGAATTCGGTCGGCACTTCTGAAATGAAAATCTTTTGTTGACTCTATTACGTGTCGGTAATTAGTTGTTATGACTTGCTTTTCATAAAACATTTTTATTTATTTATTTAATTAAAGACTGATTTTTCCATCACCAGATAACTTTTATTCGAGGAATAAAATTGACGTTTGACAGTTTTTGTATGAAATAACTGTCAATAATCAGACAGATTGAAAAATCAGCGCTAAATCGAAAGACAGAATTTTGCCTTGTTTAAGATAGCAACGCACCTGCGTTTCTTCTCTTGTTGCCAAAAACAATTTTGAAATGTCTGTGATTGATTGGCTGCAGAAATAGGTTAATACTGATCTACATAACTTATCATAACAATTCGACAGGTAATCAAATTGAAAATGACACATTTTCTAATACTAATTTGCTTTGCCCCGACAGCTGTTACAAGAATGGTGGTTGTCTTTTTGACACAAAACAAAATTATCAGCATTGCCATCCAACGTGGCAATGCTGCCAGCCTTTGGGCACGTATCCCATTGACAGCGACGAGCACGAATTTTTTGATACACAATGAGCTCCTCTCTTTCTCTTAAATTTTTTGTTATATTCTTGTACATAATGTATCTATGTAATATGTATATGTGTATGTATGTATTAAAGGTATATCTGTTTTGCAAAAATAATAATAATAGCATACGACCTATTCTCAGACCTACCAAATAAGTATATGCAAAAAATTTCATAAAAATTGGTCAAGCCGGAGAAGTTCGATAACAAACACTGTGACACGAGATTTTTATATATTTGATTAGTGTCAGCTTGTTTATTGTCATTAAGACTTTATGTTTGTATTTAATCAAGTTATCGGGTTATGGATTTGTGAACAGCCTTTCCAGGACTCTTTTGGATAACATTGATTGATGAACGGTTGTGAATAGCTATGCTAGACGATTTTTTTCACAAGGAGCCTTTTCTACTTAATAAAGTGCTATAATATCTGGAGCGATTCCTTTAGGAGCGTTTATAAGTAAAACAATGGCCCAAATCTTTTCAAAGTTTCAGTTGGTAACGAAAATAATCCGTTTGTAAACCCTGGAAAATGGGCACAAAAACGTACAAATGCTAGAAACTATTTTCAAATGCACATTGTAACAATAGGCATTTGTCAAAGCGAGTTTTTACAGTTGGTCAACCACGCGTGCTTACTATGCAACATTCCATTCTGTGTGACCGCTCATATTTTATACTTTTTTTTTATTTTGTTTGTAAAAGTACCTACTCATTAGTTTTATACCTAATTTTCATGAAAAATTTGAACGTCTAGCTTCTGCCCGCTACTTCGTCCGAGTGATATTTCTTGTTCCCCCCCCCCTGTCTTCACATTTACAAAATATAAAAGAATCTATTAGAAGGATAAATAAAATTAATATAAAAACCTATTTAAACCAAGTGGTATGATTGCCATTACAACCACTAGTTTATTACCCATTGCTGTTCCAACATGCGACAACTTAACAAAAGTAATAATATCTACATCATTTCTCTAACTATCGCCTTCATGGCATCGCAAATAACAAATCGCACCAGAAGATTTAACCTCCAATACCTCTTGCTATCACCCCTGCTGTCGCCATGACACGTAATACCGCGATAAACGCCACCCCAGGTGGGAACTAATATCGCGCCAATTTTAATTACGCACACTTCAAACAATGAAACTGAGGAAGGGATGGAGACTTCCACTGTGATTGTAATTTTTGTAACATTTTTAAAGCATTAAAATTAAAGGTAGCTGAAGCGACGAAATTTGCAGAGTAGGTTAAAAAAGAGTAGCCGAGGATTAAGGCTTTCCCCCACAGGTGCCTTATTATCGGTCGATCGGATGCGTTATTGCAATTATGCGTCCCGATTCTTTGCCACACAGCTGTCAGTGGTTTTATCTTCCGATATTTCTAACGTGTGTGTTAATCTACACTATAGGCCCCCCGCCCGCACTATACGTTTATAACTTTCATTGAAAATGAATGCCTGCGCCGGTCGCCAACATAGGGCTTTCTTTCTTTCCTTCAATTCGCCTATTGCACGTTATTCGTTTTAATTTCATTGATCTGATGCGATGTTATGATCCGTGACCCCGGTAGACGACTCTTGCGCTACAGTTATTTAAGTACAGGTTGCTCCAAGATGCTAATTTAGAGAATTGTAAATATAATAATAATGTTTATTGAAATGGTTTTAAGTTCATGAAACGAAAACGCGAAACTGTATACGTGTGTTAAATTAATGTCGCCATTAAAGCGACGGCAGTTATATGAGTCGGAACACAGAAACGTTATCTTTACGCAACACTGCACACTTGTATTAAGCGTAAATAACTTTTCATCCTTAATTAAAATAATTGAAAAGCCATTTTAAATCATGTACTTATTGGTAAGCAAACATGGGTATTTAGTGCATAGATGTTTTAATATAAGAATCCACCAAGTTCTACCGTCAAAATTTAAAGATATTATAATCTTAAATAACAATACTTAATAAGGAAAAATTAAAATAATACAAAAACAAATTAATGTCAAATCGTTTGAATTACAGTAAAAAAGCCACAATAATACAGAAATGGAAAATTTCAACAAGGTCAAATGGTATAACAGCATGTCAATCAGTCAGTGATTCATTATTAAGGAAGTCGAAAATTGAGCAATAACTTTTTTCAATTAATATTATTTAATATTTCAAATATTATTATTATTTAAATGGGGTCTTTGCCCAGCAGTGGGACAGTACAGGCTAAAAAAAAAAAAATTAACTCCAAAGGCAACTCCACCTCTCTGTCCAACCACCGAATGTCTATCGGATCCCGGCAATAATTCGAGCTGAAAATTCACCGAAGCCAATAAAACTCAGAGCCGTTGGCCTGTAGCCAACCAACTAATAGCCCAGGATCTGGGGTATTGTACCCCATAATGAGATTTCAAACAATCTACAGCCCTTTGATTGTGAACGCTGAAAACTTATATGGATTTTAAGTTCTGTACTTAGTCTATTATTCTATTATCTGTGGTTCTCTTTACGGTCTAGGATTTAGTTGGAGTATATTATTGTTCAGATAGGTAGCTTACTTCCTTAGGTGCTTCTTGTAGAACTCCGATACTCCGATCCTCAAATTACAATATGATGTTTGTGTGCTTAAAACCAATTGCAAAATAAGGTAGATAAAAAAAAAATTAAACCACGTATTCTACATTAAAGTATTTTAAACATACACAATTAAAATAATGAATAGTAATTAACATTCTAGCTGTGGGTCCGGGTTCTTTTAGTTTTAGTATTCAACAACATTAGAAAACTTAATTTGTGATGGTTTAGTAATGAAAATAAAAACAATCGACTTCCAAAAAAATTTTTTTTTGGAATAAACTTTTTATTTTTCACTTTTTAGTGGGAGAGTTTGTAATTTATCTAACTGTTGAGGAGTTCTCCTGGTAAGATCCAGGAGAACTCTTCGATAACCACACACCATACGCATTGTGACGAGCATAAATTGCTTAGCAACCATATTAAAGTAAACAACATATTGAATCGCTACCCGTGAAATATTTATCATTGAGTAGTTCCGATGGCCATCTGTGGTCTTCATCATCAGCTCCGCTTTAGCAAATGATGATTTCCGAGTGCAAATGCTCAAGTTACTTTAAAAAACACCGAAATCACTATAGGTTTGCCTATAAAATTTGAGGGTTTTCCTTGATTTCCATGGGTTCCTCTCATCAGACTCCAACTTTATGACAATGGGACTACCTCGAGAGTATAACCTCTCAAAAAAAAAAAAAAACTAATTGGTACATAATTGACGGCCCATACTCGTAATTGAAAAAAGAGGGGCCCGTGGCTAAATAATAACAGCCGCACAGGTCGATCGATCAGGTTAAGCTACGCTTGCCGCGGTTGGACTGTGGATGGGTGACCATCTTTATATATCGAGACCCCTCCGTGCCTCGGAAAGCACGTTAAGCCGTTGGTCCCGGCTGTCATTCGTGGATCTTTGACAGTCGTTACGGGTAGTCAGAAGCCCGAAAGTCTGACAACCAGTCTTACCAAGGGGTATCGTATTACCCAGTAACTGGGTTGTGGAGGTCAGATAGGCAGTCGCTCCATGTAAAATACTGGTATTCAGCTGCATCCGGTTAGACTGGAAGCCGACCTCAACATAGTTGGGAAAAGGCTAGGCAGATGATGACTCGTAATTGAAAAAAACATACATAATTTCGAACATATAAACTCATCCTTTTTGGTCGGTTAAAAATACCATAAATGTTGTGTTGAATTGCGCGTGCTTAGTGCCTTATAATCAAGGGTTATTATTTCGTGCCAATATTTAATTAAGCCACCTATTTCTTTTTTTAATTAATGTCTTAATTTTTTGTAAAATTGTTTATTTTATTATTTTAACTGACTGATACCAACTTGTAATAACCGCTGACTGTCGTATACAAAACAGTTTAACGATGGCTCGTTTGATTTAATACAAATCCTACTATCCTACTATTCTACTTCTTACATATCCTACTAATATTATAAACGCGAAAGTTTGTGAGGATGGATGGATAGAAAAAAATGCTGAATAGGCCACATTCAGCATTTTTTTTTAATACCTACCTTACTAGTTTTGAGCGAAGTCAGATCAAAATTCACCCCTAAAGGTAATCTTCATAAAAGTGACTAAAACCACTCAGTCATTCAATCACTTTACCAAATCATCTCAATACCTAAACATTTTGAATCATCTTTCCTCCCTCCCAGGTCCTGAGGAGAGGTTCATTTGAGGACGCTGGCTGAAAAGAGGCAAAACAATATGCAATTACATGGCAATGGCCGAGATTAATACTCCTTCAAGACAACTGATTTCATAAACGGCGGATGAGAGAACGTTTGGAGGTGGTAAAGTTAATTAAAACTAAAGAATATTCTTAAATCTCTTTGATTACACAAGTAAGTATTTAATTAATTTTTACCGACTTTAAAAAAAGGAGGAGGTTCTCAATTCGTCGGAATCTTTTTTTTTAATGTATGTTCCCCGATTTCTCGAAGACGCCTGGACCGATTTGGAAATTTTTTCTTTTGTTTGAAAGGGTATACTTCCCAAATGGTCCCATGAATTTTTTTTCGAAATCTGACAAGCGGTTTTTGAAAAATCAAAAAATTCAAAAGCAATATTTTGTAAAAAGTGATGAGCAGTTGACATTAGGCTATTGTTACTTAGATAAATTACAAACTCTCCCACTAAAAAAGTAAAAAATAAAAACTCTTTTACAAAAAAACAACCGACTTCCAAAAAAAAACACTACAAAGTGCTAAATAACTTTAATTTCGGAAGTCGGTGTCAATAAATGAAAATGCAGAACCAACGACACCGACTTCCGAAATTAAAGTTATTTAGCACTTTGTAGTGTTTTTTTTTGGAAGTCGGTTGTTTTTTTTTTTTTTTTTTTGTAAAAAAGTTTTTATACTTTAGCCAATACGTAGTGACGTAAAAATCCAATTGTTGTTGTGTTTTGGCTTTTGTGCTTGCTTGTGTTCTTTCAGTGGTGTATGGATCACTATGGAAGCTTATTGACGGACGCGTTTTTTATACGGTGCGGTTTACACGCCGTACCGTAAAGAAACCGTGCCGTGTACAAAAGGCCTTTTTTTTTTTTTAAGCCTTAGGACAGTAAAAAGCTAGCACGTTTTTAGATAAAAAAAACTTTACGCAATCTTTGAGTATCGAAAACCAGTAAAACGAAGCAAGCTTGCGCATCTGTAATTTATTTATAGAGGCTCTTTACCTCTTTATCAGAATTTTAGAACATTTTACGTAGGTATACAACAAGTTCGACTCCGGTGTTCTTGAGTAAAGACCGCGAATTGGCGAACATAGAGTAGGACACCCTCAGGCTAGGTGGAGCAACGATTTTCGCAGTGTTGCTGGACTTGCTGGAAGGAGCTGGATGTGAGCAGTAGAGAATCGAGCTGAATCATAAATTATGATATTCAATTTTTATTCTAATAATTTTTTTTTTATTCTGTACCTGTTCGTGATATTGTGTGTTCTGTTGGTGTTTTTCTTTTGATGCGTCATGTTTGCCGCAAATAAACGTATTTTCTTTCTTTCTTTCTTTCATATTACAGCGGGCCTTATCAAAATACCAGCGCTGCGACACTTACTTAATTATTTATGATAGGCCCTACTTTTAATTTGGCCTCGCACAGAACTTTCTGTTTTTATTTTCATTTTACTTTTGTTTTTCTTTTTTATGTTTATAAGACTGTGTTTAGTTTAGTGATATTCCTGTGCGAGTCCTGATAAATACTTTTAGTTTCTTTCTTTCAATTGGAGAGGATGAAACAGTTTTCTTTAACAATGACGTAAAAAAAAAAAAAATAACATAGAAATTAAAAAAAACTGAATTTAGAGCTTGGCACCTGACTTTGAAACCGCAGCATTCCAAAATAACTTCAATACAATCTTTACAATAAAATAGTTAACCCATAAATTACCACATCAACCCCTAACATCTTCTTTCACCAACTTCCCCAAAAGATCCAGCACAATTCCGGCCGTCATTTGCAGCCGTCCCTATGCCAGCACAATAAGGTTCACAATCGCGTAATTTCTCCCCATTGTTGTGCGACTAAGTTATTTATGCTCTTAGTTAATAGACGCCTCTGTTGAATTTCTCCTTTGTCTTAAAACACTGCTTTTGGCTTGATGGATGCTGTTTCTTTATTCTTACGGTTTGTCTTTAGATACATGTTTGGTGTGGAGTTGATACGAGTATGGTGTTAAAGGTCTTATGATTGTTCATAAATATTAATAAAAGTCCATAAAATATAGCATAACTAGCTTCTGCCCGCGACTTCGTCTGCGTGAAATTTCTTCCACTCCCCATTCACCCTCTTAGGGGTGGAATTTCGAAAAACCCTTTCTTAGTGGATACCTACTCTTCACAAAGAACACACCCTCCAAATGTCATGTCTCTAGGACCAGCGGTTTAGACTATGCATTGATATATTAGTCAGTCAGGACTATTAATTTTGAATACTTGGTTGGGCAAAAAGTGTCATTTAAATGCCAATAATTTTAAAAATGCACAACTTAGATTTTTTAAAACATTTTTCTGATAACTATTAAGACTTTTTCTATTACCCGATTCCGGCTTGACGTCGACTTACGGGACACCCTGTATATAGATGGTCGCCTATCTACGAACCGACCTAGACAAACGTTGCTTAACCTGATCGATCGGCACTTGTGGCTGTTAGTTGTTAATAGTTGCTGTGGTAGTGGTTTGTTGTTGTTAGCTACGACCCCAGCGGCCCCCTGTCGAATACGTTACTATAGTTTCTAATAACTCATACTGAAATCCTCGTAGTAGGTACATTCTGACTCTAAGGCTGCGTTTATCTTTTATTCAAAGAGCGTATTGAAAGAAAACATTATTTCCTCGCTGTCGGAGGGAAACTTTACTGTTACTAAGTGAAACTATTTGATGGAATAGTGAGAATGAAACGTATTATGAAACCTTCTTGAAGTTATTCATAATTAAAAATGATTATCATTCCGTTAGATCGCTGCTAATTGAATGCAAATAGCAGGGATGATGATCCAAAGATCATCATGACTTACTAACGACTGGTGATTACCAAAACTATTCAGGCAAATTGAAGTATGTTACGAGCTCAATAATGTCTTGTAATATTTACAGGATGCATAAAATAACATCTTGAAAGCCAATCGGTTCACACCCTAATACATTATACATAATTGGCGAAAGGTGGGTGTACCTACTAGTGAAGCTCTACCTAAACCTTCCTAGACCACAGACGTGAAGCTCTTTAAGAAAAATTATGGTGTAATGTACAATTTATGCCTTTCTCTTTTGAGCAAGCGAGCGGGGTTTTTTTTCATCGAGCGTTCATGCTGTACCTGTAGGTCAGCGTTCGATTGAGAGTCACACAATCATTCGGTTTTGCTTTTTAGTTGGTCGGGTTTTATTGGCATGCACAGAGATTTCAGACAGGGTATGCACAAAAAAAAAACTCGCCGATTTTAATTTATTTAAACACACATCGCCAGCACAGGTCTCACAGATATAATTTTCAATTTTTTACAATAAACTTACTAAATAATTACTCGACGTCAATCACATGCGCCAAGAAAAACAATATGGCGAAAAAACTTTGCAATTTATTACGTTACGAACGAATTAGTCGGTCATTTGGTCAATCCGACTAAAAAAAGTCGACCCTCTGCAATCAAATTAAGCGGTGCTTTTACGGGTTCTCAATTTGGACGGTTTGCAATGTAAGCTATGCTTCTAAAACTCCAACACGCGCACACATTTTCACGCACGCAGTCACACTTTTGCTGTGTACTACACGAGATGAAGAATAAGCAGGGCGTAGTCATAGACTTATAAAAAAAGATGGACTCCGCGCCACGCATATCGAAAGTGAAGCACCGTACCGATCTATGTGTGCGTGATTGACGATTGACGCTGTCGTGTCACGTAATGGCGGCCGGTCGGCATACTATGATGTAAATGTGAGCGTAAGGCGTGTTTGTACAAGCGGTCCCGGCATACTTACTGTGTTTCACTTTCGATATGCGTGGCGCGGAGTCCATCTTTTTTTATAAGTCTATGGGCGTAGTATTGCTTTTGCTCACGGGAGGTGTTCGCCGCTTTAATTAAAAAAAAAGTAATAGATGGCACGTAAGCTATTTTTTTTAATTATGGTTATTTATCATTTAGAGGGGCATGTTATGTATGTATGGGACTACAGGGTATGCCGAGCTTATTTGCATGTATGGAGTGCACGCCACTGCCCAAGTCCGAGTCGCACACGAAGAGTTTCGTACCACAAGGCAAAATATACCGAAAAAAACAAGGTTCTTGTATGGAGACTTCCTTTGATTTTTATTAACTTTATTTTATTTTTATTATTTTTTGTTATATTCTCTGTGGAAATTTCTACTGTCTACATATTACGGTTCATGAGATACAGCCCGCTGACAGTCAGACGAACGAACGGACGGACAGCGGAGGCGCCCTATAAAATAACTCCACAGTCTAACCGTAAACTCCTAACAAACAGACTAACACTACTAGCGCGACTTCAGACTCCAACAAAGAAAGAAACATCTGCACGTTACAAAGAAAACTAACTCCATCTAACATAAACCAATACAAAGTAAAACTGCAAGGACTCAATCAGAATAAAACAGAACTCATTTCGACCAATGAGGACAAAGTTCTGATCAAAGTTCAGAATCTGACTATTTGTAAAATTACTAGCCCGAGGCGAAGAGATAGGGACTGGGTTTTTGTTGAAACTTTCTGATCTCAAATTCGGTCATCGCATTTCGATTTCAAAGGCGTTTGAGATTGGTTTAATTATTTTTCTTCAAGGTTTTAGTGAAGGGGTGGATTAGAGTTTAAGGAAAGTCGGGCTTTGACTTATTTGTTTTGGAAAATGTATAATTTGATTCAGAGAATCAGATTCTTATTTAAACTGAAACTCAAAGTCAAAGCATTAATTTTAATTAAACTATTTACACGCACTTTTGAACTATCAAGGAGTCGGTCAGTCAGAAATATGAAGCTATTTGCCTATTCCAAAGCATATATTATTCGGTACCTATGGAGAAGAACGGACAAGAAACTCCATGGACACTCTTTATTGCAACAAAAATATTTAGTTACATCATTAATGTTGAATTTATAATTATTTGTGAGAGCGATGTAAAAAAGAAGTACACATTAAAAGCGTCCAGAGTACAAAAAGTAAAAACAAAGTCTACTTGTTATGACTGTGATTTGAGGGACACAAAGTATGCATGGACAGTAAATGCTGAATAGCTAGCTAATCGTTTCATGAGCATAATCAATGTTTTAGTACGTGCGCCACGAGAGGAGAGATAAAAGATTTCAAAACTTTAGTTAATAATAATAATAATAATGTCGAAATATCCAGAGGAATAGCGAACCGATAAGGATCGAGCGAGGCATATTCCAGGGCGACAGTTTGAGCCCGCTTTGGTTCTGCTTAGCTTTGAATCCTCTAAGTACACTGCTGGAGGATTCAGGTCTAGGCTATCGGTTGAGGAGAGGTGGTCAGGTTATATCTCACCTTCTTTACATGGATGACCTGAAACTCTTTGCCCCCAACAATTTGCAACTGATGGAGTTACTGAAAATCACTGAAAGTTTCAGTAGCGCCATCAGAATGGAATTTGGTGTGGACAAATGTGCGGTCATGCATGTAAAGCGAGGTGAGATTGTGGAATCTGTGGGAACCCAACTCTCGGATTCCACAAACCTGAGAGCCCTCTCCGCATCCGAAACCTATAAATATTTGGGTATGTCGGAAGCGTTGGGCATCAATTTTACTGACATGAAGCAATTGTTGAAGGAGCGCTTTTTTGGCCGCCTGAAAAAAGTATTTAATAGTCTTCTTTCAGGCGGAAACAAGGTGCGCGCCTTCAACGGTTGGGTCATGCCGGTTTTGATGTACTCTTTTGGCATACTCAAATGGACTCAGACTGAACTCGACGCCCTGGATAGGAAGGTCCGTACACTGCTGACTGCAAATCGAATGCATCACCCACGGTCATCGGTAATGAGGCTGTATATCCCGCGAAAGTGTGGAGGTCGAGGCTTTTTAAACGCTAAGACTCTCCACAATCGCGAGATATGCAGTCTCAGGGAATATTTCTTAGAAGCCGACGTGGGGATGCATCGGGATGTAGTCGCAGTGGACAAGGGCCTCACCCCGCTCTCCTTAGGTAAAGAGAACTGGCGCAAACCAGTAGTGCTTGACACTAATGATCGCATGGAGGTATGGCAAAGTAAGGAGCTTCACGGACGCTTTTTCCGGGCCCTACATGGACCCGATGTAGATTTATTAGCGTCCGTAGCCTGGCTACGTTTCGGTGACCTCTTTGGAGAAACCGAAGGTTTTGTCTGTGCAATTATGGACGAAGTTATGATGACGAACAATTACCGGAGATATATTGTGAAAGACGGCACGGTTGACATCTGTCGGGCATGCCACCGGCCGGGGGAATCAATTAGGCATATTATCTCCGGGTGTTCTCGTCTAGCTAACGGAGAGTACTTGCATAGACACAACCTTGTAGCCAGGATAATCCATCAGCAACTTGCTTTGAAATACAACCTTGTGGAATCGGAGGTACCGTACTACAGGTATGTGCCCGACCCAGTTCTCGAAAATGGAAATATCACGTTGTACTGGGATCGATCCATCATCACTGACAGGACTATTGTTGCCAATAAGCCTGATGTAGTGGTGATAGATCGATTAGAGCGGCGCGCAATGATTGTTGACATAACCGTCCCGCATGATGAGAACCTCGTGAAAGCCGAGAAAGATAAACAAATCAAGTATCTTGACTTGGCTCGCGAGGTTGTCGACATGTGGGATGTTGACTCAGCAATCATTGTGCCGATAGTCGTGACAGCCAACGGGCTGATTGCCAAGAGCCTCGACCAACACCTGAAGAGGCTCGCGTTAGGTAGCTGGATAAAGGGCTTGATTCAGAAAGCAGTACTTCTGGACACGGCCCGCATTGTCAGGAGGTTCCTCTCTCTGGAACCCTGACCACCGGTAACTTGGACCCTGTTCCCGATACCGGTGGGCTACTGTTTTTTATATTTTTAAATGTTTTTATGTTTATGTAGATTATAAAATCTAATATTTAAAAACACCGCGGTCATACGGCGTCCGCCAACAATAGATGTTCTATTATGTCTGTTGTCTGGCAGTAGACGTGACAGTTTTTTCATTTCTATTTCTCTAAATTAATACAAGTCATACGTACATTGTCTTTCAATACATACATACATAATCCTCCTCTGTTTTTGAGAGGAAGTGAACCGTAATCGACCACGCGGGCCAGTGGTAACGGCCCGACTTACGAGTTGTCATTCAATAGCACTTATTAAAATCAAAACCAGCATAGGTATGTGCACAAAAAAAC
The DNA here is from genome assembly GCA_963669345.1 of Gortyna flavago. Lineage (NCBI taxonomy): Eukaryota > Metazoa > Arthropoda > Insecta > Lepidoptera > Noctuidae > Gortyna > Gortyna flavago. Next base: position 10,131,598 of record OY770150.1, on the reverse strand, counting down.
AACGTGTGTACTTGTTTAATATATTATGTGTACTGTTATAATGTGTTAATGTTTAGTCTGATCCGATATGAGTAGGGTTAGTTATGATTCTGTAATGGAGAATACATAAAATGACGGAAGCAACATAGAATCCCTTCGTTGATCGTGTTTCAAGAATTCTAGACCTTTTTCTTAGAACCGACTGGTCATCGATTGTTTTGGTTGTGTTGGTTTATTTGAAGAAGACAGGGTCATAGAAGTCTTAAAGGCTTCAAACCTTATAAGAAACTAGCCTCTTCTATTAACCACTTTAGTAATTACACTTGAACTAGTTACAAAAACCACCTTAGCTGCTACGAAATAAAGATGTGTCAATATCAAATTGTCAGGTACCTTGATCGTGCGGATGACTGTACTAAACTGGATACACCTTTTCAAATCAACCAAGGTACGTATCATAAAACATCTATCAACCAAATCTATCTAATCTTCTGGAAGTTTATTAATTTTATTTAAACATTTACGAGTATGTTCACACAGACAAGAAGAAAATAACAGAAAAATACGGACTTCCAGCATATCTGCGATAGGACAGTAGATAACGAAATGTAGACAGCATGTGTAAAAGAGAAAATAAAATACATAAAATCAAAAATAAGTTACTATTTACTTCTAAAATAAATATCACTACAATATTAATACCTCATTATAATGTAATTAAAATAATAAATACATACGCAACTATAACGAAGTGGAAGGATAGTGTTCTATTCGCTCCTCTTTTAAAAAGTTTAATAAATAAGAAAAGTATTTTTTTCATAACTCTTATCTTTGACAATCGAACTAGGATACAACCGAATAGATTAGATTTCCACCGTTTTCCTTTCACACGATCGCCTCTAACACCCAAAATAAAAACGAACCGAAGCAGATAAAATAAGCAGTAATTCGCCAAGTTTCCCGATTCTGACCGCTATCTGCAACCCAACTCGTCGACTCAGCGATAAGGAACAGGAAAAGGGATTCCTATGAAATATAATCAAAGTTTTTGGTAGAATTAGTTTTGTTAACTTATGATTTGATATGCTCACCTTACTATGAGGTTAGGGAAGAGTTGGTTTCTGGATGTGATGTTTTTTCGTTTATCTAGTTCATAGGTTCTCACGATTGAAGACGCTGCACGATTTCTGACAAATGCGTGCACTGACTGGACAGGTCCTCTCAATCTGTGTGGTTCCTTCATCAAAAGACCATCACAGACATCGATCTACATGGTCTTCATATAACCTGACCAAGATTATGTCTGGACTTTAAAAGAGACTGTGACCTCTGAGTTTGTTTCGGCCTTTCTTCTCAGAGTAGTCAGATAGGAAACGCCGACCTCATCTAGTCAAAAATATGATTGACGTGTAAAAGCGTTTGTGCAAACCTACTTCCAAAAATAAAATCATTTAGATATCATTTATTTTTCCCACCACCGCACTTGGGTAGGTAATTGTTTTTTGTAGAGTCCCTAAACTTTTTTAACTTGCCATTTGTGGCGAATATGAAACAGCTATTGCCACGATTATATTTAACCGTATAATAAAATATACTTAGTCCCTTAGGACTTATCATTCTTAATAGGATATATCATTTTCTCTGGGTCTTCTACTGTCCCCCTGAAAGTATCAAACGCCCACGAGCGCCCCCTCGTGTTGAGAACCTATAAACTAGTCCATGTTAGAGTTTTAGCCAGTTCGTTCCCACGTGTAAAATCCATAGTATCCATACTAATATTATAAATTCGAAAGTAACTCTGTCTGTCTGTCTGTATGTTACAATTTGGCAGAGAGATAGATTGCATCCCGGGGAAGGACATAGGATAGTTTTGAGAATGATGTAAGCAATATTTTGATTTAAAAGATTGTCCATAGAGTTTTTTGCTCGTTCTTTTCCATAGGAATCAACTACATTTTGGAATGGGCAAATAATTTCGTCTTTCTAACCGACCGACTCCTTTGACAATTCAAAAGTGCCAGTTTTATTTTCGTTGCAATATATTATTTATGTTTGAGTTTTTTTTTTTTATATATATTAGTCTATGGGACAGTTGCGCGAGCGCACAGATTATTAATAATGGGCGGCGGCGCGTGAGTCGTTGCCCTGTGTTACCACCTCATATTTTTCATGTTCATACCATCATTCTTTTTGTAATTGTTTTCTCAGTTTGATTGTTGTTTTTTTATTTTTTATTTATACTTATTTAATTGTATGCTGCACTGGCTGACGTCATCACGTCAACGCCGGCTGTCGCTGAAAACCAGCGCTGGGGCTCTGTCTCGTGCAGGGTCATAGCATTATGCTGAGCGATGGCCGTTTTGCGTGGATGTGACGCATGTTTTCTTCCATGTTTTTTTTTTTTTTTTATATATGTTTTTCTTTTGATGCGTCATGTTTGCCGCAAATAAACGTATTTTCTTTCTTTCTTTCTAGTTCAACGGTCAGTGGCTCCTAATATAAAATAATTACCTATGAGATAAAAGTCTTAGTTAGAAGTCTGTAGATCTCCTAATAAAACAGTTATTCTAATTAGTATCATAACAAACAGCATTATAGTATTCTAGATTGGAGGGTCATTTCTTCAAAATTTACCATGTGACGTTTTATACTTCATTGGATAAATTTTGTCGGCGCGCCACGTATGATGTCAAAAAATTACAAAATTATCCAATCGCAGCGCGTTATTCGAATTGTTTTGGCATTGCGCAAATCGTTAAACGTTTGTTGTGTCACAACCGCCATAAGTGGTCTGTCCGCCTTATTATCTCGAGTTGAAGTGTAACCGCGCAGCAGACTTACGCTGAGTTCCGTAAACAGCTTTTTGTCTCTCTTGAAAACTTATCAAATTTAACTTGCCCGGTATTGTTAGCTAAGCGACAAGTCCTTCAGTAAATATTAACCAGTCAACAAGGTTTGCGACTGAATGCCCTACGATACGGGAGGTACTCTTTTCATGATCAACCTACGCCTTCTACAAACTATGAAAGGGTCGGCTTCCAGTCTAACCAGGTGTATCTGAATAGCCTCCACAACACAGTAACTGAGTAACACGACTACCCTTGGCAAGAATGTTTATCAAACTTTCGAGCTTCTGACGACCGCTGTGAGTATGAATTTAAAATCATATTCCCGCCCAAACTCAAACGATTACGTTCAATGTCATTCAAATTCATTCATTCTTTCATTCACGAACGATATGAACAGTGCATGTTCTTGAATAGATGCCAGGCAAATCACTTTTTGATAAAATCCTCTCGGCCGTGCTCCGACATAGTGGGTATGCGTTTTCATACTCTTTGCGGATCGGTAAAACACGGGTTCAGTACTCCTCTATTTGAGGTACAAAAGGTCGGATTATTTTAAAATATGTATGGATGAAACGTGGAAGGAAAACAGGATTTCAGGACCTTTACAAGTGTTTCATAAAAGATACTAGCTTCTGCCCGCGACACCCCGTGATGAAATCTTCTTTCACACATTTTTTTCGTTTTGCTCAGCTGTTGAGGGCCCTAGCGTGCTTTTAATTATTTTTATTATAGCCTTCCTCAAAAACTGGGCTCAATTCAAACGCAATAATTTTTTTTTAAATATCACTGGTAATTTCAGAGCTCGTTCAAATCATTAGGCAGATACTGAACTTTGAGGGCGTTGTATGCTCTGAGGGTGTTATATGGTCTTCTACTCTGAGATGGCAGAACGTAAACGGAAATGTTCAAGAGGCATCTGAGCGCTTGAGCTATTGATCCAACAGGTTGGGAGAGGCTTGCTTCACATAGGTCGTCATGGCGCTGTACAGTCTACAAAACTGTAAAAACTTTCGAAAAAAAAAACGCCTCGATTCCCTAACCGAAAAACGAAAATATGTAAAGAGAGACCTAAGCCCTCCTTGCCGGCCAACTCTATTGCATTTAGTTGTGATCGAGTATTTATAACGAAATTCGGTCTGGCGAGTCATATTAAATAATAATAATTTTAAAAGGTTGCCGTTATCGAAACCGATATGGAGGGCTATATAATTATTATTAACTTAAAAACAATGTAAATCCTGCTTATATTTATATAAGCAGGATTTTCATTGTTTTTAAGGTGGATCAAAATAAACATTTAAATGCAGAAACTTATCCATCTCTAAATTTAGCTAAAAAAACAACCGACTTCCAAAAAAAAAACCGTTTGTTTTTTTTTGTAAAACAGTTTTTATTTTTCACTTTTTAGTGAGAGAGTTTGTGATTTATCTAAGTTACAATAGCCTAACGTCAACTGCTCATCACCTTTTACAAAATATTGCTTTTCCCAATGCTGGGACGTTAATTGTTGACGAGTTCTCCTGGTAAGAACCAGGAGAACTCCTCAACAACCATTCACCATAAGCATTGTGACGAGCATAAATTGCTTAGCAACCATATTAAATTAATCGAATCGCAATCCGTAAAATATTTATCATTGAGTAGTTCCGATGGCCGTCTGTGGTCTTCATCATCAGCTCCACTTTACCAAATGATGATTTCCGAGAGCAAATGCTCCAGTTACTTTAAACAATATCCAAATCGCTATAGGTTTGCCAATAAAATTTGAGGGTTTCCCTCGTTTTCCCTGGGATCCTATCATCAGATCCTGACCTGTTGATCATGGGACCACTTGGGAAGTATACCCTTTCAAACAAAAGAAAAATTTTCCAAATCGATCTAGGCGTCTTCGAGAAATCGGGGAACATACATAGAAAAAAAAAAAAAAGATTCCGACGAATTGAGAACCTCCTCCTTTTTTTGAAGTCGTTTAATAAGAACTAAAGATACATTATATTTCAGCTATACAACAATATTATCAAGATTTTCCCATGCACAATAATATGTACAGACGCCAACACATCAACCTACTACAATCTGTCAAATTTCTTTGATAGATTTTAACTTTATCGCCAAAGCATAATTGAGAAAATGATTGGGAAAGATTGACAGTTTTGGGTAGGTTGATGTTCTGGCGTCTGTACCTACCTATACATAATAATACATACACATCAAAGGGGACAAGACTTCCCTACAATATTGCAGACACAAATAACAACCTACGCGCTACGTCACAGCCGCTCGGTTATCGGTGACCGGAAATGACCGGTCAAGCCATAGAGTATGTATAACATGATGTATATTGTTTATGGTTGAGGCAATTTATTTATTATCTATGGTGAGGTCAAGTGGGGGTGAGTTATGGGGTTGAGTTCAAGTGTTTTGGTAGATTATGTTTTTACTTTATGGTGTTAATGTTGAGATGGGACGTTAATAATATGTGTATTTAAATGTATTTCTCTAAGAGATAGCAGAGATTTATTATACTTTCATTTTGACAGTTCAACCGGGCCTATTACTGAGTATTATCAGGATGCAAATCCAAGCTATAGGCTGCTACTGAGCAGTTAAAAAACCCAAAAACTCTGCTCCCAAAATGAGAATGAATCCCAGGACCATACTCAGAGTTAATTTTTTGACAACTAGACCAGGCAGTTATTTTTGTGAAATCCCATCGAACACACAGCTTTTAACAAATAAAACAATACACAGATCAACAAACATGAATCGGAATTATTCCCCCTTTCAACAAGTTGTAACATGTCATCAATTCAAACGCATGTTGTTTCACTTCAGCGTCGGTCGTTATGTGCCGCTTCACATTCAGAGTATAATTGAAGAGATATACACCATGTTATAGACAGACAGGCTACTTGAAATATATGCTGGTTGTTATGTTTTTAGACTACCACGGTATAGCGCATTTTTTTTTTAGGATGGGAAATCATCAAATGACCCCTCCCGCTATGGGTTGAGCGAGAGGTAGTGTCATACTTTTACTGACTAAAACCCATCCATGTTCCTTCTTTGCCCTTTGCGTTCCGGGGCCACGGTAACTCTTTCGAACAATCGCGACCCGGCAGGCACTTGCCCTAGTGGGCGCCGTTAACTATGCTGACATCTCTTTACAATACGTTACCCGAGGTAAGAAATCCAATACAGATATTCAAACGTCTTATGGCATTCTTGTCACATGGTCCTCGACGACAATTTCCAAGCTTTTCTGTCACTGAAGCTATTTAAAAGTCCCTTATACTCATTCTTATTCATTTAGACACACGGGCAGCGCAAAATTATCACAGTGAATCATATAAGTCCCTAGGCCCTAAGACCCGATCAAGATATATGCAAAAGGTTCCAACCAGGTGCAAATATGGTATATATTCCTGCAAACGACCCCATCGTTTGCAGGAATAATACCAAATTTGCACATGCCTTGCGTGCAAAACGACTATAGTTCTTTATTCAAGCGCGAATACCTACTCCTCTCTATACAGGTTTTTTTGTTTTGGTTTATTGGTCGCAACTCCACCAACGTGGGGTCACCACGTTCGGCATCTAATACCAAAACAAAAAAAAAAGTCATTGAAATCATAATTTCAAGTTGCAAGAGGGTTTTCATCCCGTGATTGGCTACTTAAAATTAAATTTATTTTTAATTACAATTATATACCTACCGGGGACCCCCATTCATGACAGTCTGTAAAGTCTTAAAGATGCCTTGTAAACAAAACTTCGTGAAATATAATTCCTTTATACATTTACAGCTACGAGAACAGTATCATTCAATTGGCATGCACGTCACAGTCGGTCGAACAAGCGAAACAATTATTTCTCTCGCATCAACCACTGTTGTATGACCGTTGTTGTATGGACGAGTAAAGTTTCATACACACTGCTGTTCAACAGAACTGGTTGGTCATTTAACTCTTATGGATCAGGTGCCTAAGATTTGAAGCTTGAAGTCTCTCGGTGACCGGGAATATGTTTCACCGTTGCATGCTTGTATAAGTGTTAGCTTGTAAATTGTAATTTAGTATCTAGTGTTATTTCGTTAGTTAAATTAGGGTTTAAGTGTCCGCTATAATAAACCATAATTATAATACTGTTTGTTCCGTTCCTACAGAAAAACCGTGAAAACGGTTTTGCGGAGCATAGTTCATAAGAAAAGATTTTTTGTAAACTTGTAAAAATAAAATAAAATAATAAATAAGTCATCGTATAATTATGGACACAGTTAGTTTATAATCTATCTGGCGAAATTATAAATTGTGAACTGTACCATACTGCTTACAAAACAACGTATGTATGTATTAATTTTCGTTAGGTTAAAGAAATTTGATAGATTGTAGTATGTATGCAGTAGTATGCTGGCGTCTATACTACGAAAATCGCCCTTATGTGAAATGCTCACCACTGACCTGCGGTTGACTATACCAACTACAGTTACAGTATTATGCTGTATAGTCCAATTCGAACTTCACTCAAGTAACAACGCACAATAAAATTCTAAAGTGAACTCATGTGTTTTAACCCCAGGCGATAAAGAGGGGTATTATAGGTTTAAAGCCTTTGTCTGTCTGGGCATCGTGGCTCCTAAACGATATAAACGCGGTTTTTAAATCATGGCAAATTTATACCTTTCCAACTTTTAAGTGATTTTATTGGCGCTTTCTGCGTTGCTTTAAAAACTTTATTTCAAAGTAGTGGTAGCCCAGGTGTAGTTGTATGTCATAGGTTCAAATCCAGACAGGCGCTTTACTTTGTATAAATTATTTAATCATCACTGCTCTCAAAAAAGTAAAGGAAACATCGTGAAGAAACCGGCATGTCCTAGAACCAAACATTCGAAGACATGTGCATCTGCCAACACGCACTGGGCCCGCGTGCTGGATTACGGCCCACTCCCTCTGTGGGCTTGTGTTCCAGCAGTGTGAACATTATGGGCTGATTATGTTTTTATGTTTATAGTTTCTTTCTAGAGACTGATAGGTACTACGTACTACTGAGTACCTACTATTGATTATCAAAAGACCTGAGTTATCTTAATATCTTAAGGCATCATCATCTGCCTAGCCTTTTCTCAACTATGTTGGGGTCAGCTTCCAGTCTAACCTGATGCAACTGAATACCAGTATTTTACATGGTGCGACTGCCTATCTGACCTCCACAACCCAGTTACTGGGTAATACTATGCCCCTTGGTAAGACTGGTTGTCAGACTTTCAGGCTTCTGAAGACCCGTAACGACAAAGATCCACGAATGACAGCTGGGACGGTCAACTTAACGTGTTTTCCAAGCCACGGAGGGATCTTGGTATAAGAAGATGGTCACCCATCCACGGACCAACCGCGACAAGCGAAGCTAAACCTCATCGATCGACCCGTGCAGCTGTTATTACTTAGCCACAAGCCCCTCATAATCTAAAGGCATAATGTCTTAAGGCATAAAGAGCAGTTATTTTGAACCCCCAAACTAAGAGCCTTGTTATTCAAAACCCCATTGAAGTCAAAAGAGCAATGTTGAAAGTTGAACCATGTAGCCACGCCCTCGCACTGTACGTGTATACAACATTGTTTTCTGTGAAGCACAGTCCCTGTGTATAATTGTTTATAGCCTGTACGCCTGGTAATTGTCGCGTGTATGTAAATTTTCGAGCATGAGTTTTGGAGCGAAAGGCTGGAAATCTATACAAAACAATTTCGTGTCGTGACTGAATAATAATATTGGTTGTCAACTACTGTAGATGTAAAGTTATTTTATGACGGTTAAATGTGCCCTTATAGGATGTATAGTCCAGACATGTGGCATCTACCAACCCACACTGGGCCCGCGTGTCTGATTTCGGCCCACTCCTACTCACAGAGAAGACCTCCTGTTTGTTCTCACAAACCACGGATTAATCAAAGTAATCCACCATGTTCCAATGTGTCCCAGCACTGGAAACATTATACATATAGGCTGAATTTGTTATGTTATGTAGGCTTTCAGGAACTGAAAACAAAACCACCATTCGTCCTGATATTTTCCTTGAGAGTGCATTGAGTGCATGCATTAGTGATGTCTAAAATTTACTTCCATAGTGTTAATATAACCCTAAACCATGTACCTATAAATTCAAATCACAACTTACCGCAAACGTGCCTATACGTGCAGATACCTGTATTGTAAACTACAGGTACAGTCAACGAGTTCGATGACGTCACGCCACTAAATTATCGGTTACGATTCATTCGGGCGACGCCGAAATTAACGGGTTGCGAAGTAACCTGTTCGTCATTTTGTGTGAGAATATACGGGAGGAAAATTTGGGAGGGATGACTGAGAATTTAGTTAATAATTATGTATATGAAAAGAGACAAATTAAAAAAAAATACAAAAAAAACAACCGACTTCCAAAAAAGACACTTCGAAGTGAAAAATAAATTTCCGACAACGCCCTTGGAAGTGGGAAAGTTTTGGGAAAACAAGATTTAAATAAAATACAGTCGTGCCAGCGACACTCAGAAGATTTTGGAAATCGGTGTCAATAAACGAAAATGCAGAACCAACGACACCGACTTCCGAAATAAAAGTTATTTATCACTTTGTAGTATTTTTTTGGAAGTCGGTTGTTTTTTTTTGTAAAAAACTTTTTATTTTTCACTTTTTAGTGAGAGAGTTTGTAATTTATCTAAGTTACAATAGCCTAACGTCAGCTGCTCATCACCTTTTACAAAATATTGCTTTTCCCGATGCTGGGACGTTAATTGTTGAGTTCTCCTGGTAAGAACCTGGAGAACTCCACTCCACGACCACACGCATTGTGACGAGCATAAATTGCTTAGCAACCATATTAAAGTAATCAAATCGCAACCCGTGAAATATTTATCATTGATTAGTTCCGATGGCCGTCTGTGGTCTTCATCATCAGCTCCACTTTACCAAATGATGATTTCCGAGAGCAAATGCTCAAGTTACTCTAAAAAATATCCAAATCGCTATAGCTTTGCCAATAAAATTTGTGGGTTTCCCTCGATTTCCCTGGGATCCTATCATCAGATCCTGACCTGATGATCATGGGACCACTTGGGAAGTATACCCTTTCAAACAAAAGAAAAATTTTCCAAATAGGTCCAGGCGTCTTCGAGAAATCGGGGAACATAAATAAAAAAAAATTAAAAAGATTCCGACGAATTGAGAACCTCCTCCTTTTTTTGAAGTTGGTTAAAAACTGTCATAATCTATATAAATAACACAAAGTCGGGTTAACCGTCCCGCACACAACACACATCCGTATCCACGATCATAGTTTCCGAACAATTTTGTGCCACATAAGCGGATTTGCCGATAGCTCATGTTCCCAGCTCTAATATAAGTAATTGCTTTTCACTATCGATCCAACTTCATATAATAAGACGGTTATATATTGTGTGGTTGGAGTACATTAGTTATTTGTGCGTACACGGATTATTTTCTAATCTGTATCTGATCTTGTTTGTTACAAAGTGGAAGGAGTTTTCCTGGAAAAGGATAGCTTATTTATTTTATTTTAGAGGTACAAAGAGACGTATATGCTTTGAAACGTTTTGCTGTGGCGTAGCCGTAGGGTTAAAAAAAAAGACTAACGTTAACTAACAGAATGTCGCAGCCTCGTAACAGACGGTTACGGCGTAGAGGCAATGATCTACTTGATCAGAGGGGCAATTCTGGTAATTTTAAGAAAGTTCACAGTCTGATCTCAGCCTAAATCTGTCAAAAATACCTGTAATATCCCTACATTTTTGGCAAGTTTTTGACAGTGATCGTCGCTGAGATGAGATTGCGACTAGATTTTGAACGTTTTTACGACATGGAAAGTTGGAACTAATTATATTGAAGTTACTTCAATGTTTTGGTGATATTTTTTATAATAATTATGATTAAATATGTAAGCATGTAGGCATCTTGTATCCGTAATCCGTGCTAGAAGCCTCATAACCTATCTCATTGTAGTGCAGCAAGTACCCTACAAATTAAAAGATTAATGTTCAAGCCGTCCTCGCAACTGGCATGCATTTACTGAAAGAGGCATGAAAAGTCCAAAATAAAGAAAAAAAAGTAGTTTTCTACAAGTAAATAAAAAGTACCAATCACGGAGTAAAAAATTTACTTTTACCAATACAACATTATTCAAGTATTTACAATACAAAAACGATATAATTCGTCATAAAACACAAAGCCATAAATATTTAACCTCCTTAGAACATAAACATGAATAAAAGAATATGCCAGCTGGCAACTCTGTGAAAGCGAATAGTTTTAAATAGCAGAATACAATTTTTAAATTTCATTTTTATCCGGCAACACTCGCTTTAGCTGTGTTCAAATTTGTAATTCGAATTTGCTTCGAATCGCTAACAGTTTTTAACGGTTTTTCTTTTAATCCATGTTCTGTATTTAAAATGATGTTCTGTTTGCTTTGATAATGAGTTGGCTCGAAGGCCGCTCTGATATGATAGTTTGCGAATCGGAATGTAAAGTTTTGTAATATATTTTTATGAAAATGTTGGGTCAGTTTATTGATATGTTGGCTGCATACATCTTTGAGCCAGATTATTTTAGTAACTTAATTAGGTCTTGGTTTTATTATTCTTCTTATATAGGAGACGTTCCTCATCTGTGTAATTCTCCTGAACCGGTACTACTTTTACAAAAACAAAGCTCATACAGGGCGCTTGAATTTTTTTAAATCCGTCGATATAATTAAACTTAATTTCCCTCATTTCTATATGTGCACATTATGAAGACTCACACTGTATAGCTATTGACAGGGCACAAATCCAGACTCAAGGCTTCCCAAGCAGTGAAACTAAAGAAAAATTCCAACGTCTGACTTTGTTGTGATCACTTTCGTTTGACCAAAACATTGACAGTACCCAACATATAAATGGTATAAGTACGAGGGGCGAAAGTTGAACTATTTCATTCGGCAACGGTTGCGACCGTCAAGTAGACACTCGTAAACGAACGAAATATCCTGCACATGTCAAATGCTGTCAGTTGTGGTGACGTGTCCATTGTCAAACAAAATATATAAACAAACACGGTCAAGTTCCGAGTGGCGGCCATAGCTATTTTTTTTTTTTTTAAGGATGATTTATGGATGGAGATGTAGTTACCCTGACAAGCGCTTAATTTTGTGTAAATAATTTCTTCACCATTGCTCTCTAAAACGGTGAAGGACAACATCGTGAGGAAAACCGGCATGTCCTAGAATGAAAAATTCGAAGACATGTGACATCTACCAACCCGCACTGGGCCCGCGTAGTGGATTTCGGCCCATTCCCTCTCAAAGAGAGGAAGCCTGTTTCCCAGCAGTAGAAACATTCATCATCTGCCTAGCCTTTTCCCAACTATGTTAAGGACGACTTCCAGTGTTACCAGATGCAGCTGAATACCAGTATTTTATATGGAGCGACTGCCTATCTGACCTCCACAACCCCATCACTAGGTAATACGATACCCCTCTGTTAGACTGGTTGTCTGACTTTTGCGCTTCTGAAGACCAGTAACGACTCTCAAAGCTGCACGTATGATGGCCGGGAACAACGGCTTAACGTGCTTTCCTAACAACGGAGGGGTCCCGGTATGTAAAAATGGTTACCCATCCAAAGACCAAGGCAAACCTGGCTTAACCTGATCGATCGATCCGTGCGGCTGTTATTACTTAGCCACGAGCCCTCAAGCATTGGAAACATTACTTAATCATTGCAATCAAAAATGATCACATTGGATAATTATGCATGATTTAGGTTCATGTCGCACTTTAATAAAGCTGTCGTACCGTTCGAGCATTGGAAACAAACTTAACCCAAAAGAAAGCGAATCTCATGAAGATAAAAGGTCGCGGCGGCAGTTTTATGTAAGTTTTACTTCACCCCCGTTACGCTGGGGTTGTTTCACCCCCAAGCGAGCGTCAAGTGTGTTTGATTTTATTATTGACCCCAGACCCATGATTTTTTGGTACATTTGATAGATTGTGTGGGCCACATGTCGGTGCCCCTATTTGTTATGGTGGCAAGTTTGTAACAGAAATGGCGTATTAAGAAATAAAGACGTTTTGCGTGACTGAAATGTGATTTGATATTATTTTTTGGTAGCAACAGGATCCTACGCTTTCTGTTCTGTATATGAATGACATAAACCTTCCGAAACACTAGGAAATTCTCGAAATCATCATCAAAATCAAATCGTAATAGATTTTCGATGCATAGTTTACAAGTACATAAAATACTAGCTGTTTCGTGCCCACGATATTTCGTCTGCGATCCAGGATGAAAAGTAGCCTATGTCCTTCTCCAGGTAATGGTCTTCATATGTATCAAATTTTATCTAAATCCGTTCAGCCGTTTTAGCGTGAGAGCGTAACAAACAAACATACAAAAAATCAAATCTTTTCTCTTTATAATTTTAGTTTAGATAAAGGAACACACACACATAGACACGAAAAGTGTGTGTGGTGTGTTTTATACTGTTTACTATAGCTATGAATATAGAAGAAATAAAGCATACAATATCACTATTATTACAATATACGAACTTTCTGAAAGCACGTTAAAACCAATACAAGGTCACAAAAAGATAGCTACGCCGTAGACACAATTGGTGCTACGGCGTAGCAATTATCGCTACGACATCTACACGAGCTACGCTACCAAAGATAACCGATCGTTACACTGAACTACGTCATTTTAACAAAGGCTTTGTCACTGGCTATGATTTTTCCTGTAGGTATTGTGGGTGCGTTTCTAGGCAAAAATCTCATAGAAATAAACACTCTTGAAACAACTGTAGCGGCATCTACGTCGCCACATGCGAACTACGCATCACAATGACGTCATGCAAAATCCTGCACCGCGCAAGCAGAGTTTACCGCGCAACTTGCATATATAAAATCTATTGACATCGTCGGGCACTCGGTCGATCCTCCCTTTTCTATAGAGGATGAGTGAACTTTACACCCTGTTCCTTATACCTTTGAACAACTATCTGTAGGCGCCGGCAATGTACGGCCTAGGCCCAAAAGCTGAGCCATCTTTAAAAAGTAAGTAATTAAGTCCCCGCCACACAAACTCAACAGATAACCAGACACAACAAGAAAAGTTGCGCCACTATCGCCCAACAGGAACACTTCATGATAAATTAGCTCCGTAATTAAGAAAAATTTTAAAAGTTTGCTCTCCCTCGTGTCATTAATCTTGAATAAGAAAAGGGGGGTGTTGTTGAGAAAATATGAATTTATGGACTCCCCCCATTCCTCCTTAATGAGTTAAACGTTTTTGGAGAGATTTTTAATCGTAAGTTTATTATTTTGATGGAGTTATAATTGTTTTGAATGGAACAACAGTGACAGGTTGACTGATGACTTTGGAATCGTCGCCCGTCGGTAAGTTTGCTGTTTCGATATTTGAACGACCGTAATTACTGTTTATATTTACCCCCTTACTAATAAACGTTATATAGCGCCTGTATAGTTACACAACGCTTTGTCTTCTTCTTTAGAAAGTCAAATTACTGACGACTGAAAGAGAGAAATCGGTGTGTCACTATCCATCTGATATAGTACGGAGTTAGGCTCGATTGCAGGTTATACAGGTTGAAAACTTGCGCCAAACCGAAATAGGAGGTTCACTAGGTAACTGTTACAAAATCATTATAAATTGCCATTTCTCAAATCTAAATTCTTGAAAAAAATCTTGTGATTATCGTCTTAGATAATGCAAACTATGTTATTGCCTTCAAGTAAACACGAATTATCGGTGTTCCAGTAAAAAAAATATAAGTGTCATAATACTAACAAAACAAATAAGAAAATTCAAGTATCAACCTTATATATTCATCGCAGAGTTTACAACATAAAGCCAGTTGGCAACGCGTTGACTAGAAAACACACACACACACACACACACACACACTCACACACACACACACACACACACACACACACACACACACACACACACGCACACACTCTGGTCATTAACACGCTTTGACCGTTCCTACGAAAAAAGGGCGCGCGATAATTTTTGTACTTCTTCTGTGGGAACCTGAGCTGGCGAACCTTGGTATACAACCTAGCTAGGACGCCAGATTCAATTCTGTTAATTGTTACTCTCTTTACGATTCATCCCTAAGACAGTATCATACTTTTTTGAAATAAACCAATTATAGTTTACTCCTTATTATTACCATAAAACCCTTATTCAAATATCACACCAAAACAGATTGCAAAACTAGTCACCTCAGCTACCTTTAAACGTCTACAAGCGAATATCGCTGACAGCTCTGCCAACCCCCCAAGGAAATAAGCGCGAAGGATCGAGATAAGCATTCCCTGATCACCAGAGTGTAAGGTACCCAATATCGAACTTATTGGAGTACCTATCTCTTTGTTATTTCGCTTTAAATTGCTTGCGATCAAATATTTAAAGTGTTTGACCTTTGTGAAGATGCTTGAGTTGGGAAAGAGTTGTGCTGATTTTGGAAAATTTGCCGATAGTACAGTCCTTTGATAGGTATTTTACCCCTACCTGCATCGCTATCAAAATTACACTGATTTTTATTGTAGTTACAATCAGGATTTGACTTATTCTTGGTATAAAAGTTTTGTGAAATGCGCCCTCAATCGTCAGTAATTTGACTTTCGAAAGAAGAAGACAAAGCGTTGTGTAACTGTATAGACGCTATACAACGTATATTAGTAAGGGGGTTAGAGCGGTTTCACACTACATCCGATCCGAATCCGAGAAATGACGTCACGCAAAATCCTGCATCTCGCAAGCAGAGTTTACCGGCATTAAGCGGGCAGTTGTCCGCCAGACACGACACCTGTCCGGTCGGAGGATCCTCCCTTTTCTATGGAAGATGAGTGAACTTTACACCCCATTCCTCACACCTCTATATTGGGATTGTTTATTAATATTACCTGAAATGCCGCCAACACACTCATGAACAAAGAAAGTGCAGAACCGTTTATTGTGGCGTATCTTGGGAGAAAACTGTGTCCAGTAGACATATATAGGCTCCCGCTAATCTGACAGACTATATCTAACATAAACAAGACACAAACTTTAACAAAGTGAAGACTCCAAGTTTAAAGAATAGTTTTCTTGGCTATAAGATCACGTTTAGATGAGTTCGCGTTTATACTGGTCATACTCGTAAAGAAGACGCAATGACATACGATCGTCTATAAAGTGCGCAGTACACTGTGGAGGAGGGACAGTAATGCAAGTTGTGTATGTCGTCTGACCATCAGCGGTTTACGAAGATGTTGCTAAATGAAACGCCTAGTCATGGTATTTTTATTATTTCAGATATAACGTAAAAGCTCGGGTCACGGGGCCCGAGTGCGCGTCTCCTTTATAAGGAAATTTCTCGCCGACTGATCGACGCTTCACGTGACCAGACCGGCTGGCTCGTTCTTCAGCCAAAGAATGAGCATTGCCATTCAACGAGGCAAAAACGGCCAGTGCGGGTTTGGTGGACGTCACATGTTTTTGATTTTTTAATAAAATCTAGAAACTAAGTAACCAAAAACGCATCAAATAATGGTCATGTTATTTTACTGTTTCTAAAGTGTGTGCCGAGGATTTACATTTGGTTACACACTTGTGAAAACGATTTAAGGTTCCTGCAGACAACCGCGACGCGACGCTAGCAGAACATTACTAATATAGAACCGACAGACAGTTGCAAGCCTTACTTTCAGAAACACAAGATCCTCACCTTAGTTGGTATTTATATCTTAGAATTATGTAAACTAGTCCGTAAATATCCAGATTCTTACAGCACACGGGGAGACATACAAACAAATTATTCGTTGCGTCATAAAAATAGACTAAACTTGCCCCCCTCCCGCCTTAAACTACATTCATCTAGTCCATATTCAATGTCAATAAAAATATATAATAAATTACCAGAAGATATAAAACAACAAAATAAAACCAGTATATTTTTAAATAAACTAAAGCATTACTTAATTAAAAAAAGCTATTACACAGTACAGGAATATCTAATGGATAAATTCAATAATAACTAAGAATAACAGACATATTTTAAGAAGTAAAATAACAAAAATAAATTATAACAAAATACTTACTTAATAATTAAACTACATTAATAATGAAAAATTTTTAAGCGAGTAAAGAAATGAGCAATATTACATATGTATAATTAAATAAATAATGAAGAAATAGATAGACCTGCATATATAAAATAAATAGAATAAGTAAATGAATGGAAATATAAATACATAGGTAATAGGATGGAAAATAATTGTAAGTTTATAACGAGGAAAATTAATAAAGCGCTCTTCCTCTCTCTTACTTATTTAAAAAAATTGCTGTGCCCGACAGGGTCCATAATTGTTTCTATTATTTTTTATTTACCACCTGTAATTGTACATTATGGATTGCAATAAACGATTTGATTTGATTTGATTTGAAAAAACAATTTCTATGAAAACTATGGAAATTGCTCTACTAAAATCGGTTCGCACGGTCGTGTCGCGCCTATCTGCGGGAGCCTTTGTGATTCGTTAGCAATGTAGCTTTCTTTAAAGCCTTGTTGTCTGAAGAAAAAAAGAAAAAGAGAAATACTCAAAAAATTATACCTATTACTTTTTAAATAAACTTTTTTAGGCCTCAAGATGACCGTTGTCTTACTGCCTCCCAAGTGACTGTGTACAAAGAACATCGGAACATGAAAATTTGATGATCACCCACGGCGGCCATAATACCTTTTGTAATAAAACCGGGTGATGTCAGCCCTTTTGTCTTTTACATTTTAAGATATTTGCAGTTTTGCTTAGCGATCTGGGACTTGGTAGTTTAAGAATAAAAGGTTGGGAGTCAATTTCGAAAATTACATTATTTTATACGGATGCCAACGTGGTACTCATTATATCTTACTGTAAAAGACCGTATATTGGTTCATGACTCGTATATTGGTACCTATATTTACCCTTATTATATAAGCTGGTAAATGTGAGATTAAAAAAAAGAGACAATTTTTCGGGCCCTTTCTTTAGCTTTATAGGTTTTACCAATGACGGTTGCTAACGTTGGTATGTAACACGTAAGTTGGATGACTTTTTTTATAAAAATATATTTAACTAACTTAATCATTTATTTCTATTAGAAGGACTATCAATACCGTACATAATAATATTTTTAATTATCAATATTATGCATTTTTTATTATCATTCTTTTTGTTTATTACGAGTATCTAAACTAATAATAAAGCTAGAAGAAAAGTTTGTCTGTTTGTTTGAACGCGCTAATCTCTGGAACCAGTCGGGTTTGAAATAAATCTTTGTTAGCCCAATTTTTAGGAAGGCTATAAGGCTATGTAACATCACGCTAGGACACCGGAGAGCAAAAAGAAAAGAAAAAGAAGTGACAGCGCGGGCAGGCGATGCGATGCGATGGGGTGGGTCAGAGGAACAAGAAATTTCACGCAGATGAATTCGCGGACAGAAACTAGTATTACAATACAATTACATTATCTGTAAACAATGTAAGAGAACACCACTTGGGCAGTTACAAACTTGGATTTATAACATCATCAAGTACATACTTGCACCGCAAATGCCTAAATGCATTAAAACTAAACATAATTACAACTCTGTCAACAACTCTGTCAACTCTGTCAAATTTAAATGATTGACAGAATCGTGCAGCGCGTGTTTAATGATTTAGGGGCAGGGCCTAAGTTTAGAGAAGTAGCAAGAAATTCTCTTCCTAATTCATGTGGATGCAGAGGCTAGAGTTTACCTGTGAATTTCATGGCTGTAATGAATGGCGGTGCCATAAATTAGAACTGTAGGTACACCTCTGCAGTGTAGGTGTGTGGAAAGCCTGCGGTGTTGTGGAAGCTATGCTTTAGCGAGAGAGCAGTCAGGTGACCGCGACTTACAAGTTGTAGGTCAAAAATCAAAATCAAAAGTCATTTATTCAAATTAGGTTGAGAATCAGCACTTTTCGAACGTCACAATAACATAAGACAGTCCCCCAAAACGCCCACCCTTCACCACTTCCTAGTGCTTTCGCTGGGAAGTGGAGCAACAAACTCC
This sequence comes from Gortyna flavago, assembly GCA_963669345.1. NCBI lineage: Eukaryota > Metazoa > Arthropoda > Insecta > Lepidoptera > Noctuidae > Gortyna > Gortyna flavago. The sequence goes on along the minus strand of OY770150.1, from coordinate 10,112,634 downwards.
CCAGCAGCACAACTGTCTGTTCAGTTAGAAAAACTTGCTTCTGGTCGTGGGTTCGAACCCAGACAGGCGCTTACCTTTGTTTAATTTATTTCATAACCACCGTTCTCAAAAACGGTGAAGGAAAACATTATGAGGAAACCGGCATGTTCTAAAACCAAGAATTCGAAGACATCTACTAACCCACACTGGGCTTGCGTGGTGGATTTCGGTCCATTCCCACTCACTTAGAGGAGAGGAGGCCTGTGTCCCAACAGTGGGATCGATATAGGCTGGTTATGCTTGAGAAGCTATATCTCTAGCATAATACAAACTAACACGTTCACTGTCCGCAAAGCAGACAAATAGTTCAAACGTGTGGAGACAATAAACTGGGGACCCGATTCTGTCACTTTACAAACGTTTCAATACAATGTTGGCATTTAATAAGAACCAACTCGTGTTTGCGTTTTCAATAAACTAACAAAGACTTGGAATTTATTGTAGTCTGCTAGAGGGACGATGAAAACTACAGTCCAACACTGCAACTTGTATTGAATGAAGTAAAACCCATTATTTAATAGCATCCATTGCCAAACATAAATTAATATATGATAATATATGATTAATCATATAGAATAAGGGCTGATTTTTCAATCGACAGATAATTTTTATTCGTAGAATAAAATTGACTTCTGACAGTTTTTGTATAGTAGAACTGTCAAAAAGTCAAAATTATTCCTCCGATAAAGTTATAATTAAATTAACAATTAAAATCAGGTTAAATTAAATAAAATAAAATTAAGTGAAATAAAATAAAATTAAATGAAATAAAATCAAATTAACTTAAATCAAAAATTAATTTATGCTGTCTATTTGCTTTGTTGTAGAATTGGTTTGAGATAAAATTTGTGATAAATATTTAACAGAACTTAGCTAATCAGCCAAACACAATTCCATTAAAAAAACAAGATTACATATCGAACAATATCATAGACACAAAACCGACGATGACCAACGTACGCGACCGACGTCAGCGTAACAGGAATTCAGACCTTAAAATATTAGTGTGTTATATACAATTTATATATTCTAGTGTTAGCTTGTATATTTTCCTTGTTGTAAAATATGATAGATTAGTTTAGCTCTAAAAACACTGGAAAACACACCCAAACCACACATCGAAGAGCAGAGTGCGGGTATCTATGTTCTATGTTCTATGTTATGGGTTTGGTTTCCGCACTTAGTCCTTCAGTGGACCATTGTGCGTGGGCCATGGCGGCCGTTGGCGGTTATTCCAACCAGCCCACCTCCCTCCAGAAGCTGATTAGGTCTCCTGGTCTTTTGAGAACATCTGTGTACGATCTGGGTGTCCCGAGGGTTTGTGTCCTGATCTGGGTGACGCCTGTGCACTCAAAGAGCACATGCGCAATGGTTTCATCAGCCACCATGCAAGCTCTGCACAGGGGGCTGTCCGTTATGCCTATAGTGTGAAAGTGTTTGTTTAGCGAGCAGTGTCCCGTGATGGTCCCCGTCACCAGGCGCAGGCCTTTCCTGTCCAATCGTAGTAAGCGACTGCTTAGCTTGCCATCCAGTGATGGCATAGCTTCCTTGGACTGCCTGCAGCCTGGTGACGACGTCCACCAGCTTTCTGCTTGTGTGTGGGTGTACTCCTGTAGCCACCTGCGTAGTTGGTTGAAGGGGATGGGCACGATAGGTTCCGGTCCACAGACTGGCATGCTCGATGCCCTTCTGGCCAGCTCGTCAGCTGCGTCGTTACCTAGCGATCCACTGTGTCCTTTTATCCATTGTAGTGTCACTATATTGCGGTTCAATACAGTTGCCTGTTCAAGCGCATTGTGACATTCTAGTATTAGTTTCGATGTGATGCATTTTTTATCTAAGTATTGGAGGACTGAGGCGCTGTCAGAGAGTATGCGAATATGGGTGTCCGCAACTCCTCTGGCTGCTATGGCATAAGCCGCTTGTGTTATGCCCACACACTCCGCTTGGTAGACCGTGTTGCGCTTTCCCAGCGGTTTGGATATTCTTATGTTGAGGTCGTGTGAGAAGACTCCGACTCCAGTTCCGCAGTCGGTCTTTGAACCGTCAGTGTAAATTCTCAGTTCCTTCGAACCTGAGTAGTCGCACTGCTCCTCTTTAAGCATTATGTTGTAGTGCTTTTGGAAGCAGTATTGTTTCGGGGCTTTGTCGCAGGGTGATGCCATCATTGGCTGCCATTTGATCGCATTTTCTTTTAAGCGTATGTGTTTGACCCTAGAGTCTTTGCTCAGGGTTCCTGATGTAGAGAGCCTGAAGGCAGCCAAGGCCGCTTCTTCCCGCACTACAAGGTGTAGAGGCGGTAGTCCGAGCATGGTCTGTAGGGCAGCAGTGGGTGTAGTTCTCATGCAGCCGGTGATTGCCACACACGCGAGCCGCTGCAGCTTTTCAAGGTCTTTTTGGGCTGTGCTCAGGTCTGTTCTGGGCCACCAGACTAGTGAGCCGTATGTGATGATTGGTCGGATAACTGTGGTGTATAGCCAGTGAGTGACCCTGGGGCTAATCCCCCAATTTTTTCCAAGCATTCGCTTGCATTGCCACAGTGATATGCTGGCTTTCGTAGTAATGTAGTTGGTGTGTTTTGCCCAATTCAGCTGTTTGTCCAAAAATATGCCGAGGTATTTGGTTTCAGTTGATAGGCTTAGGGTTGTACCAAAGAAACGTGGTAGTTGTAGTGTCGTCAGTTTCCTCTTTTTTGTGAAGAGAACCAATTCGGTTTTTGTGGGGTTCACTGATAGTTGGTGTTTACCACACCAATTTTCTATTATTTTCAGGGCCTGGCGCATTAGGTTGCACAGTGTGTTTTCGTGGGTGCCATTTATTATTATGGTTATGTCGTCGGCGTATCCTACAGTAAAGTAACCTTTGTCATTGAGATCTTTTATTAGACTGTCCACGACCAGGTTCCATAGAAGCGGCGAAAGGACGCCACCTTGGGGGCAGCCCTTCGCCACGATGGCCCTTGTGATGTCGTTTACGGTCACTTGTACTGCCCTCTGTTTGAGCATGTTGGTGATCCAGCCGCTCAGGGTCGGGTCTATGTTGTGTCTTTCTAGAGCCGTGCTGATGCTTTTGAAGTTGGTTTTGTCAAAGGCGCCCTCGATGTCAATGAAGGCAGCCAGTGCTGAGCATTTGTGGTCCACTGCGCATTCAATTTTGGATATCACACTATGCAGTGCGGATTCTGTTGATTTGCCTGTGGAGTACGCATGCTGTTTTTTGTGGAGTGGCTTTGCCCGAAGAGGTCCGTCTCGGATGTGTCGATCACAGAGTCTCTCTAGGGTCTTTAGTAGAAAGGATGTGAGGCTTATGGGTCTGTACGCCTTGGGTTGTGTGTAGTCCGCTTTTCCCGGTTTTGGTATGAAGATGACTTTCACTTCGCGCCAGGCTAGAGGTACGTATCTTAGTGCTATGCAGGCCCGATAAATTTCTACCAGGCATGGTGTGATATGGTCAACCCCCCATTGTAGTAGGGCTGGGAAAATGCCATCTAGTCCTGCAGACTTGTAAGGCTGGAAGGTGTTGATAGCCCACTTTATTCGGTCCTGTGTTACTAGACTGTGGGCACTGGACCAGTCCTGTTCCGTTGGGGTCCAATTGGGCACAGCTTCCCAGGTCCTGTCCTCTAGGAGTTTGCAGTCTGGGAAGTGAGTCTCGAGAAGGACCTTGCTGGTTTCCTGGTCCGTTAGTGTGTATGAGTTGTCGGGTTTTTTCAGCGCGCCAAGGGTTCGGTCCTGATCTGTTGATAGGATCTTCCTTATTCTTGCGGCTTTACTATTGGTTTCGATGGATTCGCAGAATTTCCGCCATGCTGTCCTTCTGGCAGTTCTGATTCGCTTTTTGTATGTGTATTGGGTTTCTTTGTATCGCTCCCAGTCTTCCGGGAGTCGGGTGTTTTTGGCTTTATTGAATTGCTTCCGTAGTGTGTTTCTGAGCTTACCAAGTTCGGCGTTCCACCAGGGATTTCTCTCACTGTTGGTTTTTGGTGCTCTTAGTTTACAGCATGCATGGTATGCTTCGGTTATGTATTCTGACAGCTTTGTCACAGTGTATTCCAGTTGTGCCGGTTCTGTTATGGTTATTTGTGATAGGTGCCTAGCTAGCATAAAGGCTAGGAGGCGCTTGTACCCGGGCACATCGGTGCGCCGTGGGTTACGTCTCGGTTCGGGTCTCCTTGTGTTAGTAGTTAGTGTGAAGCGGATCCTTCTATGATCTGAGCAAGAAGGTTCGTCCGATACATGCCAGTTTGCTATAAGATTAGTCGCGTTTTCTGTAGCAAGAGTTAAGTCAATGATCGTTTGTCCTCGGACTGTGACCCAAGTGGGTTCAGAGCCTCGGTTAACGATGTTTAGGTTAGTAGAGAATAAATAGGTGGATAGTACCTCTCCTCTGGAGTTCGATGCCTCGCTACCCCAGAGCGGGTGATGGGCGTTTGAGTCGGTGCAGATGATCAGGTCCAGATCGGTGCTCTCGCAGTGCTGCACCAGGTCGGCCATTTCTTTTGGTGGACAGTCTATGTCCTCGCCCGGCATGTATACCGAGGCGAGTACAACATCTGGGAGTTCACCTACGGTGTGGAGCCTGACAGCTGTCAGATCTCTGGAACAGAATTGAGTGAGCAGCGTGGTAGGGATATCTTTGGGTATATAGACACAGGATCTGGGTTTGTCTGAGCTGTGTGTGTTGAGGATTAGCTTACCTCCGATGTTACTGAGGCCGCATATTCTGTTGTTCCTGATCCACGGCTCTTGGATCAGTGCAATTGTTCGGGGGTAAACCTCCAGTGCCCTGCGTAAGCTAGCCGTGGCAGTCTGGCTATGTTGGAGGTTTGTTTGGATGACGTTGAGTGGTGGTGACGGTGATGAGGGGGAGGGTTTAGTCGGTGGTGGATCCATCGGACAAAACCCCCGCCGCCTCCTCTCTGTACTGGCCTTCGTGCTGATCCCCCGGCGACGAAGCAAGAAGTTGCTCGCACCAGCCGGGAGATGCGGGTGGAATGCTGGCTGCGTCATCAGCCATCGCCGCGCGGGCCATGACCTCCTCCAGTTGGGCGATGTCTGTGTCGTCCGTCTGTGTCGCTGTCGGTGTCGTCGTCGGGTCCGTCGTGTTGTCCGAGGGCTGGGTCGTGGGCCAGAAGCGCACGTATATCGAACCTAGTAGGTACGATATCCGTCGCTCCCGTTCCATGACCCTTTTCACTTCCTCCGGTGGCACACCTAGGGTCAAATGAGTCCCGTAGTTGTCGCCACCGACGGCAGTTGCCCTGTATAGGGACCACCTGGCCATGTCATACCACGTGTTCTGACGAATCAGAACACTGTGGAGCCTCCTTATGTCACCTCTATAGCGAGGGACGAAAAGCGAGGCTCTGACACGGGTGGGCACGTCCGATTGTCTCAGTACCGTCAGTGTGAGGTCAGTGTTGGGGAGTTTGAGGAGGGGTACGTTATTGGTCAACCAGGTCAGGGCGTGGTCGTCCTCGCACCATATTTGTACTGTGCCCTCCGCTACCCGTGGGTATCCGCGGAAGGCAGGGAGTGGTGCTGTCGAGTCCGTGTCCATTAGTGCGTCCTCCAGGCCTGCTTTGACCAGCTCGGCCTCGTCTTGCGTCAAGTCTCTAGAGGGGGGAGGGAAGCAGATTGCTACGGCGAGCCGCGCAGGAATGTCCTTTGTGGCCCTCGCGTAGGTCCTCGGCTCCCCCTGGGCGGAGTGGACCCTTACACGCTTGGCGTCCCCCTGGAGCGTGCTCGGTGAAGCCGAGTCATCAGGGCGCTCCCTCTTCGCCGGCCCTGTACCGCTCGGTCCAGGCTGCGACGTTGAGATGCCAGGCTGGGTGGTGACGTCAGGGCGCAAGGATCCACCTCGCCTTCCTCTGTGGTGTCTCGGTCGGGATTTGTCGCGGGATGCGTCTGTGTTTGAGTGTTGGGGTCGCTTGGCGTCCCCGGCAGACTCTGTCGTGTGCAAGGGCTTTTCGCGCTGGGTTGCCCCTTCGCGGACCTGCCCCTGCACGCGTGGTTCCGCGTCCGGCTGCTTTTCGCGCTGGGTTACCCCATCGCGGACTTGCAGCTGGTCGCGTGTTTCCACGTTTGGCCGCTTTTCGCGCTGGGTTTCCCCTTCGCGGACTTGCGGCCGTTCTCTTTTTTCCACGTCCGGCCCCTTTTCGCGCCTGGTTTCCCCGTCGCGGTCTCGGGGCTGGTCGCGTACTACCTCTTCGGCGTCCGATCGCGCTTCGCGCCGGCTAGTGCCTTCGCGGGTGCCGCGCTTTCGGTCGCCTACTTTCCTCTCCCGGTTAGTGATTTTTCCGCGCTTCTTCAGCAGTCGTACTCTATCAACCGGGAGAGTGGTAGGGTCGTGAGGTTCGTTAGCCTTCCCCAGCACTCCCTGTCCGTGTCTGTCATAGTCTGGGTTGGTGGTGCTGTTCCGCACGATGCTCTGATCCCAGAGGCTCGAGGGAGGCAAGCACTTCGTCGTGGGTAAAGGCGCGTGGGTCGCAGCCGTGGTTGTTGTTTTTGGCGCGTTGGTCGCAGCCGGAGTTGTGTTTGCAGGCGCGTTAGTCGCTGCCTGTGTGTTGGGCGCTAAATCAGCAGCCGGCCGCGCTGAGAAGCACGGCAAGGTTTCGCAGGTAGTTGCCCCCCCCAGAATACGTTGGGGGCTGACCGCCGTAGCGGTGTGGGATTCCCCGGCTTGGCCGGAACCCACCTGGGTAGTTTCTTTGACTCTCTGCATTTTTTCATTGACGAGGGGGGGTGGGCTTTTTTTGGAATCGAGGTTGCCCGTCCTCTGGGACCGATGGGATGTAGGGATGGGAGGGAGGATGTTTGTTGGTAGGGTAAAGGTCATTGGGGGTCACCCTAGGTCTGGGATTTGGCCTAGGGATTTGGGGAATTGATGGGATTTTTATGGATAGGGAAGGGTTGGAATGATTAGGATTAATTGGTACATGGGATGAGGTGAGTGGGTTACCCTAAACCTGGGACTTGGTGTTCGGGCACTTCTCTTGTCCGGGATCTCTTTCGAGATGCTCCAGGTGCGAGATCGACTGCAGTCGGTCCCGCAGCCGGAGTTGGGCTATCCGCAACCTGCCCACCCGCTCGGTTGCAAGAGAAGAAGTGCCCGGCAGTCTGAGTCGCTCCACCACGGATGTACGTATACATACATGTTGGTTCGGCCCAGCTAGCCCCGAGAGAGTGCGGGTATTAGACAGTGTTAGTCAAATCTATAGAGAGCTCACGTGCGCAAACTTTTTGTGGACTAACAGTAGTAGCAATAGGCTCTTTTCCTACCTGTGGCACACTTTAGAGGGAGGATGGATTGTATTGAACTGGATGTTAGTTTTTTTGTGCGTATTGTTTTATCGGGTTATTATAAACTGAAGGTTTTGAGAACCAAGTTGTAGTTATTTTGAACCGGGGGAGTAGCAATGTAACTTAACCTACGTAAGTTTTTCCTAAGTTACTCGTAATCAAAGTAACTTTTAAATCACTGTAATAGAAAGATTCATAATTTTTTTTTTGTATTGTCCCTAAAAAAAAAAGAAAAAAAAAACTTAGTTTGTGGAAACTTGTAAATGGCCACTGTTAGCGCTAATTGTACATTAATTACGTAGATATTATTAGACTGTAACCTTTCTGAAGAATAAATAAATAAATCATTAAGTAGACTACATACTACTCGTATGGTATAAAATTATCAACTCAACTCACTGTGAAAAAGCGTAGAGTCAGTTATCGTTTTTCTTATTGCAGAAAATATCCATCAACCTATTAAAAATGTGTACAAAACATATTGGCCACTCTACCTACAATAATCATTCATTACGGCCTCATTGACTGGTATGCTGTCGACCGTCAGAAGTGAAAACAAAATACAAACGATATAGAACGGTATATATATAATATATATATATATATGTGTGTTGTCTTTGGTCCCTGGCCCTGACGCAATAGACAAAATTGTCAACATTTTTTTAAATTGATTTATAGGCTTTTGTCTACGCTGTATATTTATATTTTATGTCTCTTTGCTATTTCAATTTTCCTTTTTTTATTATTTGTAGTGTGCGTTTTGTTTGTGCAGAATAAATCGTTTTTCTTTCTTTTTTTTCTTTCAAACAGAATACTTTGCCATCACTCACTGACATATCGGATATACATTAAAAACGAGTACATCCCGAGGACAGCCGAACACATCCGAAGCAGGTATTTTTTTAATCGTCTTATAAACAAAACACGCGCTGTGTCGCTTACGGTAACAGTGGCGCGAGTTCAATTTATTTTTCCTATCCCAACGCACCTAAAGAAGTTTTCCCAAAACAATTTTACCTAAACTTGAAGACAGTTTAAATACCGTATATTGCCAACATCTAAAATGTGGTCTGGCAGTAGGAACTACTTGCACCAACTTGTCCGTTCAACAGCCGGTAAATTAGTGACAGCAATATTGCGTACCTAACAATGTAGAAGTGACAAGACAGGTAAACCAATGGCAACAACCAAGTTTTATATGGCTTAGGGCTGATTTTTCCAACTCCAAATAATTTCGAGGAATATTTATGAATTTTTAACTTTTCTTTCATACAAAATCTGTCAAACCTCAATTATATTCTACGAATAAAAATTATCTGTCGATTGAAAAATCAGCCGTAAGTCCACAAATAGGAACAAGCATTTCCATAAGGTGACTGTACTTACTACCTGTGCCTACTAGCCGTTTCCACTATCCGCCAGTAATTTAGTGACAGCAATATTGCGTGAGTCTTGAAGTTAAATCGATGTACGGAGGCAGTTAGTTAGGCGGGGCCTAATGTCCGTTTTATTGGTGTCCACTACGTGCCAGCTTGTGGGACAGGAAGTGGCGTGGAGTAGGTTAGGGCTACAATTTTTGGGGAAACTGATAGTTTATTTCATTTAGAGATAAATACTCTTTCCTTACAGGTTCTTTTGTTTTGGGTTTCTTAACCGACTCACTCCGTCGCATTGCATCGTCCGTCCGCGGTATCGTTTCGTTTTCGCGCAGCGTTCTTTCAGACTTTTTTCTTTTTGCTCGGTTCCTAAGGATCCTAGCGTGATGTTAACTTATAGGTTTCCTCAAGAAATGCAAGAAATCAAATGCAAGAATAATTTTCAAATCCGACTCTTAGTTCCAGAGATTAGCCCGTTCAAACAAACGAACTCTTCAGCTTTTTTATTAGCATAGATTTTTAGGTTTATTGTAATATAGTATGTAGGTAATTGTAGGAAGTAACTCATGAAGCCCATGCACTACAAAATGATATAGGTACCTAAAGCATTTGCGTTTTACATTAATATTATTTTTAAGTTATTTTCATGCCGCAAACTTTTTTCAGTCTGGAAAATGAGTAGCCGCGTTAACATGGCCCACCTTCATAAACTTTTACACACACAGCGACTCCACCCACGTCTCTACTCCTCTAGGCGTGAGACGTACGTACGGCGCCCTGCCATGAGATATTGTGTCTAACACATCACCTGGCGATACTTTATATTGTAACAACTATTATGTGCCTTTATTTACTTTGTTTCTCGTGAATTCGAGTTATAAGAGAATAAATGATGTGGTGAAATTACTCCACGTTTGCCGAGATCGGTCCGAGGATGGGTGACCAAACATTCCACACCGAGACCCTTCCCTGCCTTGGAAAACACGTTAAGCCGTTGTTGGTCCCGGTTCCTGTTGAAGAAGGCTGTCATTTGTAGATTTTTGACAGTCGTTGCGGGTAGTCAGAAACCCGAAAGTCTAACAACCAGTCTTACCAAGGGGTATCGTGTTACTCAACTTGTAGAGGTCAGATAGGCAGTCGCTCCATGTAGAATATTAGTATTTAGCTGCATCTAGTTATCGTTTCAGTTCAGTTTCAGTTAGAGTATTTACTCTAACTAAACAATGGTGAAACCCGCATCAAAATCCGTTGCGTAGTTTAACAAAAAGCGACTTTCATTTATAATACGTACCAATAGACGCTCGCAAAACGGTAAAGGAAAACATCGTAAGGAAACAGGTACGTCCTAGAATCGAAAAATTCGAAAGCATGTGACATCTACCAACCCGCACTGAGCCCGCGTGGTGGATTACAGCCCACTCCCGCTCACAGAGAGGAGGCCTGTGTCTCAGCAGCGGGAACACTACAGGCTGAATATGCTATTATAGATGCGCCAAAGCAAGCTAGTCTCTGGCGCGTAATAAAACAATTTCGGATTGCTATTTCCCGATTATATCGGGTATAAATTATAATGGATCATTTTAATGATTTGGTTTTGCATATCAAATGGGTGTTACAAACGCCTAATAAGGAAATTGGTGTTGCAGTAACTGTTGATTTGCAATTCGAACCACATCACCACGTAAATGGCAATTTCTAAACATGCTATTACAAACAGTTGGTGCATCAGGCTTGGTAGACGAATTGGCGTTATCAATATTTGATTCCTTTTTACTTCTCATCTATTGAGATGACACACACACAAAAAAAACAAACAAGAAAAATGACAGGTCTGAAGCCCAATTGCATCAAACAACTTTCGCTCTTAGACGACGATCAAAATGTATGAACATTAGAGGTATTTTTGACAGATTGAAACAGAGATTAGTATATGAGCGTACTTAAAATACGGGAACGGGCCTATTATGCGCAAAGCTGTACTCCCAGGAGGCTTGCAATATACAGATAATAGTATGCAACTACCATTTTTTCTACATTTTATAGACACTTAAATCCCCAAGCAAACTTTAAAGAACAATAAAGTCAAAGTCAAATAATTTACTTCAATTAGGCACTTAACTTTTGAATGTCAACATTTACAAGAAAATAGAACTGATTAAAGTTATTAATTATTCTTTCGTCTTTATTGAAACAAAAACATATTTTACAATTTGATTGTGTACAAAAATAGCTATTGTAAATTAGTAGGAAAATATGACGCAGCTATTAACACCTCCAAGATACATTCCAGGTGCAAGCACATACATAATCAGCCTATAATGTCCTCACTGCTGGGACACAGGCCTCCTCTCTTTGAGTGGGACTGGGCTGTAATCCACCAAGCGGACCCAGTGCGGGTTGGTAGATGTCACATGTCTTCGAAATGTTGGTTCTAGGACATGCCCCTATCCTTATGATGTTTTCCTTCACCGATTTGAGAGCAGTGGTGATGAAATAATTTACACAAAGCAATGCGCCTGTCTGGGTTTGAACCTACTACCTACAATTCGTAAGTCACAGCCGTTACCACTGAGAGAGCCGAGAGCCGTTACAAAAATCTATTTATCGACACATCCCCATCCCTAGTTAAACTAGAGGCAGAGGATACAGGATTAAAAAGGAAAACTCTGCTACAATAAAGAACGGTGGTTGACTGTTAAAGATAGTGATACAGTGGGGGGAAAGTTTTTGTTATTAGCCGACTGTGACCAGAGCATGTTATGGTTTTCTGTATGTTTGTGTGTGTTGTTTTAAGTGATGGTGGGGTGACACAAAGGAGTGTCTGGGATGTAAGTTATTGTTTTCAGTTTTGCGTAAGTGTTTACTAGTTGCGTGACTAGTTTTGGCTTCAAACAGAGCAGGCAAATTTAAGGGCTGTTCACGTTTAAACTTGAGTTATTGCAAGTTAATCGGTATGATAGTGGCATTGCTGACTGCCTAGGGTTCACAGGACACTTCTACTGCTACTTCTAATATCGTCTCTTATGCTAGGTACCGTCGAGGTTTTAGCCTGCATGGCTTTCCATGCTACCACCATGGATAGTTTATAAGTTGATGGCATGTATGATAAGATAAACACTATTTCATACTATGGGTAACTACAGTTTTGAGCCGTTTGGGATCATTCTCTCGACTCATTTCTCGCCGACTGATGATCGACACTACACGTGAATAGAAGGCTGGATCCATCTTTGGCCAAAGAATTAACATTGCCATTCAACTTGACAATGCTGCCAGTCTTCTGGGCACGTTTCCGGATAACAGCGATGGACGAGAACTTCGACGCCTAAGTGTCAAAAAAACAAAAGAATTATTTTTTTATTTAGCAACATAGTCATTTAATTCAGTACCTTGTGTAAATGGTTAGTATATTGTATATTATAATTTCAATGTTTATGAAATAAAGTAAATGTAGTATTTCATATTTTGAAGAATAGAAAATGGAACATTTGATCAGCTTGGAGAGCTAACAGTGCACTTTACGACGTGAAGTCGCTGCAAGTGTGCGTCGTTTCACAGAGGCTATTTTATTTACTTTGTAGCGGTATCTACAACGCAACATGGGAACAGCGCGTCATACTGACGTCACGCAAAATCCTGCATATCGCAAGCAGAGTTTACCGCACAACTAACATAGATACAACGGCCCCAAATTAATCATCGGGCAGTTGTCCACCAGACACAATACCCGTCTGGTCGGAGAGATCCTCCCTTTTCTATGGAGGATGAGTGAACTTTACACCCTGTTCCTCATACCTCTATACCTTCATAAAAATGCAAAAAAAAATATTTCTGATTAAGTAGTTTACAAGAACCCATTGTATACCAATCTGAATTAAGGTTCACATACTCATATGAAGTACAAACTTGATTCTAGTAACAGCTCTCAACAACAGTTTCTACAGCACAACAGTATTTATTGCAGTGCATTGTATTAATTAACGAGTATTGTAATCTTACAAATAAAACAGATTTGTTTAGACTCCTGTATTTTAAAGAAAGAGAAAGTTAAAAGTTAAAGGATAATTAACAAGTAACAAGGGCCAATTCCCGTAATTAAAAACGTTTAAAATCAAGTCGCAATCTCATCTCAGCTACAATCAATGTCAATAACTTATCAAAAATGTAGGGAAATTAGAGGTATTTTTGACAGATTGAGACTGAGATCAGACTGTGAACGTTCTTAAAAATCACGAGAATTGTTCCTAAGTTTTTTGTTTCCCTTCTCAAAAAAAGAGGCCTGTGTCCCAGCAGTGCAGCAGTGGGAACATTATAGGCTGATAATTTTTTTTTTTGTTGTAAACACCAGTGTAAATAGCAATTATTACTCGACTGACGACATTACTTTTATTTACTAAATTTAAACCTGCCTAGCCTCATCTCAACTATGTTCGGGTCAAATTCCAGTCTAACCGGATGTAGCTGAATTGGTGTTCAGGAAGCCGACCCCAACATCGTTGGGAAAAGGCTAGGCAGATTATGATGAGCCCCTTCGAGCACGTACTACATTTACAATTAATAAATTAATTACAATAACATTATTCGCGCCATAACTACCAATTCATAGCACACCTAAGCAATATCCTGATGTGACAAACGAGCAGTAATTTGTAAGTATCGATACATCGTAGTGCGGCGCTCATATCGATTTATGAGCTGTCATTAATCGATACTCTGATACTGATTTGTCGATGGTTGAGATTGCAGAATTAATATCGATAGTAGGAATATGTTAGATGTCACGATATGGTTGTCTGTGGTACGTTGTCACCTACGCAATAGATGGGAGTGTGTGACCATAAGATATTGAATTAATTCATCTTATTATTGATTACGTAGAAATTATTAACGTAGCAAAAACAAGTTTTGTGTTTTCTGTAATTAAACATCATTTTGAATGGTGTCGAGGTGTAGATACTGTCTGTTCCAAATCTATTTGATAAAAGTGTAAATAAACCCGGTTCAGGTCTTATTCTTACGCAACTACTCATAACTTATTCATCTGTATTTAGAAGGTTTCAACTTTATCCAACACTTATTGCATAAATAACATTATTAAATTGTAATTGAAAATTTATCGATGAAAATTGAAATTCTAAAGTTAATCCCAATTGTCAAATGAAAAATATCTGTAAGAGGTGATTTTAAATTAGAATTTTGGGTTTTAATAAACAAATAATCAAATCAAAGCAATATTTTATGTGTCACTACAAATTCGTTTTCTTAATCCATTTGTTTACATTTTCATTAAATACTTTTAGAACAGACCATGAATCCTCAAAAAAAAAACTTTATAAACAGATGAGTTCGCTTTCGATTTCTGTGCGGTCACTTTACTGATATTCGAAGTACCCGTAATAAAGATGCCTAAAACCACGTAGGTAACCCTCCAAGCCATCCCATAAACAGCCTATAAAGTTTCACTGATGGGACACAGGCCTCCTCTCTGTGACAGGGAGAGGGATGTAATCCACCACGCGGGCCTAGTGCGGGTTGGTAGATGTCGCATGTCTTCGAATTGTTGGTCACAATGTTTTCCTTCACTGTTTTGAGAGCAGTGGTGATAAAATAACACTACAACTCGTCCCTACCAGAATTCGCGGCCTTTACCACTGGACCACCACAGCTCATCATCAGATTTTTGCACAAAAAAATAACAACAAAACATCGATTTAAGTACATACATATTCCCCATTCAACGTCACCCTATTAGTATTTCCGACGAATTACTGCAAGTTTTTTTCCGCTAAAATATACTTACCAGTCTATTTAGAAAAATCACAATAAAAACATTTCTGGAACAATTAAGCGTGGAGTTTACAAAGCGCTGAAATATTGCGAGCAAACTTTGGGGGCGTTAAAAAGTTTTCGTTTTAGGGTATCCCGTACTAACTGAACCTGTGTTTTGATATTATGGAAATTTATTGTGAGTTGTCACCCTCGCTATTCTTTTTAACCGAATTTCAAAAAGGAGGAGTTTCTGGTTATATGTTTTTTTATGTATGTTCACCGATTTTTCCGTCGATTGTGGACCGATTTGAAAAAAATGTTTTTTGTTTGAAAGGGTCAATAAACGAAAATGCAGAACCAACGACACCAACTTCCGAAATTAAAGTAATTTTACACTTTGTGGCGTTTTTTTTTTTTGGAAGGCGGTTTTTTGTTTTGTAAAAAAGAAGAGAAGAAGATGCTAGAAGAAGCTTTAGAAGCTCCCCAACCTTAGTAATATCCTTCAAAATGATTCAGATTGAGATTATAGTGTGTTCCGCAATTATACTACGATAAAACTATTAGCCAGTTAGTGAGGCTGACTCATTTACTTAGGTAATATTGCAATTCGTGGAAGCTCTATCAGGTCTGTATTTTCATGCTGCTGCAGTAATTTAAAAGCTCTCTTTTAAAGCTGTCATCATTTCAAATGAAACAATACGAAAGCGAACGCATTTTTTTTTAGGGTTCCGTACCGAAAGGTTAAAAACGGAACCCTATTACAAAGACTCCACTGTCTGTCTGTCACCAGGCTGTATCTCATGAACCGTGGTAGCTAGATAGTTGAAATTTTCACAGAATGTGTATTTCTGTTGCCGTTATAACATCAAATACTAAAAACAGAATAAAATAAATATTTAAAGGGGCTGATTTTTTTGCCGTTATTTTATATGTATACCTACATATAAAATAACGGCAAAAAAATCAGTGTTAAATATTGTATGGTGGTACGGAACCCTTCGTGTGCGAGTCCAACTCGCACTTGACCGGTTTTTTTACTTCTGCGGCGATTCAATAATTGGATGAGAATTGAAAGTGGAAAGGAATTGCAGATTTTTTTATGGAGCCTGGCATACTTACCTACTGTAGCGCCATTTTGATATTTTTTTCAAAACACTTAGCCGCCACGCATGAAACCTATAAAAATCGATAGCTGACATCACTGCAAACGGAAAATATAATAGGACCAAACACCAAAAACAGAATGGCGGACAGGTTGGTATGCCACGATACCTTCAAAGCCCTTTCAAAGACGCGTCACGTTTACATTTCGTTACATGAGAGAGAAAAAGTATGTAACTCTCTCCGTCTCTCATACTAAATCTCTCTTTTTTTTTAAGTTTCTCCTCTATCACTTGGACGGTGACACCACAGAGAGAGCAGTGGTGGCCCAGTAGTATCGGCCCAGACTTACGAGTTGTAGGTCGTAGGTTCAAACCCAGACAGGCACTTTACTTTGTGTAAATTATTCCATCACCACTGCACTGCTCACAAAACGGTGAAGGAAAACATCGTGAGGAAACCGGCATGTCCTAGAAACAAAATTTCGAAGACATGTGACATCTACCAACCCGCACTGGGTCCGCGTGCTGGATTACGGCCCACTCCCTCTCATAGCGAGGAGACCTGTCTCCCAGCAGTGGGAACATTATAGGCTGAATATCCTAACACCACAGGGTCTTGTCCTGTATCTAGAACTAAACTACCCTATTCAATTCTCGATCACAACTCGCTCCAAAATTTAACAGTAAGAGCCCCCACATTAAAACCCTACCGCGGGTGTTATGAGCCCCCAATATGGTTTTCACAAATCGCTTGTCTGTCTGTCTACACAACAAGTTAATCCCTGTTTAAGGACGAGTTCCACGACAAGTTTTTCACAATTTTGCTTTGATAAATTGACGCATTCGCTGTCGCGTTTGGGGATCGTAAAACCACAAAAGTGATTTGGGTGTGAGTGAAAGTTGGTTTGATATTTCTGTATATCTGTTGTTATAATTGTTAGATGAGTGTCCTTATTCAATTTTTATAATGGGATGGATAATATCAGCCTCTATCATTCGTTATTTATGTCTTAACTAGCCGTACTCGTGAATTCGTTTACGTGGATGTCGGATATCAATAATGCGTTGCTTACTAAGTGTGGATACACACGAGCGAGACGCGTCGACGACAGAGGCAACTACAACCGCCGACGCGTGTCGCTCGTGTGTAGCCACACTTAGTTGTTCTGCACAACATTGTTTAGCTCCGATACCATCTTGCGGACTGGCTATATTTTTTCCACAGATGAGCTAGATAATTAGATAGTTTAGCTTTTTATTGTGGTGCGTATTGTCACGAAATAAAAAGAAGGATTGCGAAGATGAATAAATACGACCATTTAAAATCAATCACTCATAATAAATTAACCTAGAATTCGGCCACTTTTCTTAGAAATCTAAAACAGTACAAAGAGATGTTGATTAATAACTTGAAGTTTATTTCACCAAACAAATATCGGAGCTGTCAGAGTAAAGTAATTAAATGAAAGATACGATTAACTTAGTACAATAAAATTGCGTTGTTTTTATTTAATTTAATTTAATATTCATTAATTTCTTTTGTCTTTACTTTCTTTCTTATTTAGCTCTTTTTAAAAAAAATCGTTAGAAAATTATTAGGACATAAAATAGAAAAAAAAATTTTTATGGTTCTCTTATATTGAAGTTTAAGAGATTTTGGGGAGATCTATCCGAATGTTGTTGTCTCGAACCGGTATACAGGGTGACAAGGACAATCTGTCAATTTTTTTTAATAGATTTTCAACGTTATCGCTAAAACATAAGGTTCAAAGTTGATTGGGAAAATTTGACAGTTTCGGGTAGCTTTATGTGCTGGCGTCTATACCTACAGCACATACTACAGTAAGGACAAACATAAATTATATATAGGTAGTAAAAACAGCTGACAAAAGAAAATTACACCTTCATAGACTTGTGAAAAACACTCTTCATTTTAAAATTGAATGTGACATTTTTCTTCTTGAATTTTTATTTCCCTTTGTCAAAGTAACGAACAGAAAACCGAATACCACTGACAACAGAAAATAAAATAAAAGCACAATTTGAAACCGTCCAGATATTTTAGATGTAGCAACACACATACATACATACATACCTACCCACAATTATTCGTCTACCTCTAACTATGTACATATTACGAAAGAGTGAGAGAGATGGACATGGAAAAAGTTACGGGATAGAAAGAGACAGAGGATGTCGTAGTTTCATATTGTCCTCATCTCAATATTGAGATTAAAAGTGACGCTTGGCTTGGCGCAAATTATTAGACGTAGGGTCAGCAAAAACGGGCGATGTAAATAATATAATATCATTACGGTAGTGTGTAGCGGGTAGTTTTGTTTTCTGGTGGTGCAAAAAGAGGGTAGTCGGTAATTTGTAATGGGGAGAGATGTAATATGGGCTAATGAGATTTGTTAGACAAATCTTTAGTTGTCCCTAAATGCTTAACAGAAGCAAAGTTTAAGCTAAATTTGAACCTTTAATGCTTTTGAAGTGAAAACTTCCTTAAGGCACTTTGCGCTGTTTCTGAACAGTGAATAAAACTGAACCGTCACGCTCGAGTCGGTGACGCTAAAATAGCTGTGTCCCTACCGAATGATCCAGCACCTCAGCCATTTGGCGCGCTCCGTGTGGACGATCGTGTGTGTCACTATTCGGAACTACAGTCCGCGCGGAACTAGTTGGCCGCGCCTTAGGTATGTGAGCGGTGGGACGGAGGGGCGGGGACGCTTTGTGTGAAAGAATCTCCAATCCACGATGGACACTCCATGATCGTGGGCATCCAGTGTGGACCCAGCTAGTCGGGTATACTCGGCTCTAGTCGATCGGTGACACTTCTAACTGATAATGCAATCACTATTAACTGATAATGCAACATCACATTGAAGTGCCCCAGATCAAGAACAGTAATTACTTTGAGAAATTTTTGATTATGAATAATGTGACAGGTAACAACATAACATATCATCAATATTTCATCCGCGTCTTTCTACATCGTTCTCACATGTATAATTTTAACATAAATTATGTAACCAATATTTTGTAACAATTTTATGATTTAAAAGAGTGTCCGTGGAGTTTCTTGCCTATTCTTCTCCATAGGTACCTACGGTTTGGAATGGGACTAGCTTCATCTTTCTGACTGACCGACCCCTTGACAATTCAAAAGTGCCTGTAATTGGTTCATTTGAAATAAATGCATTGAGTTTGAGTTCATAGCTGTGATCTCCAAAGGGTTAGGCACTGGTGTGCCTATAGTAGGTACACTATTTCATCAGTTATGATTAGTCCCATGTAATAGGGGGCGAATTTCATCAACCGGGCACAACCAAATCCAAACTCCGGGCTGCTACTGAGAATACTTAAATTTGGCCAAAACTTTAAAGAAATGCGTAACACACTATCACCATCTGAATTATTTTTAAGGACCTATTGCTAATCCATTGCTTCATGTTATGTTCGAAAAATTTGTCTGCTCATTAATGTTGAATTGTCAAAATAAAAACATGAATATGAAAAAATTAATAAAAATGTGTTTATTTATTTATTAAGGTACGCCAACAGCTTCTATGTATACCTAATATTTTATATCTTAAGGACACAATAGTCTCGGTCTTAAAATTATGTTATGGGTTACACAATAATCCTGCAGGAAACTTCAGAAATAACAGTGGCTACTACTGAGTGTGCAATAACACTCTTAGTCCAAATAGATTGAGCTGCGTTACTTAAAAGTTCCAGCCCATGGGACAAAACCAAACCATACACACTTGAAATGGGAGAGAAAAAGCTCAGACACTCAACCACTCAATAATATTTAAAAATTAATTCCCCCTGCCTCTGCTGACGCTACCAAGTCAGACCTCACTTCACTGAAACGTAGCACTGCAGGCGACGTTTTTGCGCACCGTACCTCTGACACAGACACTGAGACACCTTTTTATGTAAAGACGGAGACAAGATATACTGGATTACTAGATAAGGTTTTGTTTTATACAAATTAAGGATTAGATTTTCTAATTGGAATTATAAATTCCAACTAAAAAAACTAAACCTTAATTTGCTTTTTCTTCTTGTAGTACTAGTAGAAATTACCTTAGTAAAGATATCATTTTAAGTAGATTAGTATGCAGCTAGTAATTATGGACACCTCTACAGCTTGAATGAAACTAGAACTGAATTTAGTGTTGTTCTTAAGGATTCAATCAAAAAGTTGTTTGAAGCAGCAACATTCTTTTAAATATGGGCAATGCTCGGAGTTAGAGAGTAAGCAAACTGAAGTGGCAGTGGGCTGGCCATGTTTATCAAAAGGACTGATGGCCGCGAATCATATTTAGATCAACATACAGCCTGATACTGACCTTCAAATTGCAAAAACGTAAGAAAATTTTAATTCGCGGACTCTGATCCTTTCGCCTTAACCGCTTGAGGTATCGTTTTTAAATAACTGATCATTCATATTGAGATAAGCCGTGAGGCACATACTATTTAATTGTAGTTCAAAACATTATTTTATTTATTTATTTAAACTTTTCGCACAAAAAGATACAAAGGCGGACTTAATGCCTTAGGCATTCTCTACCAGTCAACCAAGGGTGTTGAAGAGATTAGATGAGATTATTTTCGCCTTTTTATTTTATTATTTGTATTTGTGTATCACGAACTGTGTCCAAATAAACGTTATTCTTTTTTTATTTTAACAATGGACATTCCCAAGCTATCTCATCCAGTGACCGAAACATCTATCTCACATTGGGACACCGAGAATACGTCTTTCTTTGCCTCTGTTTGACTATTTACCAGCTTTGAATACAACTGTTGTTAATATCATTCCGAGCACTCTGTTTACTGTGTCAATATTTTACTTTTTATGGAAGTATTGGGGCAGCTCCGCTGATAGGTAGGTACATTGTAAGGACAGGATCATTTTCAATTGATACATCTCATCATCATCTGCGTAGCCTTTTCCCAACTATCTATATGTTGGGTTCGGTTTCCAGTCTAACCGAATGCAGCTAAATACCAGTATTTTACATGGAGCGACTGCCAATCAGACCTACACTAGACCTAGACTATACGAATCTATCTCATTAACCGTTGATTTTTTGCTCCAAAGATTAAACAAAAAGTTCTCCCATTTCGGTTGCAATTTTTTTTTTATTATTATAAATATCTATCTAACTAGCCTGTACTGTCCCACTGCTGGGCAAAGGCCTCCCTTTTCCTTTTCCACACAATTCTGTCTTTTGCGAGTGTCGGCCAGTCAATGCGGTAGAATTATAAATATATTTTATTTTAAATCTAACTTTTATATCTCTTACATAGGTACATGAATTCTTTAAAGAAATGGATGCTAAACTAACTAAACGTTTTCTTGTGGAGAAGAGTCTACTTTTAGGTGCATCTGCTGATTCTCGAGAAAGAATAGAAGAGACCATAAACAAGTTAACTGCAATAAAACAGCGAACAATTTATCTTTATCTAAGTATTTCCAAGCAATTAGGAGAACGTTTCGTTACGATTACCATCACAGGACATATAGACTGGAACATACCTATAAAAATAAAAATGCGAAAAAAAATAACAGCTGTTCCCTACATTTTGACGAATTATGCGAATATAAATGTAGGAAACAGCTGATTTTTTTTCGCGATTTCAGGTTTGGTCCAATAGTAAAAGTAGTTTTCATAATGATGAGTACAATCTCCCATTTCGGTTTGTCGCATGTATTCAATTTCAACCTGTATATGTCCTCGAAACTGCAGTTACCGGACACTTAATGGTGCGTTGTTGCGTAATCCGCTAGATAACTAATACATAGTTAATACACTGAAGTGTAGTTAGTATAATTGGCTTCCAATCGGGCCTCAACGTCCAATAATCTAGATTCTAAGCCTGTCCTAATTACTTAGGTAAGTACTGCAAGATTCGGGAATTGTGAGCAGAAGGTTCAAACACTGGAATTAACTGGGCGTTGTTTGACGAATATAATAGTCAGGAAATACGAGACAAAATGGAATCCGACTTCCCAATTTCCCAGAATTAAATATGTTAGTATACAGAGTGGCGAATAAGTTATTACAAGTTGTTATCAGACTGTTAAAATAAAAACAGATTTTTTCAATCAAAATAAATAGCCTAAAAATATGCACGAAATGAACAAATGAACCATCTTTGATAATTAGGCACTATACACACGCGGACGATAGTATCAACATTTCAACACAAACTTCACGGTATTATTACGAAATAATTATTACGAAAAAAGGTCACACGACTAGAATATGAATTATTGTTATTAAATTGTTTGTGTTTAAAATACGTAATGTAGAATAACGTGGTTTCAATTGATGTGACAACATAATAACATAATCGCCACTATGCGTAATGTCCAGTTAGTTCTTTATTCATTAAATTATACCACCTAATTACGGCGCAGGAAAACATATTTAGAAAATCTAGGATCAATACGAAATTAATTATTAATTAGTAGAGCTTTGAGAAGGTCTGCTAGTTAGGAGAATTGTTGCTGTGTTCAGCGGGGTTATTGCGTAACACTCTTTCCGTCACAATTTGAATCATTTTATTGCTAATCCATTGCTTCATATGTTCGAAAATGTGTCTGCTCAACAACGTAAGTAACGCAATGAATATTGTTGAACTGTCAAAATGAAAGACATTTCTACCCTTCGTTGGGTGTTTTCGTGATAATTACAGTATTTGAGATGAGACATTACATTCAGCTTATTCTCTAGGTTGCCAATACACCTGCGAATGATCAATTCAAATTCAAAATACACACATCAAAAGTGTCTAGGGATCAAGCATTTTTATGCGGATTTCTTGAGATTGAGATGTGGCTTTGTAATAAATTTATGATTTTATAAATTTATATGGATCCTTTTTGGTGCATTTCATAATTTGAATCAGGAACTGTGAATCAAATTCGAGTAAAAGATGAAAATCAGCTGTCAATATTTTCCCTATAAAAACATACAACGCATTGAAGACATTATTAGTGCTACTGTTTCCCTACTACTGATTAAAACCAACGTTATTATGGAGCGGCGACGTCATTTAAGCAGGGAAGAAATGCTCAGAGCCGTGGGAATGATAGAAGCTGGTTCCCGGCAACGTACTGTAGCTTTAGCTCTGAATACAAGTCAGAGTGTTATCAGTCGACTTTGGACACGTTACCGAAGCACTGGTACCGTGGCTGAGCGCCATGGAGGACGGTATCGCTGCACCACACGGAGACAAGACCGATACATTCAAATCTTAACTCGAAGAGCTCCAACAATAACCGCCATGATGTTAGCCGTGAGGCTTCATCACTCTTCAGGGAACTTAATTAGCGACCAAACAGTCAGAAACCGCTTGCATGAAGTGAACCTTCATTCCCGAAGACCGCTACGGGTACCACCTATAGCAATGCACAATCGTAGGATTCGATATCAATGGGCTCTTGAACACAGAAATTGGGCAGAAGAACAATGGCGTTTCGTGTGCTTTTCTGATGAGTCTCGTTTTGGTATGAGACCGGATACAAGACGTATACGACACTGGAGAACCCCTGGACGCCAACAGCGATTAAAATCCTGCCAGGAAGTCCATCCTTATAGTGGTGGAACCATCATGGTATGGGCGGGTATTTGGATCGGCGGAAGAACTGAGTTGATTTGGATCAGAGGCAACCTCAACGCTCAAATTTATGCTGAGACGATTGTATCAGACGTCATCGTTCCTCTACAAGTGCAAATCGGTCCCTTATTTCAGTTAATGCATGATAATGCACGACCGCACACCGCAAGAGTTGTAAGACAGACTCTCGCCGCAGCTAACATCAATGTCCTGCCCTGGCCTGCTCAGTCGCCAGACTTGAACCCGATTGAGCATGCATGGGATATGCTACAGAGAAGAGCTCTGCCGAATATGGAGGGTATCCAGTCGCATGAAGACCTTTTTTTGTTGTTGCAACGAACATGGGCGGCCATTCCACAGCGTGATTTGGATGAACTCATTTTGAGTATGCCAAACCGATGTTCTTGTGTTGTTAGTGTTCGCGGTAGAAACACGGATTATTAATTGTTTAAGTTACCCAATAAAATTTTAAAGAAAACTGTTATTTCAGTCTTTTTTTCGAACATTTGTGTTAGTGGTTCAAATGTCAAAAATCCCTTTATTAGGAAAATGGCAAATTTCTTTATTAATGCAAAGGTGACTTGGTTTATCGTTACTGTGACAAACGAAAACACTTTATTTGATGAATCCTTACAGAACATTTTAATTAATATCAATCAGGAGAAAAGTTATTGCAAAAATATATGTTGATCCCTAGACACTTTTGATGTGTGTATTTATTTTCACACTAGCTATGCCCGCGACTTCGTTCACGTGGATGTCGGGTACCAATAATGTATCGCTTATAGAAAGTGTAGGTACCACTCCTCCATTGAAAAGGAAGAATCTTTTTTCTCTTACAAATTTTTTTTTCGCGAAACCCTAATTCCTTTTCTAAATAATAAAGTCGCCTAAGTTACTCCTTTTAACATCAAGTATCTGCCAGTGAAAGTCACGTCAAAATCGGTCTAGTCGTTTCGGGGATTCGTCGGAACAAATGTTTAATTTTTTTATTTTTGACATTACAAACAGACACTTCAATTGTATTTATTTGTACAGACGCCAGCACATCAAGCTACCCCAAACTGTCAAATTTTCCCAATCAACCTTGAACCTTATGGTGTAGCGATAAAATTGAAAATCTATCAAAGAAATTTGACAGATTGTAGTAGGTTGATGTGTTGGCGCCTGTACTGATAAACCTACATGGGTACTTATGAAACTTCAAAAGCTAGGTGTACAGTTTCTATTGGTCGTTTCCTATGGAGAAGAGCCGGCAAGAAATATCCATGGTGAAATGCTCTTTGTAGGTATTTTCAGTTCCAGACAGGCTGAAATAATTATTAATTACTAGCGCGCCCCGCGGTTTCACCCTCGTAAGTGTCGTTCCTTGGGAATATCGGGATAAAAAGTATCCTGTGCGTTATTCTGATGTATAAGCTATTATTACTGTAAAGTTTCATCAAAATCCATTCTGTAGTTTTTGCGTGAAGGATTAACAAACATCCATCATCCATCCATCCTCACAAACTTTCGCGTTTATAATACTAGCTGCGCCCCGCGGTTTCACCCGCATTAGTGTCGACCCCGTGGGAATATCGGGATAAAACAAACATTATAAATACACGCACACACTCACAAACTTTTTGCTTTTTAATATTAGTGTAGTAGGATATTCTGTATCCGGAGTTGATTTTCTAACCGTACCTACCTGTCTGTTTCCGATCCCCGAATCCCGAATCCCGAAAGGCCGGAATTTAATTTCTTATCGGAGCTTATAAGTGGTAATTACGTTATCTTGAAATCTATCCCTGGCCTTAAAAATACGACCTTTTCTTTTACAAAAAAGTTTGGAAAAGTGTCTGTTTCAGCAAACTTTTCAGTGATAAAACTTTTGTACGTACAAGACTTACGTTTAATTGCCATGGGTATGGTAGGTAATAACAGCCGCATGGGTCGATCGATCAGGTTAAGCTACGCTTGCCACGGTTGGTCCGTGGATGGGTGACCATCTTCACATACCGAGACCCCTCCGTGCTGTCATCATTCGTGGATCTTTGACAGCCGTTACGGGTCGTCAGAAGCCCGCAGGTCTGACAACCAGTCTTACTATGGGACATCGTATTACCCAGTAACTAGGTTGTGGCGGTCAGATAGACTAGCCTTAACATCTTTCACAAAATCCATCCATCTTTTTTTGGTTTTCCCTTATTCTTATTTAGCTCATTTATAAATTAATTTAAACTACAAATATAAATAGGTAATTAAAGTGTTTGTTTGTAATGTCAAAACAACATTTTTTAAATAAGCTTGCTAAATATTTATTTAAATACGAGTACCTATGGCACATATAACAAAAAAAAAAATTTTTTTTATCTCCCTGTCTCTTTGTTGCGGTTAATCTCCGCAACTGCTGGACATAGGCTACTTTTTATCGACATATCACGCAGGCGAAGCCGCGGGCGTAAGTTAGTATTCTAGTTAAAAAAAATAGCCAGTCAGCAAGGGAATACCCAGCTCCGCCACACCTATAAAAATATAAATTCCCCTCTCAAAGTTTAGCTGTAAATTCTTTTAAACCTCTTTTAATTCTTCCGCACAAAGTTTATTGGTGTTACCCATCGTAATATATCTGGCCTTACATTAAAGGTATTGGCTTAGTTAACATTGTATAAGGCGCGTAGACTGTGGTCACGTTTGAGCCATTAGGAGGAAAAAGTTCTACGGACATGCGTTGGTGATTCTCAGTTATACAAATCGCGAAAAAAAATCAGCTGTTCCCTACATTTTGACGAGTTATGCGAACATAAATGTAGGGAACAGCAGATTTTTTTTCGCGATTTCAGGTTCGGTCCCATAGTAAAAGTTGCTCATAATGATGAGTACAATCTCCCATTTCGATTTGTCGCATGTTTTCAATTTCAACCTGTATAGGTAAACTCGCTTCTGCCCGCGACTTCGTTCGCATGGAAGTCGTAAGATAGACACAATGCCTAAACTAAAATAACAGCTACATTTTCGTTTAGCGTTCTTTCTGACTTTTGTTTTTACTCGGCTCCTAAGGGCCCTAGCGTAATATTAAATAGCCTATAACCTTCCTTCCTTCCAAGGAAGGCTATACCTCCATTAGGAATTGGGCTATAAAATGTAAAAAGAATTTTTCAAATCCGACCGGTAGTTTCAAACAAACTCTTCAGTTAATTACTAGTATAGAATAATATTGGTCATATAAAATAGTGTTACAGCCAAATTATAAGACCGATTTTAAAAGACAATGACCAAATCACTATGGGAAGTGGTGCATGATTTTTTTACCGCGGCCATCGTTGAGAGGTTAGTCTGTATATGATAAGCCTATCCCACAAATGAATTGATAAACGATTTTGCTACAAATGCAGTCCGAGATGATATATTTGAACTTGAATTTTTATGTAAGAAATAATGAAGTCATCTAGAAAAACACGTATGGTACACAAATAACAAGAGAGAAGCAGTGAGTGTTTGAACGAAACAAAAACCGCGACGCGCAACGGTTCAGGCACAGATAAAAAATCCTAGGTTGAGACATAAGCTCTAAGCTGTACGACCTGCATTTTGATGTTAAATAAGTAAAAATTTTTTTTTCTACTAACGTCTGCTCCAGCTTCGCACGGATGCAATTTTTTTTTTGAACTTTTTCTTTCTTTCCTACAAACCTTGTCCTCACAATACCGAACACAACGAAAAAAGAATTTGCGAAATCGGTTCAGCTGCTCTTGAGATTTGCGCTTTTAGCAATTCATTTTTATATTTTTATATTTTCTATATAACTCGGTTCAGACTGATGTTAGGTTATGTTACCGCATATTAACTTTTGTTCATCATATTATTCTCCATCAAATTAATTACGTTTGCATGACGGCCTGAAAAAAAATAATGCACCATTTTTGGTCATTGGCTTTTTCCATAGAAACAGAGATTTTCAGTTATCTTTTTTTAAATAAGACATTAACTTAAAATATCAACTGGTCTGGAGTCTTATCCAGTGGCGCAGCAGAGGGGATCATCCACCGGGCGAAGGGATCTTCTAATATAGAAAAGGATTGAATTGATCACCAAACTTGCTGACAGCGTTTTGGCAAATTCTGGCCACGGGATCCAAGATTTTTCTCCGTGTCTTACCATTTTAACGTTACAAAAAAATATCACATTTTGTGAACCACAGTGTATAAAAATCGTATCTCTAAGCCTCAGCTCTAAGCTCTCAATAAGACAAATTGGCGTTGACAACATAAGAACAGGTGTTGAGGGCTGTCTCTGTTTATGAGGACGTTCAAAAAACCGATTGAACCGATTTTCTTGAATCATAGCTAAGAAAACTCTCGATTAAGTCACCTTTCAAAAGAATCTAAATCGGTTCAGCCATTTGGGAGCTACGATGCCGCAGATAGACACACAGATACACACGTTAAACTTATAACACCCCTCCGTTTCCGTCCGAGGTTAAAAAGAGCTAGTTGACAGCCTCATT
This sequence comes from Gortyna flavago, assembly GCA_963669345.1. NCBI lineage: Eukaryota > Metazoa > Arthropoda > Insecta > Lepidoptera > Noctuidae > Gortyna > Gortyna flavago. Next base: position 10,084,916 of record OY770150.1, on the reverse strand, counting down.
TGAATAACAGATTTTTGATTCATAGATTAGGTTCGGTTAGACTGTAAGCTAACCTTAACAAAGTTGGGAAAAGGCTAGGCAGATTGATTGATAGACTGCGATCGATGATCTCCATTCTATGTGACTTGTCCATTCGGCGCCAGCGACACGAAATGAAGAAAGGCGATGATGATGATGGTGATGTCCCCAACATACTATAAGCTCATAAATTCGGCAACGATCGTCAATTAATTATTGTAGAACTAGACAATGATCGCAGACCTAATGAGTCGAAACTACGGACTGCACAATTAGCGTGTGATTTATAGTGTCGCGGTGCAAGTTGGAGTGCTGGACGTATTGAGAAATGACTAATCAAATCAAAATCAGTTACCTATTTACATAAAATGTGGTAATTAATACAAGACCGGTTCTGTGCTTCTCGCATCCAGCGAATACCTGCAGCCTTCACAAGGTCATCGGTCCACCTTGTGGGGAGGCCTTCCAACGCTACGTCTTTCGGTACACAGTCGCCAGTTCAGAAATTTTCGGCCCCATCGGCCATCTGTTCTACAAGAGACGGTTACATATAAAATTCAGTGTAAAAACACATTTCGCCATTTAGTGAAGGCATGCAAATATTAAGTAGAAAAAGTAGATAGTTACTTAAAACAGTAATCCTACAACTAAGTAGGTATAGACAAAAAATATAAATATTTATTGAGTATTAAATTAGAGTAAAAGGTTAGCTTTAATATAATTATTTATAAGCTCCATTGCACTCCTAATCCATCTCTCCGACTCGGCGCGTACCAAATGTGGTACGATACAATAGAAAATCAATTTTGTCTCATTAGCCGTTGTTAAGGTGTTAATCTAAGCTTACCTTTTTAGTATTGAACTAGGGAATAAATGTAACCAGATATAAGGGCGATTATAAATCATCATCTGCCTAGACTTTTCCCAACTACATATTTTGGGTTCGGCTTGCAGTCTAACCGGATGCAACTGAATACCAGTATTTTAAATGGAGCAACTGCCTATCTGACCTCCACAACTCAGTAACGGGGTAATACGATACCCCTTGGTAAGATTGGTTGTCAGACTTTAGTGCTTCTGACTATAAGTAACTATAAGTAGTAAGATTGTCAAAGATCCACAATTGACAGCCGGGACCAACGGCTTATCATCGCTAAACTAACGAGGCAGTCTGTTAAAGTTAACATGCTGATTGTTGCTAACCTAAAAATATACGACAAAAATAAAGATTTATATTAAAACAGATGGCAAAAAGATAAATATTGAACAAACCTACGCAAATGTGAAAATTTGTTATTTTATTTTATTTCAATTCTGATATTAAAATGAATAAGGATTCGAAACTCTTACAGTAGGCCACACGTCAGTAATATTTCATAAAACTGTCAAGGAATGACAGTTATAATTTGATTATATGGACAGTTTAAGTCGGTAGAAACGAAACGCTCGGGTCATGGGCCCGAGTGCGCGTCTCCTTTTAAGGAAATTTCTCGCCAAGTAGTCGACACTTCAAGTGAGCAGAGAGCTGGGTCGTTCTTTGGCCAAAGAATTAGCATTGCCATTCAACATGGCATTGCTGCCAGTCTTCTGGGCACGTTTGCGGATGACAGCGATGCGGACGAGTACTTCGACGCTTAAGTGTCCTTCTGTTTTTATTTGTATAATTATTCATTTAATTTAGTACCTACTGTAAATTTACTGACACTTATTGTATTGTAAATGGACAAGTCAAGTAACTACTCAACTACATACTTACAGTAAATGCCAGTTAGTAGTCAATTTTCTTAACAATTAATTTCCCTGGCTGTCCTATTAAAACACAATATTTATTTATAATTAATTACAACGGCTTGCGCCAATGACAGTAATTAACAGGTAAAAAAAAACTAAACATATTACATAATTAACATAATTCAAAAACAAATAACAAATCAGAGATCAAACATACATAGCAATAACTTTAAGAAGAGAAATTAAAATAAAATCTAATAAAGTGATAACAGCATACAACTTATTTACCTAACAAACGTAGCTTTCACAGAACATGAGACAATTTGACATGATCACCCTGAGTGTATCATTAAAGATGTCACATTCCGGGACTGTCTCCATTAAGGAGTTTATATGTTTAATATCGAGCGTAAGAAAGCAACTTCTTACTACCACATCATAAAACATAGTAAAATCTAGACTTTCGTAAAATAGTCTTATTTAATACTTGCACAGCAGCACAAAGCTTAATAGATGGAAGTGCTATGTGCGCACATTTGCGATCTGTTTGACTGCAACACAGTTTGTTTGCGCTTTGTCCGAATTTACATCTTACAGATACTTTAATTAGTTTTGAAAATACGGAAAATATCCTCCCGCAGTCAGTCGGAGAGAATTTCAATGTATTTTTTTTTTGTTTTTTACAGAATGTTGAGCTCTTTGCGGTGAGGAAATAAGAAATGGAAGAAATGGGGGATGTATAACATTTTGTATAATTCAAAATCCATAATAATACTCGTAAATGCGAAAGTGTATCTGTCTGTCTATTACCTCTTCACGTTTAAACCGCTGAACAGATTTAGATGAAATTTGGTATAGAGATATTTTGTGTCCTGAGAAAAAACATAGATTAGTTTTTATCCTAGAAATCATCCTTTAAGGGGGTGAAAAGGGGAGTGGAAGTTTGTATGGGGAATCAATAACCGCTGAACAGATTTAGGTGAAATTTGGCACCTGGGTAGACCATCACTACCTTATTCCTACGGGATCGAGACTTACACGGGTGAAACCGCGGTGCGCTGCTAGTAAAGGTATAAAGGGGAAAAATCTCTTTGTGTGGTTCTTGTAAAAGAATAATATTCTACTTTATCACCCGAGGATGTCTTCAAGACTTATTTTATACACAAAATCACGTCTGTATTCCTCTAAGAGGTAGACAGTTGGTATAGTATTTCGCCTGTTATGTTTAGTCCAAGGTTATAAGTAGGGGATGAGCCTATTGCCATAAACCGAGCACAAATTCAGACTAAGGGCAGTTTCGCACTACGTCCGATCCGAATCCGAGAATTGCCGGTCCGAAGTGACCATAGTCCTATTTGTATGAGGGCTTGCGCACTAGATCCGAACTGAATCCGTCCGAATTTAGAACATTTCCAATTCGGATTGAAGTCAGATCTTTAATTCGGATTCGGATCGGCTGTAGTGTGAAACTGTTCTAAGGGTTGCTATTGAGAAAGTTCAAGCTCAAAAATAGTTTTCCCGACGAGGGGACCGAACCATGGAGCCCAGGCTCAGCAGTCCCAACTGCGACAACTATACCAACGAGGCAATTAGCACCCTAATTCCGTAACAATTAGCACCCTAATTCCGTAACAATTAGGACCCTAATTCCGTAACACAGTTCCAATCACAATCCGAGAGTTTTGAAGGATACTTCTAATCCATTGCTTCATAGGTTCAATAAATTCGTCTGCTCAATAACATAAATAACGCAATGGACGTGGCTGAACTGTCGAAATGAAAGAAAAAGTCCTAATAACTCATTGGTCTTTTCAATTTCATTGTTATTTTGGTAAATCAATAACAATAGCTGACTTCAGATTTAACATCAAACAAACAAACAGAGATTTCATTAAGCTCTAGAAAACTTATGGTTTTTAAACCTGAAACCTCGGCTTAACAAACGTAGCAACCTCCATTAATCATAAATTGAAAACAATAGCATGCGATCGCTATAACAAACGATGTGATCGGGTCAGCAGGCGAGGCGAGCTACTGACGCTAGTTGTATCACCGTGCTAGTGCCAGCGTTGAGTTATAGTAGCTGGCAAGAGTTCCCATCGCGCCATTTATATTCTGAAGCGAGAGCTACTATCGGTTTTCGGGTTATTGAAATTTTATTTCTCATACGATTTGTACGTTGAAAATTGAACATACCTACAATTTTTTTAACAAAACCTGATTAGAACACGTTTACAAAATAGGTTTGGTTGAGTCATGAAGCAATAAGTTCAGGCAATGAATATTGAATTTAACAGTTATTGATTGCACTAAGGCAATGAATATTGAATTTAATAGTTATTGGTTGTTTTGAAGTAAAAAGTGTCAAAACAAAACATGTTTTCAAAGTGTGGATCAGACCAATTACTTTTTAAGAAAGTCGAACGGTGGCATTCTACAGTACGTTCACAGTTATTATTTTAACCTCTTTGCGACGAGAATAAAAATCACAATGATTATGACAGACCTGTCAATGTCAACAACCCAACAGCAACCTTATTAGAATTAAGGCTGATTTTTCCAACGACAGATAATTTTATCGGAGGAATATTTTTGATTTTTTGACAATTCTTCCATAGAAAAACTGTCAGACGTCAATTTAATTCCACGAATAAAAATTATCTGTCGATCTCAGAATACAGAAAGTATTTTTCTGTATTCTGAGCTGTCGATTGAAAAATTGGACCTTAATAATTAATGGTTAGTGTGATTTGGACGGTGATGCAAATCAGAGGTACAGTAAAATAACTGTGAAAGGGCTGTAATCTCAGTCTTAATTTGTCAAAAATATCTCTCTTTTCGAAAAATAGAATAGAATAGACATTTCTGACAAATGTTTGCCATTGGTTGTCGCTTAGATGAGATTGCGAATAGATTTTGAACGTTTTTTAATTAAGGGTCTACTAGATTTCTGTTGAGAATAATTATTGCATTTTCTCTAAGCTTTTCATTAAAGTATTTCCTCATTTTGCAACAGAATAGCCTCAAAACATCCACACTGCTTCTTAAAAAGCTACCACTCCAATCTATTAAAGTTACAGCTGTAAAATGATCCCATCCTTCACATTCACGCGAACAAATAGTAAAATCAAAATCAGATTGTGAAATTTTCCTCACTTTTAACTCTTCGACGTGGAATCGATTTATTTTGACGTAATCGAGCGATATCTCTCGCTGATATTATACTTCTCGATCAAACTGGCGAAGTTTTGCATACAACGACTGTGCTCCTGGGTAATAGGATTTGTGAAACTATTTTCATGTGTTTGGAGAAGCTCGATTTTCTTTCGTTTGCTGTACTTACGGTACGATTGTTTTAAATCTTATTGGTTGGCAATGGTATGTGGTCATCGCCGCATATCAACTAGCAAAACTAGTTAGGCATTGATAGGTACCCGCAAGGAGGTCTGAAATTATCCTATGGGAACATACTACCGAGGCAAAAGAAAACCTAAACCAGGTCATGGTCAACAGAAGTAGTTGTGGTGATAGCACTTCCTCAGACGAGCTCCTTCACAATATGGACGAGTTTGTGTGGCTTTACAATTGGAAAGTGATTACTTCTGACTGTGTCTCTTTCAGTAAGTTCCCAGCTTGTATACCTAGACTCGGTCCCTACTAAACCGATTCAAATAAAACTAGAGCCTTCCCGGAAAATCATAACTTATGCAATTCCAGCAACAGCGTTCATACCTCCCTAATTAACTTATAATATCCACGTATTTTAGGTACCTGATTAGCCGTTAATGTTGCTAATCAATTCGGATTGCCATGAATTTAGGTTAAATTCGTCTAAATTCATCAAACTAAAATATTCTATCACGTAGGTACTAATTCCATGGAAATTAGTTATTCGTATTAATAAATAATTTATGTTTAGTTTGCAATAAGGTATCCATACTTAATATTATAAATTCGAAAGTAACTCTGTCTGTCTGTATGTTACCTTTTCACGCCTAAACCACTGAACGGATATCGATGAAATTAAAAATCCGTTCAGTGGTCTATGCGTGAAAAGGTAACATACAGACAGACAGAGTTACTTTCGAATTTATAATATTAGTATTAGTATATATGGATAATAAAGCTGAAGAGTTTGTTTGTTTTTTTGTTTGTTTGAACGCGCTAATCTCTGGAAGTAACAGTCGGATTAAAAAAAAATCTTATTACATTTGATAGCCCAATTCTCGAGGAAGGCTACTTAATATCATGCTAGGACCATTAGGAGCCGAATAAAATAAAAGTTTTAATGAACTGGATAACATGTAGGTATAATAAGAACAGACGAAATCAAAACGGTAAAAACTAAAAAAAAAACATACATAAGGTCGAACATATAACCTCCTCCTTTTTGGAAGTCGGTTAAAAGTCAGTTTTTAAGTAGTTCGTGTATGATGTGAAAATACCCAAGCGCAGCCATGCGTGGAGGCGTGCCACAGCTGACGCCTGGGACCGTGCTTTCCAAAGCATGGAGGGGCCTTGATATGTAAAGATGGTCACCCATCCACGGACCAACCACGGCAAGCGTAGCTTAACCTGATCGATCGATCCGTGCAGCTGTTATTACTTGGCCACAAGCCCTGAAATGTTGCTTCAAATATATCATATGGCGAAATCTTTGTAAGCTGTTGACGTTGGCGTTCTGGATCTGTGGATGAGGCAGCGTAATTAGAAAACGACCAATAAGGAAATGTGCCCGGGTAAAGGAGCGAGGTCGGAAGGGTCGTTCGACAGTGGAGGTAAGGGCCTTGAATTCAAAACAGCCTCAACTAAAATTAAACAAGTACTTTAGCCATCTCCTCAAAGAGTAGGTTTGTTAAACCCAAAATGTGTCGTAGATGATGTTTATTGGACATAACTACAGACTTCTATAGGCCTAAAAACCACCCAAAAAAGGGTCTAGAGTTAGTGCTGAATTCATGGTTTCAGTCTGCGCGTCGATACCACCCTGTATAAAACGGAAGGCATTGCAGGTTTCAGCGAAACCATCACAAATACAAGAGTATTCAATTATAATATGATTGACGGAAAAAGCTCAGAAAACCTGAGAGCTCTATTCCACCCTAAAAGAAAACTATATCTATATAAATCTTGAGAAAAAAAAACCTACTCGGCCAACTATCACACCGTATAGTGTAACATTTTGCATTATAACAATCAGACTAAGTATAGGTAATGTTCCCAGTATTGGGACACAGGCCTGCAAAGAGGCAGTGGGCCGTAATCCACTACGCGGGCCCAGTGCGGGTTCGTGGACGCGTGATGGTTATATACATAATTTCGCTGTAAATTTTTAACAAAATGAAGCAAGCAATGTCATGTCAATAAAATTGTGACATGCAATCCAGCTGGTATTTTCCGGGGTTGAAATAATCCCCAGAGGTTCAAATGTGAAGGGAAATAAAATAAACATGCACGCGATGTTTGACGTTACCCGAAGGCTGTGATGCAATGGCACTACATCAAGTCATTTGATATAAAAGTTAAGTGTGCTGCGAAATGTCAAGCGATTTTGAAACATGTGCTGTGAAAATAGGTTTTAACTGTCACCTTGATTTGCCATGCCCTTAAACTATTCTACAAATGATTATGGTGTGGGGTAGTTTACCTAGCTGTACCTACTCCTTGCACTTATTACTACTGCTGCACGTTTACTCCGAAAATATTTTGGATTCCATTAGGAATCTCTGTGAACATCATCTACGCCATCCATAAGACAGAGGGATTACGATCATAAATCACTATAATACACAAAAACTACTATCCCATTACACGACAGCCTAAAAACAGTCCCACAGCCCCCAAAAACCCTATACATCACTACTTATGACGAGCATGCAAATGTGACATCTTTCATACGTCACACGCCACACCGCGCCCCAATATGTACGCCAACAAAAAACATTGCGTTGTATATTAAATCAAGTAAATCGCGTTACAGGTAGGGATTTATATCGCACGAGCATCGCTAGCTAAATTGCTGTTATACGCCTGCTTGGACTGTGGTACGGTACGGTGTGAATGAGGACAAAAAATTTAGATTTTCATTTTGTTTTTTCGAAAATTCTGTTCCCCAAATGCGTAACAGTAACAATACGAGGGTTTGGAAGGATATTACTAATACATTGTTTCATAGGTTACTAGAGATTTGTAATGTTATATCTCAGACCAAATAAAAAACCAAGACAGAGCTTGCACTCGGCCTTTAGTTTAATTACCTACCGCGGCCTGCGCAATGACACGCCAGTTCCAATGCATTAAGATCGTCACCGCCTCTAAACTGCCAATTTACAACTGACGTGTAGTTAGACTGCATACAGGCCCTTAAAACCCAATTGTTTGTACCTAAGGTAGGCTTTGGACGGCTCAATTGACATGATAAGACTTAATTTTTTCAGGAAAACCGTTTTCTTTTTATTTCAAACTATTATAGTATTAAGTATATCTAAAACCAGTGAGTACGATTGACCTTTTAGCGAAGATAAGTACCTACCTACTAGAAAAAAATCTAATAAAATATCTAATATTTTAGTCCACATCATACCACGTAACACTCCACTGTGCATGCGTAATACTACACATTTGTCAGAGGGTGAAATTCCCCGAAAAAATGGCGACCCACCGAATGAAAGCGATGTGAAAAGTGCGCCTATTACGCGAAAAAAAATAAACAGCACATAGAGTTATGAGATTATTTTTAATAAAGCATTAATGCCGCGTTCTCTGGATTTTTGTTGGGAATAAAATATGTGAATGCTGAGCTTGGAAAGGGAGCTAATTATGGCAATATACTTGGGTAATACTTAACCTATTTTTCGTCAGCTGAAAGGCTGGGGTAACACAAGGAAGGACGCCCCTTGACCTCCTGATGTGAGGGGAAAACAAAAGACTATTCTCCACAGCACGTAGGTACTGTAGAGATTATAGCCTTTTTGGTGCTTACATGAAACCTGTGCGTGTCCGTTTTAAATAAATGGCATAAATACGAGACAAACATTAATTTATATAAAGAATATGAGAAAAACAGTAAGTAGACGGCAGATTTGACTGACAAGCCAAGAGAGATGAAAATTAAAAAAATAATTAAACGTGGAACGGTATCTAGGAATAATTATTGGTTTTATACGGCACAATATTGTATAATTGATTCCTCCGGTACCCTGGGAGGTCGTAAAGCTCTCACAGTAGGTACCTACCTACTGGCTTCGAAGCTTTGATAGCTTCCTGGAGGCCTACCATGATCTATTTAAAAACGATTCAAAACCAAGACATTTCAGTTTAGGTTCATGACGTCCAATACGCTCAGCGTCATTTGGATCGTTGAAAGTGAATAAGCGTTAAGAGCTCGTGGTAGGTATCCAGATGGCATGGCCTAAATTGAATCGTTAAACTGACGTCATGGTACGAATTAGAAGAACAGTTCAGTTTAGGTCCTAAAGTGGATCGCGTTAAGAGCTCGTGGTAGGTATCCTGATGACTGACAGGCTCGAAAGAAAAACGTGGCAAACATTGACATAATTATATTACTTTGAAATCATTAGTGGCAAACGAATAATTGACAGTTGAAGAAAACGTGTTGTTTTCTCTTGGTATGCTGCGGGATAATTGCGTAATAGGTACAGAGGCCAGCACATCAACCTACCCCAATCTGCCAAAATTTTCCAATTGAATATGAACCTTATTCCTTTGTCATAAAGTTGAAAATCTATCAAAGAAATTTGACAGGTTGGGGTAACTTGATGTGCTGGCCTCTGTACACTCAGTAGCAATGGGTTTCATTTTGACAGTTCAACAACATTAATTGCGTTCTTTATGTTGTTGAGCAGACATTTTATCGATTAGCAATATCCTTCAAAATGATTCATATCGAGATTGATGAAACTATCTTAAGTCCTTTCCCGGGACTTAAACTATCTCTATACCAAATTTAATCTAAATCGGTTCAGCAGTTTAAGCGTGAAGAGGTAACAGACAGACATACACACTTGCGCATTTATTAGTATGGATGGATATGGATATTAGTATTGATAATTCGACCATTTTCAATTGCTTGAAATCCTGTATCCAACATCAAATACATCATTGAAACACGACCCCTTTTTATTTTTCCAAATATTCAAGCACTGACACAACTATATTCTCCACTTTATATTCCGTTATAAACAAACATTAAACTACATTTTCCACTCACTTAGTCCCATTAAAACGAACTTTTACTCAAAGCACACTAGCGCCACAGTCGCTAAGCAAACTATTAAAACAAAAGGAACTAACAAAAAACTCTAATTACAATCCTTAGTCGCACGACAAAAAATACACCAGAGACAACCAGGTAATACTTTACCTTTTGATAAAAGTCCACAAACAAAGAGTAAAAAAAAAACTTTCAAAGACAACAATCAACGGACGAGGCTGCCTAGTTGATTGCCTGTGCCTTCACTTTAACGAACTTAAAAAAAGAAGGAAAAAACAAAACAGTGAGGCAAAGGCATCGCAACTTCTGCCTCTTGATTGTTGGACAACAAGTGAGAATCAAAATGGCGGCAAGTCCGAAATGAGTCTCAAATTATACATGCGTAACGTCTGCTGAATTGAAACTGTGTACAAAAGTTGAAAAAAAAGCGGGAATAAAACCCGCGAAAAAGTCCTTTGCTTTGTTTAAGCGGCGATCATATTTAAGTATGATAAACAGTTTTTTTACAAAAGAGATTCACGAATCGGGATAAAAGAAAAATGTAGTGTATTAGCGCTTGTTAGCAAGCACAAGTTGAAGATTCATGTTTTATTTTTGCATTTTTATTGCCTTCGTTATGTTGGTGGATAGTATTGTAATTTGTACCAACATTATGACAAAAATAAAGATGAACTACCGCGTCGCGTTGGTGTAACTATACATAAGTTCCTTTTGGCCGCTAGCACAGACTACATAGATATAAGTACTTACTACGTAACTCTGTCGCTAACAGGGACTCCTCGTAAGTTCGATTCTCGGGTCGGGCAAAGTGCTTATTAAGAAAACAAACACAAAAAGAACAAGAAAATAAATAAATATATAACAGGTGTATGTACTCTATTGTAAAGTATGGTTAAGTTGTACAAAGATAGGTACAACCTGATTGAAACTTTATGGCGGCTCCGAAGTGCGCTACTCGCTGCGCAGTACACACCCCGCAACGTGAATTTACAACTCTACAGCGATTCACCTGCATGGCTCACCTCATAATGTTCCGAGCCTCCATAATGTTTGAATCGGCCTGCACTAATTTGATTTATCTATAGGTGGGTAGGTACCAAGTCAGTTTACCTACTAACACACCGTGACATATCATGGCCATAGAAAGGTAAGTAAGTAGGTACATAAGTACTTGATATATGCTCGCAGTAAAATAAAAGTCCAGATAGGTATCCACAACTTGTAAATTCGAAGAAAGAGAAATGCGGAAAATATTAAAGAAAGTTATTCAAATTACAAGAATGTTCGAAGTTTGAAAGTTGTTACACCTGCATTCCGAAAATGAAAACGCGGGAAAATGCGCCATCTTGTGAATATTATTATGGATTTAGAGCAATTTGTACTTTCAACTAAATGCTAAGCAAATAATCTGACCTACTTTTCATAGAGAAAACCATTTTTTTTTTGTAGGAAACCAACAATGTTGGTCCAAAGAAGCCAGGGACGGTCCAAAAGCACGCTGGGTTGGCGATATCGTCAAAATCGCGAAGGGGAGGTCTTTATCTAGCAGTGGTTGATTCCGGGGGAAACCAGTAAGTATGTTCTATATAAACCAAAAATTCGACGATAATTATGTGACTTCCACCAATCCGCAATAAATGATGGTCAATCAATGGTAGGTACTTAATGAGTAGGAATTACGACCATTACGGCCCGCTCCTCCTCACAGAAAGAGTCCCAGCAGTGGGAATATTATGAACTGATTTTGTAATTAAAATTAAAAGAGGCCTATCACTGACTAATATTAGACTAATAGTAATGACATAGTCACGCTTTCATCTCTCCAAAAAATAATTAATAATATAACAAAACTTGACGAGTATTTCAGCGTTTTCAGCGGAGTGGATTCGGATATAGGGGAGGACAGTTATAAACAAAAAAATAATGAAAGCCAGGGGAAGCTCGACAAATAAATAGGTGGGGGGAATAAAGTAATTTGTCTTTGCCGGCCCCACTTGCGCGACTGAGGTGACTGTGGAGTTGAGGAAAAATAGCCTGAAAACACTTCTTTTTTTTTGCCTTAAATTAAGCTACGACCAAACCGTAAATTCTGATTTTTGGCCCTCACTACTAGGCAATCCGAATAAAACAAAAATTTTGTAATTACATACATACATTCAATTTCAATAATTAAACCAATTAGGTACAGGCACTTTTGAACTTTCAAGGAGTCAGCAAGATGAAGCTAGTAGCCCATTCCAAAGCATAGTAGGTTCCTATAACATAATATCGTGATGATGACGACATGAAGGATGAATGACGATGAATGACGTGAAGGTGTATAAGCATAATGTAAGTAGACCTATAATTCGTGAGAAATATTTAAGTTCCATAAAAATAATAGGGTACCTACCTACTGCCATCGCACAAAAGCCACTGACTAAAACTTTGACTAATTCCTAACATAAAATCCTAGTTAGTACCTAGTTTTAACGACCTAATGATCAATTCCAGGACCTCCAGCAGATGGCCTTGCGATGACTAGAACATAGAGGCAGACAGCAACTAGTAACCCTCCTATCTATAGTATTTTTCTGAATAATACCAGCATAATCAGCCTTAATGTTCCCACTGCTGGGACACAGGCCAGGACAGGCCTCCTCTCTGTGAGAGGGAGTGGGCCGTAATCTACTACGCGGGCACAGTACGAGTTGGTAGATGTCACATTTCTTCGAATTTTTGGTTCTAGGATATGCCGGTTTCCTCACGATGTTTTCCTTCACCGTTTTGAGAGCAATGGTGCTGAAATAATTTACACAAAGTAAAGCGCCTGTCCGGGTTCGCACCTACGACCTACAACTCGTAAGTCGTGGGCCTTATCACTGGCCTCACTGCTCTGGAAGTCAAAAAGTGTCGAAGAAAAAATACCAACCTCCATAAATTACCAAGAAAATGTACCAACTCCAAAGTTATTTCCCAGCCGACACGGTAACAAATGATTCCATCCATTGTGAAATTATTAATTAATTCCTTTAGACAAAAATACAAAACTCTGTAGCAGAAGGAAAGCCAACAAAACGATCATATCCCGTCGTCTGTCGAGAATTAACTTGATTATAATAAACAATTGATTAATGTAGCTGTACTGTACCTATTCTGCTGTTTTGTTGGCAATTTTGAGCTAAGAATTAAAGAAAAGTTTGTTTTAAATCGTTATTGTTAGCTTCATAATTTAATTATTTATATATTCACACAATGCATAATACAAATTGTGCTAGGAAGCAACACACGAATTAATTTTAAAAGAAATTTTAATGTTCCGAGCGCCGCTGAACCATCTTGCGTCGCATCGCAACGCATCTGTGCAAGCTTCCATGAACATGGCGGACGCGCTGCAACACTGAGTGCGCTTCAGCAGCATCAGTAAAGACCAGCTTTGAGCCTGCTGGCCAGTAATTACCATTTAAAACTAATATGGTTATTTATCATCGTCATCATTCGCAAAAACGTTCACTCTTAAAATAGAATGTATCTAATATTTGCATTAAAGTACCTACCAATAAACAAGCAAGTGTACATATTGTTCCCGTGCGATCTGAGCCCTAAACTCGTAATTATCCGTCAACCGCTGTGGTGGAACTCGTTAGCACAATCAAGTGCCCTAAACTTCGCACTTTGGAAGCGGTGGTGACGGAGGGTTGACGGTTGCTAGCATGGCAATTAGAAGGACGATAGATTGGTATGAAGGGATGTGTCTATTTAGGTTTAGACGTATAATTGAGGCATCAGTGAGGGCATCAAATTCAAATGTAAGTAGCTATTATACTTTCTGAGCGGCTCATGGCTAAACAATAACAGTCGCACGGGTCCATCGCTTCGTGGATGGGTAACCATCCATTATATATCGAGACCCCTCCGTGTCTCGGAAGGCACTTTAAGCCGTTGGGCTTGGCTGTCATTCCTAGATGTTTGACAGTCGTTGCGGCAGTCATTGCAACCTCCATGCGACTTTTCATTACATATTATAATAGGAGTCGGAGCAGGGGATTGATATTTTTCATGGTTTTTAGACGTTTTTGAGGGTGCTGAAGCCGATAGTAAGGTCAAAACACTAATTGGTAGGGTCAAAATGAAAATCCAAAACGACGCGGCAGCTGCGAATATTTTTTAATTTTTTCGGTATTTTCTCATTTTCGCAGCCGCCATCTTGGATTTTCATTTTGAACTTCGTTGCTGCCGGGGGTCCCCCGACCCCACACATTTTTTTATTATTAAGTATGGATTATCCGGGAAACTTACAGCTAACTTATACAATGTACCTACATAGTTAAAACATATAATATAAAATTGAAGGCCATTTACAAGTTTCCACTGAGGACAGTTAAAAATATTAAAACATAAATTAGAAAATAATATTAGGTATCTACACGATAGACTTCAATCAATCTGCCTAGCTTTTTCCCAACTATGTTGGGGTCGGCTTCCAGTCTAACCGGAACCGGGAGCGACTGCCAATCTGACCGATAGACTTATACAAACCAATAATATGCTCGTGATTGTAGGTACCTACTACCAAACTTTTCGAACGCCCCATTACGACTCTCGATTTTCACCAAAAAGATGAAACACTGTAAAGTAAATAACCCGAGCACTACCAAAATGATTAGCTGCAGCTTCGGCAGAATTTCCTTTTAATAACTTACCTGAACAAATAGTAGGTAGGTACCTATAGGTACGTAGGTAGGTATGTATCTTTTCTTTCAAACGTTTTTTCCTCCAAAAACTCTATCGTACCTAAATGTAATTATTGACTGAGTGGCTGGGGTTCGGTCACAATACAGAAATATGTTAGAAAGTCCACTGTATAAATCTTTTGTAAACACACACCTCAGACCAAATAAAAAACCAAGACAGAGCGCTGAGAACGATACATTGAAGCATTCCAAAACTACACCTCCGCGAAACCGGCTTCACTTTAGGGAGTTCTTGTGAGAACCAGGAGAACTCCTCAACAACCACTCACCATACGCATTGTGACGAGCATAAGTATTTACCTATGCTCGTCACAATGCGTATGGTGAGTGGTTGCTTAGCAACCATATTAAAGTACCTATTTCATCGAATCGCAACCCGTGAAATATTTATCATTGAGTAGTTCCGATCCACTTTACTAAATCATGATTTCCGAGAGCAAATGCTCAAGTTACTTTAAATAAAAAATACCCAAATCGCAATAGGTTTGCCTACAAAATTTGAAGGTTTCCCTCGATTTCCATGGGATCCTGCTCCTCTCATCAGATTCCAAGTTGATAAAAATGGGACCACCTCGAGAGTTTAGGTACCTACCCTTTGTGACAAAAATATATAAAATTGGTCCACAATTGACGGAGAAATCGGTGAACATACATAAAAAAAAACATACACAAAGTCGAAGATATAACCTCCTCCTTTTTGGAAGTCGGTTAAAAAAGGGCCGTCTACGGCAATCATCAATTTATCTGCCAAGCAAAAGGGTTAGTCAGCATCCATAGACAATCAAAATCCCTCATCAACAACTTTGTTTCAACTAGCACTTCTGTTCATAACAATAATCTAGTGTGCCATCGACTAGGGTTCCCTTAGTTCCCTGCTCTTAGCAGTAGATAAGGTACTTGAGTGCTTCAATAAAATATTTATTGGAATTAAATATGGCGTCCTCCGGCAAATTAAAGGTCCCATATTATGTAAGGAGCCAGTTAGTACCGATTCACTTGATAGAAGGTCAGCATCGATTGATTTTTTGTTGGAGTTTTGAATATAAACGAAGAAACATGCTTTTTTGGTATAGGTACCTACCACCCACAATTAGTACCTAGATGGTTTATTTTTAAGACGTCTCTAAAACAATGCGAGTGATAGATATTAAAAGTTCTATAGTGCTGCAGCATGCTTTGTGCTCTAAAAACTTTTGACGATGAGCAGCAACCTGTAACACACTTTCAATCACAATCCAAGGGTTTTAGAGGAACCTCTCGCGCCCGGCCCTGGTCCAAGCCATGGTCCGGGGCGAGAGGGAGTGGGAGGCAGTCACCTCCTTCTGCGAAGCAGTCATGCTAGCGAAGGAGGTGGCGGGATGGGCGAGGGAGAGAGCGGAGAGAGCCGCCCGTCCCAGCCGCCGCGGTAGACGCCCCGGGCGTCGGGAGCCGCGTGACGACTCCCGGCCACCGTAGGCGCGGGCCTGCGGATGGCGAGTAATGGGTAGCTCGCCGTCCGATCAGGACCAGGCCCGTGCTGGACGTAGCGTATGTGTTCCACGCGCGCCTCAAAGAGATGTCAGCATGTAAGGAGGGGCCCGTCAGGGCCTAAGCCTGCCGGGGCAGCGGGATTGTTCGAAAGGGTTACCGCTGCCCCGGAACATACAGGGCTAAGGAAGGAACACGGATGGATTTTAGTTAGTAAGAGTCTGACACTCCCTTCCGCTCCACCCAGAGCGGGAGGGGTCATTTGATGATTTCCCATCCTTAAAAAAAAAAAAGGGTTTTAGGGGAAATTCCTAATCCATTGCTTCCTAGGTTTGAATAAATCGTCTGCTCAACAACATAAATTAAGCAATGAACGTGGCTGAATACAATAAAGTATATTCAATCTATCTAAACGTGTGGGCAGGGCACATTGCTAGCAGAACAGATGGCCGATGGCACCGAAAGGTTCTGGAGTGGCCACCGCGTACCGGAAGACGTAGCGTTGGAAGGCCTCCCACAAGGTGGACCGACGACCTTCTGAAAGCCGCAGGAACTCGTTGGATGCGAGAAGCACAGAACCGGTCGAAGTGGAGGTGCTTGGATGAGACCAATGTCCAGGAGTGGATGTCTTTCGGCTGAAATGATGATCTAACTAAAGTATGTCGAAATTAATTGTTATTATTATTATCAGCCGTTTGTGTCCCACGCTCCACTTCAGGGCAAAGGCTTCGCTTCCCTCTTTCCACAGATATCCCTATTTACTGCCGTTTATTGCCTCTCATATCCTCCTGCGGCGTATTGCGTAACATACTTACTAAGAGTAACAATGGCTTTCGTTTTGACAGCTTAACAACATAGGTACCTACATTGTGTTTATTTGCGTTGTTGAATCGACAAATTTTTCGAATCAAGCAATTTGATTAGCAATATCCTTCAAAACGATTTAGATTCCAATTGAAAGTGTGTTCCGCAATTATGGTGCCGGGCCGGCTGCGGTGGTGCCGTTTGCTCCTGTTTGGGTTTGGGACCCACTGTGTTGTTATTTTAGACTTTAGATCCTTCGGCATGCGACATTTAAACTTGGCAGCCGTGTGAGTTGTTCAGCAAATTTGAGTTTTGGAACGCAATTTAGAGTTCCATAAACAAGATCAGGAGGCCTACCATGATCTATTTAAAAACGATTCAAAAGCAAGACATTTCTGTTTCGGTTCTTAAACTGCATCGCTCACAGTCGTACCATGACGTCCAATACGCTCAGCGGCATTTGGATCGTTGAAAGTGTAGGTATCCAGATGGCACGGCCTAAATTCAATCGTTAAACTGACGTCATGGTACGAATTAGAAGAAGAGTTCAGTTTAGGTCCTAAAGTGGATCGCGTCGCGATCCGACCGACCAATCCGACCAATCCGACCAATCATCACACACGGCTCACTAGTCTGGTGGCCCAGAACAGACCTGAGCACAGCCCAAAAAGACCTTGAAAAGCTGCAGCGGTTCGCGTGTGTGGCAATCACCGGCTGCATGAGAACTACACCCACTGCTGCCCTACAGACCATGCTCGGACTACCGCCTCTACACCTTGTAGTGCGGGAAGAGGCGGCCTTGGCTGCCTTCAGGCTCTCTACATCAGGAACCCTGAGCAAAGACTCTAGGGTCAAACACATACGCTTAAAAGAAAATGCGATCAAATGGCAGCCAATGATGGCATCACCCCGCGACAAAGCCCCGAAACAATACTGCTTCCAAAAGCACTACAACATAGTGCTTAAAGAGGAGCAGTACGACTACTCAGGTTCGAAGGAACTGAGAATTTACACTGACGGTTCAAAGACCGACTGCGGAACTGGAGTCGGAGTCTTCTCACACGACCTCAACATAAGAATATCCAAACCGCTGGGAAAGCGCAACACGGTCTACCAAGCGGAGTGTGTGGGCATAACACAAGCGGCTTATGCCATAGCAGCCAGAGGAGTTGCGGACACCCATATTCGCATACTCTCTGACAGCGCCTCAGTCCTCCAATCCTTAGATAAAAAATGCATCACATCGAAACTAATACTAGAATGTCACAATGCGCTTGAACAGGCAACTGTATTGAACCGCAATATAGTGACACTACAATGGATAAAAGGACACAGTGGATCGCTAGGTAACGACGCAGCTGACGAGCTGGCCAGAAGGGCATCGAGCATGCCAGTCTGTGGACCGGAACCTATCGTGCCCATCCCCTTCAACCAACTACGCAGGTGGCTACAGGAGTACACCCACACACAAGCAGAAAGCTGGTGGACGTCGTCACCAGGCTGCAGGCAGTCCAAGGAAGCTATGCCATCACTGGATGGCAAGCTAAGCAGTCGCTTACTACGATTGGACAGGAAAGGCCTGCGCCTGGTGACGGGGACCATCACGGGACACTGCTCGCTAAACAAACACTTTCACACTATAGGCATAACGGACAGCCCCCTGTGCAGAGCTTGCATGGTGGCTGATGAAACCATTGCGCATGTGCTCTTTGAGTGCACAGGCGTCACCCAGATCAGGACACAAACCCTCGGGACACCCAGATCGTACACAGATGTTCTCAAAAGACCAGGAGACCTAATCAGCTTCTGGAGGGAGGTGGGCTGGTTGGAATAACCGCCAACGGCCGCCATGGCCCACGCACAATGGTCCACTGAAGGACTAAGTGCGGAAACCAAACCCATAACATAGAACATAGAACATAGTGGATCGCGTTAAGAGATCGTGGTAGGTATCCAGGACTTTAACTACTGCATACTGCCAGCCCCCGAGTGCGGACTTTGGACGCTTGGTTAGTGACCATGTCTGTGCTTCATATGTGAGAGTAGAACGAAACATGTCCATGAGTTTTCGCTTTTGTGAGAGGGGGAGGCTCCCTTCATTTGTTTCATCAACCAACAGCTCTTCCAGGCATTCTCGGTGCGACGAGCAACTTCTTTGTCTTGTCTTGCCTGGAAGATCATATGGGCGAGGTTTATGTTCTCAAGGACATATTCAATCCGTCCCTCCAATTCCTATGTTGACCTTGGTGCTGTTGGTCATCACCTTCGCCATATTCTTCGCGAGGCCGACCAAGAGCATGGCGCTGCTCAGTTGGCCGAGCATTAGGCCTAACTCGGCTGCCAAGGGGGAGTATAAATGAACTATGTCGTCAGTGAGTCGTCTTCTCTCGCTTATAACGATGCCCTTGTCCCTCCTCGCTATTGAAATTAGTTAAGAACAGGGAAACGAAAACCACCATATTGCTTCAAATTATTTTTATTAAGGTATAAATAAATGTTTTCTTGTATAATAGTAGGTATATTGGGTGCTCTTAAAACTAAAATTAAATAATGCATGTCTTCTGTATCCTTGATTTACATTTTCAGGTAACTTTTGTAAAACGCTAGAATATAAACAGGCTTTATAAGAATGTTTAAAAACCATCATTAGGGTTTGTCCACACATCAGGGTTATGGCAGAGAAAAAAATAGCAAAACGTAATATAATAGTTGGTTATCGAAAAAATGTACATCCCACAAAACTGATCCTTGTACAGTCACAATAAATTCACTGGCGAAACTTCACAAATCTCGTCTGAAGTTTTTTTTTCATGCCATATTTTGACAAACAAGCGTACGGTCCACCTGATGGTGAATGTCACCGACACCTATGAAAATTTGCAAAACCATGGGTGCCACAGGTGCGATGCCTACCCTTTTTAACCGACCTCAAAAAATGGAAGAATTCTAGATCGATTTCGAAAATAAGTATATTAGTCGGTGAAAAAAAATTCAAAAGCGGAACCAACGACACCGGCTTCGAAATTAAAGTTATTTTTCACTTTGTAGTGTCTTTTTTTGGAAGTCGATTGTTTTTTTTTTTTGTGAAAAAGGTTTTTTTTTTAAATATCTACATTTTTTTCTGCAATTGTCCATGTTGATTAATTTAATGTGACCTTGCATTGTGCTGATTATACTATCAGACAGACAACTCGATAAGTGGCAGATTAACCTGGGTTCCTTTATCTTGTAACTATATCTTGTATAGTAACTTTTTTTCAACCAGCTACTATTCCTAGAAGAACCATGTATGTTATCCAAACATGCAGTATTACGACCAACCCACCCTATTTTTTATCATTATTGATAGGCTCGCGTTTCCCCACTATCTCAACTGCGGGGTAATTTGTAACTCATCATCAGTAGCCATGGCTTTTGATTGAAAGTGTATTACGTAATCTAAGATGGTATACGTTTATCTAGAAGTAACTTATTCACTCTCAACTTGAAGAGATATAATCCAATTATTGTCTTACCAATCTAAGCCGCCACAAAAGTAGCTCAAAAATTATCCTAGAATATTCTAGATCTTATTCTTATTAACCTAAGGCTGTATTTCCAATTCAGGCGGTAAAGGAATGTTCTTCATGATGGCAAATCGTTTCAAAGCGTCGTATTTTCCTCTTAGAGCTTCTACTTCATCCCGAATCCTGTTGTTTTCGTCCTGCATTAGTTCCATGTCTTGCCACTCCTGAAAGTTGAGAGAAAATGATAAGAGATGGCGCTAGTTGTTGTTGGGTTGGGATAATAGACAGCGCTAGTTGCGTTGGTGTTATTGATAAAAGATGGCGCATCTTCTAATAGAACTCCAAGCTTCTATTTCTTTTTTCTTTATCACTGAGAGAGCTTAAAAAACTGATATTGCATAAAAAGCAACACGAAGGGTTCCAGGTTCCGTACAAGGCAAAAAACGCCGAAAAAAGTTACGTTTCTTGTCCATACAAGAAACGTAAATAAAGTTAAAATTTAAAGGCGGTCTCCATAGACCGCCTTTAAATTTTAACTTTATTTTACTTTTATTATGTGTATTTGTCGTTATACCGGCAATAGAACTACACACTGAAAATTTCAACTGTCTACCTATTACGGTTCATGAGATACAGCCTGCTGACAATAATGATGGTGGTATTGAGAAATGTTTAGCAAAATCAGCCTATAATATTCCCACTGCTGGGACACAGTCTCCTCTCTTCGAGAGGATATAATTGGTTTGTAATCTACTACGCGGGCTTAAAGAGTGTTGATAGATGTCACATGAATGAGGAATGTATAGATGTTTATATTTTGTTCATACCTGACTTTTCTCAGTCTCCAGCTCATCTTTCTGCTCTATTCGTTTGATACGGCACGAGGCGGCGTAGCCACGGTTCTTTAGAGTTCTACGACGCTGTTTCATTCTAGAATAATAAATAACCAATCGTTAATAAACAAGTTATTATTTTTCCTAAGATCAAAATGACCGTATTTGTTAAGTTTATCATTATCAGCCTACAATCTTCCCACTGCTGGGACACAGGCCTCCTCTGTTCGAGAGGAAGTGGGCTGTAATGTACCACGCGGGCCCAGTGCGGGTTAGTAGATGTCACATTTCGGTTTTTTGGTTCTAGTATATGCCAGTTTCCTCACGATGTTTTCCTTAACCGTTTTGAGAGCAGTGGCGATGAAAGTATTTACACAAAGTAAAGAGCCTGCCTGGGTTCGAACCTACGCCCTACAACTCATAAATCGGGGGAAGGCGGACTCGGATGGCTTGAACAGACAGGGGTTTACAACTATCAGTATCGACGACTCAGACGGGAGTAGGTGGATGAATGGCGAAGTAAACTTACCTAACAATCTGATCCCTAGTCAACCCCCTCATCTTTAGCTGCCTGTTGAGGTCCCTGACAGAGATGGAGACCAGCTCGTCATCACTGATCTCCGCGCAAGGCGTAGGCGACAAGGGAGCCTGGAACAAACGAATGTGAAATTATTGCATTTGATGTTTTTGACGGAGTTATAATGCTACTGGAATGTAAGAGAGCGTAGATTTGCTTTGCATACATAATGTCATAACATCACGACTACCCATAGGTGTAGGCTTTGACATAATAACTTATTCATATTAACATCCCCGAATAAAAGAGCAAAAAGAGGCAGTGGGGTTACACTAACAGTAGCAATGGCTGTCATTTTGACAATTGGGCAACATTCATTGAGTTATTTACGTTATTGAGCAGACAAATTTTTCGAATTTATGAAGCAATGGATTAGCAATATCTTTCAAAATCATTCAGATTTTGATTGATCGTGTGGTACTCAATTAGGGTGCTGGTTTCCTGGTGGAGTGGGTACCTATACCTACTTGGGACACCTCTGCCTTTCGTATCAGACGGTAAACCTAACTCCCAGAGCAAAAACGTATTTTTAGATCATCTTTTAATTGTTAATCAAAGTAGGTACAGCGCGGCCGAGAAGAGAATGCGTTCTTGACACCCGTCAGTTTCATACAAACGAATAGGCACGTGTTTTGCGAATTTGATCTTTATTAGCTACTAAAATTTTCGCACTGACAGATGTCAAGATTCCTGACACCTGTCAGTGCTTCCGTCGAGGGAATGCATTCCTAAGTCAGGAAATGACGACCGCAGGACAGTAGTTGTTAGGTACGACATAAGTATCCCTAAAATCAAGTCCCAAGTCCGCGCTAGAGAAAAACCTAGAAAACTCAAGAGATTAACACGCACATTGAACTACTTGTGATGCCCTAACTAAGCCCTAGCTGACATCATAGCTTTGTACCCCAAAGTAAACTTTTCTAAGGAGGGATATTCCTTGAAGACGATGCACCTAGAGAATATCAGCAGATGCAACATTTTTTTAAAGTAATTTAATAAAAGGCTCACCTCATCATCCCAATTAATATCCATGGCTCTTCCCTGTTTATCAACCAAAAAATTAAATATTACAATTAAATTAAGAGAAAAATTCCACTATAAACACACCGTCTGGCTCAAATAACAACTAAGGTATGAGCCAAAACATTATATGCAAGCATCACGAAGAGAATTTCGCAAGTCATCATGATGAGATAAATTCTAAATGTACTTTATAAAATTATCTTGTTTTTGTAACCAATACTGGTTTTGGAAATACAACTACCTACTGAATAAAATTATCATTGATTTGTATACGGAAGATAAATAGAGAAAGGTGCTATTTTTACCTCCTTAACCCTTACCTACACACATGGGGTACTACCGCGTGAGAAACTTCATAGTTTTTTAACCGACTTCTAAAAAAGGACGAGGTTCTCAATTCGAATGTTTGTATTTTTTTTTTATGTTTGTTCGCGCATAACTCCGTCGCTTGCCAACCGATTTAAAAAATTCTTATTTTGTTGGAAAGGGTATACTTCCCAAATGGTCCCATGAATTACAATTTTATCGAAATCGGAAAAGCGGTTTTTGAAAAATCAACAAAAATCTAAAAATTTATTAGCAATATTTTGTAAAAGGTGATGAGCAGTTGACATTAGGCTATTGTTACTTAGATAAATTACAAAGTCTCCCACTAAAAAGTGAAAAATAAAAACTTTTTTACAAAAAAATTAAAGTTATTTATCACTTTGTAGTGTTTTTTTTTGGAAGTCGGTTATTTTTTTTGTAAAAAAGTTTTTTGCGTCAATAATTGCATATAAAAAGTTGATTGACTTCTGGCCTAGTTGTTTGAAGACGCCCGAAAGTCCAGACATTAGCTTATAAAACCGTTTGGTCACTCAAGGAACGGCGCAATTGACTATACCAATAATTTTGTGTTCGTCAAGATTCACGTGTTGTCACATAAGTAGGTAAGCCACACATCAAAAAATCTCAACGACATAATATTGTGGCAATCTATCTTTGAGGACGTACCACTGCCGGTTTGCTCACGAACCAAAAAATCTGTAAACGTGAGACATCTAAACCCGCACTGGGCCGCGTGGTAGATTGCAGCCCACTGCCTCTCGAGGGAAGATGCCCGTGTCCCAGCAGTGGGAAAATTATAGACTGATTGTGCTTATGTTA
Organism: Gortyna flavago; assembly: GCA_963669345.1. Lineage (NCBI taxonomy): Eukaryota > Metazoa > Arthropoda > Insecta > Lepidoptera > Noctuidae > Gortyna > Gortyna flavago. The sequence goes on along the minus strand of OY770150.1, from coordinate 10,060,845 downwards.
TGAATCTTCGAGGAATAGACCCTTGGTTGCGTCTAGTGGTCGCCACCCACAGCTTGAATGCTGTCACTAGTAGTCGTGAATTTTTGGAGGAGTCTAGGCTAGCCTAGTGGAAAGTTCAGTTTCAATACAGAAAAGACATGGAAACCGAGCCTACTTAGAATGCAGACATGCTGGAAATAAAAGCAAGTCAAGCTAAGATTTCTATTGAACAGAGAGATACAGGGTGGCAGTCACATCCGCGCAACCTGTTTCCATGAATTCACTACATGATTCTGGAGCCACCTGCATTGAAACTTTTGGCCAGTTATTAAAATAAAAATTTGCTGTTCCATACATTTTGAATGCAAAGTAGGTACTTTTCCATGAAACAGAAGATTTTTTTTTTTTTTGATAAGTGAGGAATATTAAAAAAAAATCTACTAGTTGGTAGGGACATTGACGACATACAGTCAGTTGACTGGCATGACATTTGAAATGTCTCCTGAATCTTGGGTGTGTTTGAAAACATACACAGAGTCTTTCAAATAAAACATTCTCACCTGGAAGCATTATTTGTAGGCTTTATAACTAGTTGTTATGAAGACGATTAACATCTGAGACACAGGCCAGTTAAGAGATGGCTAGCCTCAAGCAACGTCGCCAGATTAGGGACATGACGTGTGCATCTGTACCATCCAGTTCAACCATTTTATAGGGTACCGAGTTTACAACACATTACATTTGATAATAAATTATTACAATTGGCCAATTGACTAACTGTCACACTATTTTAAGATAGTCACTATGAGATGTGACAAGGATTTGATTTGACTTATTTTTCATATAAAATTTATTTCTAGCTAAAATAGTAATATTATTTGGCATTCAATGATACATCAGCATAATTTTCTAAATAGGTATTTTAAAGATAAAAAGATTTGATTTTATGTATGTTTGTTTGTTACTCTGTCATGCTAAAACGGTCGAACGGATTTGAATGAAATTTGGTACATGGTAGAATCTTACATATCGACGGCGAAGTGACAAGACCTCCTAACTGACATTTTTCGAGAAACTTTTTTATCGTTTTGAATTAAAATTTAAAGGCGTTATTCGCATGTTTTAGTGAAATCTTTTAAGTGTATTTTTTAGTTGCATCAGCATTAAATTAAAATGTGAAAACACCTCCCAACCAAACACCAACGCGTCTATTTTTGAACGGCTTTTTTTCAGTTTGTGTAAATTTTTTACTTTGTCAGTTAGGAGGTCTTGTCACTTCGCCGTCGATATACAATACTTTTTATCCCGATATTCCCACAGGGTCGATACCTATGCACCCACATAGGTATAATTCCCTGCGGTTTCACCCGAAACCGCAGGGCGCAGCAAGTATTAGATAAAGTTGCTAGATATGATCTACAATAAGAAATTCTTAATGGCACGAATAGCTCAGATTACTAGGCTTAGAATCAGCACTTTTTGAACAGCAAAATCACATGAGACTGTCCCACAAAATACCCGCCCTTCACCACTTGATAGTGCTTTAGCTGGGAAGAAGTGGCGCAACAAACTCTCCAGCAGCACAGAGTTTGTTCAGTTACAAGAACTGTGATTCAGCAACTTCATGGACTTTCATGCCCTGGATTGGGTTAGATACCCTCATGAAAAGAATATTTTTATGATCCAGATCATACCAATTGGTTCCTTGCCCATTTACTGGCACAAATTCAGACTCTGGGTTGATGCTAAGAGTAGACTAGTATCCCAATAGTTAAAGGAAAGATTTTATCTAAGTAACAAAATTATCACTGCAACATGGACATTTTTTTGCATTTTACATAGTTAGCCAAAAAAATTATGATAAATCACTATCCTTTTGATTTAAAACTTAGTTATAATCCAAATTGGATATCATTACTAGCAATTTTAAGATAAAATGCAGAAAAAAGAAAAACACTGCATCAAACTTTTCAAGGTCCGCAAGAGAGAGATAGGATCTTACTGTGAAATTAAATTCTGTGGAGGCTCTGTACAATTGATTACAATTTAAGCCTCATTCATTGTGTAAAAAGGTATGAAAATCACTTTATCTGGGGTGTCATGTCACACTTGTAGGTAACTTGGTTGATATTACCACCAAATTCTAAACATCACTAGACCTACTGCGGAAATGGCGCTTTGAGAATAGAAATGTAATGTTTCAAGATTTAATCTTGAAATTCGAATGATAGGACAGTAAACCTCTTCGTTCCACGACTTATGATTCACAAGTTGTGAAATACGAAGGCCACTCAGAATACAGAAAAGTACGAAGGCCAAGGACAAATCTAATTCTACACCAAGATAACGACGTAATGCCAAAATATAGTTTATTTACACTGATAACTTCTGAAACTGCTCATTTAAATATTAATAAGACTTCGACTTACCATCACTACTGGTTTCCTTCCACCCAACTCTTTTAGATCATGAGGCATAGTAAGTTTTGATGAAATTGTTAGAATAACGGGAGACCCCGTTACAGCCTAGTTTCTACAATGATTTGCACTTTTACACTCTCAATTGCAGCAGCAACAGACGCAATATTGATAATATTACACAAAATAATATCAGGATACAGGTATTTTCTGGAATATTTACGATAAAAAATAAACAATGGCACAATCCTTGGCCGCCTTCCGAATTGGCTAATATCGCTCACAGCCACTCTATCAAAAAGTACTCTGTGCTCACAGCCCTATCAAAAAGTACTCTGTGTCATAGACTAAGGGCGCGTTCCGAATTGAGGAAATAATCGATGTAATCGATTTGAGCGTGCTAAAACCCGTACCGAATTGGCGTGAGCGCGATAACGATGTCCCGTGAATCGTCATAGATGACGTCATGGCATGCGCCATCTTGCGATAACGCCGACCATGCCTCGTACAAATACACCGTGAGCGCTGTCAAAAATGACAGTGTGTGTGTGTGTGAGGATGAGGATGTGTCAGTGTGTGTTTTGTTTTGAGTTGCACCATATCTTTTTAATAACGTGGCATTTTCAAAATTGTGCTTCTGGCTGACAGTCGCCACCTAAACAAAGAAAAGGAAGAAACGTGTGGTGTTTTTATGAAGAAATACTGCTGTAATATCTTTTTGACACCGAGTAAGCACTGTGAGCGCGCTAACGAGTGTTCCGAATTGTTGACAGCTCTCAGCTGTCATAATCGTGATATCCATTATGGAACGCATGTGAGACGATTTGAGTGCTGTGAGCGATATTGGCCAATTCGGAAGGCGGCCTAATATATATAATGCTCTGTGTCACAGCCTCACACAGCACATAAATCGTCTCACATGCAGGGTTGCCAAAGCTAATTCATCCAAATCCCCAAAAATCCTGATCGAATTCCCCAAATTTGGGGATAAAAATCCGCTGATTCCCCACAAATTCCCCTCAAAAGTTTTTAATAAAATGAAACTATAATCAATTATACTACTAACTAAATATCTTTACAGAGCGGTCCCAAGGTATCCATAAATGATATTGGTATATTATTTTCAGCCAACACCGGCTAGTTTTAATTCAGCTTTTCGAACATTTATGTCTAAATCCGTCACTGGCAAGTACGTTGAAAGTATGGGAACGTTCTTTATTTCTGATACTTTTTTCTTATTTCGTTCTGAATTCATATGTCGAATCAGGTCACTTTTATGCGCTAGGATCGACACCGAACAGAGTTTACAATTTGCTAAATCATTTCCATCTCTCATATTCGAATCTTTGCATAACCAACTTGAGAAGTTTGGTTCTTTAAGCCACAAATCATTGAATTTATTCAAGCGTTTTATTTTTAGGATCTGTGTACTATTTGACTCACTTGTCGTCAAATCTACTGAAGTCAAACTTGAACTTGGAGCGGCATTTAATTCTGTACTAGAAGTTGACGCCTCCGATAACTCGAGCTCAGATTCTCTTTTACGTTTAAGCTAAAAAAAAAAAAAACTAGGTTTATTAACCGGATAAATAACAAAGTTTGTGCGCAGCAAAAACATATATTGTATTAGGTTTAATTACCTTACCTTAGGATTATCTTCTTCATTTTTGTTTTGACGTTTTAATAACCATTTATCCATATTTGCACAAAATCGTATCGTTACTTTGCGACAGAAACAAACACAACTTTTTAAACTTGGATCTACTAATTAACTACGAACAACAACGAACGAAGCCAATGCATTACATGTTCAATCATCCATTTATCAGTCACAAAACAAAACATTATTAAAGGAGAAAAAGGGGATCCCCTGATCATAGACAATACAGACAATTAACAAACTAGGGATGTGTCATACATAGAGATGTGTCATACATAGAGATGTGTATTTACCGGTATTTTGATTTTTCGTCACGAGACCGTCATAAGTACTTGAGCCATACTTAATAATTCAAAAAAATGTTGTTATCGATAATAAACGATGAAATATTTTCCGATAAGAATATGATGTCAAAATCCCCTCATTTTCCCCACATAATGCCAATCCCCAATAAATCCCCAACCAACATGAGATTCCCCTCAGTTTGGGGAATTCCCCACAGATTGGCAACCCTGCTCACATGCGTGTCCTTATTGGATATATCACGATTATGGGCGCGTTCCGAATTGAGGAAATAATCGATGTAATTGATGTGAGCGTGCTTAAACCCGTACCGAATTGGCGTGAGCGCGATAACGATGTCCCGTGAATCGTCATAGATGACGTCATGGCATGCGCCATCTTGCGATAACGCCGACCATGCCTCGTACTAATATCACCGTGAGCGCTGTCAAAAATGACAGTGTGTGTGTGTGAGGATGAGGATGTGTCAGTGTGTGTTTTGTTTTGAGCTGCATCATATCTTTTTAATAACGTGGCATTTTCGAAATTGTGCTTTCGGGTTTAAGCACGCTCAAATCGATTACTTCGATTATTTCCCCAATTCGGAACGCGCCCCTTGTTTCGCAGAAAAATATTGTATGTGCCACTGCATGGGGATAGTTACTAAACGGATAGTTTGTTTATTTTATAAATCACTGCTTTACACTGAGAAATTATAAAATCAAATACAACTTCTTATTTAATGGAGTGTTTTACAAATAATTTTTTTTTTTTTTTTTTTTTTTTTTTCCCTATTGGCATCTCGTAGTTGACCTTTAGAGGTCGTGACTACTTAACCGGACTATCCTGTGGCTGCCTTAAGTGAAACTCAAAGCCTCCAGCCAGGGGCATTAATCTAACTACGTTATGCTAAGCGACTACGCACTAAGGGCACCCCCTGTGGGGTACGAACCTCGGCTTAGGGCGTCGCTGGAGAGGACAGCAAGAAGGGACAGGCTGGATCACTGTTATATTATTTAAGCTTGATGGAGCCGGCATTTCCTATCTGACTACTCTGAGAAGAAATGCCGAAACAAACTCAGAGGTCACGGTCGGGGATTTAAAGCTACTGGCTCAGCTGCGGCGCGGGCTGGCTCTGCATCGGGCAAGGGTCGGGGGGGTGAGTTTACTTGGGGACGTCGCGAGGGGCCTCGTCGGCGAGGTCGGAATGTCGGTCTTTTGTTTTTGTGAACTGTACTAGTGGATTTGTTGCTCTCCTGGAGGAGAGTTATTGGGTCGTCGGGGTCGGATAAGGCATGCTTTGGACGGCGAGCCTTACTAATATTTGAGGGGGAGTAGCTGGCGGCCTGGACAACCAGAGGGTTGCGGTGGTTGGCGGCGGAATCGAAGAAACGCTTTGAGAGGCGTTTCATGAAATGCTTGATAGTGGGGATTCTGAGGTCTACATGGAGGATCTCGTTTCGGACGAAACAAATAAATTAATTCGTGTGAAGAATTTATATTCTATAGCACTCAGAATTTTAGATTTGCTTTTTTGTTACGTGTAATCCTGTCGTCAAAGTTACAAGGAAAAAAATGTTTTTTTCTTTTTAGTCTGTGGTTGATTGACGACTTCGAGAAGAAGGAAAAAGCAAGCAGACGCATTTAATTATCGTTTTCCAGTTTTATATTTAGTGCAAAATGGCTAAAAGGAAGAATAAACCGTTGATAGACTCTGACTCCAGCAGCGAGTGCTCAGATTTGGACTCAGTGAGTTAATTTTCTTTAAAAACCTTAGGTTATAAGTTCACGTCCGTACGTAACGATTTTGACGGCATTCTTCAATAATTTGACTGCGTAAATAGGCCAAGATCAATGTTCCTTCGTTCTAAATTGATCTTTTGCGCATTATATGAAAAACAAGTGTATGTAACATGTTTTAGCATCCAAAATATCCCTACAAAATTGTCCCATATCTTTTTCTTAGAAAACGTCGTTGTTTACGTTACAGCTTTATTAAATGGCTTCTATTGCGTGAGTCATGTAAAAATGAATGAAAGTCCACATTCCCGCCTTTATTTTTGTGATATATCACTACAAAATTTAAATTAAATTGAAATAGATCTAAAACAGATGCTTTAGAACTTTTTTCAAAGTTTTGGCTGATTTATAAAAGTTTCGATCTCGTCATGGCACTGTTGCTAAGTTATTCAGCCAAGAAATGTCCAATGGTTATATAATTTTGGGTCTAGACTTTCTCTTTTGATTATTCTACTGATGTAATATTCAATTCTAGAGCTTAATCTTCCATTATAATAGGTCTTTTTAGTATGCATATTATTAGTTTCAAAGATAAATAATGTCAACTAATTTTTTTATTATTCATTCAAAATACTTATGATAAGAGAATTTTGTCTCATATATTTTTTATGAGTGTACCTATGACCCAAATAACCTACCACACCTCTATCCTGTAAATTCATTGACAACAGCTATAGCTGTTAAAAATTTTTGTTGTAAAATAAATAAAAATAATTAGGCTATCTTATGATGAGTCATGAAAATATGAGAGGTTAATGTTTTAAAAGAGGATGTGATTAATCAAATATTGTTCATACTATTTATTTTAAGAAAACAATATTTTTAGTAAACAACTGAAAACTGATTTTTCTGTATGATTGTGTAATAAAGATGGCATTTAACTTAAAATGCCTATTGTAACACCTTATGTAGCTTTCTAATAAGTACAACAAAGAGTAATCCATCTTGTCGAGAACATCTGTAAGCTGGAGTGAGTTGCCAGTTTTATGCATCTTTATGACCTGACACGGTCCAACAAACAAATCTTAATATCGCTCACTGCGTTGATTATCTAATTAGTAAAATATTATGCATTTCTTTCATTGCTATGTAAGACTACACTAATTCCCCATAATATTGTGATCTCACCAAGTTAATGACTGGACTGGACTACACACAAGACTGTCACCTCCGAGTTTGTTTAGGTTATTATCTCACCTAGTTTTAAATATTTTTTTATTTGTCTCTCTTAAAATGATATTTATTTCTTAATATCATTTCATCATTTGAGTACGGTATTTTTATCCCACGAAGTGACACGCGCTTTACTTGTGGTAACCATGTGTACAAACACGCTGTGAATGCGTGTGACGATGAGTAGTGTCAGCACATAACAACACACAAACACACACATCCTCTGACTTCGCGATTGTCTCGAGGAGCTTCCTGCCGTTACACACACATTCACAGAATGTTTGTACACTTGGTACTAATAAGTAAAGCGCGCGTCGTTTCGTGAGTTAAGAATACAGTTTTAATATAAGTATTTTGTTTAAAAAATTGCAGATTCTTCTCTGTGAGTTGCCATGGGTAAAAATTTTGCCAGTCAGCAATGTGTCAGTGTGACTGACTGGAGTATTATTGCAATAGACCTCAACATATCTGAAATATAATTTTTATTTTGAATTGTATTTGTATCTATGATTGTTCAGGTCAAAATAAACATTTATTATTATTATTTACAGCAATTCCTGAACTTAGCAAAGAAAAAGAAGAAAACTGGGGACTCCCCACCACCATCAAAATCTAAGAGATCTGGATCAGGATCTGACAGTGAATCAGACTGGGACGACGATGATAATAAGAAGAATAACTGTAAGTTGATTGTAAAGGCCATTTTGGTCCCATTTACAGGTGTATAAAAATACCAGTAAGAGTCATTTTCCTTTGAGAATTAATTGTCAGTTTCCTGCCATCCTTTTGATTCTCATTCCAACTATGTTTGAAGCCATCATTTGTTTTCAGTAAATCTTCATAATTATGATTTGTTCACTTAATATTTGTTATAGTATTTTATCTCACGAAGCAACTCGCGCTTTATTTGTGGTTACCAAGTGTACTAACACGCTGTGAATGTATGCGTGAATAGAGTAGCGTCAGCACATAACACACACACTTCCGACTTCGCTATTGTCTCGGATGGCACATATATTCACAGTGTGTTTGGACATTAAACTTGGTTACCAAATAAAAAGCACGCTCGCAGTTTTAGGCAGATGATTATATACTACACTACACAACTGATTACTATGATTATATAACTGGTCCATGAAGATGGCATAACAAGCTGGGCTTGAGTTAGCAAAAATATCCATTAAGGTATTAAAGAAATATAAGGTGTTATAATAAATCCTTAGTGGTATTCAGCAGCATTCAGTTAGATTGGAAGCAGACCCTAACATGGTTTGAATAAGACTATATTGGCATAGAATAATCAGTATAGTCGATTATGTTTCGAATTGAACATGTTTTCTAATTTTTGGTTTTATGACATGCCAGTTTCCTCACAATATTTTAGTCACATGATGATCACTAGTAAATTCTATCTACTTCCAGCAAAATCCTCATCATCATCAGGCTCAGATTCTGAAAGCGATGCCAGAAGTGATACTTCAAAAAAGAAAGAACCGGCTCCAGCTAGCCGAAAGACATCTTCAGACCATTCAGACGACAATCGGAAGAGACCGGAGCCCAAAAAGACAGAAACAAGAAGAAGTACTGATAGTGCAGGGTCCACGAAGAAGAAGGAGACATATAGTGAACCCGAAGAAGGTATGCTAATTGATATAATCTATCACAGTCCACTGCTGGACAAACACCTCTCCCACAGAGCAGTATATTTATTAAATTTGTGGTGCCGAAGTGCCCTCAAAGCTGTCAGTTTCTATTCATCATTTGTGTCTTCATGCCACCTAATGGGGACATGCTTGGTTTGCATGGAAAGGGTTGACAGTACCGCCTTTAGCAGCAGCGGGCGGCGTCGAACTCAAGTATATTCTATGTTAGAGGGGGTTTCCGCATTTAATCCTTCCAAGTATGATGTTACAGTACTCAGTCTGAAGTTACAATTTTTTTTTCTTTTATTTTTTCGCAGGCGAAGTATCATCGCATTCATCAGACAATGATTCAATTGATTCTGAAGAGGAATTTGATGATGGGTGAGTACATTATCGCCAGTTATCGTGCGGTTACAAACCAGCAAATGTGACCGAACATGGTGGATTTTTCAATCTGTGAAACTAGTTTATCACAGTGCCATTCAGAAACTGACATGGTGGAAATGAACTGAAGCTTTAAGTCAGTATTAACATACTGACCCTGTTGATTTTGGAATCAGCTGGATGCTGGAAGCACGAACCAATAATTTCAGCCGAAAGGCATCATGCATCGGCCATGATGTCCATGATAATGATTGAATTGACAGTTACCTACAGAAGTTACTAAACATCAGGAATACAACCATCTGGTAGTTACATCACTTAATCAAATCCATTGTTCACTAGACTATTCTAAATAAGGATTTATTTATTTATTACTTCAAGCACAGAAATGTACACAGGCGGACTTAATACCATTGGCATTTAATGATTAACAGTTTTTAATAATAAAACTCGCCCTTTTTCACCCAGATACGATGAGAACCTCATGGGAGATGAAGAGGACAGAGCTCGTCTGGCCGCCATGTCCGAGAAAGAGAGGGAACAAGAGATCTTCAAACGTATCGAGAGGAGAGATCTTATGAAGACCAGGTAAGGACTCGAATAATTATTTCTGGCCATAAATGTGTTTTTGCGTGGCTGATGTCCAGGGTGTGGTTCATATTCTGAGCTACCATGACGTAGGATTTTTGTCACCACCTACATAATTGCGGCAGATTTTGGGGTGTAAAGCAAATGAGGTAAAAATGTTCTGAGCTTTATTTGCAGGTCGAGATCTATATCTAGCAATGCCACAAAGCAGAACGGAGTTTATATCCGAACGGTGAACGAGGTTTTTGCACAGAGTTGCCATGAATCTAAACAAGACGTATGTCCCGAGTTGTCATAGTCCTACTCGGGCCCTATGTCTCATGATACCAAAGTCTTATCCCAAATTAGAAGAGGGAAAGAAAAATGATTTATTCTGCACAAATAAAGCTCACCCATACTGGAAACGAAGCTAAATCTGTTAAGCTTCGCTCATGTAGCTATACTTTTCATACTACATGAGCGAAGCTAAACGACCGACCTGCCACCTGCCTGCCTACCTACCTGCGTTCTCAGTGTGGCCTGCGTTTAAGATGCACATTAAAATCCAAAGTCTATGTCTCTGGCTGCCGTTGTGTCTCTTTCCCTTGTCCCTCTTCTCATTGAAACTTTGACACAACACAGATGGGAAATAGAACGCAAACTACGCTTAGCACGACGCTCCGCAGCCGAAAGGTCGGCGTCACCGGGAGAAATACAAAGAAGAAGGGAAGCGAGACGAAGGAGGCGAGCGCTGAGGGAACAGAGGCAGAGAGAGAGGGAGAGGGAACGACAGGAGAAGCGAGGTGAGTGATATAGATACAAGATACATTTTGTTGATAGTCCAGCCGATTTTTCTTTGCCAATTAAAAGCTAGGAAGAAGTATTTGCTGATACAACCATGAACCGTTACTCTTGTGCGATTAACTGGTTAAATGCAATAATTACAGAAACAATTATAAAGCCTATGTCTCGCGTGGATCCACGTTCTGGCGAAGGGTTAAAGGCTGTTTGGCGTACATTCACATGTTTTTCAATTTACGAGCCTAGAGAGTAAAGAATTACCCAGATGGGCGTTATAGTCAAGAGTCAAGAGTATCGTTCGACATTATTGTGTGAAACCGAATACACCATACCTTCAGCGACATATTTTACGCCTTGATACGCCAATTTGGCCTCTCTCGTCTTGCATTGAGTTTCATGATAATTGTGTTAAGTACTAATAATATTGTATTAATTAACAGAAGCGGAAGCAGAGCGGCCTGAACCTAAAGAGCCTGAAAAGGAGAAGGAACAGACACCTCCAAGTCCCGGGGAAATCATGGATGACCCTAAGGATGCAGGTGAAAATATAGGTATGTATTTTTTTATAACATCTGTTACTCTACAATTACTTACCATTAAGCAGACTAAGGGCTGATTTTTCAATAATCTGATAACTTTGACAGTTGTTTTATACAAAAACTGTCAAACGTCAATTTTAATCCTCAAATAAAAGTTATCTGGCGATGGACAAATCAGGCCTAAAAATTAAATAAAAGATTGATTAAGGATTACACACTAATAAAGAAGGGGTTCGTGTTTGACCAGCGCTGTTGTCGGAAATTGATTTCACGTTAACGATACGTAAATGCTGCATCATTTAATAAAGCATTATTATACGAAAGTAACGTTATGTTCAAGCTGCGTTAGCATCACGTTTACGCAGCGTATGAAGCTCACTTAAAATGGCAATGGCTTAATGGGCATGGTAAAGGGTGCCTTAAATCAATTTATCCGTTTTTCTCCCTACCAGACCCCTCGGAACGTTCCGCCTCTCCCCTTTTCGGCGCTAAAACGGAGCGCAAACGTAACGTGGATGACAAACGACAGAACGCGATGGCCCTCTTACGAGCACAGAGAGATGCCAAGGCGAGCAGAGTGGAACAACATAAGCAGAAGAGGCGGCTTGAGGAGGAGACTAATAAAGATAAAGACGATGATGATGTGAGTATGTACTTTGTGTTAGATCCTTCATGCTAGGCAAGGTTCCTTTTTAACGTGAAATTGTTGGGAAAAAAGCAAAAAAAACATGGAAATCGGTAGACACACTAACAGTAGGAATGTAAACATAAAAACATCACAGCATACACCCTTTATAAAAATCACATACAAAAAGCAGTTATTTATTATGTTCTGACCTTGCTGTAACCTCGAAGGTCAAGGTCATCGCTTGTTTTCAGCACGCGCTGACGCTAAGATCACCGGCGGCTCTAGCTGGCAGAGCGTCAAGTTGAAATAACATTTTTAAAGCAATAAAGAAGACATAAATAAACATAAAAGTTTACATAAATAAGTACATACATATTCTCGCGCCTTTTTTCCATGGGGGTAGGCAGAAACTACAGAACGCCACCTGCTACAAACCTTACTTCTTTAATTTTTATTATTTTAGGTTACTAATATACATTAATGATAGTTTCGCGATAACCCGACTAATTCCAAACTAAAACGGAGTCGTCATTCATGAAAACGACGTCAAACTAAACACCATACGCATGACAGACACATACCATCACAAGAATCACCCACAAAAACCAGTTATTTATTATGTTCTACCCTTGTTGTAACCTCGAAGGTCAAGGTCAAGGTCACCGCTTGTTCTCAGGACGCTGACGCCGAGATCATGGGTGGCTCTAGCAAACAGAGCGTCAAGCTGAAAGCGTCAGATATCTATTCTGATGATTCCGGCTCCGATTCTGATGATAACAAGTCTCAAGGTAAGTGTTTTAATTATTTAAGTGAAGCAACACATCTGCCGAAATTATGCGACGGAAAGTTCAGCGTGTTTACACATGCAATTTGTTTTTAATTACCTATAATGACACTTCAGACCGAAATCACGTTGCATATATTTTTATAGAAAACTGATAAGAGCAGTGGCGGTCCAGTGGTAACGGCCTCGAGTTACGATTCGTAGGTCGAGAGTTCGAACCTATACAGGCGCCACTGCTCTCAAAATCAAAACGGCGAAGGAAAACATTGTGAAGAAACCGGCATGTACTAGATCAAAAATTCGAAGACATGTGACATCATGCTCTACCAACCCGCACTGGGCCCGCGTGGTAGATTACAGCCCACTCCCTCTCACAGAGAGGAGGCCTGTGTCCCAGCAGTAGGAACATTATAGGCTGATTATGTTATAAGACACACGGAATTTCCCTCGCAAAATTTTCGGCAGGTGTGCCCCTATTTAGGGTGAAGGAAAACATCGTGAGGAAACTGGAGAGACTATGACTGTACAAGAAATTCGAAGACGTGGTATCCACTAACCCGCACTGGTGTGTCCCAGCAGTTGGATGAAACATTGTAGGAAGGTTTTCACAGTACCTAAGAAGTTATGCTCTTGGTAACTAGCAAGTTCGATGCTCGCACTGAAAAATGATGTGATCTACAAAATGATTATTAAAAGTAATGACTGATTGGACACAGTATTATCGAAAACATTGAATATTTATAACATTTTTGTTGGTATGAATGACTGAAAATAATGAGTAATATGTGGTATTCCATAAAATACCATTATTTTGGAATATTTAACGGATTTAATCTTTTTTCTATACATAAACACGTTTATCCGAAACATTTTAATTTTGGGCAAGCAGAATCATATTTGCATTCATATTTTACTCAGTATAGTCACTTAAACTCAACTGGAACTAACTGACTCCTCTCTTCAGGTCGTCGCAGTTCCTCAAGTTCCTCATCATCAGGTGGAGAGGAAGTAGTGAAAAAGCGAGAACGTGAAGAAGTAGAGATCAAATATGCAGACACCAAGGAACAGATCAATAAACTTAGACTTAGCAGGTACTTAAATATGATTTTGTGTTTAGTGTTTTGTATAATTTTTTACTATTTTCTTCAATTTATTTAAAAAGCTAAATTCGGCGATAACCTCAAGCCTCATTTACGCAATGTGATTTTGCTTGTCGCATACCATAAGTTCAAGTAACAATAAAAGTTGCACCGTTTAAACAGTGTTTCGTTCAACAAATGACTTTTGTTGCTTCAATTTGTATTGTATGCCAGAGGCAAGAAACTTGCGTCTTGTAAATCTGGCTCATTCCCAGTTCGCCGGTTCTTCGTTGGCGCCTGGCCGTTCTGGCCGGCTCCGTATAAGCTACTATTAAAGGAACATAGTATTATCTCCTTTTACACACATCAACCTTCTGCCTATTTCCTTTATTGTCTAGGTAGAGAATCCTCCGTTGGCGCTATGACTAAAGGAACACACGGTTACCTAAAAAATAAGAAGAAAGGAAATCTATTTATTTGCGGTAAACATGACGCAGAAAAATAACACAAGCACAAAAAATAACAAGTCAAAACAGTCATCGCTCAACATAATGCTAAGACCCTATGCGAGACAGAGCCCCAGCGCTGGTTTTCAGCGACAGCCGGCGTTGTGATGACGTCAGCCGGTGCAGCATACGACCTCGTTTTTACGTAGTCGGCACATCATAAATATTATGTTTTCTTCCCCTTTCTCAGAAGACTCTCCCTTTCTTGTCATATTCATCATCTGCCTAGCCTTGTTTTGGTCGGCTTCCAGTCTAACCGGATGCAGCTGAGTAACAGTATTTTACACGGACCGACTACTTATCTGACTTCCACAACCCAGTTACTGGGTACCTTTTTAGCCATATTATCTTTATCAATGAATGCCTCGCTTCTACACAGGTTTAAACTGGAGCGGTTGGTGCACCTGCCGTTCTTCGCTCGCGTCGTCAACGGGTGCTTTGTCAGGATTGGCATCGGAAACAATAATGGGAATCCAGTTTATAGGGTGAGTGTTATAAATACGATATCTTTAAGTTTTCTATTTATTGTGTGCAGATTTTCAGACATCTTTACTGTTTTTTTAATGCATCTATGGGTCCGCGAGTACGATATCAAGTTTACCAACGTACCTAATAGCTATCATTTTGTATTTTCTTCTTCTATAACTCAAGCTCCAACGCCCCCTACAGTACTGCACTGTTTTTTTCGAAGATTATCGACTATGATTATAGCCGAGAAACCCCAAAAAATCCACAAAAAAAATACTGTCCACAATAATAATTCAACTATTTATTCACAGGTAGCAGAAATCATAGACGTATATGAGACGGCGAAAGTATATAATTTAGGAAACACTAGAACGAATAAAGGACTTAAGTTAAGGCACGGAACACAAGATAGGGTGTTCCGATTGGAGTTTGTTAGTAATCAGGTGAGTTTTTACTATGTAGCATAGCATGCAAATTCAGCCTATAACGTTCTCACTGCTGGTACACAGGCCTCCTCTCTGTGAGAGGCAGTGGGCTGTAATCCACCACGCGGGTTGGTTTGAACTATTAATTTATGTAAATAAGTTATACAGCGCCTTTTTATCGAAAGAGACTGCAACGCTTGTCTAGCTAGTGTTTGCATGAGCGACTACTGAGCGGGTTTGATCTCCAGGCCGGTCAGAGTGTTATTGGGTTCACAAAAGTCTCAGATTCTAGATTTGTGCTTGTTTGTTAGCAATAGGCTCGCCCCTTTAACATTGAAACCACAAAAAATCTTAAAAGGTCTTGCCTAAAAGTGGTATATAGAGTTTCACTTATCTATATTTCAATAGAAATTCTGTTTTCACAGGAATTCACCGAAAGCGAATTCCAGAAATGGAATAAAGCAATAAAGGATGCGACCAAGAAACCACCGACCATGGAGTTTGTTAGAAATAAGATACAGGAAGTTAAAGAAGCGCTTATGTATGAATTTAAGGTAAGACCAAACATTTGTTGCACTTCTCATACTCACTGTTTTATGTAGTCTGTTCGAAAATTATTTGACGAAAATATAAACAAACGCTGTTCATGTTTTTTATTGCTTATGAATTGAAAATTGACATACACGCTTGTGATAACCCGAATATTTTCGAACCCAAACGGAGCTGCTTTTCTAAATCCGCTTCATCTCCTGTCCGTATCCCAGTTTATTTGGGGTCGCCGCAACATGCTTTTCAAAATACGTATGTTTTTTAATAATACATTTGAGACTCTTTTTGAGTTTGAATTTAATCGGGCTCTTGTTTTGACTATCATCGCATTGCTTGCTAGGCTTATTCCTTCCCCATTAGTTTAAATAAAAAAAATTAAATACTAAATAGTATATTTTTTAAATGCATGTTTATTTATCTAATGAAAATAATTCAATATTTCAAGAATACCCTTTTCAGGAAGAAGATGTAGAGAAGATAGTCGCTGAAAAGGACCGCTTCAGATCTCACCCGACCAACTACGCAATGAAGAAAACACAACTCATGAAGGAACGAGATGTCGCGCAATTGAGGTAAATATCATAAAATAAAAACAATTAATCTGGCTAGCCTTTTCCCAACTGTATTGGGATCGACTTGGTTGGTCACCCATCCACGAGCCACCCGCGGCAAGTCCAAAGTCGATCCTTTGATCGACTCGTGCCACTGTTATTATTTAACCACGAGCCCCTCGCTTAAATATCCTCGTATTATGATATTGTAAAAACGCCTTATTTGAAACACATATTTATTATTCACATCACCCTTTTAATAGATTTTGCAACTACATTATATATTTTACTAGCAGCGCCCCGCGGTTGCACCCGCATAAGTGTCGATCCCGTGGGAAAATCGGGATAAAAAACTATATGTGTGCCAAATTTCATCAAAATCCATCCAGCCGTTTGTGTGTGAAGAAGTAACAAACACACAAACTTTCGCCTTTAGAATATTAGTGTGAATACTTACCAATTTGACTTTTTCAGGGGCGACGACGAGACAGTACTAGAACTAAATGCAAAAATCCAAGAGTTGGAAGAACGTGCAAATCAACTAGACAAGACACGGACGTCGTCCATACAGAGCATCTCTTACATCAACAACAGGAACCGGAAGCTTAACGTGGAGACTGCTGAGAAAGCCATCATGGAAGAAGTAAGTAATTTCATAATGTGCAAAGCAAAGGCCTCTTCTCACACAGAGAAGGCATTAGCATTGATCACCGCGCTTGCTCATGACGGGTTGGCGATTTCAGACTTAATACTAACTATAACTACTACCTTCTGCCTGCGACTTCGTCCGCGTTTAATTTCGGTCTCTTAATCACCGCGTCGCATCGCATCGCCCGCCCGCGCATTTCTTCAATTTCGCTTAGCGGCCTTTCTGACTTTCCTCAAGAATCGGGCTTTCAAATGCAAAAAGAACTTTTTAAATCCGACTAGCAGTTCTAGAGTTAAGCGCGTACAAACAAACAAAGAAACTCTTCACCTTTATTATTAGTAAAGTTTTTCTGATTCGATCTAACATCTATCTGTAATTAAAAAAATATACTATCCATGGAAACTTACTATAGTCGTCCTTTTTACTACCATTTGCTACTTTAGATTCATTCTACAGCAATTAACGTGACAATATTTATTTTAAAGGTAAAAGCGATGAAAGGCAAGAAAACAGATGACCCGTTCACGAGGCGGCATACTAAACCTGTGATGAACTTCAAATCTGGAGGAAGTAAACCTTCAGTAAGTTATTTTAGCACTTGAAATGTTCATATCTGAAAAATAGGCCGTATTGTGGAAATGTGGCCACATTTGACAAACTGAAAGCCAAGTCGCAATCTCATCTCAGCGACAATTAGCTAAACTAAAA
This sequence comes from Gortyna flavago, assembly GCA_963669345.1. Taxonomy (NCBI): domain Eukaryota; kingdom Metazoa; phylum Arthropoda; class Insecta; order Lepidoptera; family Noctuidae; genus Gortyna; species Gortyna flavago. The sequence continues at coordinate 10,043,253 of OY770150.1, read as the reverse complement.
TTGATCTTCTGTCCTTTTCTTAATGAAATAGAAAGAAAAAGATGCACTGAATTTAAATTTAGTTAAGTTTGTGAACAACAGAATCGGCACCATTGTCTATTATAGGATATTGTATTAAGAATTTAATATATTTATTCATCTTGTTCAGGACATCATTAGAACCGAAGAAGAAATAGCCGAAATATTAAAAATTAAAGAAGAAGAGGAGAAAGCACTTAAAGAACACAAAGAACGGGAAAGACTTGTAAGTATATCGTACTGTTACGTCAGCGTCTTATTGTAGCGACATACTTGTGGCGGCATCTACATCGCCACATGCGAACTACGCACCACACCAGACTGACGTCAAGCAAAATCCTGCATCGCACAAGCAGAGTTTACCGCGCGACAAGCATATAATATACAACTTTCCGACATCAATCGTCGGGCAGTAGCTCACCACACACAACACCTGTCTGGTCGGAGGATCCTCCCTTTTGTATGGAGGACTAGCTGCGCCCCGCGGTTTCACCCGCATAAGTTTCGATCCCGTGGGAATATCGGGATAAAAGTATCCTATGTGTCAATCCGGGTTATAAACTATCTGTGTGCCAAATTTCATCCAAATCCGTTCAGTAGTTTTTGCGTGAAAGAGTAACAAACATCCATCCATCCATCCTCACAAACTTTCGCATTTATAATATTAGTAGGATGAGTGAACTTTACACGCTGTTCCTCATACCTCTATATACTTGCCGACGGTACGTCGCGTCACGCGGCGGCGATGTACACACAGCTTCATGGACTAAGTACCCAGCAATAGACATACATGTTCAAATTCGATATAGCTGAATAACACAGCTCGTTGCATTTTATAATGAATATATCGGCAATCAACGATACAGAAGAACATTTAATTAATGTTTGTGTAAAAAATGGCCAAACGAACTAAAAAAAAACTCGCAGGATGCTGCATAACCTCCTTTTTTGAAAGTCGGTTAATTAGACGTTAAGGCCCTTTGTACGGCACAGTTTTTTTAATGTACGGCGTATAAACCACGCCGTAGAAAAAACGTGTCTGTCTACAAGCTTCCATAGTGATCCATACACCACTAACGACCGTGCCTACAGTCCTACACACGGCGAATAAATCGTAGTTTTTCGCGGCAAGAAAAACGTGTGTGTACAAAAGGCCTAAGGTGTATTTTTTAATGTTTTGCAGCAACAAATACAAGATGAAGAGAAAGCTAAGAGGGATAAGCCGGCTGCGAACGACACTAGCTTATACTCTCTACATGACTTCGATATCAACATAGAGTTGGATCTGCCTATTGCTAGTGAGTATATTTCCATAATAATATCCTTTACCTAATGTCCTCCTGACCGTATTTCTCGGTCACGGCGGCCAATATCATTTTAGATTAGATCCAAGAAATTGAGAAAATTTTCAAGTTATGGAACAACAAACTGAATGTCATACTTAACAAAGTTCAAATTTCATTGCAATCAGAAACTTAATACGAGCTTTTTGTTACAAATGGTCACTCAAAAATCAACTTAGAATACATTCCACTAAAGTAGGTAAACTGATTAAGTGGCGATGGAATGTAAATTATCTGAGATTATGAACACTGCTATAGCCACCAACTATCTTCAGTTATTTCATGATGAATTGAGAGTCGTGTAAAGGTTAAATTGTCGTTTTTCTAGCTGAATGTGACATTTTTCCAATATCTGTAAATACAGTTGGCAATTACTTCAAAAGTTATGACTGTTCTCCTAAGAACGTTTTCCGGTTGACGACATGACGTCAACGCCGGCTGTCGCTGAAAATCAGCGCTGAATGTCTGCCTCGCATAGGATCTTAGCACTATGCTCAGCGATGACCGTTTTGCGTGGATGTGAAGCATATATTCCCCCAACTTGTTCATTTTTTGCGTCATGTTTACCGCAAATAAACGTCTGTTCTATCTATCTTTAAAAGTATCCCCGTGTGATGACCCCAATACTAGTAAACCTACATTTATTTCCAGAATCAGTATCAAGCCAACCGAAACAGGTGACAACTAAAGTGAAAGAGACCGGCCCCAAGCGTTCTCTCAACTTAGAAGAGTACAAGAAGCGCCACGGACTCATATGAGTATTGTTTACGCACAGACAGACTGAGTGCATGTGATCTAGCGTCCGGAGTATTGGTGGCATAGTGTTTTTCAAAGTGAACAAGTGAAATTTAGCATTTTTGTGGTCGTTTTGGTGAATTGCAACCGACAACCAAACACAACAAGTGTTTGGTAAATATTCTACACACGTGTCACATCGAACATAGGCGTTAATCCTTGTAAAGCGTTGATTTCTTATGAAAGCAGTTCTATCTGTAATTTTCCCCAGTATTTGACATTAAGGCTTGGCGTCAAAAAACGCTCTGTATTTAGACAGCCATTATAGTATTAACTGTTTTCTCAGGAAATCAATGCTCAAGTGGCGTTAACGTTGTGTTAACGCCACGTCAACGTGATGTTATGTTGTTTGTGATCTTTTACCTCTGATTTTGCATCACTGTCAAAATCACAGTGATCTTTATTGTCTTTGTAATAAGGCTGCTGTTGGGTTGCCACCATTGACAAGTCTGTCAAAATTAGTGAGCTTTATTTTTGTTGCAATATGGTTGCTATTGGATTGCTGCTGTCAGAGGTTAGATAACTTTGAAAGGACTGTACGCGACGTTTAATGCAAATCAGCTGTATTTTAGTGATATTGCAATGTTTGTCACGTGTAATATAAGATTTGTATTTGACTAGTGTGAAATTGTTAACAGTTTTGCTCGCAATTGTATGGAATTCACATTCTCATGGTAGCCATACACGTTACGTTATACTTGCACAAAGTCTGGGTAAAACCAAATGGCTTGGTTACTTGTGCTAATTCACCCGCCACACACGTTAATGTATACTTGTGCAAGTCCAATTTTGCGCAAGTATATCGTAACTGGTGTGGCCTGCATTAAACAAAGTTAATTATGGTGATTACACCATTTACCATTAGGTAAATGAACTAATATAAGCAATAAATAAATGTTTGTTATCTACCGCAATGAAGATGATCTTTTAACTTTAAATTGGTATTTTTAATAATAATAAAAAATTGTAGCTAAATTGTTAAGATCACCAGAGAAATTATGATGTGATTATTTGCATTTTGTCTTAATAATATTTTTTTAATGTGATTTAGATAATTGCACATTGAAATATGCTAACCGAGTTTTAGTAAAAGTTAGGTTTTATAGAGCGTCGCCTATGTCATTCATACAGTATCATTATCTCATGAAGTGACGCGCGCTTTACTTGTGAATTCGTGAGTGAAAACGAGTATCGTCAGCACATAACACACTTCCTACTTTTCCATTGTCTCGGACGGTACCGAGAGCTCCTGCGCTAACACATATATTCACAGCGTGCTGTACACTTGGTAACCACAAGTAAAGCGCGCCTCGCATCGTGAAATAAAAATACTGTACCTGTGTGACAGTCTCTTTCTAAAACCTCATTTACACGATGCAAGTTTCTTGCCTCATAGAACGGAAGCAACAAACGACTTGCATCGTCTTAACACTGTTTAGGGGCTGTTCGTTAATTACCACCACTTTCTGACCCCTGCCTTCTCCCGCTACTTGGATGAACCCCTCTCCCCTTTCGATCTTACGTAAGATCTATCTACCAAAATTGCTGAGAAAAAGTAGCAAGAATATAATAGTAGATTATTAAACAAGGGCTGTATGACATCAATTGCATACGAGGTTTTTGGCGCCTGAGCGAAGCGAAGGCGCTAATTAACCCGAGTATGCAATTGATGCTTACGCCCGAGATAAATACTCTGCTTTACATATCGATTGTGAGGTAAGTAAACAACAAGACAGCAGGTTTCAATGAACATTTATTAAGAAGAAAAAAATGTGTATTTAATTAAAATTAATGGTAAAATTATTACAATTTGTAAGAGATATGGTCACGTTCTTTTTAGGTATATTTATAGTTTGAATATGAGTTTGTGATGATAAGACTTGAGTTTGAGTGACTTGAGGTTCTTGCATCGTAAATGGCGGCAGTTGACTGATACTATTTTCTTCATTAAAAAATGGCTCAGATGATGTGCTTTGACGTGGTGATTTTAAGTTTATATTTTCTGTTATTTTAGAAGTAATTTTGCTTTTGTTTGCCATCGAATCTTCGATATAACCTTCGGCCAATTTGCTGGACTTCCAGCCGCCGTGCCTTTTTAACAGAGTGAGGTTGGCTCCCGAATCAGCCAATAGAGTCGCTGATGTTCTGCGAAAGCAATGCCCGGTGTATAACTCTACGTTACTCAGTTTTAAATATGTGGCTATTTGCTTTGGCATGCCTGTAAATTTGTTTTTTCCTATTACTTGTCTGTGGCATTTTCCTTTACTGTAATTAAGAAAAAAACGATTTGTATCCACGTTTTCAGGCCGAAGAGCTTGATATTTTTCAACAAAATTTGCAAATTCTTCATGCACAACAAATGACCGGTCAATTTTAGTTTTCGTGTTAGGCAGTTTTATGAGTAGTAATTTGTTATGTTTTTCTACATTTTCTATTGTCAAGTTTGTCAATTCCACGGTTCTGCAGGCTCCCGATATCCCAAAAATTAGAACAACCTGTAAAAAAGACATAAGTTGTATTAAAGGCACCAAATTCGCATAGTATTTTTGTGAAATATTTTGGTAACTTATTAAAAAGGGCAAGTAAATACGTAGGTACCTTTATTGCTAAATAAATTTCATCCGGAGCTTCATTTAAGAATTTCTGTACTTCTTCTGCAGTAAATACCTTCGATTTCTTGCTTTTAAAGCCGTCAGACTGCCTTTTCAAGAAAGCAGTAAGTTTAGAAAAATCTTTCAAATTCACGTCATGTTTTGTCATCATTGTAGATTTTAGCATGGAATAAAAGCACCATAAACTGGAAGGTTGTAGCCTCTTAGATAATTCATCAAAATATGATATAAAAACACTTTCAGAAAGAGATTTCACTTTTTTTTCTGACCGCCATTTCATAAATTCGTCGTATGCCTTTACATATCTTTCTTTCGAGTTCGGCGGTAATATATTTTCGACAACTGTTTTTGCCCTTTCTTTAATAAAATCGGGCGTTAGATCTATGTCTTCGTCACTAGACATGTTTAAAACTTTTGAAAAAGAACTCAAACAAGAAAATTAATTATTTTCGCGATGCTTTCGCGCCTACTAGTAGACTGCCTTTTTTTTTTCACGCACGCAAGCGCGTCAAATCTTGCTGGCCAGTTTGATTTTTAAATCGATTCCATCTAACATACGATGTGGAAACAAATAGTTCCATATTTAAAATAAAATCTTTATAAAATAAATTGTCTAGATTCCGATTCGAGTAATTAATCGATACCGAGAAAAAAAAAATTAACTTTTTAAAAATATTCTTCGTGCAGTATGAGTATGACAGTTCTTTTTTCAAATTCCAAAACCTATGCTGTAATGATAGTCATACACCCCGGCATTCAGGGGTGTAAGGGTGTACTTACAGAGCAAGAGATATGTAAAAAAATAAACTTACTTTTTTATAATTTTTGGTTACTTTGTGATCTTACGTAAGACCAATCAAGACCCCTTCCATGTAAGACTTGTTCAGACCCCCTTCCCCCTCAAATCTATCTTACGTAATAAACGAACAGCCACCCCTTCAATGGTGCAACTTTTACTGCTACTCCAACTTGTGGTACGCCACAAGCAATTAAATCGCAACATGTAAAACAGGTCTTACAGCTCGATGTCTCATTTACGCCCGAGTTTTGTGAGTAGTATTAAACTATTGAAATAAGTGTGACGAGATTAGTCAGAAAATAAACTGCCACAACTCGAATATAAAATTGTAATCAACAAGTTTCTGTAAAAACAATGTGAAACCAATATTCCCGGACAAATATTAATTAATAATTAATGTATGATAAATTAATACTGTTTTTCAATATTAAAACAAGTTATGCTATTCTTAATTTTACCCAGAAAGTACAGTCAATATGATAAAATAGTTCCATCTCTTTTTGTACATTAATGCGTATAAAAACGTGTTTATGCCTGGCGTTGGTCCACTGTAACTGCGGATACACGACGCAAACTCGACGTAATTTTCGATACATAGATGAATGAATAACGTGTTAGTACCATAATTCTTGCGATGCGAAAAAGAGATACAAGATAGACAGGATAAATGATAGATTTAAATCCTTAGATTTGCTCTCACCGTACTTAGGTCACGCGAAAGTGTCAGAAGTGTGACCTCACATCCCGCGTGAAACGATAAATATGAATTTTATTATGAGTGAGCGAGACAATACTATGTAAATGTCACTGTCAAAGAAAGAGGAACGTGACCATCTTTTGACACGGTCGGGCGAATCTAACGATTTCAATGTTTGAGATAAATAGCATTATCTCTTTTTCGCAACGAAACATTTACGACACATCAAAATATGGCTCCATTTCTGCCCAACCCACAGAAAAAAAAAAGAAGTTCTTTTCCTAAAAAAACTTGCCTTACAATCTTATCCCTTCAATAAATCAGTAGTCAAACGCTAGGTGCTAATATTAAAACCGCTGAAATAATAATCTATTTTGACTCTATAGTTGGGTAAAAGTTAAGTTTCGCTTAAAGAAAGTACCTAAATGGAATATAGAGTGCAGAAAACTTAAAAAGGACAATTCTTATAGAATGTATTGAAGTCGTAAACTCGGTGAGAACTTGGCCTACTTCCTAAGTCCTTTAATGAAGATACGGTCTCGAAAATAGTTCGATACTTTGGAATGAACCCTACACCCGATTAATTAACTTTCTTGGACGGGGAAAACACTTCAGGAGTAAGGACAACTGTCATTCATTCTTAGCGCGGGCCTCAAACTAATCTTATGTCCGTAGGTGATACGGCGTAGAAAACGCCCGTCACTTTGACCGAAACTCCGGATATCGTGTTTAGAGAGTAGACCTCATACTGCTTTCTGCTGGTTTGATGGCCGTTGTAGTCTGTAAAATACTGATATTCAGTCTGGTTAAAATCTAAAGGGTGATTTTTGTGTCATAATATTCAGGTACTCGCAAGAAAAGTCCTATTAACTTTTACACTCTATATTTTGGACCACAGACGGGTAAGTAACAAATGGAGTGTTCATGATAAATTTTTAACTGAAATCAAACTTACATCATTTGATAGCTGAAAAGAAAGGACTAACGTTTTGTATCGAAAACAAAAGCGGGCGAAATATATCATTAGACTGAGTTCAGATGATCGTATTAAAACGCGCTTATACTGTTTGATGTTCTTTGGCAGTAAGTCTGTAGATGACGAAATAGTTTACTTTCAATGTTACAGGTAAAGTTCTTTTGAATTCACAATACACATGTGTTGTATGCGATCACTTGTGTTTGGCCTTAAAAAATACATTTTATGTCGTGAAAAGGATTAAATGCAAGCGTGCGCATTCCATTTGTTACAGTATTTGAATCTCAGGAAGCGACACACGCTTTACTTGTGTTAACCAAGTGTACAAACACGCTGTGAATGTGTGCGTGAAGACGAGTAGCGTCAGCACGTAACACACACTTTCGACTTCGCCATTGTCTCGCACGGTACCGAGAGCCCCCGCGCTTACACACATTCACAGCGTGATTGTACAATTAGTAACCACATGTAAAGCGCGCGTCGCATCTTGTGATAAAAATACAATACTCATCCGTGATACAGTACAAAGCCTTAAATATAACACATCGAAATTAAGAAAATCTGTCTTTGTTTCGCGTCGCCTCTGTCGCTCGTACGTCTGTGACAGTCTTTTTCTAAACCTCGATGTGTTATATAAACGCTTCTCGTACTGTACGTAGACTTAGTTTTAAAAATAATTAATTACCTCCAATACGGCGGATGCCTGTTAGCCTTAATTATTATAAGTAGTTGTTATTACTTATTTATTATTGTTTCTGTTTTTGTTAGGACGCTGGGATGACATACAAAGCCTATCCTATGTTGGTGTTTGCAGATAGATATTAAATAGATATCGACGGTTGAAAGGCAAAATTGACTAAGCGCGCATTCCACCAAACTTTTATACATAGAAATAAGTCTTATTCTGAGTTTTTTTTTTTTTTGACAGTTTTTCTATACTAGAATTGTCACACGTCAATTTTATTCCACGGATATAAGATATTTGACGTTGGTAAAATCAGCCCTCAGGCACATAGGGCTAACTTTACAGGAAAACAGTTAAAAGTTCAACTTTTTAGAAAAAAAAAACAAATTCTTGTATTCATCCTACATGCGTAATTCTTTTAGAAATCTTATTTTTAAATTATCTATTTTTCTCTATTAGCCATTAATGTCTAACTGCTGGGCAAAGGCCTCCCTACTCCTTAATTCCACCTTTCTCTCTCCAGAGCTGCCAAGGACCAATCTTTATTAAAGGAGTGCAGCTCATCCCGCCATCTCCGTCTGGGCCTGCCGCGATGTCGTTTGCCATTAAGGCGGAGGTTTCTTGAAAATGGTCAAAACGTTTGTTTTTAAAGCAGTGTATCTCTTAAACGTAAATAATTTAGACCAAAAAAAAAATAGTCATATTTTCAAGTCTTCTTTTAAAACAGTGATGGAACTCAAATCATCATTAAACGTACATTAATGCATCATAAAAATCTTTAAATACACCTCTGACATTTCTTTAAAAGCAATTTATCCCTTCATTAACAATTTTATTTATAATAAAAAATATACCATTAAATTGCTAATGCCAAACTGCATTCAGTGTTGGATTATTTATTATTAAGTAGTTTGTAAATTGATGATTGTTTCATATTTTGCAATAAATAACCAGCGTTGTGTCATCGCGCTTCTCTTTCTTTTCTATGCAGTCCGATAGTGACCGCGCTTTAGGTCATGTAGTCGCCTTAAGCGGGACCCACTAGTTCGTAAGTTTGGCCCATTCATCATCATTTTATTATCTGAATCATAATTTATATGATTTTTTTTCTGAAAGGTTTAACTTAAAGGTTTAACTGTTCTTCTGTAAAGTTAGCCCTATATCGTTTAGTCAATTTTGCCTTTTAAAAATGCTTGGTGAACGGTGTGTGAAAAATATTGACATGGTCACATCCAGTCTAGGAAGACTGGGTAAAAATTACTGTATGAAAACGTTTCAGCGTACTAATTAAAAAACAGTGTTTTAGTATTCCTTTTTACTGTATGTCATTTAAATTCAAGTTGCAAAAGCAATAAAAATGTATTTAAATAAATGGTAAAAAAAAAGTTAGCCTCGTTTAAAAACTAGACTTATGGTTGCATACGCCGTGTGCCGCAAAAGTTACGGAAATGAACTAAAAATATGTAGTTCTCGAATGGATTTATTCGTAATCGTGTATTTTACCCCTAAATTAGAATAATACCCAATAGGCAAAGTAGTTTTCATACATTTTTAAAACTACGCCAATACGTAATACGCCGACCCGTAATTTTAAACATAGCACTAATTTTTTACTTGTTCACACCACGACTTTTAAGCTCTGCGCTTAGTTTCTTCCTTAAAATACGATACGGAACTACGTATTCCGAATTGGCGTAGTCGACAGTTCCTTGAAATACGACGACTCGTTAATTTGTACGGTATTACTTTTATTTATTTGACTATGAACAAAAAGATAATGGTTAATACTTAATTCATTGTAAATGAGAAAGCTCAAAGGCTTAAATAAAATTTGATAAAGCGATTATTTTGGTTTCAATTATACAAATTGTCACGCTTTTACCCCCATGGAGGTGGGCAGAAAATATAAAAGGCCTCTTTGGAGTGGCCTACTATTTTAAAGGGATTTTTAATTAAAAAAAAGTTGTAGGTATAAAAAAAAATTGTATTTATTCGGGAAAACAAACAATTACACAAATTAAGAATTACAAAAAGATAGGATACAGAAATTATACAAATTTTAAATCAACCACGTTCTCCACATACACAATGAGACAATTTGGTAAATTTTTTATCACAATATTCACATAACAAGATAGGTAGGTACATACATAAATTTACATCAGTGAAATCCATACAAATGACAGAAATCACGAACTAAATTACTCGAAAATGTATATTTTAGCGTTTAGAATAGGCACTCATCAAAATTAAATAAGGGCCACGGCAATATTTGCTAACTTGAGGTGTTAAAGTATACCTAATGATTGATTGAAATGATAAATATACATCTCTTAATGATTGTATATGAAAACTGTTTACCTAGGTACTCACAGGGTTAATTTCTTAACATAATTTTACAAAACTTAACCAACTACTGTCTCATTACAGAACGAATTCTAACTTTAACTCAAGCTTCCAGATATTGCGTTTTGAACTTTATTCCGCTATTTTCTAGATACAAGGTCACTTTTTTTAAATATTATAGCTTTACTTCAGTCTGAATGAAGTTCAAAATGCAAAAACTGGCTTGAAGGACACTTACACGCTTTTAATAACACTAGGCGCCATCTAGACAAAAGCGCGTTGTTGGATTTCCAACTTTCGGCGCTGAGTCAAGCGTTGAAAATCCAACAGCGCGCTTTTATATACCTAGGTGCCTAGTGTCAGCGAAAATGGCTATTAGAACTTGTTTTGTAATGAGACTGTCATTGTTTAAGAACAAGGGATTCAACAGCATTGGATCAATTACGTTTTTCGCCCTTCACCAGTTTGTGGTGAGTGCTATCCTCATTCTTAATTTGTTTAAATACCTACACAGCTTCTGTCGTCACTTGCTTTTCAAAGTCTTATAACACGGAAATTGTACCTAATGAGAACAATCGTAAAGCCACAAGGCTCTAAGGGACACTAAAGGGATGTCAAGGGAGATTCACAAATCGAACTTTGACTTTACTAATGTACGCGTTCCATACGAATATGAACCTTATAAAAATACAAATAAAGTTAATATTCGTATAACCGAATGTGAGCAAGCTATATGAACAAATTAATAATGTTCATATTCGTATACGATGCTTACTTAGAAAAGTTAAAGTGCGAACTGTGCACCTTGTCCTAACACTCGGTTTCTGAAAATAATTAACACAAAAATTAGTTAACAGACTGTCAAACTCATGTCAAGTAAATTGATCGGCCGTTGTTTTTCGGTTAACATGAATTCGACAGCTTTTTACTTAATCCTTGAGGTAAGTAGTTAGTTTATCGGTAACCGGGATGTTAGTATACAGTTGTGTAATAAAATTAAATAACTCAAACGAAAAGGGGTCTTAGCGCTCATTATTATTTATAAAAAACTTATACTACAGGACCAACACTGTAATCGCGAAAAAAGTCAGCGCATAAATATACAAGGGTAAAATTAAATTAGCTAGCGAAACTGCAGACGTGATGGGTATCGGTGTCTCGTCCACCGTCCGTCCGTCCGATACCCGTCTCGTCTGCAGAGTTTCGCTAGCTAATTTAATAAAACACTATAGAACAACTGTAAATTTTTTCATGATTTCAGTTTTGGTCCCATAGTAAAAGTTTGTAATGATAAACCCTTTTCAGTCATGTAGTCTTGTTCTAGCTCAAAAACCTTTTGCTGTCGAACCGAACGGTCAGAGTCCTTTGTAAATGATTTTAATATGCTATCAAAAGACAAACAGTATCTTCAAGACGAGAATAAACCCAAAATTGTTCCAAAATCACTCAATAAAATCCCTACATTTTATTGAGTACCTAATTGTGGCACAAATTACTATTTACACTCGCCTTCTGAAAATATAGCCAAACTTTTAAATGCATTTTACAATCTGTTGCTAGGAGGTACTTACACTCGACGACAAGCCATATTGATGATAGTGTACATTTCCAGTATATGCTAACCTCGCATTGTATACGCTGGCCGTACATTGATAGGTCAACTTATATTGGAATTGAAGATCTTGTCAGCTGGAGTATGACCGTTTTTTGTTACCGTATACAAATAAATATTGGAAATCAATAGCTTGGTATGTCGTGCCTACTCATTTTCGGCTCGACTCGACAACATAAGCATTTTTAGTATTATGTTATTTTAATGCACTAAGATTAGACAATACATAATACATAATCAGCCTCTAATGTTCCCACTGCTGGGATACAGGCCTTCTCTCTGTGAGAGGGAGTGGGCCGTAATCCACCACGCGGGCCCATTGCGGGTTGGTAGATATCACATGACATTAGACATTCCCCACGATGTAAAATTGCAAGATAAAAAGCATAGTTTAGACGTCAAATCCGTGTGTGCGATGTCTACACTATCAGACGCTTTCTGGACCGAAAATCAACAAAAAAATTAACTTACAAAGTGTCAAATGCATGCCAACTGCTGTGATTGGGTGACTGAATTATCAACTTGACATGAGTTTAATTTGTCAAGTTAATTTTCGTTCCAGAAACCGGGTAGGCTTTTGATCGTGTTATTGCCAGCATGCTGTCTATTCGTGCTTTCAAATAGCATCATTTAAATAAAGCTTTACTTTTCTTAGTTTTCAAATGAATCTCATTAGAATTTCTATATCTAATACCTATTGAAAAACAAGTGAAAATCATTTAAAAAAATCACATAGGTACCTACTCAAATAAATAATGTAAAAAAATGGGATGGCAATCATCTCAAAATTTAACATTAGCAAAAACTAAAATGGATTAAAAACTGTGAAATCCCTTGTTTTGAAGACATATTGTTTACGTTGCATAAAATTAGGATAATCAATCACAATTGCTAGCTAAGTCTAAACAAATAATTATCAACCGTTTCTTTACCAACACTCGGTTTCAGGGTGCTTACTCTTGAATATAAAAGTCAAAGTCAAAAATAAAAAACTTTGACTTTTGACTTTTATAATTCCGATAGATCGACATTGGAATTGTCAGTTTAACTCAACCAACTGACGTTTGCCCAATGTCGATCTATCGGAATTACGAGATGTTCGAGAGTAAGCACCCAGAAAGGATAATCAACACAAAAAACTGCCATAAAACTATTAAATTGAAGTTAACTGCTATGATTGGTTGACTGAAAATATGTCAATAGGCAATCAAATCACTTGACATGAGTTTGACAGTCTCTTAGCAAAATGTTGTGTTTATTGGCCTTTCAGAAACCGGGTGATAATCATCCAATCAACTTATTTCACGTATAGCATGACCACCATAGAAACAGGTTTTGTCGACGAAAGAATAGACAAAATGGCAGATTGTGACATTTTTTTTAAAATAAATTTGTCATTCTGTCGATTCTATCTGTCATTTTGTCTATTCTTCCGTCGGCGAAACCCGTTTCTATGGTGGTCATGCGCGAGCTGTTCTGTGAAAATCTTACCGTGAAAACTTAGGTGAAGTGAGGTGTCATTCCATCTGATGCTAGGGATTGACACTATTGTCGGCTCACTTTAAGCTCACTTCACCTATGTTTTCTCGCTGAGATTTTTATAGAATAGGTCGGATTACAAAAATATCACAGTAGCTCTTAATTTGTTTTGACCAGGGGGTCTACTCCCTAACTCCGTCCGTCCGTCCGTCGGCCCGTCCGACAGTAGCCCGATACGACGGTGTGAACCCTACTCCCTAACGATTTCGGACTCATCAGTTTCAAACGGAATCATAGACAATATTCGTGAACGAACGATGCATGGCGATACAGTTGCACTATTTTACCGGTCGATTACCGGTTTACTTATTTTGTAGTTTTCTAGCTTATTAAACAAAAATTAATACTTTTGTCGTTAGAAAATGACCACATTTAAAAAATATACCTTTTATTATGTCTATAAATATAGAATTGAATTATTTTTGCCATTTTTGTCTGGAAACTGGCATCATCCTGTTATACCTTTGCCTGTTTACTTTTTTGAAGGAAATTTTCTAATGAAATGTCAAAGGCCGCATTCCGAATTTAGTTTGTCTCATCGTCTCACATGCGTTCCGATTTAGTTATTACGATTATGACAGCTAAGAGCTGTCAACAATTCGAAACGCTCGTGAACGCGCTCACAGTGATACTCAATGTCAAAACGATATTATTACAGTATTTCTTTGTATAAACACCACATTTCTTCTTCAGTTCTTCTTCTTTAGTTAGGTGGCGACAGTCAGCCAGAAGAAAAAAAAAACTATGTTAAAAATAATTTTGACACAACTAAATCGAATTTGACAATCGCGACACCACGTGGAAAATATTTTATTTTGTTTTTAGAAGATATTTTATTTTTATAATATATGGAATTTTTCTCTTTTTGTATGGAAAATATGAAAAATGATTACCTACGTGTTGAGTTTTAGGGGTTTACGGGTTTTATAAAGGGGGTCGAAATTTTCATTATTTTTACGATAGGACACACCGTTTTCGAGATATAAGCAAAAGAAAAGAAAAAAGATACAGTACTGTTTTTGTTGGTGTGCCAACTAATTTTATTCCACACCTTTTTAGTCGCGATTAAAAATAGTCAGATTTAATTAGAAAATATAATCGTTATCGCGCACGCTAATTCGGTACGGGTTTAGGCACGCTCAAATTCTTGTAAAGCTTCTTTAATATTTAAAAAAGCAGCCATACTTAGTTTGAATTCTTTTAAATTGGTAACTTTCGTCGACAGCACGAGAACTATTTTGATGTCGTATCAACTGACATAAATATCCGTCAAAACCAGTGTCAACTTCAATTGTTCGGACGGGCTAAAACACATCGGGAGTAGGGACAACTATCAAATCGAGTTGTCATTCATTCTTCGCTCGGGCCCCGAACGAATCATCCGTCCGTAGGGCATAGGGAGTAGGAAACGCCCGTAACGAAGGCCGAAACGACGGACTTCGTGCTTAGGGAGTAGACCCCCTGAATAATTATTTGTACTTATGTGATTTAGATCGCTTTTGCATCCAATGTTATTTAGGTACGCTTTTACAATTTTACACAATAGGATATGACAGGGAACTAATTCGTACGTACTTAATTAAAATTAAACAAATCAATTTTTAAGTTCCCGTAATTACCATTTTAAGTCACCGTACACGGATAATTAAAACCTTTAAGCAATCAGAAACGTACAAATTCTTTCCCAGTAATTAAGTACGTAGATATGATTTATCCCCGTTAAGTGTGAAATTACAAAAGAGTACCTACATTTTATCTGATTAATAGGCAGGTACCCGGTTTCTAAAACTAAAATCAACATCGTGTCAAAATAAAAAATCGCTTCCATTCCGTTCCGCAGCGGTGTAAATTGAGCTTTAGGTGAAGTGAGCTGTCATTCCACCTGATGCCAGGGATCGCTAGGGATTGGCACTATTCACAGCTCACTTCGCCTAAGTTTTCACGTAGACATTTTTATAGAATGGATCGGCTGGTTACTGAAAAACTGTCACCAATGAAACTAAGCGCTATCAACACATCTGAAGCGCGTTCAAGAGCTGTCAGTGTCATCATTGTTTGTAGAATCTTGACACTGACAGCTCTTGAACGCAGTTTAATTGAGCTGATCGCGGTCAGTTTTAATGGTGAAATTCAACCTTAGTCTGATGATTTGCTGTCAAATCTGACTTAATATAATAATATAGGTACTCAATGTTAAAATCTATTCTAAGTATCTAATACCATAATTTTAAGTTCGAATTCAAGAACGATGCTCAGGCATGAATCTTCATTTAGAATCTCGATTTGAAATCCTCCTTATTTTTATTTTAATTTTTTACACATCTAGTTCTCCTTTCCACACATCTAGTTTTAAATCCAGATTTATGACTGAGTATCATTCTGGATTCTAGCCGTCTTATTACAAAACGATTTCTAACTTTAGTCCAAGCTAAAACCTGTGAGTTATTGTAATTTGAATTTTATTTCTACGGCCTTAAAGTGCTTAATACAAAAACTGACTTTAAAATCGGGGCTAAATTAACAATTTTCTATTAAGAACTTTACCTGAGTCGGAATAAAGTTGAAAATATAATAACTGGCTCGAAGGTTGAAGCTTGAACGAAAGTTAGAAGTAGTTTGTAATAAGACGGATATTTGAACTATTGATCAACAATGTTTTGTAAAAAAAAATCTAAATAACACCTAATGCGTTCATTCTTTTTACGCTCAATATTAAATTATATTTTTTAAACCTAAATAAATACACACCTTAGTTAAGAGCGTTTACGCCGTACGGCATTTCGTACAAACTTTCAAGCCGTTGTTTTTCGAAATGAATGAACCGATTTTAATGAAACTTTATACGCATAAACAGGATACAGAGGTCTAAAAAGTTAGCAGAGAACATTTTCGAAAAATTGTGTTACAGCCAAATTAGTCCGATTTTAAAGTTTCCATAGAAACAGATTTCCAGTTATCTTTTTTTAAATAAGACATTTCGTAAATGGTCTCTGCTATCTTTTTGACCTCTGTATCCTGCTTATGCGTATGAAGTTTCATTAAAATCGGTACATTCATTTCGAAAAACAACGGCTTGAAAGTTTGTATGAAATGCCGTACGGTGTAAACGCTCTTAACCGTAAGATCTAACCGCTATGAATGAATTAATTAAATTATCTGGGTTGTTATAAGGGTATTTCAGATCATCTAATTGTAAAGTCACTTTTTAATGGCAAAAAAAGATGCATTAAGTTGTTGCAGTAACATCGTTTTATGTTTTCGAAAACATGTTGCATACACACCTACTTGCGGTCTTGCTAGCAACGTTCTTCCCGCAACACAAAACATGTTGCAGCAACAATGTTGTACAACTTTGGTCCTACAATGAATTTAAGGCTTAACTTTTGTAACTCAAGTTGGTAGTACCTCACAGTCAAGAAACCTGAAATAACAATATACCTAAGTTAAAATACTTAATTAATTAATAAATAGAGAATTAATATGCTATTCTAGAAAAATGTGTAGACATTAGATGATTTGAAATATATTCATTTATACAGACTACATAATTAAGTAATTATATAAATCGAGTTATTATAAATCACATCACTAGCGAAATTATAAAAAAAACTCAAAATATTTTCAAAAATATCTACCTACTGAACTGTTTTTTTTTTTCACAATATCGCCACGCAATTTTAATTTAATTTTAACACCGCTAGACTTTGTTAAGGAAATTGAAATTTTTCTAAGACAATCTAGAATTTTAGATAAATACAACAAATTAAAATAGAGTATCAATATTTTTTTAAAAATTGGCTGACTGAAAACATTTAGCATTTTTTATAATTTTGTTACCATAAACTTTTTGTTTAGTAATTATAATAATTGGACTTGGATAATTTTCCTGTAACGTAGAGGTATCCTACCTATTTAAACATCTCGTCAGCAAAATTAAAAAAGAGTTTTTGAGATGGAATGCAGGGCGAAAACTTTAACTAAGAGAAATACTTAGATAAAACTTTCCGAAGAAATTATTTTATTTTAGAGTAAATTAAAACAGCTTATTTTTTTCTGGGAATCGAACACGACGTTTTGTGCAAAAATAATACCATTCCGTATCACGCCACTAATTGGCAACGTTGCTGATATGGATCAAAATCTACAAAGCAATTATTATGTGGCTAATTAAAGAATTTTCATACATATCCTTTGTCATGAAATCATTGTTAGAGAAACTTTCAGTGTTGAAAATTAAAAAAAACGATGATTTCTAGTCAGCTAATAAAATATATGAAAAAATAAAACTACGTCTTTGCTTTGATTTTCCACACAATATTACTTTCTCTTGCACGATATTGGTCCTTATCAGAAAAACTGTAAATTAGTGCCATACACGGTGGTATTTTTTTGTAGAAAAAATCGTGTTTAATTTCTGACTAAACCATTAAGTACATAATCAAGTGTTTATTCAAAGGAAAAAATAAGCAGTGTTATTTTTCCAATACAAGTTGTACTAATTAAAAAAAACATTGGTATCATTCAGGCAGTGTAATCATTTACTTAGGAATATGAAGAAGTTATACTAAGAGACTTTATAAAATAACGAAAAAAAAATCCCATCTGTTTCATACATAAATACTTTAATTGAGATTGTGTTTTTGTATGAAACACCAGATATTTTTTTCGATATTTCACAGTCAGTCCCATAGCAAAAGTTGTTAATATTCATGAGCCACTTACCCCCGTAAGGATACAAATGATTTTAATTACTTACACCTTTAAAAGTCATAATCATAACGCTATTGGCCACTTTTCTCTACTTATTTCTTTGCGTTCCTGTTTTCGTTCTGCATGCCATTCTCAGAAACTCGAAACATTTAAATCAAGCTATATTTCACACATAGTGTGTGTAATATTCCATAATTATAATCTAATACTTTCCTATCTACAGGACGATTAACATAGAGCAATTTGGAAATTTCAGCATTAGGTATTCTGTGATTTTGAGGTGCCTATTTTCCTAAATAACATTACTCATAAAAATTAAAAAACTATCTGGTTCTACAGAAAACAAGACATGTTTTTGAGATAGGAATGCAGGGCGAAAACTTTAACTATGAGAAATAGAGAAAACTTGCCACAGAAATGATTTTATTTTAGAGAAAATTAAAACAGCCTATTTTTTTCTGGGAATCGAACACGACGTTTTGTGCAAAAATAATACCATTCCGTATCACGCCACTATTGGCAACGTTGCTGATATTGATCAAAATCTACAAAGCAATTATTATGTGGCTAATTAAAGAATTTTCATACATATCTTTTGTCATGAAATCATTGTTAGAGAAACTTTCGGTGTTGAAAATTAAAAAAACGATGATTTCTAGTCAGCTAATAAAATATATGAAAAAAAAAACTACGTTTTTGATTTTCCACACAATATTACTTTCTCTTGCACGATATTGGTCCTTATCAGAAAAACTGTAAATTAGTGCCATACACGGTGGTATTTTTTTGTAGAAAAAATCGTATTTAATTTCTGACTAAACCATTAAGTACATAATCAAGTGTTTATTCAAAGGAAAAAATAAGCAGTGTTATTTTTCCATTACAAGTTGTACTAATTAAAAAAAACATTGGTATCATTCAGGCAGTGTAATCATTTACTTAGGAATATGAAGAAGTTATACTAAGAGACTTTATAAAATAACGAAAAAAAAATCCCATCTGTTTCATACATAAATACTTTAATTGAGATTGTGTTTTTGTATGAAACACCAGATATTTTTTTCGATATTTCACAGTCAGTCCCATAGCAAAAGTTGTTAATATTCATGAGCCACTTACCCCCGTAAGGATACAAATGATTTTAATTACTTACACCTTTAAAAGTCATAATCATAACGCTATTGGCCACTTTTCACTACTTATTTCTTTGCGTTCCTGTTTTCGTTCTGCATGCCATTCTCAGAAACTCGAAACATTTAAATTAAGCTATATTTCACACATAGTGTGTGTAATATTCCATAATTATAATCTAATACTTTCCTATCTACAGGACGATTAACATAGAGCAATTTGGAAATTTCAGCATTAGGTATTCTGTGATTTTGAGGTGCCTATTTTCCTAAATAACATTACTCATAAAAATTAAAAAACTATCTGGTTCTACAGAAAACAAGACATGTTTTTGAGATAGGAATGCAGGGCGAAAACTTTAACTATGAGAAATAGAGAAAACTTGCCACAGAAATGATTTTATTTTAGAGAAAATTAAAACAGCCTATTTTTTTCTGGGAATCGAACACGACGTTTTGTGCAAAAATAATACCATTCCGTATCACGCCACTAATTGGCAACGTTGCTGATATTGATCAAAATCTACAAAGCAATTATTATGTGGCTAATTAAAGAATTTTCATACATATCTTTTGTCATGAAATCATTGTTAGAGAAACATTCGGTGTTGAAAATTAAAAAAACGATGATTTCTAGTCAGCTAATTTATTAGCTGACTAGAAATCATCGTTTTTTTAATTCAAAAACGTAATCAAAAACGTAATCAAAAACGTAGTTTTTTTTTCATACATTTTAATGTATGAAAAAAAAAACTACGTTTTTGATTTTCCACACAATATTACTTTCTCTTGCACGATATTGGTCCTTATCAGAAAAACTGTAAATTAGTGCCATACACGGTGGTATTTTTTTGTAGAAAAAATCGTGTTTAATTTCTGACTAAACCATTAAGTACATAATCAAGTGTTTATTCAAAGGAAAAAATAAGCAGTGTTATTTTTCCATTACAAGTTGTACTAATTAAAAAAATCATTGGTATCATTCAGGCAGTGTAATCATTTACTCAGGAATATGAAGAAGTTATACTAAGAGACTTTATAAAATAACGAAAAAAAAATCCCATCTGTTTCATACATAAATACTTTAATTGAGATTGTGTTTTTGTATGAAACACCAGATATTTTTTTCGATATTTCACAGTCAGTCCCATAGCAAAAGTTGTTAATATTCATGAGCCACTTACCCCCGTAAGGATACAAATGATTTTAATTACTTACACCTTTAAAAGTCATAATCATAACGCTATTGGCCACTTTTCTCTACTTATTTCTTTGCGTTCCTGTTTTCGTTCTGCATGCCATTCTCAGAAACTCAAAACATTTGAATTAAGTTATATTTCACACAGTGTGTGTAATATTCCTTAATTCTAATCTAATACCTTCTTAGCTACAGAACCATTAACACGAAGCAATTTGGAAATTTCCCCATTAGGTATTCTGTGATGTTGAGGTGCCTATTTTCCTATATAATATTACTCAGCAAAATAAAAAAAAAACTATCTGGTTCTACAGTAAACAAGACATGTTTTTGAGATAGGAATGCAGGGCGAAAACTTTAACTATGAAAAATAGAGAAAACTTGCCAAAGAAATGATTTTATTTTAGAGAAAATTAAAACAGCCTATTTTTTGCTGGGAATCGAGCACGACGTGTTGTGCAAAAAGAATACCATTCCGTATCACGCCACTCATTGACAACGTTGCTGATATGGATCAAAATGTACAAAGCAATTATTATGTGGCTAATTAAAGGAAATACCAATTTTTCGTAGAATTTTCATACATATCCTTTGTCATAAAATCATTGTTAGAAACTTTTAGTGTTGAAAATTAGAAATAACGACGATTTCTAGTCAGCTAATAAAATTTATGAAAAATAAAAAAATAAAATTTAGTTTTTGCTTTGATTTTCCACACAATATTACTTTCTTGCACGATATTGGTCCTTATCAGAAAACCTGTAAATTAGTGCCATACACGGTGGTATTTTTTTTTTTGTTCATAAGATCGTGTTTAATTTCTAGCTAAACCATTAAGGCCTCATTAAGGCATTAGGGCCTGTCAAATTTGACATAAATCAACTGTTTAAATACCTAACCGATGGTTTGAATGTTGGTGAACTCAGGCCTAAGTACCTAATCAAGTGTTTATTCAAAAGAAAAAATAAGCAGTTTTATTTTTCCATTACAAGTTGTATTAATCAAAATCATTGGTATCATTCAGGGAGTGTAATTATTTACTTAGGAATATGAAAAAGGTATACTAAGAGACTTTAAAAAATATAAAAAAAAAATCCCATCTGTTTCATACATAAATACTTTGATTGAGATTGTGTTTTTGTATGAAAAAGCAGATTTTTGTTTCGATATTTCACAGTCGGTCCCATAGCAAAAGTTGTTAATATTCATGAGCCACTTACCCCCGTAAGGATACAAATTATTTTAATTACTTACACCTTTAAAAGTCATAATCATAACGCTATTGGCCACTTTTCTCTACTTATCTCTTTGCGTTGCTGTTTTCATTCTGCATGCCAATCTCAGAAACTCAACGATTTGAATTACTTAAGTAATATTTCACAGATTCATACTAGACTATGTGTGCAATTTTAATTGCTTCCTATCTACAGAACTATTAACACGGAACAATTAAATTGCCCGTTGAATGCAATAAATTAAAGCAATTTCAAACTTGCGCATTTGAAACACTACTGTCACTTGCGTATTTGCTCAGATACTCGCGTTATTTGGTCACTACAAAATTAAGTACCCTATTCGAATAGAATTTAATTTTCTATTAGCGAAACAACTCAATAAATAAATACGGCAAGTGCCAATGTCTGCAACAAAACAATTTGGTTACCCGGTAAATGCAATAATTGAAAGCCCTATTAAAAATGTACCATCTCAACACTGTTTAAAAGCTACAACTTTTATTATTACTACAACTTAATGCATTTAGCAGGCAAATAAATTGCTTCATGTACCTAGAATTTAGTTGTCCGTTGAATGCAATAATTATAAGCCTTTTTTAAATGTGTACCATTGAACTACTGTTATGGTACAACTTTTAAAATTGCTTCAATTTATTGCGTTGAAAAGGCAATCAAGTTACTCGTGTTTGTAAGGCTTTAAAACTAAATCGCATTAGAATTTGCCTATCAAAACTCAAAATTTATAAACTTACAAATACTAGGAGCTCTCCAAACCCTTCAAAATGAAGACCGATCTCTTCTCTGTCTTCATACATTATGATTTCAACACATTCACACTTCACACAGTTTTCATCAAGTAGAAATGTTCATGTAGTATCACTTTTGTCACAATCTTCATCACCGTAAGTACTTATAATATGGTTTCTCCTAATTTCGGCACTTTCGAATATAACCGGCTATCTTCTTTAGCCTACGCTGGGGTTATACTAATTCTTTATTCTCAAACCTAGAGTACCTCTTGGGTTCTAGGTACAACAGTTTTTGACTTTCAAGTCAATACAAATGATCACAATACAACTGGGCAAAATTCCAGTTGGAATATAAAATTCCTAGCCCGGTAGTAGATCAAAATCGTTTGTGGTCATCTTCCAATTCAATTGGTCTTGCAAAGAGATCAACATTTTATCTTTGCGAAGTTTAAGCTTATCCGTAATAGTATGGTCTTCATTGTCGTGTAGCTCTTTCATTTTCAGGGGTTTCAGCTGACAGGCTTCAATAGCCATCATAATCAGCTCTTCGAAATCAAGCAGGGCCTTTACCATGTCAGAAATGGCCATCATAATTAGATCCTTAAAGACGTTAAGAATCATTCCATCGAGGGTTCCTAAATTTTTGGTCCCGTCAAGATATTTCTCACTTGATATTCCGTCTTCATTGTTGGCCATGTCCTTATTAAAATCTTGATTTATCATTGTAAAGGTGTTAAGGTCTTTAGAGGAACACTCTTCAGCTCCAACAGAACAGTTACAGGATATGCCTGAACCGTTCGTCTTCACGAAATTGCAGTTTCGTATGTTAACAAAGTCGAATACTGTTCCAGTTGCCATTTTATTGTTCTTCTTTAGTAGAGTTGAACAGCTGTAACAATAGGAAAGTTGTTTTAGTCGAAATCATAAATTGGCGAGGACAATAGGTATAATAGACAAAAATAATCAGCAATGATGATGATGATTTTTTTTTTTAAACTAGATGAGGTCGGCGTTTCCTATCTGACTACTCTGAGAAGAAAGGTCGAAACAAACTCAGAGGTCACAGTCTCTTTTAAAGTCCAGACATAATCTTGGTCAAGTTGTATGAAGACCATGTAGATCGATGTCTGAGATGGTCTTTTGAGGAAAGAACCATACAGGTTGAGAGGACCTGCCCAGTCAGTGCACGCATTTGTCAGAAATCGTGCAACTCAACTCAAAACTTAACGTAAAGTTAGGGTTAATTATAAAAGCCAGACTTGTCCGACACTTTGCCCAACCTGGTAATCGAACCTCGAACCTCCTGCTTAGCAGTAGCACTTCTCTGCCCGACTCCCCCGCCCAACTGTTTTGTAACTAATATAGGATATGGCTTTTTTTTTTAATAATTGATGTTGTGGAAGGAGGTAACCCGACCCCGTCGTTACCGCAAGCAGTGACATCTAGCAAGGGAGCATGACGAACTTGCTGCCCCGGTTGCTCAGACAAGAACGATATGATCAACTCTCGAGGTCGCTAGCTAACCACATGTCTATAGCAATACAACTCATTAAAAAAAAATGATAATGAGTGGATTATGTCACTAAAGAAAATGAAATAAAATAAATTAACATGAACAATTATTATACGAACTCATCGGTTTATCCTTAGGTGACGCAATCATTATAAAACAAATAAAAGAGTAATCTTATCATAACACAATATCTATATCATAAGGCAGACGAGATATGGAATGTAACAAAACAACACTAAAAAAATATAAACTACTTGTAGTTTAGATAAAGTTTATTTTATCAACATATAACAACACGCCTGCATTCCCCGTAGGGTTAGGCAGAGGTGTAACTATAGGACACACACATTTCGTCAGTTATGTTAAAGTCCCACTCCCATGTAATAGTGGACAAGTTTATTAAACTTTTATATGCCACTAGCTGCGCCCCGCAGTTTCACCCACATAAGTTTCGATCCCGTGGGAATATCGGGATAAAAGTAGCCCATATGGTGTCAGCTACCTCCATAAAAAATTTGAAGAAGTAACAAACACACACACACACACACAAACTTTCGCCTTTATAATATAAGTGTGATGTATCGAGGTGAATAGGGTTACAGGGGTGAATTGGGACGAAATTTGAAAACGGATTTTAACATTGAAATACCTATTATAGTTTGTTGCCAACAAGGACACTTAATCATAAAATTATAATTCAGTTAAATAAGTTTACATCGAATTTTCCTTGTAACATAGTTTCGTTTAAAAACATAATTAGGTAGTTAACTAAATTAAATCAAGCTCAAATAAGTATTTAAAAAAAAATTACTTACACAAGATATTATGAAAAGAACTAGGTATTTCCAAACACTTTTCACTCAAAAACTTTTAAACGAAATTAATCACGAGCACTTTTTAAAACTCAGAAATCAGAATTGCATAGTCTGTGAACGACTGTTTTCAATGTTGCTTCTTCGGGTCTCAATGAATAACTGAATGATTTACCAAAAGGCCGTTTCCCTTTTATTTGATTGAAGTGAAGCTAACTTCAGCTTGAGTAACTAGGGTGTCTTAATTGTTTGTAATAATTTCAGGACATAACTTAGGTACATACTCACAGACAATGGTCAATGATGCAACAGCGGCGTAATTGAATAACACACATAAACAGTAGCAATGGCTTTCATTTTGGTAGATAACAACATTCATTGCATTAGATTGTAGTAGGTTGACGTGCTGGCGTCTGTACTTAGGTATTTAGGATCTCCGGACAACGAAATATACATAATACATGACACATAAATATACGGGGAACGTCAGGTATTAAGTAGGTGTACTGATTCACATATAGGAGACCACAGCATGCACAATAAAGTGTATCATTTGAGCTCTTCGTGAAAAAAGTTCGTTCAAAGACGTCCCACCATACCTAGTATTGTGTGAAAGGTTCGGATGTCAATGAAATAGCAGGCACGGCGTTAGTTAATTTTGTATGTGATATGGGAACTTGGGGATCGGTCAATTAACGTTGTTATCACCCAAAATAAAGGTTATCATCCGGATGTATGTAGTTCTAAAAAAATAAGAAAAGCTAAATGCGTAACAAAGATTGAGCTCTGTCATGTCATAATCGACGACATGTGACATCTACCAACCCGCACCGGGCCCGCGTGGTGGGTAACAGCCGACTTCTTCTCGAAGAGAGGAGGCCTGTGTTCCAGCAGTGGGCACAAGGCTGATTATGTTGTGTTATGTATTGTCATAATAATTTAGTGCAAAACAGATCAAACCCATTGAAATATTATCCTAACTTTTGCCCTTAACAATATGGTTACCGTACCAATGCAGATAACTTCATTCCAAACTAATAATGACAAGAAAAATGATGCAATTTAATTTCATTTTGCTACAAATTCTCTGAAAAATGATTCAGAAAGTGAATTATTGTCATCAAAATATTATGTCATAGATAGTTACAGTAAAATGGCATTACACAATTATAGGTACTTAATAATTTATGCAATGAATTTAAATTTACAAGTTAATAACACATTTTAATGTGATGTAATTCTTCATGTTCATCCCGCAATGAAAAACATGAAAATTTCCACTGAGATAAAGTACGCTAGTAATAATAGTTCTATGAAAATTTCTTCTCATTTTATTTCACTTAAACCTAGATACATCTGCACTTATGAAACGTCAGAAGCTAGGTGCACGGTTCATTGGTTGTTTTCTGTGGAGAAGAGCCGGCAAGAAACTCCCGATTACTCTTCATCAACTGATAAATGGCCGACTGCCCTGGGTGCCCCGAATATACATATCGCACCTTTAGAATTATAGAGACCTAATTAATTCGAAATTTGGAGATTTCAACTTTGACTTATAAAATGACCTTGCACGACCGTCTTCATCTAATCTTAATAAAACAGAGACTTAATATGGCGTAGAAAGGCACAAACTTATATAAGAATTCAATGAAAGTGCAACCGAATAATCTCCCTTTTCTAAAAAAAAATTAAACATGCGACAGTTTCCCAAAAACTTGTTTTTTTAGATAGGTAGGTCTCTATAATTCTAAAGGTGCGATATATTGAACGTACAATGTATGTATGTATTGTGTATAATGACACTCGTGAAGGCTAAATCACTTCAGAACGACCAGGCGACTGGACCTTTTAAATGTTCGATATATTCGATATAGTCCGAATAAGATTTTTAGGGAAAGACAAAATGTAAAAGATGCCTGGAAAGTTCGGGAAAAACTGAACGTCCTTTTTTCTTTAGGTTTTTTGTATCATTTATTTAATTATTTATGATCTTTGTGTAGAAATTAATTGTCATGGTATGGGCATGTGATGCGAAGGAATGAGGAAAACGCCGCTCGCCGTGAGGAAAGTTTTGAGTATGGATGTCTACAAGGTAAGTAGATAGTATCTAGTAAGTTCTGCAACTATCTATTTATTTTTGTTGTTTTCATATATTTAGTAAGTATGTATATAATTATAATTTTGGATACCTAATGTGTATATCTGTGTATCTATTTTAGTGTAGTCACGTGTATTGTATAGGTACATAATTTTTGCACCAACAACATAACGAATGCATTGATCGTCAGTCGGTGTTGTTGGTTCTGCATTTTCGTTTATTGACACCGACTTGCGAAATTAAAGTTATTTATCACTATGTATTTTTTTTTTTGGAAGTCGGTTGTTTTTTTTCTAAAAAAGTTTTTATTTTTCACTTATTAGCGAGAGAGTTTGTAATTTATCCAAGTTACAATAGCCTAACGTCAACTGCTCATCACCTTTTACAAAATATTGCTTTTCCCGATGCTGGGACGCACTCACCATACGCATTGTGACGAGCATAAATTGCTTAGCAACCATATTAAAGTAATCGAACCGCAACCCGTGAAATATTTATCATTGATTAGTTCCGATGGCCGTCTGTAGTCTTCATCATCAGCTCCACTTTACCAAATGATGATTTCCGAGAGCAAATGCTCAAGTTACTCTAAAAAATATAATAAATTGCTAAGTTGAAGAACTGTTTTATTATATTTCTATGTGTTAGTAGCAAAACAAGGTTTCTTTGGCCTAGTCGGTCCAGTGGTCTCAAGCGCTACTGCTGAGCATGAGATCCTGGGTTTGATTCACAGGTTGGGCAAAGTAGGCGTAACACTAGTTTTAGGTCGTAGGTTCGAACCCCGACAGGCGCTTTATTTCGTGTAAATTATTTCATCACCACTGCTCTCAAAACGGTGAAGGAAACATCGTGAGGAAGCCGGCATGTCCTAGAACCGAAAATTGAAAGACATATTGAAATCTACCAACACGCACTGGGCCCGCGTGGTGGATTACGGCCCACTCCCTCTCACCGAAAAGAGGCCTGTGTCCCAGCAGTGGGAACATTATAGGCTGCTTATATGTTTATTTATTTCAAGCCGTGCATGAATAATGGACTACTTTAGTCAATCGTATCGAAATCTATACTATCTGACAATTGTCGTTATCGTCAACAAGTGAGACACACTTATACTCTACTCATAAATTGTATAATTCAATTAAGTACACTAATAAGTACCTACCTATAATAAACGAGGAAAGTCGTCTGCAATAGGTAAACCATACTTTAGTCACTCTGTTTTCAGTAAGTAAATAATATTGTGGGTATTTAGGTGAGAGGCGTTAATCGCTTCAAGTCTGAAACGTTACGTCATTTTCTATGAAAACAGTCTGATGTAATTGTTTTACAATTTCTATATTTTCAGGAGAAATAATGTGATGCAACTGTGTTGTAAACTTGCGAATATTTTGTACAGTTTACCAGGAATAAGAGGGGCTCGTGGCTAATAGTAATAACAGCCGCACGGGTCGAGCTATGCTTGCCGAGCTCGGTTCGTGGATGGGTGACCATATTTAGGAACATACCGAGACCCCTCCGTGCCTTGCAAGCATGTTAAGTCGTTGGTCCCGGCTGTCATTCGTAGATCTTTGACAGTCGTTTCAGGTAGTCAGAAGCTCGAAGGTCTGACAGCCAGTCCTACCAAGGGGTAGGTATCGTGTTACCCTGTAACAGCTAGGTTGTGGAGGTCAGATAGGCAGTCGATCTATGTAAAATACCTACTGTTTTTCAGGTGCATAGATGTCAAAGTTTGCTCATTTGTTTTTATCTGATGAATGTATGTACTCGTATCTGGTGTATTTTATGTCTTTTAGTTTGTGCTAAATAAATGCATTTTCTTTCTTTTCTATTAATTATACAACTATGTTACTTTTATTGTTAACAGGTAGGTATGGACCTACATATGTAAAAATATTTAGGTCTTAAGTGACTCCTGCATGTGGACCCAGAGAATATTATAGTTCTCAAACTCGAGCAGTGTAAAAATGGCTTCCCGTAGGTGCACATAGCAACTAACACAGATGGAGAAATTGAACACTCGTTACTGCACTCCTTATATTTTAAAGGCCGGAGCCCAGAGTCTGGATTTCTGCCCGGTTGATAGCAATAGGCTCGGCCCCTATAACATGGGACTTAAAACCGGACCTTGGCGAACCCCAACATATCGCCAGTTATGTTCACAGAGCATGTAACCTTTGTTAGCTTTACCTAACCTAACCGTTCAGGGATTACAGGTGTTATGGTTATGTCATCATCATCACCTGATAGCCTTTTCGTTATGTTATGGTTATGTATTTTATGTAATTGCTACCAAGTAATAATACTAAGATACGGCTAATATAGTTTCATTGAGGAAGAAAGCTTGCTACTGGCCCTATAGAAATTGGGATCAAAGGACAAGCAGCAATCCCGTCAAGAGTTCACAGACCCTATACAAAGTAACATTCTTCATGCAATAACGATAATGGAAAGTCAAAAATGTATTGGAATGACCATGACATAAGCTACGGAAAAGCATAATATTATGTGAATCTTGTGTGTTGAAAGTCATCACTTGCTCAGGCCCTCAGAACTGGCCGAAGTGGCAACGCTGGGGGGAGGCCTATGTCCAGCAGTGGACGTCTTTCGGCTGAAATGATGTTGATGATGAAGGGCAAGAGGATATTAATGGATGATCAGTTTGACGGAAAGAACAATTCCTTTAACGATTCCAAGTTTCGTAATGAACAGCCTGAATAAAGCAAAATCTACTTACTCCACGATTAATACCTAGATCTGTCTCTATTTGTATTATTTTGTAGCTTACTAGTTTAGATTTTTGTGTAACGTATTTTGAATTATTTTGATATTCTTGTCCTTGTCAAAGTGTGTGGATCGCCTCTAATTGCTTGTATAGGTACTTGCTTGGAAATGTGTAGCCTCTGTGAGAGACCAAATAAATAAATAAAAGATTAGTTATTTCTGTCTGTTATCGTTTCAAATATTTGTGGTCCAATAAATGCGATTTTAATGCTCTTTCTTGTGATAACGTGACTCGTTCGTTCGTTCTCATTTCATTTTTCATTTAATTGCATACCATAATGCAGTGAATAAAGGTGTTACAAATAGGAGCTAAGATACAGTTAAGGACCCTGTAAGGGCGCAGCAACGTTCTCGTTCATTTTAAAGATATATATGTATTATAGTTTGTGCATGGACATGCTGTTTGGACACCTCAAGCCTTTTAGTTAGATAATTATTGTTTTCTATTTACTAAGCCCAAGAAATGTAGATACTGTTGAAATTTTTCGCCCTTAGCTTTTAAAGGATGATGCCCTTTTTGGTACCTGCCTCCAATAGCCATGTGTAAGACATTTAATAGTCGGATAGCTCTATTTACACTGAATAGAACTTGCTATGACGCCTAATTCCAAATCCTTGTCCGTTCAGAATTATACTGTACCAAACAGGTCAGTTAGCACTACACATTTTGAGTGTATGCATGTAGGTACTTATGTTTTTCTATGTGTGCGTGTACGGAGAGAAATTAATCTTTGGAATAAATTTGGATATATTTTTTACTCAATATATTTAAATAATATTAATACCTACAATAAACCTTCCAGAATAAATTCTCAAAATTATGGTGAAAACCGCATACATCCGTTGCATAGTTTAGGTCGGCTAAGACACTCAAACAGACACGAAAAATTACTTTATTTTTTTACCTTAAATAATAAGAATGTATGATGTCTTAAAAGTTATAAAAATAAACAAAAACAGTAGATATCAAACGTTTTATTATAACATGTTTATAAAAAAAAGTCTTACAAAAATATTGGTATCGTGCAAAATGCATACAGACTACAGAATCTTTCGTGCAGAGCATTTAAATAGTTGTCAAATATTGTGCAATGACGCAAATAGTTGTCAAATATTTCACAGTTTTGTTTACATAACATAACATTTATACAATGTGTAACATAATTAACGCAAGACCTCAAACACCCCATTTAGAGTATTGAGTTAGAAGCATAATACAATGACCAAAACTTAATTTTTTAAACCTAAATATTATTATTAAGAAAATCGTGTTGACCCTAACACTATTTTATGCATTTAAAATTGAGTCTTGTTGCTTTGAAATAAGATTTCATTTTCTTTGGCTCAATCACCGGTCAGTATGGCAAAATACATAATTTTTGAAAAAATACATATTTTAAAAGTTACTGACATCGATTCAGTAGTCAATTATGATTGCGTTTATTCTGTTACACCTTGTACCGATAGCTTGTAATTTTTTTATTCTGTTACACCTCAGATGACAATAATTGGGCTAAGAGAACCACCGATTGGGTCCCACTAAACACACGACGCCATCGCGGCAGGCCGAGACGAAGATGGCGGCACGAGCTTGGCTCCTACCGAAAGGACTGGCCGGCACTCGCAAGCCAGAATTGTGTGGAAAAGGGAAAGGGAGGCCTTTGCCCAGCAGTGGGACAGTACAGGAGGCCTACCATGATCTACTTAAAAACGATTCAAAAGCAAGACATTTCAGTTTAGGTTCTTAAACTGCATCGTTCACAGTCGTACCATGACGTCCAATACACTCAGCGGCATTTGGATCGTTGAAAGTGAATGAGCGTTAAGAGCTCGTAGTAGGTATGCAGGCTAGTTATACCTATTAGATTAGACACCTTGTGTAGCCTGTAATTGTTTTATTCTGTTACACCTTGTATAGCCTGTATTTTTTAAGGTTTGGGCAGAGGTGTGAGTAACTAGATACCTTTAGTACACCCACATTTCGCCAGAAACTTCTCAAAGTAAATCGAAAATGACAGATTTCAAGTAAAATAATTACACAATAATATTATAAATCTCGCATTTAAAATAAAACTCGAGCAGAAGACTGCCATCAACTGGGCACGAATCCCGACTCCGGGTTGCGACTGAGATATTCCCGGTAGAAAAACCCAGTAACACTTTGCCCGATCCGGGAATTGAACCCAGGACCTCATGCCCAGCAGTAGCGCTTGCGACCTGATGTTTTTTTATAATTAATCATTAAGTATTAAATTAAATTATGAGATAGCCTCAAAAGGAAAAACGGAACGCTTATAAGATCACTTCGTTGCCCGTCTGCCTGTCCGTCGGTCAAGACCCTGTTTCTCAGTAACGCGTTTAGTCATCAAATTAATAGTTTAAAATACTCAGGGCCTTTGTTTTTACTCCGTGCTCAGGGCTGCAATCCCTTGAAGTAGTGAAAAAATCACGAAGTCAACGCATTCAAAAAATATGTGCGTTTATTGTTCCGGATTTTGATGAAATTTGGCGAGAAGAAATTTAAATTAATCAGTTTTGATTTGAAGTACTACCCCTGGTATGTTTGAATGTTTGTTACGTATCCACGCAAAAACGGCTGAACGGATTTACATTAAACTTGGCACATTGATAGTTTATAAGCACGACTCTTTTTATCCCGGTTTCTGAAGTTCAGGCAGACGAAGTCGCGGACAGAAGGTAGTACTAAGCAGCGAAATATTTGACTGCTATTTGCGACGTTGCAAGCCTTTAGAATGCACAGCCTAGAGCACCTGCCGCACCGCCGATGAGAAACCGACTAGCTATCAACAATTTTCTCGCTCAAGAAACGTACAAAAGATTGTAGGTCCCGTGTAAGTAAAAGAGATTGGTAAGTATACTTATTAATAGTTGATTGCTCATTGTTAACACCGCCAGCGAGTAGGTACTCGTTTGTCGCAGCGACAAGAGCTGTAAAAGAGAGTAGGTACTCAGCGACGTTTGTTTGGCAGGCAGAACACGAGAAACTCACGCTTGGTACAGACGAGACGGCAGCACATCAAGCTACTATAATCTGTCAAAATTATTTAATGGATTTTCAACTTTATCGCTAAAGCGTAAGGTTCAAAGTTGATTGGGAAAATTTGACAGTTTCGGGTAGCTTGAAGTGCTGGCGTCTGTACATACGCGTACCAGCAAGTAATCGCTCATCGCCGTCGCGCACTTGTTGCTCATCAACTCGTTTTTAGTGGCTAGTTGTACTCGCTTTTTGTTAATCGCCGGCAGTAAGACAAGTGTTTCAAGAGATGACACTTTGTTGTGCAATATATGCTGTTATTCCGTTACACGTCACTGTCGCATCCAGGGTGGTGTGAGTCAACCTCGTAGATACCATCTTTGTAGTGTACATCTGCAGTATCATCGAGCATGTCAATCAGTTTGTCAGTGCTACGGTTTGACTCGTGCGCAGGACTCTCTGGGTAGTCCGGTCGCTTGTCATAGTCCTCATTCTTCTGCTTATGCCGTGACGGCAGCACCAACACACCCACGGCCATCTATGAAAAAAAGATTCTTATTTTTAACGCTACAGGGTTATTTTGGCGCGACGCCAACTAACGCCATCTTGATTTTTGAATATATTTCAAGTGACATTTCACAAAACAAATGCGTAAATGTTTACCAACAGCGCTCCCCTGTCAATGTCATCTTGCGCCCAAATATCCTTGCATTGTATGTTTTTCGATCAATAATCATTGATCGAAGATT
Source organism: Gortyna flavago (assembly GCA_963669345.1). NCBI lineage: Eukaryota > Metazoa > Arthropoda > Insecta > Lepidoptera > Noctuidae > Gortyna > Gortyna flavago. The sequence goes on along the minus strand of OY770150.1, from coordinate 10,009,861 downwards.
GTATGGCATTTGGCGCGTGGCCAAAATAGGTACTAACGCCGCCATATTGTTTTGTCAATACGCAATGACAGATGACAGTGACAATTTCAAAAATGTTTACCAACAACGCCCCCCTGTCAATGTCATTCAGGCGCTAAAATTTAGCACTCGTAAACGAATAAACAAATACTTAATTTACCTCATTCTTAGTGGGTACTTCTTCTTCAGTTTGGTCAAGAATAGCGTTCCTGCGTTGCAAATCTGTGATGTTCTGGTGGAAGTACTCCGATTTGTGTCGCTCCCGGACGAACATGCAGTAAGCTATCCATATGACAACTAGTGCTGCCTGCAATAAAAGAAAAATATTATCTTACTTATGAGTTTTAGCATAAGGGTCAATTTATACTAGCGCAGAAGCGAAGCGCATCGAAGCGTTAATCTCAAACATAACATAGCAAATTCACCCTTATCTTCACAACGTAATGCACACGCACCAATCAGCGTTGGTCGCGTTTAGACGCGCGAATTCCGTCGAATGCGTGCGAATTCGCGCGTCTTCTTTTTATCTCAGAAGTAATATGTGCATTACGTTGTGGAGATAAGGGTGAATTTGCTATGTTAGGTTTCAGATGAACGCTTCGATGCGCTTCGACTCTGCGCTAGTATAAATTGACCCTAAGTTCGCACGGAGGTAAAAATATCGCGGCGGATTTTTAACGCGCACTGGATTTACAACTCTCGGTCAGTGGGTCGTCTTAGGCCGGGTTCACATTAGGTCGGACCGACAGTTTGCCGTTCACCGACTGCCGGGTGTTGCTGTTCACACCTACCCGACCTAATGTGAATATAACTGTCGGTACGGTCGTTTTACTGCCCGGCCTGGGTCGTCACAAAACATTGAAACGTGTCTTCTCTGCATACACGTCGACGAAACTGCTTGCGCAAGTGCCGAGAGCGGGGTAAGGGCGGGTGGGAGGTTGGCAGGCGGGTGTCGCCGCCGCTTCGCGCCGAGAAATGTGATCGGCGCCATACTTGCTAGTACGCCAATATTATGTCCGATCCGACAGAAATCGTGGGTGGACGTACGGTAATTGTGTCGGCTCCGACAGTTTGGTCGGGTCGCCCTAATGTGGACGGCGCTATTGACATACATACGCCAATATGATTCCGACACGTTTGTCGGGCCGGTAAAACTGTCGGTCCGACCTAATGTGAACCCGGCCTTAGGGGCGGTATTGAGGGGTGCTTGGGCAGAGAACCTCCACGTGTGCCCGGGGACTGGAGTTCCCTTCTGGATACGTCCGGGGGGAAGATCAGTGTTCGGGCCGGTGCATCCTGGGGTGCGGACAGCGACTTCCCATTGGGATTATTTCCCAGTGGGATCTCGCTGTCCGCACGCTAATATTCTGCCAGGAGGATCACACCACACAGATCGCTCTGAGTAGCAGAGCGACAAGTGTGGTGGGGTCGGAGCGGGCCCGGTGTGCACTTACCCTGCCGCCGGGCAGGCAGGAGGGGTAACCCCTTCCTGCCACCGCTAATATCGTAGCCCCGGAGACAGTTAAGGTCATGTCTCTGGCTGTTGACGGGGGTCGAGGGTCTTGGCTTAACCGCCCGGACCGCGAGGAAGATTAACCTCTATAAAAAATTCTCCAAACCTTCAAGCGGCGGCGCACCGTGAGGAAGGTAGTAAGCTTGGCTAATGGGTAGCTTGATTTCGTCGCTAGTGCGAACCATTATTTTTTGAGTAAATACAACATGTTTTACACTCGTGGGAACATATATGGAAAAAAATTTTAAAAACAAAAACCAAACGGAAGAGATGAGGAGTGATGCGGAGTCGGAGTCCGACGCCGCATCTGAAGGAGCGAGCACGGAAGGCTCTGGGAGCCCTAGCCGTGTGGAGGAGGTGGCCGCTGCTGCAAAAAAGAGCTACAGCAAGCGGCCAAGGTCTGAGGACAGCCAGAGGTTGTCCTCAGACGGAGAGCTGGCCTCGGCTCGGAAAATCCCCACCAGCAGGCGGGGAGGAGTCCGAGAGCGAGGCAAGGGGAGGGGGCTCACTGCCCGTGAGGCGGCAGAGCGAGCGGAGGAGCCCGCAAAGGAGGGGGGGACTGGTCGCGCGGTCGCTTCGGGGTCCTCAGGCGATGAGGCCGGTACGGTTGGTGGCCCCGAGGCGGACCGCAAACTTGAGTTTGCGGCGGTCGTGGAGGCCGCGATCCGGGACGTGGCCCTGAAGAAGCTTAAAGCTTCTAAGAACAGGGCCGTAGCCTCGGCAACGGCCTCCATCATGGCGGCGGCAGAGGCGGCCAACTACGCCGGTCCTTCGGCCGGCGAAGTGGCCGAATTGAGGGCAGAGGTCGCCCGCCTGACGGCCGCAATGAAGGGCCTCCAAGAGGAGAATGGGAGGCTCCGGGCAGACCTGGCCGCCCTAAAGGTCACCGGTGGCACACAGGCAACACTGCCTAGCCAGCCCGTCCCGGTGGAGAACCAGGTCTTGAACCTGGTTCGGCAGGAGCTGGCGACCTTCCAGGCGCGGTTCTCCGTCTTGGAGGGTATTGTCCTCCGCCCCCCACTGGCGGGCAGGACGGCCCCGGGGCCAACGAAGGCGGCCTCGTACGCGGCTGCTACGGCAGCTGCCGCCCCTAAGCCCGGACCGTCCGGCCGGGCCCAGGCGCCGACCAAACCGGTGTCGGCAGGGGGAGCCAAGGTGACGGCGAAACCGGCGCCGTCTGGTGGAGCCCAGACGTCGGCAAAACCGGCGCCTGCCGGCAAAAGGAAGGCCCGACCGGCAAGGGAGGTGGAGGCCGTGGCAGCTACGCCCCCCCCCCTCAAAAATCTCCCACTTCTCCCACGACCGCCGCCGAGTGGCAGGTGGTCGGGGAGAAGAAAAAGGCGGCCAAGGCGGCGAGGAAGAAGCGGCAGAGGAGGCGTCGCAAGGAGCGAGCCGTCGCGGCTACGCTTCGCTCCCCAAAAACCGCGGCTGTAGTGATCACGCTACAGCCGGACGCGGTTAAGAGGGGAGTGACGTACCGCGACGTGCTCACAAAAGCGCGGGAGACGGTGGACCTCCAGGAGCTGGGGATCACCGGGGGCCTCCGGCATAGGGTGACCGCTACTGGCGCCCGCATGCTGGAGATCCCTGGTGCGACGAGTGGCCCCACCGCTGACGCCCTAGCTGAGAAGCTAAGGGCGTCCCTTAACGCGGAAGAGGCTCGAGTCTCCAGGCCCGTTAAGTGCGCAGACATGCGCATTTTGGGCCTGGACGACTCCGTAACGGAGGAAGAGGTAGTGGCCGCTGTCGTCAGGACGGGCGGGTGTCTCGCCGATCAGGTGAAGGTGGGCACCATAGGTCCTGATCATGAGGGCATGCGAACCGTTACGGTAAGCTGCCCCGTGACGGCGGCCAAAAAGATCGTGGAGGGCCGAAGACTCCTGGTGGGCTGGGTTTCAGCGCAGGTCAAACTGCTGGAACCCAGGCCTCTGAGGTGCTTCCGATGCCTCGTGGGGCACCACGTTGGCATCCGGTGCACCTCGGAGGACCGCAGCGCTCTGTGCTTCCGCTGCGGCCAGCCCGGACACAAGGCCGGCTCGTGCACTGCCGCGCCGCACTGCGTTGCATGTGCGGCTGCTGGCAAGCCGACGGTCACCGGGCGGGGAGCAAGTCCTGCGCTCCGCCCGCCGGAACCAGGAGGAAAGGCAGGCCCTCCGCCACCGCCACCGTCACCGTCGCCGCCGCTTCTGCCGCCGCCGGCGCTTCTGCTGCCGCCGCCGCTTCCGGTGCCGCTGCCGTCAGCGCCGTAGAGAGGCCCTCACAAGGGGCCCGGGAGGGGGCTGAAATGGAGGAGTGACGACTCCATTGCGCCTCCTCCAGGCGAATATCAACCACTGCGCCTGTGCTCAGGACTTGTTGCTCCAGAGCATGGCGCAGTGGTCGATTAACATCGCCGTGGTCGCTGAGCCGTACTTTGTCCCGCCCAGGGATGACTGGGTGGAGGACCTGAGCGGCTCAGTGGCCATATTATCGTCGGCTGCCGCCGGTACCCCGTCCCTTGAAGGCGTCACGAAGGGACAGGGGTGCGTAGCAGCACGGTTCGGAGAGATAGTGGTAGTGGGAGTGTACTTCTCTCCGAACCGAACTCTCGCCGAGTTCCACAACTCTTTAACAGAGTTGACTGTCGTCGTCGGAAACCAGTCCTTCCCCGTGTTAGTGCTCGGGGACTTCAACGCCAAAAATTTGGCCTGGGGTTCCCGTTGCACGGACATGCGGGGAAGGATGGTGGAGGACTGGGCTCTGGAAACAGGCCTGGTCGTCCTAAATCGGGGTTCTGTTCCCACGTGTGTGCGGATGCGGGGCGAGTCGGTGGTGGACATTTCGTTCGCTAGCCCCGCTCTGTCACAGCGAGTAATTGACTGGCGCGTCATGGAGGAGGTGGAGACCTATTCCGATCATCGGTATATCCGGATCGACGTCTCCGCCCAGACCTCTAGCGCGCCGGTCCAACAGACCCCGAGTGGTCCGCGGTGGGCGCTGAAGCAGCTGGACCGGGAGCTCCTCCTGGAAGCCTCAATCGTGCAGGCCTGGGTGTTATCACCAGACAGGCCTGCCGACATTAACAACGAGGCGGAGTGGTTCCGGGAGGCCATGTCCGAGATTTGTGACGTGGCAATGCCCCGAGTTCGGCCAGGAGGCGCCCGACGTCAGGTGTACTGGTGGTCGCAGGAGGTAGAGGTGTTACGCAAGGCGTGCGTTGATGCGCGACACCTGTACACCAGGCACCGCAGGCTCCGCATCCGCCCTCCGGATGCGGAAGCCACGGAGGCGGAGCTGTACGAGGGGTACAGAGCGGCGAAGACCGCCCTCCAAGAGGCTGTACAGCGGGCCAAAGATATGGCCCGCGAGGAGATGCTGGAGACTCTGAACAGAGATCCATGGGGGCGCCCTTACAAAATGGTGCGGAATAAACTCCGCACCTGGGCCCCCCCACTGACGCAGAGTCTCCGGCCACAGCTGGTGGAGGAGGTGGTGAGCGCTCTGTTCCCTTCACGGGGGGAGCATACTCCCCCGCCCATGGCTCCGCCAATTGCGGTGTCCGAAGCGGACCACGCGGACGACGACGACATCCCTGAAGTGACCGGGGTAGATCTGAGAGTGGCGGTAGGCAGGCTGAAGAAAAAAAATACCGCCCCAGGGCCCGACGGCTTGCCGGGCAAAGCCTGGGCCCTGGCCTCAACGGCTCTCGGACCCCGACTGGAGGCGCTCTTAAGCGCATGTATGGAGAGGGGCCAGTTTCCACTCCGTTGGAAGTCGGGGAAGCTGGTCCTCATTCGGAAGCCAGGGCGCCCTGCGGACTCTCCGTCCGCATTCCGGCCCATCGTGCTGCTCGACGAGGTCGGCAAGCTCTTTGAGAGAGTGATTGCGGGCCGCCTCGTCGGGCACCTGGTGAGGACGGGGCCGGATCTTGCGGATAGCCAGTTTGGCTTCCGCAAGGGGCGCTCTACGGTGGACGCCATCATGCGCGTGAGAGCCCTCACGACGGGGGACGCGGTGTCCCGGGGTGGGGTGGTCGTGGCGGTGTCACTCGACATCGCCAACGCTTTTAACACCCTGCCCTGGAGCTGCATTGGGGAGGCACTCCGGTATCACCGAGTGCCGACCTACCTCCGTCGAATAGTCGGGGCGTATTTGACGGACAGAGCCGTCATCTACCCCGGTCGCGATGGGGAATGGAACCGGCGAGAAATGTCGTGCGGTGTCCCACAGGGATCGGTTCTGGGACCGCTCCTGTGGGACATCGGTTACGACTGGGTGCTGCGGGCCGACCTCCCTGATGGCGTCAGCGTGGTTTGCTACGCTGACGACACGCTGGTCCTGGCGCAGGGGAGGTCGCATCAGGCGGCGGCCGACGCAATGACACGCGGGGTTGCGATAGTCGTGGAGAGGATCCGGCAGTTGGGTCTCGAGGTGGCTCTGCACAAGTCCGAAGCCATGACATTTCATGGGCTTCGGAACGGGCCACCATCGGGATCCCAACTAACGGTGGGAGGGGTTCACATCGGCGTCGAGACGACGATGAAATACCTGGGTCTCGTCCTCGACAGCCGGTGGAACTTCGTGGAGCATTTCCGACGTTTGGCCCCCAAACTGGAACGGGCTGGGGCCGCTTTCAAGCGGCTCCTGCCCAACCTGAGGGGGCCAAACGCCTCCTGCCGGAGGCTTTTCGCGGGGGTCGTGCGGTCCATGGCCGTATATGGCGCCCCGGTATGGGCGCGTTCACTGCGGCTTCGAGCCGCCCACTACCTGAACGCGCCCCAAAAGGTGGTCGCCATAAGGCTGATACGGGGGTACCGCACGATCTCGCGCGAGGCGGCAAGCCTCCTTGCCGGACTGCCGCCATGGGATCTGGAGGCGATAGTCCTCGCGCGCCTCTTTGAGTGGCGCGCGGAGGCACTACGCCGGGGGGAAAACCCGCTTCCGCGGCAAATTGCTGCGGAGCGGACAGACCTCCGGCGCGATCTCATGGCGGCATGGAAAGCGCGACTGTCGCAACCCAGCGCAGGGCACGCCGCGATAGCGGCGGTAAGGCCCCTCTTTGAGGAGTGGCTAGAGAGGCGTCACGGCGCCCTCACCTACCGCCTGACGCACGTCCTCACCGGACACGGATGTTTCGGGAGGTTCCTGCACATCATCAGGCGGGAGGAAACGCCCGGGTGTCACCACTGCGAGGATCGCCCAGAGGACACGGTGGAGCACACGGTGGAGGTCTGTCCCGCTTGGGCAGAGCACCGCCGTGTCCTCGTAGAGGCGATCGGCAGCGGCGGCGACCTCTCGCGCCCGGCCCTGGTCCAAGCCATGGTCCGGGGCGAGAGGGAGTGGGAGGCAGTCACCTCCTTGTGCGAAGCAGTCATGCTAGCGAAGGAGGTGGCGGGATGGGCGAGGGAGAGAGCTGAGGGAGCCGCCCGTCCCAGCCGCCGCGGTAGACGCTCCGGGCGTCGGGAGCCGCGTGACGACTCCCGGCCACCGTAGGCGCGGGCCTGCGGACGGCGAGTAATGGGTAGCTCGCCGTCCGATCAGGACCAGGCCCGTGCCGGACGGCGCGTATGTGTTCCACGCGCGCCTCAAAGAGATGTCAGCATCAAAGGAGGGGCCCGTTAGGGCCGAAGCCTGCCGGGGCAGCGGGATTGTCCGAAAGGGTTACCGCTGCCCCGGAACATAAAGGGCTAAGGAAGGAACACGGATGGGTTTTAGTCAGTAAGAGTCTGACACTCCCTTCCGCTCCACCCAGAGCGGGAGGGGTCATTTGATGATTTCCCATCATTAAAAAAAAAAAAAAATAATGTGCGGTATTGAGCACTTGTGCCGAGCTATGGGAATCCAACAGAGCACATCCCAGCGCGTCAAAAAAACATACTGTTGGAAACATATCTACTGTTGAGTGTTGGATCTCCAACTTTCGGCGATAAGCAGTTCGTTGAAAATCCAGTGTGCAATAAAATCGGGTGGCGGTGGAGGCGGTGGCTGTGGTGGCGGTCTGTACTTTCTGCCTATCCCCATGGGAGTTTATGTATGTACTGTCTATTCAAACTTATGTTTCAAATTAATCTTATTTTAAGTTAAACAAATATCAACTTTATTTCAATGGCAATTAAGTTGATTTCAGAGTGACTAGCACTATTAAAAAAGTTATAAAAATGTTTGATGTTGTAGCGCAAACTGAACTTTATTGTGTAGGATTTAAAGTTATTTTTCGATAAACTCATATTTGTTTACATTTTTGGCAAATAAATCGCGGATGCAGATTATGTATTTCTTAGTAGCAGCCAGCTCGGAGTCTGGATTTGTGCCCGGTCGAGAACAATAGGCTCGCCCCCTATTACAAATGTAAATAACTTTCATATATCTATGGATTTACTTAACATAACAAATAAAAACATAATTGGCAACACAACAACACAATAATAACTGGCGAAATATGTGGGTAGGTGTACTATAATAGGTACCTACATCTCAACCTAAGCCATCGGTGATAATAGGCGTGATGTTACGTTAAGTAATTAAAATAAATTCTTCTTAGAATTACGTTGAATGTCCTCTTGCACAACATTATCGACCAGTACCAATGATAATAAAGATGATATTATTTAATAGACATCTTAATACGTTATTAATGGAGTTGCAAATCGATACAGAAAATACCGTAGTGAAATAAAATATTCTTAAACAACTCACCAGAACGAGGGCGACGACAAAGCCGATGATATAGGCACTCATTTTTAAAAAGATATTTTGCGTCGTATACAGTCAGACGGTTGTAGCAAACGAGGTTGAATTGGAACAGCCGCAGCGTGCGCCCGTCGTCGCTCTCAATTAATGTCACTTTGAACTTGTGGCTCTTGTAGTCAGATGATGTCACTAGAATTTATTGAAAGATCACGATCAAAACAGTTATTTACTACGGCACACACGACTTTGGTGTAGAAAGGATCGAGGCAAACAGAGTCTCACAAGCAAGTCCAACCTCTCGTGTGTGACTCGTGAGTCGTTCGGGAATTACCTAAATGAGATTTTCCTACAACCGAACATCGATGACGCTGTCTGATACCTGCGTAGATACATACATTATACATATGCAAATGATTGTTAAGCGTTCAGTATCGTATTGAGCTGTACTCTTTGTGAGTAGGTTTAATGGTCAACAAATGGACCAATACATGACGTATTGACGTAGACTATTTTGTATTTCTCTGTGGGTTTGTCTATGTGTGACTGTTCCGTTATTCTCGTGGTCGTAAGAGCGACTGCTGAGTGTCGGCCGTCGGGTCCTGGGTTCGATTCTCAGGTCAGCTTCTACCAGTATATTACATATAGCGATTGCCTATCAGGCACCCTGCTAGTCCAGCTACTGGGTAACACGATACTCTTTAGTAAAACTGGTTGTCAGACTTTTGGGCTTCTGACGACCCGTAACGACTGTCAAGGTCTGTCTACTAATAACAGCCGGGACCAACGGCTTAACGTGCTTTCCGATACTTATGTAATGGATGGTCACCCATCCACGGACCGACCTCGGCAAGCGTTAACCTTGAACATCGACCCGTTTGGCTGTTATTATTTAGACACCAGTTATTTATGTATTTATTATTACGTAATCAACAACAACACTGCGGTGAAGGTCGTTGTGCATGGTACCTATATATGTGCCTATATTACAAATACAAGCAACCAGTAATAAAATTAGCACTAAATGAAGATCAAGTGATATTAAGATGACCTGCCGTGTGGCCCCGAGTCCTAACCGAAAGTGACCGTCGCGCGAATACGCGATTGCTTATATATCTCTACATAATTATTTAAACTATAGCTATTGCTTTTTAGTAAATGCATATTTAATAAAAAAAAAAAAAATTGTCTGTCTGTTTGTTCCGGCTATCAGAAACGGCTGGACCGATTTTGTCGGTACATTTACTGGCAGATAGCTGATTTTATAAGGAGTAACTTAGGCTTAGGCTTCTTCTATTTTAGAAAAAGAACTAGGGTCCGCGCAAAAAAATTAAAACCAGGGATGCATGAAGAAGCCTCCTCGACCTCGTGTATCGCAGTTTGTTCCGCGCAGTTACTCAACTGAAACCGACGCTCTGCGGATCCTGGACAGTCACACCCAACACCTTATTTGACTGGCCAATTCTTTCCTTTGTGGTGGTAGGGCTGACGCCCGCCTGGTTTGTGACCACCCTCCCACCGGAGTACGGCGTCAAGCAGCCTGCTTTGTTTCGTCTATGCGTGTGAATTCCAGTGCCTTAGGCATCATCTGGGCACGCTCGTTCCATCATAGACCTCATCCATCGCTTACCATCAGGCGTGATCGAGGTCAAGAGCGGGCGGGATTCAGCAATAAAAAAAATATATAAAAAAAACTATTTGTTTTTCGACAAGCACGCGAATGAAGCCGCGGGCAGCAGCTAGTATGTACATATATGAATAAAATTATGACGTTCAAACGCGACTAGATCGCCCGAATACGTCATATTCATAGCCTGTAGCCTAACCACAAGGGATTGACGCGCAAATAAGCAATGACTTTGACTTTTAATATGACGTACCTACAGTAGGCCGCATGTCAGTGGTAACACTTTGACCTCGAGACTGGTCTAGCGTAGTACGGAGTTTCAATAGAATGCGAGGTCAACTTATACTGCACTCTGCACCCTTACTTATTGCGTCTACCAATCAGACTCTGAACAATTTTGAAGGATACCTATTCCATTAGGAATAGGTATCCTTCAAAATTTTGTCAAAAATTTGTCTGCTCAGCAACGTAAATAACCCAATGAATGTTGTTGAACTGTCAAAATGAAAGCCATTCCTACGCAATGACCCCGCTGGTTTTGTAGCCACTGACGCAGTCTTCCGATCAAACATGACTTGTCTAGTATTTTAATACATATTTCGTGTTAGCTGTGTAATATGAAGTACCAGGGTAGCCAGCTAAATTCAAATTTTCTTACGTTTTTTATCACGTTAAACACCGATAGATACCCATCTCATCTGCAGAGTTTCGCTAGCTAATTTAATTTGACCCTGTAGTGACTAATCACTACTACATTATTATCGTATTCCTCCAGTCTAGTACACACGGCTACACATCAAGCTATACAAAATCAGTATAAGCTGACTTCTGGTTGTAAGAAAAACCTATACAATGCAAGGTCAGCTAAAACTGGAAATGTATAGCTTGATGTGTAGCCGTGTGTACACGATCCTACCCGCCTTACCTGTCCTCATAATAAGACTAACTGTAAAAGGTCCACTTCTTTAGATTTCTGGGTAAAGCTGAATCCCTCCTGTGAAGTCCCAGGAGCAAATTCACATTGTACTACAATATCTGATGCAATCCTGTACCATCTGATTAAATCTTACGGAAGTACTAGTATTAGCAGTGGGACCTTTGTATGAGTGGGACAAACAAAAAAAAAAGTACTAGATTAGTCATTTAACTGCGTCTACATCTTTTACTAATTCATTCACTGACAGATGACGCACCGCCTAAACATGGTCATGGTAAGGTCTTGAAACATGAAATTTTGCGAAGAGTTCCTTATATTTATAACAAAAGCGAATTATGGAAGGATTTAGAACACGGCTTGTCTCCTGATAAACCTGCTTTAAAACGAAAAGTAATTACCCGTGACATTGCTATTTCAATATCTGCGGGTCTCGTTAATGCACTAAATCCCTATCAGGCACACGCCTTGGCTCTTGATAAAATAAAACTTTTAAAACAAATAGTAGATCTGAGTACCATTGCTATGTCAAACATGTGCGGGTCTCGATAGTGCAAGGTCTTCACTCTTCTCATCTAGTGTGTGCAAAGATTGGGAAACTAAGGCGAGGGTGATATGGCCCCGAAAGTGTAATGACGAAATGCTCACACGAATCAAAACGACGTTTTTAACACACCTTGCAAAAATGTGTCGTTAAACGTCGCGTCGTCGCGTCGGCTCCATTGCGCCCCCCGTCTTTGGCTCAAGCTGCAATGACAAAGGGGATTGAAGATTTTTATATGGAGCCTGTTATTAATACACGTCCGCCATTTTTTTTTTAATGGCTGCTTCGCATGATGCCTGTCTAGATCGATAGCTGACATCAAGCAACAAGATGTACGCAATTTAAAAAAAAAATTGATGCCACGTTGATCACGTGGCACGTGTTTTGTCTATTAATAATAATATTCGGTGATCACGAAGCCTTCTGTCAAGTGTGGTGGTTGATGAAAATCTCTCCTTTAACCGGCCATAGTACAGGTCATTGGAATATGTGTATAGTGTTGACAGTTATGAAAAAAAAAACAAATAAATGAGAAAAAAAATCTTTAATAAGCACTCAAAAATACAACATTTTGGAGATTATTTCCAAACATCATCAAGAACTGCACATTTATAGGGAAACAGTCAAAATCAGAATACAGTAAGAGGTAATGAGGATAGGACCTCATCAGTATCGACATCACGGACATCGACGTTTGAATTAACGTAAAAACCAAAATCAATGACCTCTGAAATAAGAACAGTGTTGTTCAGGCCACCAGCATCTAACACCTTATTGATGTCAATAGACCAGAAGTGATGATCCTTATACATTTCTTCGTAGTTCACAGCCACGGACCCGGATAAACTGGCAACGTAATCCACCTGGACCTTCATCGAGCCTTTGGTCGCATACAGTTCAGTAATCACGGCCTGGTTCGGCTGCAAAAGAATTTCCAATCCTGTTTCGGAACCAACAGTCACTTTCTGGGACTTCATGACGTTTTCGCCCCATCTGGCGTTGAAAGCGAAAGTGGCCGTCCCAGATACAGCCATAGCTTTAATGTCGAAGCCGTATTTGATTTCCTGAGTCGCAGAGACCATGCCGCTTCGCTCCCAAGTTGATGAAACTGTATCCTCAACATTTTGCCGCATGTATGCCTTAAAACTGGCTGGTTTCGTGCTTGTGTTGTTGAAACGTTCACTGTAAACTAAATACGGATGGAAGTTCACTAATAGAATCTTGGCTTTATTAGGCTTAAGAATTCTGGAGACCTGCTTCCAATGGTTCGTGGTGTACAGATCGCCCCAAGGTGTCGGACTCCTTAGGAAAACATCATCAGGTTTGGCACCGAAGTGTGCGTTGACAGCTGCCTTTAAGGTCTCGTCTGTCAGTTGGAAGGTCTGTATTTCCAGGTCGCTGATGATGTCTTCGTTTCTTCCGGAGATGTTGAGCTTTTGTTGGGACTTGTCGTCGGATGCTATGATGTCGATTTCGATTCTGGCCAGTGCCAGGACTGGAAGTACTAGGAGGAGTGCAACGGACCTCATGTTTGCACCAATTTGTTCTGTAAATAAAAATCATGTTAGTTTTTTTTTGTCACCTTTACAAGTTTTAGTTGGAAATCTCTGTGGGGCTTGGAAACAAACATTTTATTATGAAATCATGAATTTTTACGACTATCTTATCTTGAGACCCGTAGTTAAAAATATAAATAACGAGTGATTTTAAAAAGTTCGTGCCGATTTTTAACCTGGTTTAATTTAATACTCTTGAGACCCGTAGTCACCCGTAGTATGTACATTATTTATTACTTAGCTAATTTCAATTAGCTTGCTAATTTCACGCAAAACGCAGTGCATTGATAAACTAGTATCGTATCTATTTTATAGCTCGTGTGACGTATACCCGCATTCAAATCACGGTTTTCTGATATAAAAATGGACTACGAAAAACGTGACATTAGTGCACGTTGAGGTCACACAGTGATACTTATTTATAAAATATAAATAATGATTGCCTTTAAAAAAGTAGGTCCGTATTTACGTTAGTTTAATCTTAATATATATAAATTACGTGTCACGATGTTTGTCCGCGATGGACTCCTAAACTACTTATCCAACTTGAAATATAGGATAGAAAAAAAAAATTACAAAAACGTTAGCCACAGCAACGCGTGGCCGGGTCAGCTAGTTTAATATAATAAGAAACGAGAGGAAGTAAAAATTAATTAAACTAAGAATGTCATAAACAACTTACTCTGTGTTTAATTAGTTAGTTCACAGCTGTCGATAAAACATGAAGAAAAATGGCTACGATTTGCGCTTATATACGCTTTACTACACTCATGTTTAGTAAGGCTGTATATACACGATGTAAATTCCCTTCTTAGCCATCATCTTTCACAATGTTCATCTTATTCTTTGATCTGTCTCTTTTACTGCTTACTCAAATAATATCAACCTGTTACTGTCCCACAGCTGGGCAAACAGTTATGGATCAAACCATGTCAAATATTGTTCACCACGTGTTCTCCTATTACACATACGTAATGACAATCGCCAGCTAATTGGTATACAGGTAGCTAACTTGTAACTTCATACTTTAAAAATAAATATTGGTTAATCAACTCAGCCCATCGCAGTCAACTGCAGTACACAGACCTCTCCCAGGCTGGGCCACAACACTCTGTATACCGCCATCCGCATCCAGTATGTCCCAGCCACCTTTTTAAGGTCGTCGGTCCATCTAGCTAGGGGGCGGGCGTCACAAAACTTTTTTAATAACAAGTTGAGCCTGTCTTTGACCACGACTTTTCTCAACTTACCTAAGTATACGAAGACTTCTGCAATACCCCTTGGTTTTGGTTTACTGATAGGATCTTCTTCTCCTATATGGTATAGACACGAACTTATGCCACGGTAGATATATTACTTAACCATTTAACAAGGTGGAAGCGAAGCATTAAGTATTTATCTTTATTCATAAACACAACTTCTGGCTCAAACACTTGCACCTTTGAGGATTTCAATTCTTAACATGCAAAAGAACATCTTAGGGTCATCCTATGATTCGTCAATGGCGTCCGGAAAGTCGTTATACCGCCGGTGATTCTCCAGTGGTGTGCCAGTATCTTGTCATATACCGCCGGTGATTCTCCAGTAGCGGGCCGGAATCTCGCTGTACCGCCTATGATTCGTCAGTGGCGGACGTGGCGGTCCAGAATCTCGGTTAGGGTTCGCCTATATTCGTCAACAGCGGTTGAAGATCTCGACCTATAGCTGGACCCAGCGTCAAGTCACTTGCCACTGCACACTATTGTAAGGCCTTATGCTAGTCATAAACAGAGCTTAAATACCTTCAGGCAAAGAGATTTATGATACCAGTCATTGCCTTGCCTGCAGGAGACGACGAAGAAGTCACTCTCACTCTATCAAAAAGTACTCTGTGGAAGTCACAGAGTACAATACATACCTAGATGAAAAATGTACAATAATCATAGAGGAAAAAAAAATATTTAGAAGAAGTCTTCAGTTGACGTGAGTGACAAATCTTTTAAGGTAATTCTACATATTACATCACATAGTCTAAACATCAAGGAGTATCGTACCAGAGGAAGACCTCCAGTCAGCCTCAAAAAGACAAGACTGATTGAAGACTGAAGAGGAGAATTTATTTGATTGTCCACAATTTCTGTTCCATAATATTGTATCAATATAGCCACAAAACATTGGGACACGTTGTTATAGATTGTAGACTTCGATCAATAATTATTAATTGAAGGTTGTAGTCAAAGTTTTAAATTAATTCTTATTTACCTACCTTATTTACCTACTTCTTTTTGAGGCTAACTGCATCTAGGAAGTTTCTGTCTAGACTACTTAGTTACACTTTCCTGCCACCGGATATGCACCCTAATTGCATAAGTAGGTACATTATCAATCTTAATCTGAAACATTATGAAAGATATGTATTGCTAATCCATTGCTTCATATGTTCGAAAAATGTGTCTGCTATACAACGTAAATAACGCAATAAATGTTGTGGAACTCTCAAAATGAAACCCATTTGCCACTCATAGTGTGTTGCGCAATTACCCCGCAGTTAGCCTCTGTGGGATACCTATCAACATGACCTATATTGCATGTACGTGCTTATCAACGATTATTAAGAAAATCTACCATTGTAGTCAACTATAAACTTACCGACGTACGTAGGTATAGTAGGCTACTTTAATACACAAGCGCGCAACATAGGCATTTTCGGCTTATGAACGTTTCCACTGCTGGGACACAGGCCTCCTCTCGGTGAGAGGGAGTGGGCAATCCACCACACGGGCCCAGTGCGGGCTGGTAACGTCACATGCGTTCGATTTTCTTTTTTTATTTGGACACACATTGATTTTTTTTTATTTGTTTGGTTTATGTCGATGTTCTAAGTTACTTAGATAAAGTAAAGTAAAACGATTTTTATCTAAAATACAACAATCTAATAGCATTACGACAAGCACAATTAGTACCTACCCATAGATATGAAAGAGTAAAGAATAAAGGGGCTTGTGGCTAACTTAAATTACAACAGCTGCCCGACCCCAGCAGCTGTTGTAACTTAGCCTTAAGCTACGCTTGTCGCGGTTTGTCCGTGGATGGGTGACCATATTTAAATACCAAGACCCCTTCGTGCCTCGGAAAGCACGTTAGTCCTGGTTGTAATTCGTGGATCTTTGGCAGTAGGTACATACCTAGTTACGGGACGTCAGATCAGAAGCCTGAAAGTCGGTTAACCAGTCTTACCAAGGGATATTATATTACCCAGTAACTGGGTATTGGAGGTCTGATAGGCAGTTGCTACATGTAAAATAGTGGTATTCAGCTGCATCAGGTTAGACTGGAAGCCAACCCAACATAGTTGGGAAAGGGCTAACAGATGATGATGAATGGAAGTCATAAATAATATATATGACAGATTGGATATTAAAGTCAACTAGTTTCTGCCCGCGACTTCGTCCGCGTGAAATTAATAATATCCTTGGATAATAATAATATAATATCCTTGGACATTTCACACAACGCCATTAGTCCCAAGCTAAGCAACCTAATGCTTGTGTTATGGTAACGAGATGGCTGATAAACTACATATAGACATATTTTTTTTGTAAATACATACTTATTATAGATAAGACACCCAGACCCGGAACAAATACTTGTAGGTCGTACAAATATTTGTTCCGTGCGGGAATCGAACCCACGACATGCTGCGCAGCAGTCAATCGCTTAACCATTGCGCCAACCGTGCCGTCAAAAATTCGTACTTTCCTCAAAAAAAAACGAAAATGTTTTGGTTGTTTATTATCTTTATCATTTATTTAGATAAATAAGTATTCGGGCCAATTTTTAAGTTCATAGATCAGATTTTTCAAATAAACTGTATCCCCCCTTCTTACACCGATAGGCGTGGAATTTTTAAAAATCGTCTGGGATGTTTCTATATCTCAACTTAAAGATTATTTTCCTCGCTAGAGCAGCTAGAGCTAGAGCTTGGCAGTGGAACAAGTGCCTAAGATCCCTCCTTTCTCCTCCTTCCTCCCCCCTCTGCTAAGCAGAGGCTATGACTTAAACCCACAACATTGCTAACAGAAAGTTAAGGCGTTTTTCGGCGAAAATAAAACAACATTCAACAACACAGGTTTGTTTTAAAAGAAACGAAATAAAGAAAATCGTATGCTCATCTTGCTTTAATAATTCAAATAATATTGTACAGCACGACATGTCGTGTGTTATTTACTAAATAAATTATTGTTCATCTAAATACTTAATAAATAAATAATGAAATGTATGATAGCGATAACCGAAATTATTGTGTATTTAGTGTAGAATTCAAAGAATTATTTTCTGAAATAATTTTGTTAAATATAAATAATCACTATTAATTTATATTTAAAAAAATATTTTAGAAAATAGTTCTTTCTTTCATTTCAATATTTTCATACAATTTAAAATAGCAAATCACTATTTTAAAAACTATTAATTATTATGTGAATAAAGTCTAAGTACTTGCCAAAAAAGATGGTTGTGATGGCTGTAGGATTTAAAAAAAATGTGTATATTCGAGTATGGATATCAACGTTAAAATTACATTCCAGAGGGTATTATAAAAAAAAACTGTAACTACTTTTGAACTTAAACTATTACGAATCTTTTAATATTGGTATCTTATCTATAATAATTATTATTGTACAAAATAATTATTACATAAATTAATCATAAATACATTAATTATATCTTATAATTTAATCGCCGTAGGAAGCCATGAGTTATAATCACAAATATTGTTTAAACTGATTTTAATATTTTTGGACATAACTTACTGACTTAGCGTTATTTTTACAAAAGAAAATTACAACTAAAATAATAGGTATTTTATAAAAGATTATTGAATTGTGATATGTATACAACTTTATTGAAAAATTACTAGGGTGGAGCGCCCAGTTGTTGTCTGAGAGTCGACATATTATAATTTAAATTGACATGACAATATTATTTTTAAATAGTTATTCCATAAAACTTAAAATTAGACACTTAGAAAATAAATAAATAAGTTTATATGGTTTAAATGCCAAAGAAGCTGCCATTTATTTCAGATATTTTTGTAATAACAATTGAATGCTCCATAAAGTAATCGGTATATATTAACACAAAGGTACAGAGATTAGTAATATTATTTCTTAAACATGACATGAACAACTGGCAAAACTTTCGATAAATGCTTATTATACTTAGCTATTTTAAGTATAATTAATTGTATTGTTGTAAGCACGTAGTTATTACAGTGTGGACACTGTAATAACTACGTGCTTACAACAATACAACGAAATGAATCCTAAAAATCTTTGTCGTGCTGGACCACAACAAATATTTTTAGAATTCATTTCGTTTATTTGTAATGCTTCCTTATCGTTTCATTAATCCACCTTGTTCGCAATATCAGTCCCTATTACGAAACTAATTCTCAAATATGTTGGGATAGAATTCAGACTAACTAGAAACAGACAGTCACGACCTTTGCATATTAAATATCTTTATTAACATATATTCTGGGATCTTGAATATACTAATTATATGAAATAGTCTACATATTTTTCAAGTATCTGTGAATTTGTATTTTATAATAATATATATTTTGTATTATTATAGCAATATTGTTACAAGTAACCTATTAAATCGCGCGTGCAGCTTTTAATTACACAAAAAAAGGATTTTTTTTTTTGTTTTACAGTCCCAACAGTTAAAAATCTGTATCTATTAACCTTCAGTAATTGCTAAATTAATCCTTACAACACGCCAGTAGCTCGCGATTAAATTGTCAAGCGCGATAAGATCAAAAGGTCAAAACCATGATTTAAAATCAAAAATTCATACAACGATCTGTTACGATAAAATCAATACATGTATTAAGAGCGTTTACGCCGTACTGCATTTCATACAAACTTTCAAGCCGTTGTTTTTCGAAATGAATGAACCGATTTTAATGAAACTTCATACACATAAGCAGGATACAAAGGTCTAAAAAGTTAGCCGAGAACATTTTCCAAAAATTGCTAATTAGACCGATTTTAAAGACTCCACAGAAACAGAGATTTCCAGTTATCTTTTTTTAAATAAAACATTTCGAAAATGTTCTCTGCTAACTTTTTAGACCTTTGTATCCTGCTTATGCGTATGAAGTTTCATTAAAATCGGTTCATTCATTTCGAAAAACAACGGCTTGAAAGTTTGTATGCAGTACGGCGTAAACACTCTTAAAGAAAGCGATAATTTCGCTGGTAATCATAATTTTAAGTAAAATGAAGTAGTTATGACGTTCCAATCCTTATTTGGTTGGGAACGGTTGGTATAATCATCTGTTTTACATAATTATGAATTTGTGCTATTATCGTGCGTCGCTCACATTTTGTTAAATGAATATTTATTATAATTAATGATGTAGAACATTATGATAATTAGGATGGAACAAGCCATAATTAAGTGTGTGGTTATTTATGATAGGTACTGATATTGGGACCAGTTTTTTTATTAATTACGTGTTTGTTATTAGTAATGATTATTTATGGTTATCACTGAAATTTTGTTGGCGAGGTGAGCAATGTTCGGTAAAAATAATTGTAGGTACTAACTTTTTATGTCATTACAATATCTTTATTGTTAAGAGTTAACAATAATAATATAACTCACTGCCACTGTTCACATCTGTAAATTACATTAATTTAATAAATTCCTTTTTTAAATAAAATAGATGCATATTATGAAAAGCATGCACCTATGAAGGACATCAATTGGTGGTTCCACCCTACTTTTATGATGTATCAGTAAAACATTATTAAAATACTTAATATAAAGATAATTTAATACATGTTAAAATAAAATGTACAAGTTAAATACAATGTATATGGTTCTCTGGTCCTATACAACTTAAATTACAGGATTTAGAAATACTGAAGCAAACAGCATTCGTTTTAATTCTTAGTAGGTAGGTATTTCTGAATAACTCAAAACTTTTATTGATAAAATGGTGCTATGTTATATTAGTAATAAAAACTATGTGAGCTTAAAAATCTATTCGCTGTATTCAAGGAACACAAACGTATACAAGGTCAAATTAAATTAGCTAGCGAAACTCCATATACGTGATCGGTATCTAAACTCTAGCTGCGCCCCGCGGTTACAATGGCACAAGTGTCGATCCCGTAGGAACATCGGGATAAAAAGTATCCATTGTCCTAATCCAGGTCATAGTATACCATATGCCAGATTTAATTGAAATCCGTAGGTAGGTACATCCGTTTTAGCGTGAAAGCGTAGGCGGCATCTGTGTTCGGGATCCCACATTTAACCCGTCTGCCTACAAATCAAGAATGCTGTGAGCTCGTTCCATCGCTTTCCATCAGGCGTGATGGGGGTCAAGAGCGGATCCATTTAGAAAAAAGAAAACATACATACACAACTAAAAATATTTTCTCTTTATAATATTCCTTCAGATAATAGTACAAAAAAAACTAATTTAATTTGATATTTTTTGTGGGGACCGCAGTTAGTATAGTTATTTGAAATATCAGGTTTTTTTTTAAACCTGTTTTTTTTGTGTAAACTTAACAGACATGATAGCTATTGAATTTAATCGCGTCTGCAGTTTCGCTAATTTGACCCTGTATAAGGCAAGTTTTTGTCTATGTGTGTTTTATTTTGAAGCAGGTTTACTGCAATTTCCAGGATATTTACAATTGGACACCGCAGTAGATATTACAGAGACCAAAATTCATTCAATCGCAGTGCAATAGCAACAATCAAAAGACTTTAGTGGCAAGTGGAGAAGTAGAATTTCTGGTTTAAATATTCAGAAAATCAAATCAAAGCACTAAATTTGTAAGTAGCACTACAAAATGACATCCACAGTAACGTTTTTTGTTCAATTTGTTTACATTTTCATCAGTAATTTTGCAACAGACACCTATGGTCTGTTTCAAAGGTATCAGAGAGGCAATTCTCGTAATTTCAAGAACGTTCACAGTCAATTTAAAACGTTCAAAATCTAGTCGCAGTCTCATCTCGGCGACACACAAATGTCAAAACTTGTCAAAAAAGTAGGGAAATTAGAGGTATTTTTGACAGATTGAGACTGAGATCAGACTGTGAACGTTCTTAAAATTACGAGAATTGCCCCTCAGATTGTATGTCACTTGATCTCTATTCCCTACTCTACTACTGATAATCACTGTGAGGTCACGTATGATGGTACTGTAAGTGCACTAATGGATGTTCGTACAGCGGATAGAGAGGCTGCGGCGGCTCTAGGTCTCCTGTCTTCCTATCCCTTAAAGCTGATAGTTACTGAAGGGTCACGTATGATGGTACTGTAGATGCGCTAGAGGATGTTCGTACAGCGGGTAGAGAGGCTGCGGTGCATGTGTGGGGAGCGCGTGCGCTGTGGGGCCGTGCGCCGGCGCGTCGCTGTCATCGTCTGTGGACGAGTCCAGTTGCTTATCGCCTGTGCCGCCGCTGGAAATAAAGAGAAAAGATTTTGGTTAGCATAAGTATTATCACCTTGTAATTTTCCCACTGCTGGGATAAAAGCTTCACAGACAGTGGGTCACAATCCACCACGCACGCGGGCTCAGTGAGCTTTAGCAGTCTTCACATGTCTTTGAATTTTAAGTTGAAATCATTACGATTGTTCTCGAAAAAACAGTCAAAGCCATAAATTACTGACAATCTTATTGATAATCTAAATTACAAGTGGCCAATTAGGTAATTAAATGCCCGTTTTTAGGGTTCCGTACCTCAAAAGGAAAAAACGGAACCCCTAAAGGATCAATCGTGTGTCTGTCTGTCACAGCCAATATGCTTCGAATGTAATGGACCGATTAAGTGGAAAGGTACACATATAAATCTCTATGACCCAAACACAGACGTGTAACATAAATAAATGAATTTTGAATGTGGAGGTCACTTTTGAGGGGGCAAATAGAAAATTAAAAAAAAAAGTTTCGCAGTCGGTACCGTGTGACACATCAATGAAAGGGCTTACTGTGACAATCTACAATATTTTTTTTTTCATTATTTTAAAGTAAAATTGTATTAAAGTTATTTAAGAAATAGACGAAAATTGACCCCCCCCCCCCCCTTATATCCGAAACTACTGAGCCTAAAAGTTTGTAAAAAATACAGAAAATAGTTCTATACCTAGATTACAGGAAAACCTTTAAAAAGTCTGTGGTCTTAAAACAACATGGTAAATCTCTCAATATTGTGCGCATAATACGGAACCCTCTCCACGCGAGTTCGACTCGCACTTGGCCCGTTTTTCATTCTTTGCTATGCTCCTAAGAGGCTTGATTCTTGAGTTAAGTAGACCAAATACAAAACAGAACAACGCCCACCCAGCATCATTACCCAAAACCCACCTTCACTGAAAATGACAAGGCTCCAAAACTTATAAATAAATAAAATAGGTAGTCACACCACTCGTTCAGACCCAATGAGGGGGAAGCACATCGAGACATATCGTCGATGACAGCCAGCCCTCCGGACTATGTAACGTGATACGTGGGGGCTCGTTTTTTTGTGTGTTGCTAGACAAACGATGAGCTCAGAGCTGTTGTTGTTTTTGTATGCTTTTAGAACTTTTGTAGTGTACTTGAGTAATATAGAAAAAGGGGAATTGTAGGTGAACTGTTGATTGAATCATTGAACTTTCTGAGAAAGTTGTAATTAGTCAAAGTCACGAACATCTTGGAGTTAATAAAAAAAGGGTTTGAGGTTTTTCCGCTCCTGAAAGTAACAAAAGTACCTAAGTACTAATGGTTGTTGGGTTCAGCTCTCAGATTAAAAAAAAAGAAGCGAGCAAGTTATTCTACTCTTTATTATGTATACCATTTTATTTTAACCTTCTACGAGTAAACTTTTTCACCGAGATCAGGCAATGCACCAAAAAGGATTCTAGTAGCCAGCACTGACTCAACTTTACGAATAGTTTGTACCTAATCTTATTTGACAATATTGTGGCATGCGTAATATGGGGACTTGAGGCCAAGTAATAACATCCGCACGGGTCGACCGATCAGGTTAAGCTACGCTTGCCGCGGTTGGTCCATGGATGGGTGACCAACTTTACATACCAAGACACCTCCGTTCCTCGGAGAGCACGTTAAACCGTTGATCCCGGCTGTCATTCGTAGATCTTTGACAGTCGTTACGGGTCGTCAGAAGCCCGAAAGTCTGACTACCAGTCTTTCCAAGGGGTATCGTTTTATCCAGTCCTAACTGGGTTGTGGAGGTCAGACAGGCAGTCGCTCCATGTGAAATACTGGTAATCAGTGCCATCCGGTTAGACTTGAAGCCGACCCCAGCATAGCTGGGTAAAGGCTAGATACCTAGATAATTATTTGACAATATTTTAACCAAGGAAACTCAAGAGAATTTCATTCTTTATGCCATTTTCCATATCAACTGCGGCCAAATCAACGCTCCCACAGTACAAGGCTCAAGTTGCCAGGAACAAAATTATTTGACCATCTAAACACCTAACATCGAAATCGAAATAGCTAATTAGCAACCAAATGTAGTGTTTCACTTCCCAATACCGTCTTGGATAACATATGAAATGACAAGGCTGACATACTACAATCTGGTTACAAAATAATGAATGCCCAGATGTATAGAGTTCAAACGGGAATAGAACCCGGAACCGATTACTTGGCAGCCGAACAGTATGCCGTTTGTCTACTAAAGGTCGTTTAAGTAGGTACTAATAGTGTTAATAAAAATAAATTGGGTAATCTTGTGTATTGGATTTCTGTTGTTATTTATCGGCCATGTTTTCCTACCGCTTCGAAGCAGAAGTAAGTTTTATTGTGAAATATTAATATTATATTATTTTGTTTTTAATAAGAAATACTCTTTATTCTTAAAATAAAATAGAAGTGTTTTTTTTTCTACGCTGTTGACATTTTCTCGGCGCATATTGGTATTCCTACCTTACCACCTCATTACAAGTGATGTTGTTCTTGACAATTCAAAAGTGCCTGTAAATGGTTTAATTGAAATAAATGCTTTGAGTTTGATGAGTTATAAAAATGTTAGCTAGACTATTTTGCAACCAATAAAAAGCCATAAAATCATATTAATTAATTTAAAAATATTTGTGCGCCATTTTTCATATCGCTCATCCATTTTTATTGTGACTTAGTAACTTGCCAATATAAGTATCTATACCTACTTCAGTTCTGTAATCTATAAATAGATTCAGTAAGTAATTATGTGGGACGTTGCATAACTTAAACATAATCAGCCTATAATGTTCCCACTGCTGGGACGCAGGCCTCCTCTCGGTGAGAGGGAGTGGGCCGTTATCCACCACTTGGGCCCAGTGCTGGTAGATGTCACATGTCTTCGAATTTTTGGTTCTAGGACATGCCGGTTTCCTCACGATGTTTTCCTTCACCGTTTGGAGAGCAATGGTGGACGTTGCATACCTCTAATAATTATTGCAATTGCAAAAACAGCTTCAGACAAATCAAGTTTGCAAAAAAAAATCGCGCCAAGACAAAGCCTTTGTATTCCACAGATTAAAAATAAAGTTTTTTTTTTAAGTCGGCAAAGATCCAGGTCCCTTGTCCATTGAGCCGAAAGCCTTCCACTTGATCAAATACGAACAGGATTTAAGGTATTAGACCTTTTTGTTTGAAACCTTGGAAAAATGCTCATTTTGTTTTGGAATACAATACTTTGTTGTTTTTGCGCTAGTTTGTTTGACAAAAAGTGTGTTACTTCTGTAAGGAGCAGAAATACGTAGGTAATAAATTGACAAAAAAAAGAAATCTTTTAATTGACAATGTGCAAGTCATGTTAATCAACCATCAATTACCTAACCTAAGTACCTATTTAATCATGAAGTTGCAAACCATTGAGAATGTCAACAAAGTAGCTATTTTGACTATTATCATACTGGAGGAAGATTTCCAATAGACGACTTTTATCTGATTTATGATACAAACATTTCGCCGAACCTTAGTGCAAGGGTATATACTATAGGTACCTACATTTTGTAACAGGCAACTGATCCAACATTCCTGCACCTCCCAATTCAGGGAAAGTAAAATAAAATGAAAAAAAGCTCAATTATTACAACAATACAGTTCCCAAGTACGTCTCTGTACGCTTTTAGACCGCAGATGTGAAGGTGTCAGGTTACATACGCCTGTCCCTTTCGCACTCTTTGCATTGTCTCGCTCTTACATGCGATACGTCATCTGATGGTATCCAATATAGATATTGCATCCCACAGCTGGACAAAGTCAGATTATGGTTGAGTTTTATTCATTAGGAAGTAATTAAGTTTATACCTATTTCAGGTTTTTACAGACTTGGTACTTAAGGACTTTAATACTTATAGACAGATACTATGAGAAATGTCCGGAATCAAGTAGCCAAAAAAATATTATTTTTCAATACTTTGCTGCCACTGCGTTTTGCGTAGATGTGACGCATACATACCTAATTTCTATGTGATATTAGGAACTTGGGATCAATATCGGTGGTAGACTGGTAGCCGAAGACATTGGGACCAAATCTACTATGTTGGCTTGAAAATAAACAAGAATCGGAGACAAACCAGCGTCCAATCGTAACTATATTTACATAATTATAGTAACCAAATGTTGTCTCGACGAGATACTTAATTCTAAGGAACAGCTAGAGCCTAAGGCAGGATCATTTCCTCCAAAGCACTCCAAAGAGGTAAAATCAGTGCGTACGGTATTTTAATATCAATCTACAATCATCAAATTAGAACTATACAGGTCATACAAAACAGATTTCGCGTTGATTAAAATGACACACTCCCATACAATTAGTATGCCGAAAGTCCCCATTAATTTCTGCCGCCAAAATGACAATTGCACCATTTGACATAACACGGCGGCCATTTGGATCATGAACAGACTCTTCAATTAATATTACGAACGCTAAAATTCAAATATTCGAAGCATAATATTCTAAATTGGAAATTATTATAAAGTAACCGTTGGATGTACTATTTTCGCTCGAATTTCTGACTGCCAACCTTGTTTTTGGAGCGGTAAGGTTCGTTTTTGCTTGTAAAGGGCATTATTTCCAGGGATGTACTGTGTAGGATATCGGGTTTCGTTTCGAAGCCAGCCAAATGGATAGGCAAACGTGTACTCCCCTCTTTGTGTGTTATTGTACCTATGTATGTGTATTTGTGTACGTTGGCGGCTTTGTCGAAGAATAATTTGGAAAAGTTTGGCTGCGGTTTTCAGTAATGACAGTTATAGTGGCAAAGATTTTCACTCGACTACGGCAAAGCCAAAAAGAAGGGTTATGATTTTAGCAGTCTATGTAAGTATGTATGTTTGTATTTAGGTAGGTACGTGTGTTCCACCGTAGCGCCTAAACTACTGAACCGATTTTGATGAATGAGGTAGGTATCAATAGAATCCTTATATCTTTATTTACCTATGTCTGAAATATTTTCTTTTGTCGTACTTTTTGGATCACTTAATTTTTTTTATACAGGTTGAAATTGAATACATGCGACAAATCGAAATGGCAGATTGTACTCATCATTATGAACAACTTTTACTATGGGACCAAACCTGAAATCGCGAAAAAAAAATCAGCTGTTTCCTACATTTATGTTCTCATTAACTCGTCAAAATGTAGGGAACAACTGTTTTTTTTCTCGATTTTTTTCTCGATTTCAGGTTTGGTCCCATAGTAAAAGTTGTTATACATAGTATTCGTTGACTCATTAAAGTCTTTAATTAATGCAAATTGTATAAAATATTATCTACTTTGATCAACTAAGTACCTTTATATATACTGTGGTACAGCGAAGCAGTCTACTTACTTGTAAATTATTAAAATGTAGAGCTACATTAATTAATCAGATCAAGTAAAAAACAATTTGTCGATTGTCAGTCTCGTGATCTTGTCACTGAAACCGATGTCCCAATTATCAAAATATCTTTGCAGAGATGTAAGTAATTTAAAACCCAAGAATGAATTAACGACATGACAGGTAAGTTAACACCAAAAGAAAACTTTTTCATGCAAAAAAGTTGTAATTGATACCAGTGACATAAAATTATTAAAATTTAATCCCTCACACTCCATTCTATCGTAAAAAATATAGCCTTTCTCAGTAAAAAATAGCTAGATGTTGAAACCAGCGGTTTGGCAGACGCCAACTCACACTTAAGTTATTATTAAAGTTGAGTCAAATTAATTAGTTCCTAAAATAAGCCACATTGGAGATCTACATATTTCTTCTCAATAATACAGCCTTTTAGCAATTCACACATATTTGTCAGTGACAAATACGACGAACGCCCATACAAACTTTCATTACCTATTTATGGGATATTTTTTTAAATATTCTTTCTCTTGCGTTATACAGTGTGTGTCCCTGGATAAAGACAATCCCGAAATGGGGTGAAACTTCAACAAAAAAAATATGTTTTATTGTTTTTTTTTTTATATTCCTTACTAAGGACTATGTACAGTGGGCTGCATCAATTGGGTACCCCCTTGAAAGCATCTAGCAACTGGGGTAGGGTACCAAATTGATGCAGCTCACTGTACAAAAAAAAACGATTTCTTCCAAAGTAGTAGTCTATTTCATTAAAACAAAACCAATAATCATGAATGCCAATTCGTAAAAAAGTGGCTATCATAATTTAAAGTTTAATTTTTGTAGGTAGGTACTAAAAATATTTTTTACGCAGTTTTTTCAGTGATTTTCTTGATGTTTTTTCAAATTTCTCAAAGATAGGCCAATACTACCAGATATTTTTATGACTTATTTATACCAAAAATCTCTACGTTCTAACACAAAAAATACGCTTGCTACTAGGAGCTTTTATTTTATGTTGACTACTGATTACCTTGTCCTTAGTAAGTAATAGAAATCTAAATAATTTTTTTTTTCTGCTTTTTCGTTGATATTTTTTTATCTAGTTTCGGGATTGCTCTTTATCCAGCAGAACCACACTATAATAATTATCTAAAGAAGTTTTGTTCAAAATTTCATGCATTTAGACCCAGTTGAAGCTGTGCGTAGACGACGCACAGCTTCAGTCGGCGTCAGTGAAAGAATTCAAGAATTTTATTTAGTAAGTAAATCTGTTGCTGTCCACATCCAAAACTCCGTTCACGCTTAACCAATATTTCGGGCGGTCAAACCCGGGACTTCTGCACCACTGATCCGAAACAGATGCGCTCAGATTTAGATAAGAGTTGATTTTACACGTCGATAACTTGACAATTTGAGATAGATACGGTTCTGTTATGTTGTAGATAGTTCGGTAGATATGATGAGCATAGCGGGTTGTTATTAAGTGATAATAATATTGGTATAGAATTTAGTTACGCTGGGAGGTGAACCAATCATAGAAATACTGATGACGGCCATCTAAAAGATGATAGTAATTATTCGAAGGCGAAAATTGAGTTTTCGACTATTTTTGATGGTTTGATTTCGTAAATTTTATTAAGCAAGTAGCACACTATAATCGAGGATTTTGGCGTATTATTTATTGGCTCTTAGATTTCTCGATAATTTAAAAATCTCATAGGTAATCTCGTAGAAAAATATAGTCATTGTTGATTAGGCGTTATGATTTTCATTAATTTCTGACTTGAGCGCAAGCCTATCTAAAAAAAAATCAAACGAAAATGAATGATTTCGCTTTTCCGAAGATGACTATTTTGATGAAAACTCTTACGCACCATGTTAAGTGCAAGCATATCAACATTAAACCTTCGTGCGGGGTAATTCCGTAACACACCAGCAGATGCAATCTCCGAATGGTAAGGCAAACTGTATGTATCTACCTAAGTATGTCTATGGTCTATGGTTCACTCTCCAGAGTCTGAATTTGTGCCCGGTTGATGGCAATAGGCTCGCCCCCTATTACATGGGACTTAAACAGAACTGGCGAAATGTGGATGCAACTAATACTTGCACATGTCTTTATTACTTACTAACCTACAAACACCCAAACCTCATTACGAGTGAATGTTGTAACTTAATATGAATATGATGAGTCGACGTTCGACCAGACATTCTATACTCAGCGGTTATTGCAATAACAATTAATTGTTTGTAGCTCAGCTTATTTTGAGACGCAAACGCAACGAGCTTTCCGACTGGATATTCAATGTAGACCTCATTATTTTTATGAAATAATACCTGACTGGGCTGCTTTTGTATTTATTTTTAAGTCAATGATAAGAAGGAATCCAATTAATTCAATTGTGAAATATAATATATTTATTAATTATCATCCTACTGGTCAATTCTGATATCAGAATAGGTACACATATAGGTAGGTATCTAGGTGTATTTATCTTGAAGCGAGCTGTCATTTCACCGGGGATTGACACTATTGACAGCTAACTTAAGCTCACTTCACCTAAGTTTTCACCAGCTTCATCTATTCTGTTATCACCAATTGCTACGTAGAGTTCAGAAAGGCTTCTTGACTATTCAAAAACTACCTAGGTACTTACTATCTCGGATACTCCCGTCCCGCCTGACCACCACTAAGTTAATTTTTGCTTCTCAAAAAAATAAGCGCTCTCTAGTAAGCGCGCCAAGGTCAAATAGGTCGTCCGTAAATTTAACAAAAGGAGTATACGTGATGCGTCACTAAGCTGCGCAGTGCAGGTTGCAACTAATTGCGTTATCGCTTTCCTAATAGGCGAAAACTTTAGGAGATGTAGGCGAAGAAAAATTTTAAGTGATCAGGCCGAAAAGGCCTCGATGGTATACCTTTAAATTTAGTTGATCTCAACTACGTAGGTAATGATATTGATCTACTCTACATATTATAGACTGGTTCCCGAAAGAATACAACACATACAATCTGCCTACAGACATTTTTAGGATATAGCACACCACATCAAAATATTGTGCTTAGGTACAGAGGCCAGCACATCAAGCTACCCCAATCTGTAAAATTTTCCCAATTGAATATGAACCTTATTCCTTTGCATTAAAATTGAAAACCTATCAAATAAATTTAACAGATTGGGGTAGCTTGATGTGGCTGGCCTCTGTACCTAGTTAACATCGACATATAAAAAATAAGTATAACAAACATGGTGTTTGTATGACTCACCTATCTTTGTGTTCGGCTTGCCTGTCTCGCTGTCGCCTGTTTTTGAACCAATTTGAAACCTGCAAGCATAACAAAAGTAAGTATTTCATAAAAATATAAAAATAGTACTTAGTTGTCCTTCAGACCGTATTTCGACCATGGCGGCCGGAGACTAGCCTTCAACGGGGGGTATGTTAGTATTAGATGTTCCGTGGTTATAGTGCAGTCGTGTGTGCGCAGACACAGAGGTGCACTGACTCTTCCCTCACTCTCATAGAACGATGGTGGGACGGCAAACCGACACGAGCGGAGAGAGATCGGCGCAGGACCAACTGCTTTACGTACTTTCCGGGGCACGGGAGTATCACACCACTAACTTTCAAACTCCGGGCAGATCTGAATTTGTAAACTCACCGATCTATTCTGTAAAAATATCAGCGTGAAAACGTAGGTGAAATGAGATCTAGGGACTATTGACAGCACACTTTAAGCTATTCACGGTGAGCTTTTTAAAGAATAGGTCGGCAGGTGTTATGTTCAGAGAGGTTTGTGAACCTACTTGATGCTTGCACCAGATTACGAGCTAAAAACTAAACCATGTACTGCATCATTAAGAAATGTTTACAATCAATTTACTTTTTGGAGTTTAACTGTAACTATAGTGACCTACAGTGAAGGAAACATTAGGAAACCAGAACTAACATCCGGTTCCTGAATTGAGAACTTAAAGTTAAGAACTTGTCAAAATCTACTTCGGTTTTTTTTTATTGCTGAATGGGCTCGCTCTTGACCTCACACCTGATGAAAGCGATGGATGTGGTCTATAACGGAACGAGCATACCCAGAAGATGCCTGTCCACTCTTGCTTTGAAGGGTTTTTTTTTATGGGAAATCATCCAATGACCAGTGCCAGACTCTTACTGACTAAAACCCATCCGTGTTCCTTCCTTAGCCCTTTATGTTCCGGGGTAGCGGTAACCCTTTCGGACAATCCCGCTGCATGCTCGTTTCCCTCAGTCTTTCATCTTTAGTGGGACACTCTGTTTTTATTTAATTTATATAAATACATAGTGTGTATATCATAAGTATATGTTCAGTAACTCTATCCGTTCAGTTTGAGGAAGCGGTGTCGAGTTCCCGACCACAACTGACCGTCTGCGAACGGTGCATGCACTGCCATGACTAACTTGCTCTTAGTACGTTTTTGTGTCATTGTTATAATATTTTGAGGTGAGCAGTTAGATACAGCTTAAGCTGAGCAGTGATGGCCCAGTGGTAACGTCCCCAACTTACGAGTTGTTGGTTGTTGGTCGTGGGTTCAAAACTTCGAACTCAAGCAGGCGTTTTACTTTGAGTAAATAATTTCATCACCACTGCTCTCAAAACGGTGAAGGAAAATATCGTGAGGAAACCGGCATGTTCTAGAACCAATAATTCGAAGATATATGACATTTACCAACCCGCACTGGGCTCGCGTGGTAGATTACAGCCCACTCCCTCTCGTAGAGAGGAGGCCTGAGTCCCAGCAGTGGGAACATTATAGGCTGATTATGCTAAGCTGATGGGCTGCGAACAGTTTTAAGCCAAATGTTTTCACTGCGTTTTTCTGCCACTGATCGATAAAAGAACATTAGGGACTGAAATTATAATGATAATGATAATATTTATTTGCAAAAAACACGGTATATTTATTTAATCACTGTAATTTTCCTACTTTTATACCAATTTATTTGGGATCGGTGCAGACTTCCTCCTTAGGCATGTCATTTACCACACGATACAACTTTTCTTTGGTCCGTCTCTTTTCATAGCTATCCACATTCATCTTACAAGTAGTCTCCTCATTCCTTCGCAACACATCACAACACTTCATGTCGTCGGGAAATTGTTTGATTCGTCATTATACAAACGGCCCCGTCTGTTTGCAAACGCTTGCTGTTTTGCAGGCGCATACCACGACAATTGGTTACTACTCAGCTTTTCAGTCACTTAAGCTACTTTCAAACTGCCTCTAGATTCATTCTCGTCACACCAACAGCACAAGGGCTGACGTTTACCTTGGCCAGAGGATAAGTATTATCATACAACGTGGCAATGCCTCCAGTCTCTTGGGTACATTACCAATCGATAGCGATGCGGAGAATATTCGACGCCTTATTTTAGTTTGTTAATAGCCAAACGTACGCGTTTTGTTGTTGTTTTTGTTTGTTGTTGTTGTTTGTTGTTTGTCATCGCCGACAGGTTAGACGGGCTATTCATGCGGCATTGGTTGGTCCTACATGTGCCCACATTTAAGACATGGGGGAGATAATTTGTGTTATATTATCCGTGATTATTTTATTTATTTATTTGTTATGTTAATATTCATTTATTTAATCAATTATTAAAAGGAAGTCTAATCGGTTAAGTTATTTTAAATAATTATGTTTTAAATTATATTCCTTATTTTGTTTTTTTTTTAATTTTTATCATCTTAGTTGCTAAAGTATGTATTTTGAGTTTGTTTATTTATGTTATCTAAATTTTTTTATGTTTTGTTGAATGTGTGTACTTACTTGTGACTATACGGATATTTTTGTCTGACTAAATAAATGAATTGAATTGAATAGTTTTAGTTAGTTAGGTAGGTATATTTTTATGTTACAAGAAGGATTACAAAATAAATGTTAATTAATTAACATTCTCATCTCAGTTTCATAATCCTTTCATTAATTTCATAATATATATATATATAAAGTAATTACATAAATAACAACGTTACAGAATAATTAAATATTGAATAATGAGTTAACTTACTTGTACAGTGGTAAGACCCGTGGTCTCTGCTAGCTCCCTCTTCTCTCGGGGTGAAGGATATGGATTATGTAGGTACCAATCTCGAAGAACTGACCGGGACTTTTCCTAAACAAAAGAAATTAATTTTATTTAAACAGTTAGGTCATGCAACATAGTGGGAAAAGGCTAAGCAGATGATCATAATAACAGGACCGACAAGATATTTCGCTTGTAAAATGCAGAGGTTGCCGAAAGTAGGGAATGTTGTTTGTTACAAATGAAATTATAATTATGAACTGGCCCTCTTTAGCTCTCCTCTCAATGATTACTTAAATAATTTTTCTTTTTTTAAAGTTGTGTTCGCCACCACCAATAGCCCTGATTCCCTTCACTGCTGAGTATACCTGTCGTTTATGCCATGTTCAAGAAAGATCATAATATGACATGAAAGATCATGCAGAAGTCCTACCCATTTCCTTTATGGTAGATTTGCTAACAATTCATTTGCAGAATTTTTCGCCAAGTATCATGGGCCCAAGTTTACTGGTGGTATAAATTCGTTACTTCATTTAGCGTCAAAGATACTTACTTTAAAACAATAAGAGGTCTCCTCTCCGTCCCATATAGTCCGAGGTAGAGGGAACTTGCGTCTCACCCTGTATTTGCCGACGGCGCCAAGCGGCCTGCCTCGTAGCCTCTCTGCTTCCATATAGTGTGCTGGACAATAAAGAAACATTTAGTTTATCATTCATTTTCATTTTTCACTATTATAGCAGCGCCCCGCGGTTTCACCCGCATAAGTGTCGATCCCGTGGGAATATCGGGATAAAAACTATCCTATGTCCTTTCCCGGGACAAAAACTATCTCTATATCAAATTTTATCTAAATCGTTTCAGCGGTGTAAGCGTAAAGAGGTAACAGACAGGCAGACAGACACTTTCGCATTTATAATATTATCTAGTAAATATTAATACAGGATGAAATTTAATTCATTGGCAAAATTTTAACCACGTATTCTAACCATGATACTGCTTCATTTGAGTCAACAATATCAAATATTAAAATGGTTAAATTAATAATTTTAAAATCGTGATATTACTTGATATTTACTTACATAAAGACCGAAATTAATAAAGAAGACAAAAAAATAAAAAAAAAATTCTTAATTAAACTTAAATAAAATTTAATTATCAAGATTCTTTCGACGAGAAGTAAATTTACTACGCGTTATTATTACTAACGCTCAGCGTACTAGCTCTCATTCAGTAGATATTATTATGTCCTTCAAAAGAAATGCCACCAATACGGCAAAAGAACAAACTACAAGCGCGCGCGTCGCTCCCTCACCCCCGCGCCCCCCGCCCCCACATGCGCCAGGGCGCGATCCGCGCCGCTCCAGTCTCGTGTTTATTCGGTCAAGTGAATTACGTGTAATTGGTGAAAAATTATTGGATTGCAGTGAACCACAGCTAACATGCCTCGACCACGTAGTGCAGTGTACACGAACCGGCAATACCTGGATATGGTTTTATTCTACGATAGAACACACAGTTTGCTGCGAACTCGTCTCATGTTTCACCACCGCTACCCTGATGCACAGATTCCATCACGAGACCGAATCTTGAGATCCACGCAAAACCTGCTGGATTTTGCATCGTTCCACGTACCACCGCATGCTCAAGCACGTGGTAGAGCGCCGGTGTACCCAAGAACCCTGCATCGGCAAATAAAGCGGTTCTTCCAGAGAAATCCACAGGCCAGCACTAGACAGGCAGCGCGACATTTTCACGTCAGCCAGTTTTTTGTCTGGAAGCTGTTAAACGCCTCTGGAATGCACCCTTACCATTTCCAAAAAGTGCAGGAGTTGGCGTTGGCTGACTACACGCCCAGGGTCCGATTTTGTAATTGGCTATTACAAAATCTGGATAAAAATATCCTGTGGACAGACGAGGCAACGTTCACCCGACTCGGGCTGTTTAATGTCCACAATGAGCATTGGTGGGCTCAGCGTGGGCAGAACCCGCACGTAAATCGAAGACACGCTTTTCAAAATCGTTTCTCAGTGAACGTGTGGGCAGGCATAGTTAACAGCTGTATCATAGGTCCCTTCTTTATTGAAGAAAGACTGACCGGGGAGCGCTATCTCCGGTTGTTAGAGACCTCCGTAGAAGAACAGCTGCAGAACGTGCCTGAGAGTTATCAGTCCGAGCTGTACTATCAGCATGACGGAGCACCGGCTCACTACCAGCGTGACGTTCGCGCCTTCCTCGATCGTAAATTCGGTGAACGTTGGATTGGTCGCGGCGGGCCTGTAGCTTGGCCAGCGCGCTCGCCTGACCTGACGCCCTTGGACTTTTTTTTGTGGGGTGAGGTTAAAAGACTAGTTTACGAGCAAGAGAGTGAAAGCCGGGAACAGTTAAAAGAAAAGATTATAACGGCGTTTGAGACGGTTAAATCGCGTACTTTTGTGTTGCAAAATGTGAAGGTGAACCATAGGCGCCGCGCTGAGCTGTGTGTACAGAGAGGAGGTGAACATTTTGAGCACCTCTTAAAGTACACGTAGGTAAGTAAGTACATACTAAGTTTATTTTAAACGTTGCTATACCTACTAGGTTTCAAACACAAATCTCACACACACAAACAGCCAGACTCAATAATTAATTATCCGCATGTTATTATTACAACAACGACAACATTTAAATACGCCAAAATTATGTTAAAAGTTTAAAATTAACTAGGTACTTGATATTGTTATTTCAGTAATAAAATATTTTATTGTGCCGTAGTTACGATTTTAAATTAATGTGATTAAAATTTAAAACTTCATAGTAAGTAAAACTACTTTGTAAATTCAATTCAAAAGTGCTCCAAGTCCCTATCAGCTGTTTCGCCAATGATCGCGCGCGGCTATCGCAGTGTCTAGGTACTTTACCAAACATCTACACACACACACACACACACACACGCGTCGTTGAGTGAGCTCACTCACAGGAAGTGCCGCGCGCCGGCGCGCGGCGCCGCGCCGCGCCGCGCCGTGCAGCCAGCAGGCAGGGCACAACAGACACGTCATTCATTAGGTACCTATTTTAAAACTTAAAGTTTTACTAGCTAATTCAATTGAGATATTATTGGGATTATAATTTTTCCACACTTTA
Organism: Gortyna flavago; assembly: GCA_963669345.1. Taxonomy (NCBI): domain Eukaryota; kingdom Metazoa; phylum Arthropoda; class Insecta; order Lepidoptera; family Noctuidae; genus Gortyna; species Gortyna flavago. The sequence goes on along the minus strand of OY770150.1, from coordinate 9,973,973 downwards.
ATTGACTTTAATGCAGACAAAAAAAAATGCTGGTTACTGAAAACGAACGAAATTACGACGAACGTCGTCGTCGTTTTCGACGATTTTTATTAACGATCAGTTACATTGTATCTAATTTGAAATTGAAAGTTTTATTAACAATAACTTTTGTTTTCAACATTTTCACCACAGTTTAAATCACTTCCAATTTTCCAATCCTTTCTCATTCTTTTTTAAAACATTTCCTACGCTAGTATTGTTGGTATAATAATCCAAATCTCACTTCCATCTTTCTGTGCGGGAATCGAATTTGCGACACATAACGCAGTAGCCTATCGCTCAGTCACTGCGCCAACGGTACCGACTATTACAAATTATTGTTATGTGAGTTTTGTTTTCTGCATTTCATTGATTTATGAAGAAGTGGCGCGGGTCCCCCATTTGAAACTTGTTTTCTTATGGGTGAAAATGTGCTTTGTGATTTTCAATCAAGTTTTTAGTTATTTTCGGAACTTCTTAGTGTGTGTCGTATTAAGTGTTTTAAACTGCGTCAAGAACTAAACAATTTAATTTATGTAGACCGGTACGTGTTACACTTTAGTTCCGTAGAAAAGTCGAAGCTGCTAGCCTGCTAAATGCGAATCGCCGGGCGCCACGGCCCGACGATGCGCCGCCACCGTGTGCCGTCCCGCGCAAATTGAATGGCGCGCGTGCGACGGTGATAGTGTGCGGCGGGGGGGGGGGACGGGGGACGAGGCACTCACCTAATAATATTAATTTTATAGCGCGCTATCACCATTTGATACTTTTGATTTTTTTGTTCATTTTGAGAAATATCATAGTTATTATTTTTGAACACTTACTACTATTAGTTTATTATTCGTTCCTCAATTAGATTCTTGGACTAAAATATTGCCAATGAATTCAAAGTCTTCCTGTATACGGATTATGTCGAAAAAATATTAAAACAAGCCAACGAAAGGCGACGCGACTCTAATAGAACAATATTTTCTGTCGCGCCTATCTGCAGACTGCAGGAAGGGATAGATACTTCCACCACATGGATTGCCAACCATGGAGACCATGTTGAAATGTCTTAGTAAGAACCTGAATGTACAGCATTGTTGAATGCAGATCAAGCCAGAACGATATAGTCGAACAAAAAAAATAGTAATTCTAAGGATAGAATGAACAGTTTTCTCCAATAAATGATAGGTGATTTATATATATAAATTTTATTATTGTAAATTAAAATAATAAGTAAGCAAATAATAACTAATACCTAATTAATTCATAAAAATTACAAAATTAAATCCTAACTTTACTAAAACTACACGCAAACAAAAATATTAAGTCGAAAAATTCATCCGCATCGCTGTCGACTGGTAATGTACCCAAGAGACTGGCGGCATTACCACGTTGTATGGCAATGTTTAGCCTCCGGTCAGATAAAAGCCAGCAATTAGGTCACGGGAAGTGTCAACCAAATATATTTGGTGATATATTATAATATGCAACACTATATTCATGACTTCATTAAACACACTAGAAACAGAGCGTACACTAATTTTTTTTCATTAAATTTTTCAGAGAACCCTGAAATACCAGCTGTTTTCAAACACAACCTAAGTTTTCGCTTACCTTTAAGCCACAGATTCTGCAGCTTGGGATGGTTATGAGGACTGAAGGTGTGTGACTCCAACAGGCGGTACAGCTCTTTAAAGTTCCCTCTGTGGAAGGCCACCATCGCCTTCGCTTTGAGGACCGACTCGTGTGCGTGGAGCCTCTCGCAAGCTGGGAGGGACCACAGGAAGCGGCCTAGACGCTCGATGTTACCCGCTTGTTGGAGAACCTAGGGAGAAAGATGTAGAGTGAATATTTTGAAAAATAGGAGTTATGTCGGTTTTTTTATGTACGAGTTTAATATAACCGTCCTGCTTGCTCGGGGCTGGAAAGTTTAGAAATGCATACGTTTACCTACCTACTCTCGATTATTTAAATGTTATTTAATTATTTTTTATAGATGTGACTACATCATAGTCATCATACATGACAATGTTTGATTGAATATGTACTTAGAAAGTGCCTCACTATGATTAGGTACCCATGCACTACCTGCTACGTATACCTTAAGTTATGAGTTGAGCAGTTGAACTGCACGATTTCTGACAAAGGCGTGCACTGACTGGACAGGTCCTCTCAATCTGTGTGGTTTTTTTCTCAAAAGACCATCTCAGACATCGATCTACATGGTCTTCATACGTATAACCTGGCCAAGATTATGTCTGGACTTTAAAAGAGACTGTGACCTCTGAGTTTGTTTCGGCCTTTCTTTTCAGAACATTTTGTTGGAAGCCGGGTATGATAACTATGATACCTTGATGCCTCATTTCAAGCATGTTTAGGCAGATTTTCAGTCAATAATTCTGAAATATTACTAGGTACCAAAATTTTTTTTTTGATAATACCCATTTATGTCATATAAATGAGTGAACAGAATTTCAACCATATAACATAAGAACACTATTCCGACAGCCTAATCAATTCATTTTACACCGTATTTTAGATACAAACAATTTCTACCAGCATTGACAATAGTAAAAAAAAATTGGCAAAGATCTCGTGAAATTCCGTGCAGGCGCCATATTTATTTAGAGTACCTACCTACCTACAAAGTATTTGTTTAGGCACCGGATGTCCTTGCACATGTGCGCCTGCGCAAATAGCTTGATATGGCTGTTTGTGACCACCCTCGGGCTGTTGTCGGGTTGAAAACGAAAGGATATTTTTTGTGTTGCAAATTCTATGTTTGTGAATTGGCACAATAAATTACCTAACTACCTTTTTATATCCGGTTAGACTGGAAGCCAACCCCAACATAGTTGGAAAAAGGCTGGCAGATTGATTGATTTACAGAAAGTAGTTCCTCATAATGTTGTTCACCACTAGTAGTAGAACGTAACAATTATGCTATGCAAATATACAAAACTAGCTACGCCCCGCGGTTTCACCCGCTTTTCAGTTTCGATCCTGTGGGAAAATCGGGATAAAAAAGTAGATATCCTAGGTGATCCAGGGTGTCAGCTCCCTCCATACAAAATTTTATCAAAATTGGTCCAGCCCGTTTGTGCGTGAAGAAGTAACAACCATACAAACACACTCACAAAGTTTCGCCTTTATACATATAAGAATTAATCTGATTCATTTAATATCTACAATCTTTGATCCATAATAAAATTATTGTATCAATTTGTAGCCACAAAACACTATTTTATTACACATTGGGTACTTTATTGTAGATTGATGCTTGCACATTGATACAGTACCTATCATGGAACAAAAATGGTAGGATTAAACTTAAAAAAAAAAAGTTTAAACGTTTGGAGTTAAACTTAAGTTCTGACTGGTCCACTCAATCTGTGTTGACTGTGTGGTTCTTTCCTCAAAATACCATTTCAGACACCAATCTACTGGTCAGGTCTTCACATGATCCGACTAAGATTGTGATGACTTCTGAGTTTCGGCCTTTCTTCTCAGAGTCAGATAGGAAACGTTGGGTTCGTCCCAACTCACACCGATTCCGACTCTAGGTATACGATTTAAAATTACGTAACAAAAAGTCCCAACTCTACATGAATCTAGTAAAAGTGTACTTATTTACAGAAATGCTAACAGTCTTAAAATAATAATATACAACAAGTATATAAAAAGGGGAGGGGAAATCAGCGACGGGCATCAAAAAATTGTCAATAGGAAACTTGCCCAAAATGCTGGCAGCATTGCCACGTTGTATGGCAATGCTGATTCTTTGGCCAAAAAATAGGCCAGCCCTCTGGTCACGTGAAGAGTCGACCAACCGCTTGGCGATGTCTCGAAAATAGAAACAAAAGCATTTTACATTTATTAAATGAATTCTCACCGGGCAAGAGCGAGTCGGACTCGCGCACCGAAGGTTCCGTACCATCATATGTTTTGGCGAGGCATATATTCGTCAGAGAATGTTAACACTGCACGATGCGGTGTAGAATATTGCAGTTTTAGGTCACCGCCATCTCTTGACCGATAGTGGAACTAATGTAACTTTTGTCGACGATTTCTGAAAAAGTGTGCTATATAGAGACATCGTTTTATTTTTCCTGTAATCTTTACATAAACTTCTATCACATAGAATTATTTTAGATTTTTCTCTTTGCAAACTTCGGAGATAAGGTAGGAGAACGGTATTTTTTTTACATTTTTCCTCAAAAGTCCAAATCTTTGCGGCCTAAAAAAAAGAAAAAGTGGTTGAGAATGTGCAAACAGCGCTCTTTCATATAATACCCCACATGCCCTAGTAGCCCCATTTCGCCCCATTTCCCAATTTTTAAGACCCCCTTTCAGTCCGTGCTGTATTATTTTTTTTCTTTCCTATTTGCAAAATAGTTGTGCAAACGTCATCTAAAACTATTCCAAATTTCAAGTTTATAGCATTAGAAGTTCTTGAGATATCCAGCTGTGACAGACAGACTGAGTCTCACCATTAGGGTTCCGTTTTTATCATTTTGGTACGGAACCCCAAAACTTAAAAAAAAACACCCGGAAAACACACACTATTCAAAACGCAACCCTCTGAATCTCATTATCTACACCGGGCTCATCGCAAATTACTGTAACCGACACCAGACCATTAGGGGGTGATCCCATTCAATTTGTGCGCAATGCCATGACAACCGGTTTATTGATGAAATGGAAAATGAAAGGTGATGGCTATTAAAATGATGGAATTAAATGTGTGGGGGATGTTGAGGGATTATTTCGGTTTTCTATGTAAGTAATCTTATGATGTAACGCCTGTAGTCCCCGGAGGTATTTGGAGGTGTAGCTCCATGATGGAGAAAGAAATAATAATTCACTTATTGGTATAAACAATAAAAAGTCCTCCAGACCGTGTTTCGGCCACCGGCGACCAATCTCAATGGAGACTAGCTTTCCGGGATATTTATGATGCAGGCGTGTGTGCGCAGACACAGGTGCACCATGCACTCCCTCTTCCGTCACTCTTTTAGTGCGATGGGACGGCAATCCGACACGACCGGAGAGAGATATCACGGGGGTATCACACCGCCAACTTCCAAACTTCGGGCTGTTAATAAGAAATCCCTAATGGAAAAACTCAATATAACGCTCAGTTTCAGTCTCACTTTTTTTCTATAAACAATACCTACTATAACAATGAAACATTATTATAAAGGTTCCAAAAACACCCGTGTACGTTCATATTTCGTTAGTTATAGTAAAAAGATAAGGCCCATAGTAATTGGGAATGAGCGTGGGATAAGCTCACTGTCACAAACTGAGCACAAACCCGGCCAGACTCTAGCAGTAGCAGCTCTGAAAGTTTCTAATAACACTACCTAATCTGGTGATCGAACTGTGTAGCTTGTGACCACCTTTAGGCCATCAGTATAGTATAATATGGAGTTAATAGAGAATGCTTCATGCAGTCTCTATCTACTCCATATAGTTGAAAATGGATGATTTATTAAGAAAACCGGCCAAGTGCGAGTTGGACTCGCACACGTAGGGTTCCGTACCACCATACAATATTTAACATTGCTTAAAAAATAACGGCAAAAAAATCACGTTTGTTGTATGCGAGCCACCCTTAAATATTTATTTTATTCTGTTTTAGGGTTCCGTACCTCAAAAGGAAAAAACGGAACCCTTATAGGATCACTCGTGTGTCTGTCTGTCACAGCCAATTTGCTCCGAATCTTATGGACCGATTAAGTTGAAATTTGGTACACATATGAATCTCTATGACCCAAACACAGACGTGTAACGTAAATAAATGAGTTTTGAAAATGGGAGTCATTTTTGAGGGGTAAATAGACAATTAAAAAAAAAGTTTCACTATCTGTACCGTGTGACATATCAAAGAAATGAAAGGGCTTACTGTGAGGATCTCAAATATATTTTTTTCATAATTTTAAAGTAAATTGTATTAAAGTTACTTAAGAGAATAGACGGAAATTTACCATTCCCCCAACCCTTATCTCCGAAACTACTGAGCCTAAAATTTTGAAAAAAATACAGAAAATTGTTCTATACCTATAAATTACAGGAAAATTAATAAGAAGTCTATGATCTTGAAACAGCATGGTAAATCTCTCAATATTGTGCGTACAAACTTAAATTTTCAGTTGGAATGTCGGTGTCACGTTCTTTCAAAAAACATAGTAGATAAAATATTCATCGTACGGAACCCTCTCCACGCGAGTTCAACTCGCACTTGACCGGTTTTTTAGTATTTGTTGTTATAGCGGCAACAGAAATACACATTCTGTGAACATTTTAGCTATAACTGTTCATGAGATAAAGCCTGGTGACAGACAGACAGACAGACGGACAGTAGAGTCTTAGTAATAGGGTCCCGTTTTTACCCTTTGGGTACGGAACCCTATTTAAAAACTACTATTTTCCATTGGATTACTGACCAGTGAGATTTTCGCTGGTAAAATGTGGCCTGTTATAAAGGCTATAATATTTTAAATCACTTAATTTCTTAGCCAGCCTGAGTTTCGACATATTAAGCATTAATTTTACGAAGATCCCAATAAATGATCTAGAACTTCACATTTTGAACTAAACCGATCGCGAATATAGACATACCTACCACATCTCTCCCAAATTAAATTACTCAGCGGTACTCCATTGGTCCTTCGACCCCCATCTCCAGCCCTCCGCCACGCCCCTTGGTAACCGGATATCCGGGTGGAAGCCCTGTCGTCAAGGTTACCTACCCTGTTTGTTTTGTCTAACCTCCAAGTTTACACTCAGGGAGTTGGTATAAAATTATATTTTGTTTGAAATATAACCAACAAACTTAAACCAACCAACTGCTTCTTCAATTATTTATTTATTTATTTTAAACTAGCTGTTACCCGCAACTTCGTCCGCGTGGAATTTAACTTTTTTTTGTTTTTAATTAAAGTCCGTGAGTCAAAAGTCAAAATTATTACTAGAGGCAGTGGGATACGCTGGCGGGTCCAAAAACAAATCTTTCAGGACGCCTTGGGATTAGCCCTGACCTCCTGAATTCAAATAGTTCTAACAACTACAGGCGTGCTGTTATGGAAAATGTGATACTTCTCTTGCGTGTACCTACATGAAATTGGCCTGGTGAACAAATTTCTTTGGCGGTCGCCGGCGGTTCCCATGGCAAGGAGAGTGTTAATTACACCAATTAATTTTAAGACTGATAAAGCTGATAGAGCTTCTAATTAGCAAAAGTAATCTCAGTCCACTCGCTTTGCAGTGGCACTTACTATAAACTTCTCAAATCCCGACTTAGGTAAACAACTGACGACTGACGTGACCGCAAGCAACGTGGACGGATTTAGATAGAGTAGGTACCATATAAACTTCGCAGAAGCACACTTCGTACAGCAACAATCGTAAAACGTTCCACGATTTAAACGGGAACATTATGAAACTAGTGTCGTGGCACATGCAGTTCACAAGTGCTCAAGTTCTGAGTCAAGAACTACACGATTACTGACAAATGCTTGCTTGACTGGACTGGTCCACTCAAATCTGTGTCCTCAAAACTCCTCAAAACACCATTTCAGAGACCAATCTACACAATATGATCTGACCAAGATTATGTCTGTACCTACTATAAAAAAAGAGACTGTGACTGGGTTTATTTCGGCCTTTCTTCTCAGAGTAGTCAGATAGGAAACGCCGCCGGCGTCATCTAGCTTATTTTTTTAAATATAATATGACGTGCGTAAAAGTGATTGCGATATCCTATTTACGGAATTAAAAAAATATATTTCAGTAGCTTGACGGTTCTGTTTCACGCTTTATCTAATTAACACCTGGTTTTTGAAAAGCTCAACTAACACGCTGTCATTGTATAGAGAAACTAGCAGCGCACCGCGGTTTCACCCGCATAAGTGTCGATCCCGTGAGAATATCGGAATAAAAAATCCTATGTGTTATTCTGATGCAAAAACTATATCACTGTAAAGTTTCATCAAAATCCGTTCAGTGGTTTTTTGTGTGAAAGAATAACAAACATCCATCCGTCCATCCCCACAAACTTTCGTGTTTAAAATATTATCTAGTATTATAGGATAATAACAGTTATTTCAGCCAACTAATCTGAGCAGTTAGATATTGTCAGGGTGTTCAAAGTATATTTTCAAAAACCGGCGAAACAAGGGTTATGAGTGCTGGTAGCTAATCTAGATTCAGCTAGTTTGAGCCTTTGAGAAGCTGCGGATCTATTATGTAAAAAACTCACTGTGAAAACTTAGGTGAAGTGACTTATTAATAGTGTCAATCCATAGCGATCTCTGGCATCAGGTGGAATGACAGCTCACTTCACCTAAGTTTTCCATGGTTTGATTTTTACAGAATAGATCGACTGATTACTAATTAGCGCAATAAAATACTGGCACTTTTTCAATATTCACTCTTTTTCTAATGGGCACATTATGAGAAATTAGAACGCTGAGTAGGTATTATATAATCTGTGCTACCGAGATGACGGCTAATAGAGAAGTATGGAAGAAAAATACATGTTGCGCCGACCCCAAATAAATTAGGATAAGAGCAGGAGAATGATGATTCGTCGATTGCGTGATGGGCCATCGATCAACCTTATTCAGTCTTGGGTAGCGAAGTTCAGAGCTAAGGATCAACATTAAACAGCCGCAGAGAAGAACCTATACCAGCGGTAGCCAGAAACGAAAATGTTGAACGTGTTATGATTTCTGTGACTGAAAATCCCCGTTTATTCATCGACTAGCTGTGCCCGCGACTTCGTTCGCGTGGATGTCGGAAAACAATAGGTAATGTGTCGCTTAGGAAAGGTGTAATTGCCACTCCTTCATTGAAAAGAAGAATCATCAGATCTTGCCTGGTAACGCTTTCCTTACCTAGGGTTCGCTACCACGGCCTTTTCGACTGCAATCACTGCGTCTTCATGGTTCATAATGATAATGCAACGAAGTGTCACTTTGATTTTTGAGAATAAATTAAAATAAAAGCGCCTGCTCGAGGCTGATTATCTAACCAAACAGCCATAATTATGTCCATTTTATTTTGCGTCTGTCTTAGAATACCAACTTGTAAAATCATATCACCATTTTATCTAAAGTATATCTGAGATTAGTAGGTGAAGTTTGAAGTTAGTTTTTCTAAGTCTTGGTTTCTTCTCTGTGGTAAATTTAGAATTTCTTAACTTGGTATTGAAGATATCATATATACCTACCAATATTATGCCTTATAAAGCATCGAGATTTCTCGATGATAAAAGGAAGAATACATTAATGGTAAGAGCTTCTACATAAAGTTGCCCGTGTAAAAAGCAACCCATTAAACTTTGGTTATATTTGACACCGGCCGCCATTTAAACTACGAAGATGAAACCCATGAAAACTTTAGACATGATTTTGATTTAGACCTTATACTGCCGAAAACCAGAAAAAAAAATTGTAAAGATAATTACAAAAAAATATAACCGACTTCCATAAAAAACCCTGCAAAGTGCAAAATAACCTTAGTTTGGGAAGACGTTGCGCGTTGGCAAGAAATTACAGACTTCTGAAACCAAAGGTCTATTGCACTTTGAAGTGTGTTTTTAAGTCGGTTGTATTTTATTTTATTTCACACAAAGTCGTGTAAGTTTATATTGAAAACCATGAAAACGACACACATGATAAAAAAAGAAAAAGAAAATTGCAGCCGCCATCTTCGATTTTCATTTTGACGTCACAATCGGCTTCAGCACTCTCGAAAACCATGAAAACGACACACACTACGAATTTTTCGATTTGCAGCCGCTATCTTGGACTTTCATTTTAACCAGTACTGAAACGGTTTACCAACAGTCGATTGGTCCATGAACCGTTGGTCAACACCATTAACTTTTCATCCAAAGGACTTGTGACCCACGAACGTTTCTCCAACAGAACTCTACGTCAGTGAATGCTTAACCAACAGAATGTTTTGACCAATAACTTTTCACCCAAAGAACATTTGACCCATGTGAAATAGAACTAAGGATGCAAGGGCGAGCGAAGCGATCTCGGGACTTGGGGCACCCCGACTCGGACAGGTAGGGTTCGAAGGGATGATGGCGGCTCAAGTGAGCGAGCAAAGCGAGCGAAGGGCACCCCGAGGTTAGGCTTGGTTAGGTTACTTTATACCCTTTTCACAGAAATAAAGGACTACGTCTTATTATTATTTTACTTTCACCTTTCCCGGCGTCTGTTGGCCTTGTTCTTTGGGTGAAAAGTTATTGGTCAAAACATTATGTGGGTAAAGCATTCACTGACGTAGAGTTATGTTGGCAAAACGTTCGTGGGTGAAAAGTCCTTTGGAAAAAAAGTTAATGGTTTAAAGATAATGTTCACCAACGGTTCATGGGCCAATCGACGGTGGGTAAGCCGTTACAGTTTCATTTTAACCTCACTATTGGTTTCAGCACTCTCAAAAAACAATAAAACGAAACCCATAAAAAAAAAATTGCAACCTCCGTCTTGGATTTTCGTTTTGACCTGCCTATCGGCTTCAGCATCTTTGAGATCTATGAAAACGACATCCATGACAAAAAATCAAAACAAAATTGCAGCCGCCATCTTGGATTTTCATTTTGACCTGACTATCGACTTCAGCACCCTCAAAAACCATTAAAACGACACCCATGACGAAAAAGTTAAAAATTTAGGCAACCGCCATCTTTGATTTTCTTTTTGACCTCACTTACCGGGGTCAGGATCCTCGGAAACCATGAAAAATAGCTCTCTCTCTCTGTGTGTGTGTGTGTCTCTATCTACCTATTACTTTGAAAAATGAGGCAACGCTTTTTCGTTATTTGACGATTTCTCCCTTAGAACTCCTACCGCAAGCTCCATATAAGAACTTCGTTAAAAAACGCTCTGCGTTACTCAACTTTCTATATCAATAATTATCTAACTTCTGTATCGCTCAGAACACCACATTAATTATTATTATCTTACATTATCCTCACTTTTTGTTTAAAATTATTTTAGCGCCACAGGCGCCACTAAATAAACCATCAATCGAAAGCGATTTTGTTTAATATTATAATCATTATCATTACTTTTTAAAATAACATAGACATAAGTAGGTATCTGTGTTATTTCGTAATTTAAGTAAGCATAAACTAATAGGACGTGATTCTTATTCACATCTCAACAACAAAATGTTTTCGTTAGTGGGTACTATATCGCGCCAATAGATGTCGTTACGTGTTACTAAAAAACGTAAAAAGTTGTTCTAGAATACTTTAAATTGATTATATCTTTTGATAGAGTGAACCGATTGCGATGAAATAAAAACTAATCACTGCTCCGAGTTCTACACCATATTTGAGTATAAAAAGTAACCGTATTCGTTTGGTACTTTTTACGTTGACCCTGTTCAAATCAATAATCTGTCACATCCAAACAGACAAACAGACAAACCGACAAACAGACAAAAATTCCAAAAATTGATGAAATGGCATCTGTTGGTTATCCTTTAACACCCCAACTATTTTTTTTGGAAATATTTTCAATGTACAGAAACGTCTCGTCTACAGATTTATTATATGTATATATATATAAGAATAGAAGATAGATAGATAGAATAGATAGAAGAAGAATAGATATAGATAGATAGATAGAAGAAGATAGAAGATATTAGAAATTACGAAATCAACCTTACAGGTTATAATGCATATAAAATTCAAATTGTTCAAGATTTACACGATTCAGTCGCTCTGTAAACGCGTTTTTGAAAACATGCGTGCTAGACTTGAAGAGTGTGCTAGGCTCGATTGTCACCATTTGGAGAAAGTGGTTTTAAAAAAATAAAATCCGCATTTATTGTTTTTTTTTTAAATAACAATAAACATTATTTGTATTAGAGGTGTAGTTTTTTTTTTGCAATTTTTCTAACTTTGGATTCCGAAAAAAAAAAACTGGCTCTCAGTCCACTCAATTTCTGAACACACAATCCGTGAGCGTCGTGACATTGTTGGGTCAGCCAGGCATTGAATGAGGGATTCACTGTTGAATAATTCCCGGGGAACCGTGTAGTCTTTCTTGAAATTCCTCAATTAATCACGAATTACCACAATTTTATACTAATATATATCCTAGAGCGCAGGCACGCGGAAGATGGAAGGCACTCCGCCTTTGCCCAAAAGTGGGACAGCGCAGACTAGTAAAAAAATATATCCTAGAGTATGATGATGATGATGATGATGGGGCTCCCTTTTCCGCACTTAGACTCTCATTCGGTCCGTTGTGCGTGGGGATTCTGGCTAACAGAGCAAGCCTAGCTCCGCCCAAAAGCACAGAAGCTTCCTGGGAGCTTCACAGGCTTCGCGGAGCGACCTCAATGTTCCGAGGATTTCTGCACGTTGAGAAGCCACGGCCTCGCATTCCAGGACAACGTGGGCGGCTGATTCCTCGGCGTCAAGGCATCCCCTGCAAAGGGGGCTGTCTGTGGCGCCTATGTTGAAAAGATGTTTGTTAAGGAGGTTATGGCCCGTAATTGTACCTATTATTATTCTAAGGTTATTTGTACTCAAGCTGAGAAGTTTTTTGGTTAATCGCGGGTGTATCATTGGGTATATCCTAGAGTAATTATACGTACACGATTTCGTATTTGGATATTTTGTGCAAGTAGCGCTACATTTGCTGCTTGAACTGAACCCAGGATATTTAAAAGCTCAGCACAGCTATATTTAAAACCTAACACAGTACCTACGGTCTTTTACTCTTTCTAAATCGCTTACGTTACTAATAATGGACCTACTTAATTCAGTTTTCTCAGAATGCTTACCACTTAGTACGAACTCAAAACATTGTACGTAGTCAATTGTTTTAATTTATTTGTTTACATAAGCAAGATTCGTTGAGCCGTGAATATGGCGAGTAAGCAGTTTCTTTTTATAAAAACAAGGCCCATTTAATTTGGCACACTATTGACTATTCTGGAATTTCTGCAAGTATCTCAACGAAAAACCTTTATGACGATAAAATCAATTATTGAAAATTATTGCTTTAGTTAGACCTTGTTAAATTATTTGACTTTACATGTAGCATAATCAGCCTATAACGTCCCCACTGCTGGGACACAGGCCTCCTCTCTGTAAGTGTGAACCGTAATCCACCACGCGGATTGATAGATGTCACATGTCTTCGAATTTTTGGTTATAAGACATGTAACCGGTTTCCTCGCGATGTTTTTCTTCACCGTTTTGAGAGCAGTGGTGATGAAATTAATTATACAATGTAATGCGCCTGCCTGGGTTCGAAATCACTACATACAACTCATAAGTGTGGGCCGTTACCACTGGGCCACCTTGCTTCGCACTGGGTCACGTCTGCTTCACTTTACATGTTACTTTTAATGGTTCATAATCTAATTTATAATATAATCAAGTAATTTTGACGTTCAAAAAGTGCTGATTCTGATGATTTGATTTTGAATTAACGCCGAAGGATATGGGAAGTTGTATTCATTACCACTTCCTATAGAGTTTTCGGATTGTTTATTTGTCCGGATTTCGGCCCGGAAGTTCCTTATAATCTCGGCCTTCTATTATTCCTTCAATAGGTGGTGAAACGTGGCCAATTTCGGCCAGTGCGTACACACACGTTAAAATTACGAATATACGCGAGGTTATATGCGTCCATCATAAAACACGTATTTACATAAACAAAACAAATGAATTCCACTGGCCGCGTTTAGTGGAATGTTCTCCAAATAAATACTAAAGCCCGTATTACAGAACGTCATTCAATATTCAAGCATTACTTAAAACTAGATTTTAGCCATATGATTGGTTGAAACTAGTTTTAAGTAATGCTTGAGTATTGAGTGATATTCTGATACGGGACTAAATACTGAATACTTCTGTAAGATTCAGAAATATTTTTGCACTTTTATTTTTCGCTGAGATTAAATATGCATTTGGCTATGGACAACGCGAATCTATGCAAGTTAAAATATGTTCCCGAAAGAGTTATCTATAAAAAACGCGAGTTTGTGGGCAAGATTAAAGGCTCCTTCAAACAGGCGCGACACGCGTCGCATGTCGCGACCGCACTTCAGGCCTTGCAAATAATTTTCATATTCCCTGCGAAAAATAATTGCGAGCAAGCGTTTCATACGAATTTGTTACAATTTCTTATTTATATTAGTAGGTAAAGTTCACTTTTGTATGAGACTTACCAACGTAAAGTCAAAGTGCGGTGTGTAAATCTTACCGTACGACTTTGTCTCTATCGAATTTGACTTTGTCTCTATCGAATTTGACTTTGTCTTATCGAAATTGCGCCGCTTTTTCCGCTCAGATTTTGTGCCCCAGGCTTTAGTGATGTCCAAAAAGAAAATGAGTGTAGGTATACTATCTCTCCAAGACGTCGAACATTAATAAATTCTTATAGTTTATAGAAACATTTTACCTTATTACCCTTAATAAAATTTAATTATCACCAATTATAATTTTAGGTACCTACTGTTTACCATAAAAATGACCAATTATAAATTTTATTTACTGTTTACGTTTTTTAATAAAGCTTACCTCGCAAACGCACGCGACTTGCTCCTGTGTGAAGCCGAAACTCGGCAGGGGAGCATCTCTAGGGGGGCTCGACTCCCGCTGACCCCATTCGGGGCCCCCCAACATGTCCAAATGCTCGTCTCCAGCCACTTTGACACAATTTCACACCAATTTATGCGAAAATCCACCAAATATGGCGGTCAACCACCACCGTTCCCAAAAATTCACGAAATGTCATTCACGTTCCCGCACTTTCACAATTTTTTTCAATCTGTGGTTTTTTTTTTTTCAATTAGAATAACAGTGCGTTCAAAACTCGAGTGTTTGCACTCCCACTGTTTTTTGAAAATACTTTAAACGGTAAATAAACATAAAAAGGCGGCAGTCCCAAAAATGTTTAAACAAAAGCGATCACCTTTTAAAAGTCGATTACTTATTTGTGTTCCGATTTCGAAAATGGCCTGAAGTTTGTTTATGAATACGAGTGAGTTGTATTTAGAGTCAACTTTTTCAATTTTATTTTTTAAATCACTCCCAGTCCCTGTCTGGATAAAGTCCGTTTACACCATGCGTTGTTTTTGTTTAAAATAAATGCTTTTAAAATTATTATTTGGTTGATGAATTTCACTTCGTTATTGGTTTTCTCTTCTTTTTCATTTTACTTTAATTACTGCAGAAGGGCGCCGCGTTCACCTGTAACAAAAGAAAGTAATTTTAGTTAATTTGTAAGTAATTTTAGTTAATTTGTATTTGAAAGTAATTTTAAACAAAAAAAATCTATAAAAATAAAATATATTGCATGATTATGATTTCTGGGTGAGCATATCTTTTGTTTGCGTAATAAATGACGATACGATGTATCAACATCGTATCGTCATTGATACCAAGAATCAAAAATAAGGGCATTCTGAATGGATTTGATACTATCCTTTATTGCCAAAGAAACAAAAGCAAGAAATTGAGTCCCTAGTTGAGAAGAAGCGGAAATGCAACCTCTTACAGACTTTCTTTTCAATTCTATAGAAAATATCGTTAGGTACCAAAAATATTTTGCACCTTGAACTTTCTACTGCCATATAGCAGCTGACGAAATCCCGTTACTAATTATTACGTTAAACATAATGTTAGAAAAAAACTTACATGTAATAACTTATTGCCTGGGGTGCGTTAAAGGAGCCTATGCTTCCGGCGCAATAAGCTAGTCGGCAGTAGGTATGCGACTGACCTTGCGGCTTGCTGACTGGCAAATCTTTCTACCACTATACGGGTTTATTGTCTGACGTATAGCTCATGCTGATATGGGAGACAAAGAAGAAATTATAGTTACAGTTTTTTTTTTGAGTTTCGTAGTGCTACATTATGTTGTGTATAGATAGTCCATTTCTATCTACATGAAATATTATTCCAAATTCTAACTCTTCCTTCTATTAACCTTTAACTAGCCATTACAGTCACGTCGCGCGCTGGTTAAGGTCTCGCCCAATTCCTTCCAGGTACTCTTTTTCCGCGTCATCTCGCACCAGCGCAATCAAACACTAAATTAGCTAAAGCTCGTAGCTGTTGAAAACACTAGCATTCACGAGTAACTAAAGCCATTAATCAATATTATTCTTAACCGAGCACTCTTTAGATAGAGCTGTACCTACATAATTATTTACATAGTCAGTCTCTGGCTACTGCCATCTATGCTTATATAAAACGTGATTTATTAGCTGCAAATAACACTATCTCAAGATAATCTTTAACAAGATACGGTAGTTCATTAATATTGATGAGAATTAGGGAAGGGCAGAGAATTGACCCTTGTGGAACTCCCACCGTTTCGGGGATAAGTTCCTATTGACAGAGATGTTTATAGGTTTTATCTTATGTATTTTCATTTGAATTGGAAATTGATGCAACTTCGCATTTGAACCGTACCAATTTTTAACTTGAACTAGCGCAGCGTAGCGTGGATAGCAGATAATCCATTGAGGCGCAATTTGGCAAAGCAGTTGCCCGTAAATAATTGTGATAGGTTGATGATCCGTGGGTTAAGTTGATCGGACCGAAAATGATTTAAGTATCAAATATACTCAATTTTCAACCATAGAATTGTCTTTAAATATTAATTTAAGATCCACAGAGTGTCGCGTCAAGTTTGTTAAGGTAATTATAAAGAGGAGTCAAGACTAAGAACTGTCTCCAAATAATTATCATTGTTAAACAAAAACATTTCAGTACATAAAACGTCTATTTCTAACAGGTATCCACTTAAACAAATAATTTACAATGAATTAATTCCTCTCATAAAAACCTCAGTGTCAACCACATTAAATCAATTTCTCATCGCAATCACCCACAAAATCTTTTGAAAGGAGGCCCCACCATCAATTTTCCATATTTTTATCACCAAAAAAACATACCATCACGTACTTTGAAGCATTACTAAGATTCACTGACGCGACAACGCAAGATTTAGTACAAACTTCTATAAAACAATCCAAAAATTTTGTATTACAAAGCCTAAAATCCTATAAAAAGACAAAGCTTACTTGTATTTCTGTCTCTTTCTCTTTTATTGGAGTAATAAAGCGTGAGAGAGACGCAGGAGGGTCGTCAGGGGGCACGATGTTAAATGTTTGGTGTTTTAAGTAATTTTTATCATCGACACGATCACAAGGGAGGCCTCCTTGATATATGGAGTTGACGGGTCAACAGTGATGTACATTTATTGTCGATGGTCTTTGTTTTTTTTTTATTATTTTGTACCAGTTCGTGTTTTAGCGAATGAATTGTGTCATAGAGACGATGAGACATTTTTAGTTGTTCTACCTACGTTTTTGTAGTTTTTTTTCTGGAGTTCGTTGACACCGTGGTCGACAATCGTTATTTTGTCTTAAGGACTGGTTTACCCCATTTTCGCCGGCTAATCCAGAAAAAATATTTAGTAGATACTATTTCTACGCAAAACAGTTGTGACGGTGAAGGAATATTAATATTCAGGTTGCTTTAAAAGTTTTCTAAATGTGAGAACTAAAATCAAATGAAAAATCTTCATTCTTCGTAATAGGGTCACTTTGTGAAAAACATCGGACGTCACAAAATGTCCGAGACAATCCGAAACGTCTTCAAAATAATTTAAATTTAGAATCATTAAAGAAATTTAGGTTGCGTTTTGTATTTACATTGTAACGTATTTGGATGCGTTCCAAATGATTCTATTCGTCAACTCGAATTCTTTAAGATACTCATATTCCTATATTTCTTAATAGTACGCAAAAGATTTTCAGAGAGAAAAATAATGCTGTTTTTTCTATGACATTTAAATATTTGAAACCTGTCATGGTTATTAGTTTCGATTTAATTCCGTAAGCTCTTTTATCTATGATCAAAAACATAAGAGATCGTTATCAAAATGACGCGAACAAGGTTCATTATATTCTAAATGAAAATTAACTTATAAAATGCAAAAGAGATAAGATAACAATCTCTACAGGTGATCTAAAGTTAAGCTGCTTAAATAAAAAAAAATAGATAAAATTCGAATATTTTAACATAATGAGTTTATACCTCCTTAATTTTGCAAGCAAAAATATTTCCGAGAAGAGATACACAGTGCTAGAGACTTTCCGTCATAAACAAACAATAAAACTGTAATTCTCCAATTAACATACCCTTACCCCGGTTTGTAGGCGCCACTACACAATATTTTACATTAATAACGACAATCGACATCGCGGACCGCATCACTATTACCCCACGTGGTGTCCGCGATCCTTATCGTACAACACCAGCTGTAAAACGCAAGATTTATCGATATTTTACCACTCCACGATGGTCGAACAAATCACGGCACTATTTAGCGATTTGATTTTTCGATATACCAATTATTCGGTTGTGGTTTTGTCGACTGATTTTTTTGAAGATAAAATTCTGTTTTGACCGATTTCGTTCTGATAAAATGTCTGAATTAATTAATTGGTTAGTTTAGATAACGTTTAAGTGGGAATGTCGATCTAATAGTTTTAGTCAGTTATCAGACTGAAGTCTGAGAAAAATGTTAGATACAAATTGATAAACCTATCTTGAGAATTATTTATTTTAATATTCTTTAAAAATATTACTGATACCAACAATGTAGGTATGCTCTACATTTGATTTTATTTCTGGTACAAAATAAGAAGTTAAAATAATTCTTAGTCATTAACTTTTCGAATCAACCATTTAATCTAAACGATACGTTTTATATACGAAATTACAAATTTTCGAAGTTTTTGATAAAATTCTTGAACATTCCATAACGACTTGTTTTTCTTTTTTTTTTTAATTAAACGATGCTAGCTTAAAACTAGACAGGTAGGGTAGGTAATTACATAGACCAACGTACCTAAAATCTAATTTATTCATAGTTAAGTACCTACAGCTTGCTTTTTAGTCCAGCGGGGTAATTAAGCACAAGTATACCTTAGTGGTTTTTGGTTCCTATTTAATATGCATAATACTGTATTCTTTTGTATAAGTGATAAATTAATAAAATAAAAAATTGCGTCACACACTAACAATAACGATGCCTTCCATTTTGAGTTTGACAATTCTACAACATTCATTGCGTTGTTTTCGTTGTCGAGTAGAAGGTACCTAATTTTTCAAACATTATACTTAATATGAACAATGTTTGTGCAGAATAAACAATTTTTATTTCTTTTTCTTTTTTCTTTCAATGGATTTGGAGTTTCCTTCAAAATTTCACTTGGACAAGGAATCAAAATAACCAAAATTGTTATAGAGTTTTTTATTAGAGATTCAAATATTTACATAATTTAAAAAAGCCTTAAAATAATAATAGGTATGTACAAGTGTATAAAAAGGGGAGGGGAAATAATCAAAGGGCATCAAAAAAATTCATAATAAAAACTTTTTACAAAATAAAAAACAACCGACTTCCAAAAAAAACACTACAAAGTGCTAAATAACTTTAATTTCGGAAGTCGGTGTCAATAAACGAAAATGCAGAACCAAGGACACCGACTTCCGAAATTAAAGTTATTTTGTACTTTTTAGTGGGAGAGTTTGTAATTTATCTAAGTTAGAATAGCCTAATGTCAACTGCTGATCACCTTTTACAAAATATTGCTTTAGAATTTTTAGATTTTTGTTGATTTTTCAAAAACCGCTTGTCAGATTTCGAAAAAAAAATTCATGGGACCATTTGGGAAGTACAAACTTTCCAACAAAAAAAGAATTTTTAAAATCGGTTGGCAAGCGACGGAGTTATGCGCGAACAAACATAAAAAAAAAAAAAATACAAACATCCGAATTGAGAACCTCCTCCTTTTTTAGAAGTCGGTTAAAAATAACAATAATCTGACAGAAGACCCGTTAGAAACGGGGACACACAATTTCACATTAAAAATCCTACCTACCTAAAAAAAGTACAAAATAAATAGTATGGACAATCTCCGAAATTAAAGTACACTAACGTACTAACTACGCCTCTTACATTCAAATTAAAAAGCCTTAAAATTACCAACTGCCTTCATCCGTTTGACAAAACTATCAATTAACGAAACGATCCAACACTGCGCTCAAATAGGCCTAACTCAATTGAACCCAGATTTTATCGAGGGCCCATAAAATGGTACTTTTATGCTCCGAGACCTGCAGGAGGTTAATTAATGGCCGTGTAAGACCATATTACACCACGACTTACGACCGAGAGCTTATAATAAACTTAGGAACATTCGTAACATATGTTTTTGGGATAATATTATTGAAAAATTTAATTAATTGCCCGATAAAACTCGGTTTGATGGTTATACGGAGATCTCCATCTTTATTTTTGTCCTTCGAAATCGTGAATTTGAAAAAAGAAGAAGGTTCAAATGTATCGAGGGATAGTTTCAAAGTGACACGTCATAGTTTTTATGAGTAATAAAGAGTTTTGAAAAAAGATTGTCAACATTCCAAAGACAACCCTTTGACAACCTACGGGTATCTTAAAAGCTGGCTAAAGGGTCACTTCGGAATATAGACAGCAGCCTCTTATCTGCTCATAACAACTTATTGATATTCCGTCTGCATTTCATGGCCCATGATATCTACTCTCTTACATGATTTGCGTCATTATTTAAGTCAACCAATCACAAAATCGAACATAAAATTTGACAGGTGTCAAATTAATTCATCGCTGACTTTCAACCTACACTTTATTACTTTTCTATTCAGGTCTAGCTAGGTCTTCACTTCAAAACACAACAAGGTTTATTCCTCTTCAAAGTTATAACCGAGACACCAAACATTTTTTTCCATGACTCTTACAACGATTAAGTTACAAAATACATTTTATTTCGTGAGGGACACTTCTATAATTTCATAAGAGCCATTTATCGGTCTCCCCGTGTGGTCTCGGTTTTAAAAGGGCCACCCTATCACTTCTCAACGAGTTAAAAGAACGTCGCAGGGGTCATTTCAAGAGGAAATATGGCAATACGCATTCACACTCATGTTAGCACGAGCTGCCGGTCTATTCTGTAAAAAATTCATGGTGAAAACTGGCTGCCAATCTACCTGATGCTAAGGATTGACACAGAATAGGTCATTGACAGAATAGGTCGTCTGTATTAGGAAAATATTGGTACGATGGTAAGATTTGCCAGTTAATGGTGGCAAATTTTTACAGCCGAATTTTGTAGCAACGCTAACTGCTTAGGGTTTCCCAAAAATGCTTCAGTATGGTTACTCATTAAGGCTTTTATTGCAAAATTTTCATAGCAATGGCACTGTGGTGGGTCAAGTAGCAGATGACGAGACCAAGACAAGCTGTACAAAATCAACAAGCAAGCAAGCAGAAGTCATGGGGAAGGCCTTTGTCCAGCAGTACGATGATGCAGGCTGACAGTAACAGTGCCGTATCAAGACGAAATCAACAATCATTGGTCAACATAAGTTCTAGAGTGAAGTAACTGGAAGCATTGTCAGGCTAACAGTCACAGAAGAATACTGTTGGTGTAGGACTGTTTAGGACTAATACCCTTTTCACTAACACTAAGCGATATCTAAATGAATGCCTAATAAAAAGAGTCTCGGCGCTGAGCCGACCGTTGAGAATTTAAAAGCGCGCTTTTATTCAGGCAATCATTAAGTTTCTTAGTGTTACTAAGTAAAGGTTAGGTTAGGTTAGGTTTAGGCATTAGGTTCACAAGCAGAGCAGCTGATCTGAAGGTCCTCTATTCATGGTCTTGCAAAATCACCTTCCTTGCCATTACGAGACTCGAGTTTTCCAAAATAACTTAACCATTATTAAGTACAGTGCCCGGATATAGCACATAGTACTTAGTTCTACAAAAATCTCTTCTTTGGAGATAGTCATGTCACTCATACCTGCTTGACAGTCTTTTGGTCTATTGTTTTTTGTAATTTGTATGTCCCACAGCCAGGTGCTTGTAGTCACGTAGCTACGTGATGACACGAAAAACAAACACACCAACAAACCTGTATTAAAACATCACTCTGTAGTCCCATGTCTGCCAAATACAAAATGAGTCATTGAATTGGGAGCATTTGGCAACTGCCTTAGTACTGACAATCTTTGTAAAGCTATAGGAGAGGCCGATGATCTTAATTATTGTGACAAGATGCTAATTATGATGACATAACATAGCATTGTGACTGTGTTCCCCAAATGGATAGGCAGAGGAGTATTGTGCAGACTCTTTTCTCCACGGGACGAGCTTATCAACCACGAAAACACTCCTGAGAGATTATAAAAAGTGACACTCTATCAGCAATAACGATGATGAAACGTCAAAAATGTATGGGAATGACTTATGCTACCGAAAAGCTTATGTCAATCCCGTTGAAAGTCGTTTCAGACATACGAAACGGTTTGAAAGTGATAGCTATCTGGCAGGTAGCTACTGAAAATGGCCTAATGGAAAAACTCCATGACACTTTGCCCTAATCAGAAAGAGAATCAAAGATTCCACGCTTAGCACTCTGTGCTGATAACTCTATGCGACAACTAAACCAACGATGCAGTAGATATAAGTAATTTATGATTCATCGTTAAAATAATAATTTTGAAGTGTCCACTGCTTAATATGTCAATCAATGATGATTCATTAGAAATATAATTACGGCCATGTGGTTTATGAAAAACGTAGCCCGTTGCTGCTGTTAGTATTGGCCGTTGTAGAATACGTAGATGAAGTTGGACCAACACTAAATCGAAAAATGTTACTACGACAAAGCTTCGACAGAGCTGTCACACAACTCATTTCCTATGGTCTTGTGTTTGCGTTTGCATCACAATAACACAATAACAAATGTCACAATAATTTACTCTTTGGTTAGTTTTTAATTTAATTCCAATAATTAATTTTCTAGACTACGAATTATGCAGTTCTATGTTTTATCCAGTCGTAAATGATAACCGCAGCATTTCTTGTGGGGTTATTAAGACAGTAGATGGGCAAACGGTTATGTTTACCTATTGGTTTTCATCTAAATATACAACGCTATGTTGCAACCGTTTCACTGTTTAAAAATCTTCATGGATACCCTTGACCCGACCGTAGGGTAGATGGAAGAACATTGTCGAACTTCTACTTATAAAAACCAATGGAACGAGGAGGGCCCATGCCCTCCTTGTTCCAGAAGAAGAGTGGCTCCCGAGTCCCGAATCTTCTGGAGAACGCATGTACTTTCAGTTAGATCTACATATTATTCTTCTTATTTCATAAAATCATTCGTTTTCTTAACACTAGGTACATGTGGGTGGTACAAATGTTTCTTCATATTTCGTATCAGCAGGGGTATCGTATTACCCAGTAACTGGGTTGTGGAGGTCAGATAGGCAGTCGCTCCATGTAAAATACTGGTATTCAGCTGCATCCGCTTAGACTGGAAGCCGACCCCAACATAGTTGGGAAAAGGCTAGGCAGATGATGATGATTTCGTATCAGCAGGAATAATCCAAAAACTAATGCTGTGTTAAAAAGATTCTAGACAGCAAAATGATCTGTCCTGGGAGAGCTAGACGTACGCACGACGACATATCAAGCTATACATTTCCAGTATTAGATAGCTGACTTTTCATTGTAGGTACGAGAAGCCTATACAAAGCGAATTCAGCTAAAACTGGAAATGTACCTTTAGCATGATAAGTCTGACACTGTCATCATTAGGTATCTACACGTGGATGCTCTGTGTATACTGTAAACTTATCTAACTCCTGCAGGATGTTAAACTCTGTTTCTGCAAGGTCAGCAATCTTCAGTTAGTTTTAATACAGCACTGCAATATTTACGATTAAGTTGCTATGTCATGTGCAGTTGACATATCTCATGATGTTTCTAGCAACTAAAAAACTACTGATAACAGCATGTCGCCCATGAATATAAGACAATAACATCATTGATATATTGCATTCCAATTCCTCAAATAAATCCATAAAAATTTTAAACGTTAACGACCATCTGTCACGGTCAATACAGAAGATGACGAAAACAGAAGAACAAAGATTCTCTATGAAGTTTAACACCGAAGAGGTTCTTAACATAGTCAAGCGGAAGTTATAGGTATGTGCGTTCATAATTTGAAATTTTTCTATCTTCTCTTTTATTTTTTGTTGCTTTTCTATTTGGAATGCAAAATTTTTTAATCTTGCACAGTCATAGTTATTTTTTGCTGCTTTTCTATTTGGAATGCCAAATAGAAAAGCAACAAAAAATAACTCTTTGACTGTGCAAGATTAAATTTTTTTAACTCTTTGGCTTAGATCTTTAGTATAGGTATCTACCATTCTCAGTTGTTAATATCTCAAGAAAAATTCTTACGTTTATATTCTGCCAGCTGTTTTAGTACCTATTCAATTCTTAAGGCACCAATGATCATAATTATATTTTTTTAAACGGACCTTATTTACAAAATCGCTGTAGGTATTTGAAGAATTGTTGCGCAGAACCTATCGTTGAGGCTTTTTTGGGGCTTTCGGAATCCTTGTTTTAGTCAAACCTTCTTCGGAATCCATAAAATGAGAATTTGCTTAAAACAAAACACATAGACAGGTCATGTCTTCTGCAAAACATTAGGCTTTAAAGGATACTAGTTGCTTTGGAAAGACACTGTCTTATGTCATTACTTAGGTATTGTTTAGATGTAACCATGCAATATCTTGTAATAATATTTTAATTTAAAAGAGTGTCCGTGGAGTTTCTTGTCCGTCCGTCTCCAAAGGTAGCCTGTTACGCTTTGGAATGGGCAACTAGCTTCGACTTTCTGACTGACCGACTCCTAAACAATTAAAAAGAGCCAGTACCTAATTGGTTTATTTGAATTTGAAATAAATACTTTGTGTTTGAGTTTGATGAATCTATGATCAAGTGTGATGCTTTCAGTAGGTATATTTACTGCATAATCATCTAGATATAATCCTATGTTCATCTCTTATGATGTCAATGGCTCGTTTTTAAAAACAATTTTCTGTTTTTACAGTTTATGTGACTCATAAATCTGTTTACAACATTCAACTGCTCTCGCATTCCGCCGTTCCGCGCAAATCATGCGCAGTAGTTGTATAAGCTTTATTTAATTCTAATAAAGTTTTTATATCTGATTTGTTTTCTTTTTTTTTAGAATCTTCACATAGAGTGTTACTTAAACCTATTTCGGGGTAAATATAACTGAAATCGTCCTCAGCGTACAAATAAAGTAAAAAATAACTCGTACTCCCTATTTTAAAACTAAAAAAATGTGGCGCTAAACAAACACGTTTGCCGACGGCAGGCGAGCTTTAAAAATAAGGAAGACAGGCCGTGGCATACTCACACTCATGTGCACCGCTAAATTAAGATCCGTCTCACATCACACCAACAGCTTTAACAAGCTAAATGCTAAAAATAATACCCCCACCAATGATGAAACACAACCTATTTACGATTTACTATTCAAAACTAACAAAACCGTTACGAATTTATATATCGAACACAGTAAAACACCGGCAACTAAACACACTGGCATACAACACGAAATGAGTTCGAAATCCAATTTTTTTTAAATGCCGTCAATACCAAATTTGAAACGCGTGCGTGCCGCTCGAACGCTAAAATGGAACTGGTTTGACTTGAACTTCCGTCGGGCCCTGCGATTGGCTCTGCTGAATTAAAGAGATGGAATCGTCCAATGGGGTTGTTTTGAACTGTTAAAGGGTACCGCCTCCTATTGGTTGCTGTGTAGGTTCGCCATTTTTCAGTTTCGTGAAACAATCGAGTTTGTTATGTAGGCGGATTCTTGACTATCACCGGTTAGTGGTTTGTGAGACGATGTGGATATTTTCGTTGCGTCCCACAATGCGTGAATTAGGTTCGTTTCAGCTGACATGATTAAATCATCCGGTTTTGCGTGATGTAACGAGTGTGAAGAAAGTCTTTCTCGGTCAATTAGTTGGTCGGTTGCTTATTTTGCATGTGACAGACAGAGTGGGCGATACGGGTCAGGAGTCGATGGACTTTCGTTAAATGTTTTCATTTAGGTTTGGCTCTAAATGTTTTCATTCTGTGATATGAATTAGGTACTGTTAACAGTGCTAGGTAGGTACCTAACAGGAGTAGAATTGTGACGAATGATTTTCGACGAACTTTTTTCTGAAGAATATAGTTTTAACACGCTGAAATTCATTTAACAGTTTATGGACGAGCGTGAAAAATTAGTAGTAAACCAATTTTTGTTATTAACACTCACAAAAATGGTATTTACCTAGGTAAGCCTGTTTCTTTCAGCATATTTACAATATGATTACGTTATGAGTAGGTATGTTATCTTTAATTTATGACAAAAATAGTGTACTCCCATAAACGCAGTTAATCAATCTCTCCTCTGTAAACACATATCTTCACGTTTGTCACAGCCAGACACAATAAAACACAACGCATAGTCATCCTATTTCATTCAATTGCTCTTGATTGAGACGTCTCTCATTAAATCATGAGCCACCAATGACCACGTGAACAAATAATAACACTGCACTGCTTGTCAGGGACTTTTAATAGGGTCGTCTACATCAACGGGATCAAGTCAACGGGAAGAAGAGTTCCTTTGACAAGCTCTATCAGAAAACATTCAGCAGGTCTGCAACTCGATTTCAGTACTTTTTGTCTTACAGTACGAATCTTTGAAACAAACGAAGAAAATACTTAACTGAAAAAAAAACTGTTTAGGCAGTATTTTTATACTTATTTAAAAGATATAAACTGGACCAAAACCCATTTTTGATAACATTAATACCTACTCTTTAAAGATTCTAAAAAGAGAACTGCAAACAGCCGGCACTACTAGGTATTAATGTTGTACTTATTTAAAAAAAAACATTCATACAAACAAAACTAACTACTGCTAATAAAGCGATTGAATTTTTACGGATGTGCCAAACTCTTCAGCTTCTCTTATAATTAGGACATCCTCTGTCAGTTTAATAATAGTTTTAATAGCAATTATTAATTACTAAAGCTTCTTCTTAATGTTATCAAATATGTAGTGAGTCTAAAGTCATGCCATATGGTTACAAATTATAGGACACATTATAGCTCCCTGGGGATCCCTTTTAGTTTTAGTACATTTTTATTTCAAATTGCAACGTAGGTACTTTTTCATATTATATTTGAAGAATTGGGTTATTTGTTAATTTAATTAATAAAATGTAGCAACTGCTTCAATAATAATAAAATTATCTAAAAGTATTTCGTTGATGACCTTTTTCAAAAGTCGTATCGGAATCGTCACGTGAATTCTCAACGCCATTTCAATATAAAAGAACTTTTACTTCAAATATCGAAAGAAGCGATAGTTTGCTCATTTCGTTTCTATTCTTTATTTAAATGCACCTTTGGAAAACAATTGGGGTTTATTTTTTCTTTGTACGTGGTAATATGGTGCCGTACCGTAGTGGCTTTCTTTGTTTAGTTGATTATGATTTGATAACACCTGTAACACCAGTCGGTGTTGTCGTTTGCAAATAGAGTTTAGAATGTATTTTTATTGAACATGGCTATTTAAAACCTTCAGCGTTCCTTTTTGTAACCTCTGCTTTTTCAATTTTAGATTAGTGTGTCTTAATTTTTTGCTTAATACCTCTACAACTGATAGGCATTTAGAGATTTGATATTTTAAAGTATTACCTATAGGAATTCAAGCACAAAATATTATTGTGGTACAGACAGACCACAGCAACAGCAGACCAAAACCATGAAGAGACTGACTTTACATTAGACTGGATAATAAAGATATTCATATCACAATAATGACAAATTGATAGACAACCCATGAACTAAGCCCTCAATGCACAGATCTATAAAAAAAGTTCCAAAAGCATTCAACTACCATTAAAATAGACTTTATAGTTACCGCCATAAAGATGACAAAACAGTTAAATACCGCTTGTTATTTGTATAATGCATTGAATGCGATCATTATACGGTTGTTTGTTCTTTTGTTGCCTTTTGTGTTCGCCCGCCATTGTAGTTTGACGTTTAAGCGGTAGCCATCTTTTTTTGGCGGGAAACGGATGACGGTTTTGGGTCCCGGGTGAGATTTAGTAGTTTGTTATGGTTTTTAATTATTTTAATAATCATCTTTGCAGAGCACTTGGGATAGTAGTTGAATGAATAAATTCCATTCCTAGAACAGAGCTTGAAATATAACTGCTTTCAGAAAAATTACAGTCAAAACGTCAAAATATCCTAACGAAATGTTTACCCCATGATCAATATTAAAATTACCACCGGAACCCACTTCAAACGCGCATTATTCATGCACACCTTCAAACGACCCTTCAACAGTCAAGCACGACTCAATACAACAATAGTCTAAGATCATTCATGAGATAAAACCAACTATACAATTGTGAAAGCAGTAAGCTCCCGATTAGATGGCGTTTGAAAAAATAAATAGGATGTTTATTTAGATATACTAAGGGATTACCATGTTGCTACAAGATGGGTTGACATCAAACATGTGGCGAATGACATATGGTTTGTGACTGCCTGAGGGAGTATCGTAGACGGTGAAAAGAGGAGGCTTACCTATAACCAGCCGATGTTACCGTGAAGTGAGTTTTTTGACGCAAATTTTTACGTTCAAAGGTGCATTTTATGTGCGATTTGAAATAAATGCCTAGCCAGCTGTGCGATTCTGTAACCATCTCACCGTGAAAACTTAGGTGAAGTGAGCGTGGAGTGAGCTGTCATTAGTGTAAATCCCTATAGCATCAGATGGAATGACAGCTCACTTCACCTAACTTCTCACGGTGAGATTCTAACAGAATCGACCGGCTGATGCCAGGGATTGACACTATTGACAGCTCACTTCAAGCTCACTTCACCTAAGTTTTCACGGTGAGATGGTTACAGAGCTGTGAGTTGGATTGCAGATGCTGTATTCAAAAGTGATGATTATGACCAACGGGATTATGAATACCAATAGCTAAAATGGACTTCATTAACCTGAGTTATTAGAGCTAGTTATAGATAGGGATTTAAATCCAGACTAAATTGAACTTTACAGGGTAAGATTTGCCAATAAAGCTAATATAACCTTTGATTGAGAAACGCAAATGAGGCCTCGGCGTCCGCTTCTATTGGTGGCATTGTCTACACTTTTCATACAAATCAAGCGTGTCAGTTTGCTTCACCGTTTACTCGCACTCGATATAAAAATGACGTATAGAAACTGACGGCTTCGACCCGTGACTAGCGCTCATCGGGCTTTTAGCAGCGCGCACAGCGCCGTGAACTTTATTAGTAGGTAGGTACTGCCGTCTCTAGACGCTGCGGTCGCGGTGATCCGTGTTCTATGGATGGAAAGATTATAAGATGATTATGTTAATGATAAATGAGAGAATCTCCATGAAAATCAGTTTGCATCCTGCGATCTTCCATTCTCTTTGTCAGCACCTTTGCAAGCCGCTCCTCGGTAGCCAATTACTTAAACGGGCCAATAGATCAATACATAGACAACAATAGCCTAAAATTACGATAACGGTGTCTTTGTCGGATTTGCTTGAAAGGCTTGTAAAAAAGGCATTTGGGTTTTAAGGTAATGCGAATGGCGCAACTGACTGGTTGCGCGTGTTGCAGCGTTGGTAAAAGTAACTTGAAGAACACTGATCTCAAAAATAAGATTCGAAATGAGGCAGATGCTTTACTTTGTGTAAATAATATCATCACCACTGCTCTCAAAACCATGAAGGAAAACATCGTGAGGAACCAAAAGTTCGAAGACATGTGACATCTACAAACCTGCACCGGGCCCGCGTGGTAGATTACAGCCCACACTCTCTCTAGGGGAGGAGGCCTGTGTCCCAACAGTGGGATCATTATAGACTGATCATGATGCATGTATATGACATGTCTCGAAAACTCAGTCAAGTAAGAACTTACAATGGTACCCACAGTTCACTTCATAGTTAAGACCAACCTGAAAAGTTAGCAAGAACTACTCACCGTAATAGAGCATCACAATCAACAATAGTTATAGATGACAAGATAACTGAACCTCCGTCAGAATTGCTTGAAAGACGCCGAAGGGACGGTGAAGAAAAAACTTAAAGGGATGTTGATTATTTGGATATTCAGTGAAGCGTTTACTTACTGTGTGGGACAAATGTGGAAGTGCCTTAGAAGCGAATAATCTTAAATCAATCTCCTAGACCTAGCTACTTATCACCTCTACCTACTTGTCTGTAGTTGGACATTGGCCACACTGGGTATTTCTCCTAACAGGATAGTGAAATTGGAAACTCAGATCAAATAAAAAACCAAGACAGAGCGCTGAGAACGATTACAGTGAAGCATGCCAAAACTATAACACCTCCACTCTGTGCATACACGCTCACACGCACACATATACAACCATTTACAATCAAACTACACCTCACTAAGTGCACACATGTTTACGAAACCGGCTTCACTTTACTGTTGACAGCCCTCTGTCTTGGTTTTTTATTTGGTCTGAGATTGGAAACGACTTCCTCAATTTCCTAAGTCACAAACCGTATCCTCATTCCTCTGCTATTTCTACTTTCTTGAGGTTGTCAGTCCATTTCAACGCTTCAGTTACTTTGGGGCGTTCATCGTCATTGGTAGCCTTGCTAGCTTGTTTTCCGTCCACTGCTGAGGCACATAGGCAACGTCAGACGGGGTTTGATTCGAACTAGTGAAATCTCAGTTGGCAACCTTGCCATTGGACTATTGCTACTAAATATTTTTTCAGACTACAAACGTGTGTACTATAATGACATACCTAAACCAGTTTTATTTCATTAA
The DNA here is from genome assembly GCA_963669345.1 of Gortyna flavago. Lineage (NCBI taxonomy): Eukaryota > Metazoa > Arthropoda > Insecta > Lepidoptera > Noctuidae > Gortyna > Gortyna flavago. The sequence continues at coordinate 9,943,124 of OY770150.1, read as the reverse complement.
TTTGATCATCCATCACACAGTTTTAAAATTCAACAATTTAAAAAATCTGCTTTTACCAGCATTATCGACCCTTTCTTGGGCACCTCTAAATATTTTTTTCACCTAGTTCGATTGCTGATTATTGAAGATGTTTTCTTTAATATTTAATCCTACGCTTAATATCCTAAATAAATATGCCTTATAAAACCATGAACGGCCAATTTAAATCCAATAAATGAGTGCTAATTCCGAAAGACAATTTCATCCCAAAAAACCATAAATCACAAGTCAAGTACAAGGCTCTCTCTCCAAAAATCATCACAAAAAATACCAAAAACTCGCGCCCTTATTAAAAGTATAACAAACAGGGGTACCTATGGGTTACCCCAGCGCCCCATTACGTCATGGGGTGCTAACAATATGCTGAGTAACGACATAACAGCCCATAATGTTTGCCACGGTTTGGGGTCCCGTGGCGAATTTGTAAAACCATTGATAATGTGGCGTGAATAATGAAGAGCTAATTGTTGGGTTGTTTTAATTGAGTTATTGCTTTTTCTATGTTAGTCATTTTATAGTCAACGCTTCTATTGAGTGTATGTTCTCTATAGTAAATCTAGAGTAAGCAGAATCTAGCTAGGTGCACAAAAAATGATGACTTGGAGAAAGGCTCGTAATAGTTGTAACTTTGCAAAGTATGTATGTATTTTTGTTGATAAGTAGCCTTTAGCCTCCCAATCTTTTTTATGGTTGTACTCTCGTGGCATACGTTCATTCTCGTCGTAAAAAGACCCAATCTGTTTAGATTATTCTAACCAACATTTCATTTAAACATTGCCATACCAAGAATGCCTTACTGTATCCTTACTAAGTGAACCCCACATGCACAAGCACACTCCCACGATCTGATTGAAAATTGACATTGTCGCAACTTCATGAACCACTTCATAACCACATACGTTAAACTGTAATTCCTCATACGGAACCAACCCCACTTCCCACCCCATTGACTGCACTAAGGATGCTTGAGACATATCCAGTAATTGTGGCATTGTCCTCCACATTGTGCACTTTATTACGACGTTATCACAATAGATGGTACATGGGAAACCAGATCAGCACGTGAGAATTAGATTTTACTGTATTTCTTATTTATTATACCCGTGTGCATTTGACAGATAATAAAAATCTGTTTCCGCTACCACAATGACTTAAGGTAGGTACCTACGTTTCCCGCCTCGTCGGCCACTTGTGCAGAGAGGGGCCGGACCTGGACGACAGCCAGTTCGGCTTTCGGCATGGGCGCTCTACCATTCACGCTGTGTCGCGGGTGAGAGTCCTGGCGGAGGAAGCAGTGTCTCGGGGCGGGGTGATGTTGGCGGTGTCCTTGGACATATCCAACGCCTTCAACACCCTGCCCTGGAGTTGTATTCGGGAGGCACTGCAGTATCATCGCGTGCCTCCCTACCTCCGCCATATCGTTGGGGCTTATCTGTCGGAGAGGAGTGTCACCTACGTGGGACGTGAAGGCGATAACCAGCACCGCATGTCGTGCGGTGTTCCACAGGGCTCGGTTGTAGGCCCGCTCCTGTGGAACATCGGGTACGACTGGGTGCTGAGGGGCGAGCTCCAACCGGGCGTGGACCTGACGTGTTAAGCTGATGACACGCTGGTCACTGCCCGGGGGAGCTCGTACAGGGAGGCAGCGTTGCTGGCGACGGCTGCGGTCTCACAGGTGGTGAGCCGCATACGACGCCTGGGCCTGGAGGTGGCCCTCAACAAGTCGGAGGCCGTGGTGTTTCACGGCCCCCGGCGGGCGCCGCCACCCGGCTCACACATCGTGGTCGGGGGGGCTCGGATCGCTGTCGAGTCTACCATGAAGTACCTGGGATTGGTGCTCGACAGCCGGTGGGATTTCGGCCCTCACTTTCGGCGGCTGGCGCCCAAGTTGTTGGGCGCGGCTGGGGCGCTGCCAACGCTGCTTCCCAATCTGGGGGGCCCGAGCGCCGCCTGTAGGCGGCTCTACGTGGGGATCGTGCGATCGATGGCCCTGTATGGGGCCCCGATCTGGGCGGCTGACCTGACGGCCGGTAGCATCGCAGTTCTGCGAAAGCCGCAAAGAGCGATGGCCGTCAGAGTCGTCCGGGGGTATCGCACGATCTCCTACGAGGCGGCTTGCGAACTGGCCGGATCCCCGCCCTGGGACCTCGAGGCGAAAGTACTCGCGTCATTGTATCGGTGGCGCGAGGAAGCGCGGTCGCGAGGCGAGTGGCTGATGCAGCGCCATATGGAGCTGCGTCGGTCTCAGCTTCGCGAGGTCCTGGTGGCGGATTTTCGGGACAGGCTTTCACGCCCTACCGCCGGCCTCGTCACTATCGAGGCGGTCCGGCCGGTGCTCGAGCGCTGGCTCGGGAGGAGGCACGGCTCCCTGTCGTTTCGGGTGACGCAGGTGCTCTCGGCGCATGGTTGCTTCGGGAAGTACCTGTGTCGCATAAACAGGGAGCCGGACGCCCGGTGTCACCACTGCGTCGATTGCCGGGAGGACACGGCGTGGCATACGCTGGCAGAGTGTGCCGCTTGGGAGGAGCCGCGCCGTGCCCTCATCTCAGAAGTAGGCAGTGACTTATCGCTGCCGGCCGTGGTCGAGTCGATGGTCGGCAGCGAGGAGTCCTGGGACGCGGTGGTTTCCTTCTGCGAAACAGTCGTGTCGCTGAAGGAGGCTGCGGAACGGGAGAGGGAGATCTCGTCCACTCACCCGGCCCGCAGCAGGCGCACCGGGCGTCGGCGGAGGGCGGACAACGCCCTCTTCCAGCCCCCCTAAATGGGTCCAGGGGTGACGGACTCGGGGACGTCCGTCGCCCCCCACACATCAGGACCCGAGGTGGCGGCGCGTAGTGTTCCACGCGCGCCCCTCTTAGACGTCACGGGGGGAGTTAAACACCTCACTCCCCCCCTTGAATGAACCCCCTGAGATGGAACACCGGGGTGGTTTTTAGTCAGTAAGAGTCTGACAGACCCCGCCGCCCGCCCCAGGGCGGCGGACATCCATGAGGATTTTCCACTCCGGAACAAAAAAAAAAAAAAAAGGTACCTACGTTTAATCACAGGTTTCTATAAAGCTAGGGTTTTCTAAGACTGCGGTGGCCGCTATATAGCGTCCGCAATTTACCGTCGAATGTCTTACATTATTTATGAAAGTAAGTTGGTATTTTCTCTGGGTCAATCCTCGCTGCCGTCATTACCTTGTCAGTCGTCACAGCAGCCGTTATGTGGAAGCCACCGCTCTAGTAGGAAAAATCAATCAGAGTACTTCCAGAGATTACCTCGTACAAGCAAACCAAAATACCTCTTTATAATATTAAAGTTAAAAGTTAGTTTCGGGTTCTGAAAAAATAATGAAGAAAAAAATCTTTTTTTTTTTTGGAACCTCAATTGTTCAAATATTACTGTTTTTTTTTTGTATCTGCAACATAAGTAGGTAGTAACTGCTATCCAACACAATCCTTAATAATCCCAGAATGCCTGCCGTTTTTACACAAAAATCAATCAAAATTATTTTAGGTTTTTACATTCAGTCAACTTTGTAATTATCAAAAAAAATTGGATATCTTTCCTTATTTTTTCTCGAGTAGGTAGTCATGATCAGGTCCACCCTCTGGTGCCCGCTTATCGACGACGAGTGTTGAGGAGAAAGGGAGATCAAAGAAGAAATTGTGTGTGTCTATTTTTTGTAACCATATTTTTATTTAAAAGAGCACCTATCCGTAGAGTTTCTTGCCGTTCTTCTCCATAGGTACCTACTACGCTTTGGAATGGGCTTAATTTTTATGACAGACTGACCCCTTGACAATTCAAAAGTGCCTGTATTTTTTTTATTCGATATACTAAATGCTTTGAGTTTGAATTTGATGTTCTTAGCGTGTCAGTAGTAGGTACACACGGCTACACATCAAGCTATAGATAACCAGAATAAGCTGACTTCTGGTTGTAAGAAAAACCTATACAATGCGAGGTCAGCTAAAACTTTAAATGTATAGCTTGATGTGTAGCCGTGTGTACCTAATGTAAATAGAGTCGGCCCAGATTTTGGCCACGTTTTGGCAACGTAAGTATCATCAATCAATTCCTGTAAAATGCAGACAACAGGACACGCAAGTCAAAATATTAAGTATCCCATCGATTGTGGAACAGGAGTCATCTGTGAATCCCTATGAGCAGGTTTTCCTTGCTTCGGCCAACCAAAAGAAGAGAATTCTTTGGAAGAGCAAAATATAGTCTTCCCCAAGAAGTTAAGACCAAGTCAAGTTAAAATAACTCGGGTACCTAATAAAAGAAAAAGTATCTAAGTAAGTTTTGTGAAACCTTAGACCACACCTACTTACATTGTTAACTAGCCTGATATCTTCTATTCTATATCTATTCTATCTATATCTATATCTTCTTCTTCTATCTTCTTCTTCTATATCTATTCTATCTATTCTATACATATAATAAATCTGTAGACGAGACGTTTCTGTACATTGAAAATATTTCCAAAAAAAATAGTTGGGGTGTTAAAGGATAACCAATAGATGCCATTTCATCAATTTTTAGAATTTTTATCTGTTTGTCTGTTTGTCGGTTTGTCGGTTTGTCTGTTTGTCTGTTTGGATGTGACAGATTATTGATTTGAACAGGGTCAACGTAAAAAGTACCAAACCAATACGGTTACTTTTTATACTCAAATATGGTGTAGAACTCGGAGCAGTGATTAGTTTTTATTTCATCGCAATCGGTTCACTCTATCAAAAGATATAATCAATTTAAAGTATTCTAGAACAACTTTTTACGTTTTTTAGTAACACGTAACGACATCTATTGGCGCGATATAGTACCTACTAACGAAAACATATTGTTATTGTGATGTGAATAATCACGTCCTATTAGTTTATGCTTACTTAAATGACGAAATAACACAGATACCTACTTATGTCTATGTTATTTTAAAAAGTAATGATAATGATTATAATATTAAACAAAATCGCTTTCCATTGATGGTTTATTTAGTGGCGCCTGTGGCGCTAAAATAATTTTAAACAAAAAGTGAGGATAATGTAAGATAATAATAATGAATGTGGTGTTCTGAGCGAAAAAGAAATTAGATAATTATTGATATAGAAAGTTGAGTAACGCAGAGCGTTTTTTAACTAAGTTCTTATATGGAGCTTGCGGTAGGAGTTCTAAGGGAGAAATCGTCAAATAACGAAAAAGCGTTATGCCTCATTTTTCAAAGTAATAGGTAGATAGAGACACACACACACAGAGAGAGAGAGATAGCTATTTTTCATGGTTTCCGAGGATCCTGACCCCGGTAAGTGAGGTCAAAAAGAAAATCAAAGATGGCGGTTGCCTAAATTTTTAACTTTTTCGTCATGGGTATCGTTTTCATGGTTTTCGAGGGTGCTGAAGTCGATAGTCAGGTCAAAATGAAAATCCAAGATGAAGGCTGCAATTTTTTTTATCATGTTTGTCGTTTTCATGGTTTTTGAGGGTGCTGAAGTCAATAGTCAGGTCAATATGAAAACCCAAGATGGCGGCTCCATTTTTTTCAAATGTTTTGTCATGGGTGTCGTTTTGATAGTTTTCGAGGGTGCTGAAGCCGATAGTCAGGTCAAAATGAAAATCCAAGATGGCGGCTGCAATTTTGTTTTGATTTTTTGTCATGGATGTCGTTTTCATAGATTTCAAAGGTGCTGAAGCCGATAGGCAGGTCAAAACGAAAATCCAAGACGGAGGTTGCAATTTTTTTTTATGGGTTTCGTTTTATTGGTTTTTGAGAGTGCCAATAGTGAGGTTAAAATGAAACTGTAACTGCTTACCCACCGTCGATTGGCCCATGAACCGTTGGTGAACATTATCTTTAAACCATTAACTTTTTTCCAAAGGACTTTTCACCCACGAACGTTTTGCCAACATAACTCTACGTCAGTGAATGCTTTACCCACAGAATGTTTTGACCAATAACTTTTCACCCAAAGAACAAGGCCAACAGACGCCGGGAAAGATGAAAGTAAAATAATAATAAGACGTAGGTAGTCCTTTATTTCTGTGAAAAGGGTATAAAGTAACCTAACCAAGCCTAACCTCGAGGTGCCCTTCGCTCGCTTTGCTCGCTCACTTGAGCCGCCATCATCCCTTCGAACCCTACCTGTCCGAGTCCGGGTGCCCCAAGTCCCGAGCTCGCTTCGCTCGCCCTTGCATCCTTAGTTCTATTTGACATGGGTCAAATGTTCTTTGGGTGAAAAGTTATTGGTCAAAACATTCTGTTGGTTAAGCATTCACTGACGTAGAGTTCTGTTGGGGCAACGTTCGTGGGTCACAAGTCCTTTGGATGAAAAGTTAATGGTGTTGACCAACGGTTCATGGACCAATCGACTGTTGGTAAACCGTCTCAATACCGGTTAAAATGAAAGTCGAAAAATTGGTAGTGTGTGTCGTTTTCATGGTTTTCGAGAGTGCTGAAGCCGATTGTGACGTCAAAATGAAAATCGAAGATGGCGGCTGCAATTTTTTTTTCTTTTTTATCATGTGTGTCGTTTTCATGGTTTTCAATATAAACTTACACGACTTTGTGTGAAATAAAATAAAATACAACCGACTTAAAAACACACTTCAAAGTGCAATAGACCTTTGGTTTCAGAAGTCTGTAATTTCTTGCGAACGCGCAACGTCTTCCCAAACTAAACTATTTTGCACTTTCTAGGGTTTTTTATGGAAGTCGGTTATATTTTTTTGTAATTATCTTTACAATTTTTTTTCTGGTTTTCGGCAGTATAAGGTCTAAATCAAAATCATGTCTAAAGTTTTCATGGGTTTCATCTTCGTAGTTTAAATGGCGGCCAGTGTCAAATATAACCAAAGTTTAATGGGTTGCTTTTTACACGGGCAACTTTATGTAGAAGCTCTTACCATTAATGTATTCTTCCTTTTATCATCTAGATATCTCGATGCTTTATAAGGCATAATATTGGTAGGTATATATGATATCTTCAATACCAAGTTAAGAAATTCTAAATTTACCACAGAGAAGAAACCAAGACTTCACCTACTAATCTCAGATATACTTTAGATAAAATGGTGAATGATTTTACAAGTTGGTATTCTAAGACAGACGCAAAATAAAAATTAATGGACATAATTATATATGACTATTTGGTTAGATAATCAGCCTCGAGCAGGCGCTTTTATTTTAATTTATTCTCAAAAATCAAAGTGACACTTCGTCGCATTGTCATTATGAATCATGAAGACGCAGTGATTGCAGTCGAAAGGGCCGTGGTAGCGAACCCTAGGTAAGGAAAGCGTTACCAGGCAAGATCTGATGATTCTTCCATTTCAATGAAGGAGTGGCAATTACACCTTTCCTAAGCGACACATTACCTGTTGTTTTCCGACATCCACGCGAACGAAGTCGCGGGCACAGCTAGTATTGTAATAAAATTCGATTTCCCATTTCAATATTTATTTCGGCCCACCATTTTCCTTAAATTCGAACACCAAATTAACATTTCCCGACAATTTTCCTTGCATTTGAAACAATGAATAGAGCAGTGGGTGCGTCAGTTTTAACCACGCCCACCTGCGAAGCCTTAGATGTGCTATCTCTTTCGCCCAGGATGTCTCACTCTCGCACAGTTAAAATTATTACGTCCTTAGGTAGGTATAACTTTGGTCCAGTGATACTTATCATATCAGAAGCCCGAAAGTCTGACAACCAGTCTTACCAAGGGGTATCGTATTACCCAGTAACTGGGTTGTGGGTCGTGGAGGTCAGATTGGCAGTCGCTCCATGTAAAATACTGGTATTCAGCTGCATCCGGTTAGACTGGAAGCCGACCCCAACATATTTGGGAAAAGGCTAGACAGATAATGATATTATATATTACAGATTATGAATGTAGAAATTTTACAAAGGGCGACACATTGTGCGGTCTTGTCGCTAAGAGCGATCTTTTAAAGACAACCTTTGGATGGATTAAAAAAGTACAAAATAAAAACTTTTTTACAAAAAAAACAACCGACTTCCAAAAAAAAACACTACAAAGTTCTAAATAACTTTAATTTCGGAAGTCGGTCTTGTTGGTTCTGCATTTTCGTTTATTGACACCGACTTCCGAAATTAAAGTTATTTAGATCTTTGTAGTGTTTTTTTTTTGGAAGTCGGTTGTTTTTTTTGTAAAAAAGTTTTTATTTTGTACTTTTTAGTGGGAGAGTTTGTAATTTATCTAAGTTACAATAGCCTAATGCCAATTGCTGGTCACCTTTTACAAAATATTGCTTTTGAATTTATAGATTTTTGTTGATTTTTCAAAAACCGCTTGTCAGATTTCGAAAAAAATTTCATGGGACCATTTGGGAAGTACACCCTTTCCAACAAAAAAAGAATTTTTCAAATCGGTTGGCAAGCGACGGATTTATGCGCGAACAAACATAAAAAAAAAAATACAAACATCCGAATTGAGAAACTCCTCCTTTTTTAGAAGTCGGTTAAAAAGGACAAGGAGAGACAATACTGTAGGTCATCTGTGCAGGTGTACCAAAGAACGCTACGCCCTTATAATCTCAACATATATATAAATAAAACACAATTTAATTGTCCCATCTCGTGTCGACATAAGTCGACGAGCAAATTCCGAAAATTCTTCCTTTGGTGGTATCATTACAACAGCATCACACTTTATTTAAGAACTAGCTTCTGCCCGCGGCTTTGTCTGCGTGAAATTTCTTGTTCCCCCACCCCGTCGCATCGCATCGCCCTATTACTTACTTCGTTTTCGCTTGGCTAAAAATCTATTCTATTCTTGCGTTCTTACTGACATTTTTTTTGTTTATGCTCGGCTTCATAGGGTCCTAGCGAGATTCAAAAATTGGGCTATCAAATGCAAAACGAAGTTTACAAATCCAAATAGTACCTAGGTAGTTCCAGACAGAACAAACATACAAAAAAACTTTTATAAGTCCACAATTGACGGAGAAATCATGAACATACATAAAAAAAACATACATGAAGTCGAACATTAAAAAATATATATATATATATATATATATAGTTTATTTCTCACCAGCATAGCAACAAGGATTACATATTAGAAAGTCCAGACTTAATACTAGGTAAGTATACTAATATCATAAACATACAGGTATGCAAATAATCCTACAGCATTTGTGGTGGTAAAAAGAGGTTACATAAGGTATTGACTCTATCTTCTGAACTAGGCGAGGCCTGTATCTCAGAAGATAGCACTCAGCTGACAATTTCACAATTCTATAACCTAAAAACATTGTGCGCTACCGTTTTAAATTGTTAATAAAATAAAAATAAAATAAAATGCAAGCAGTGAACAAAAGTGTGTGTATGTTGGAGCGCATGTGCGCGCGTGTGTGAGTGAGTGTGTGTGTGTGTGTGTGTGTGTGTGTGTGTGTGTGTGTTTGTGTGTGTGTGTGTGTGTGTGTGCGTGAGTGTGTTCAATATGTTTGTGAAGACAAAAGAAATTCGGTATTTATGTAGTCTAATTGTAATAACCATCTTTTAACTGAGATCTTAGCATCATGTTTGCTTAAATGTACTATATTAAGTTTTTTGTTAATTTTGTTATGAAGTATACTGCTTGTTACATAATACTGTCTTCTCGCAATGTTCTCATAATGTTCTGATCGATGCCTCCTCAAGATTGATTCAAGCACAAAGATCTGTCGGACCCTAAGCACCTTGCAATCAGAAATTAAACCTCCTCCTTTTTCGAAGTCGGTTAAAAATCAAGCAAACTCTTCAGCTTTATTATTAGTATTAGTAAGTATACCTAGATACCTCTAAGTAGAAGTTTCCACCAACATCGACAAGGGTTTTAATATAAAACAAACACTCATATTTGCGGCCAAATACTTAAATTGTTTAAAAATAATATTTAAATGCTGAACCAAAAAAACCCTTTAAGTATGATAAATAAGTTTTAACTTGATACTTAGTCGGCCCTTAGACTATAGGCAGTGTTACAGAACCTTACTTAAGACTCAAGCATTAGGTACTTAAATGCCTAGTCTTGTCTTTGATTTGTAGTTTCAACCAATCAAATGGATTTAAACGAGTTTTAAGTAATGCTTGAAATACTTAGTGAGCTTCTGTAATACGGGCCTGCCTAAGACTAAGTTCTCCAAAATTAGATTCTTAACATTCTAACAAGCTAATAACCTAAATAAAAACTTGTATAAGCAACAACTTGACCCGTACCTATAAAACAAAGTGTAAACACAAAAAATATAATAGTGATGTCATTATAACACATCATTTGATTGCCCCGCGTCGCGTCGCGCCCCGAATTCCCGGGATTCTCACACGGTGTGGCGTTATGCCGTCCCGTCCAATTTACGACTTACTGAAACATCCCGTGGTTTGGTATGGTCAGAGGAAAGTGTTGGCTAGGGATTTTAAAATATTAAAATAATATATTATACGATTTCTTGTACCTACATTGTCAGATTACCTATTTGCCTTTTAACTGCCTCTTGTTATTGATCAAGAGCAAAGAGTACTTTGTATATACGGAAAATCAAGAGTTAGCTAGCGCTACTGCTGAACATGAGGTCAGGTAAAGTGTTTTTTTGGTTTTTCCATCCGGAATTTCTCAATAGCAATACGCTCGCTCTCTTACTTAAGTTAAACATAGCTGGCGAAATGGGCAAGGTAAAGGTACACCTCTGCCCTAACCCCTCGGGGAAAACAGGCGTGATGTTTTGTTTATGAACAGCACCATAATTACGTAACACACTTTCAAACAATCTGAATCATTTTGAAGGATATTGCTAATCCATTGATTCACATGTTCGAACAATTTGTCTGCTCAACAACGTAAATAACACAATGAATGCTGTTGAACTATCAAAATTAAAGCCATTGCTACCTACTTTTTAACCGACTTCAAAAAAGGAGGAGGTTCTCAATTCGTCGGGTTTTTTTTTTATGTATTTTCCCCGATTTCTCGGTGACGCCTGGACCGATTTGGAAAATTTTTCTTTTTTTTGAAAGGGTATACTTCCCAAGTGGTCCCATGATCATCAGGTCAGGATCTGATGATAGGATCCCAGGGAAATCGAGGGAAACCCTCAAATTTTATTGGCAAACCTATAGCGATTTAGATATTTTTTAGAGTAACTTGAGCATTTTCTCTCGGAAATCATCATTTGGTAAAGTGGAGCTGATGATGAAGACCACAGACGGCCATCGGAACTACTCAATGATAAATATTTTACGGATTGCGATTCGATTACTTTAATATGGTTGCTAAGCAATTTATGCTCGTCACAATGCTTATGGTGAATGGTAGTTGAGGAGTTCTCCTGGTTCTTACCAAGAGAACTCCTCAACAATTAACGTCCCAGCATTGGGAAAAGCAATATTTTGTAAAAGGTGATGAGCAGTTGACGTTAGGCTATTGTAACTTAGATAAATCACAAACTCTCTCACTAAAAAGTGAAAAATAAAAACTTTTTTACAAAAAAGTCGGTGTCAATAAACGAAAATGCAGGACCAACGACACCGACTTCCGAAATTAAAGTTATTTATCACTTAGTAGTTTTTTTTGGAAGTCGGTTGTTTTTTTTTGGAAAAAAGTTTTAGTGTGTTAGATACGCAGTTACTCCACAGATTATATATATGTGCAGCTAATAAATCATCACCAATTTGTGCTATAGCGAAGAAGAAATGCTGCTACTAATCCTCTTGACATACGAGTATAATAATCTAGATGAATTTACGCCTTACGTTCACAAGAGACAAATTTCATGTAGAGCAATTCTGCAGTAAAAGATCTTTCTAGGATTAAAAATACTTTTTTTAGCATGAAATACAGCTACCGCTAAAATTCATATTGTCTTAGGTCTATGTTAGGTCCATGTTTCTATCATGGTCTTAAATTCTTTAGGATAATGTTTGGGGCATTCACGAGATTAGAGACTCCATGGCACCAAGAAAAAAAAACATGTCAAAAATTAAAAAATGGCCGCAATACCGCCAGTACTTTCGTGTTCCATGGTTTTCAACAGACAGGCCCACCTCACTGTAACATGACACCAGCGTAAGTCACCCGAGGTACCACACGAGTCACGGGGTATGCAGAGCTCTTACTAAAATGAAGTTATTACCAGCTAGTAATCGTCCCACTGTTATATATAGCAAAAGTAAATCACTATTACCAGATAGTTTTCGTGCATACCTTTTCAACTGCCATAAAATAAAATTATTTTTGTTTCGCAAACATGATGGAAAGTGCCGTCATGGCACCTTAGCCTATGGACATCTACAATACCATCAGAACTAATGGCATTACAGATCCATCCCATGATTGCAGAAAGGTATCCAGTCCCTGTAATTTTTCATGCACTTTTTATACCTAAGTACCTACATATACAGGGTGGCGGACATCGACGCGCAAATGTAACCAAAAATTCAGCACATAATTATGATTCTAGAGCCCCTAGTGTAGAAACCATTCGTAGATTATCTAAAAAGAAACAGCCTTTTCATAGAAAAGTACTATACCTACGCGGTCAAAATGTATGAAACAGCTATTTTTTGTAACAAAATAACCGACGACAATTTCAACGCTTGGGAGTTCAGAATCATGAATCTATGGTAACAGGTTGCGCGTCGATGTCCCTGTCGCTGTCGCTCTGGGGCGTTAGTTCCCTTCGAATAAAAAAGTCGGTGTCGTTGGTTCTGCATTTTCGTTTATTGACACCGACTTCCGAAATTAAAGTTATTTATCACTTTGTAGTGCTTTTTTTTGGAAGTCTGTTTTTTTTTTTTAAGTTTTTATTTTTCACTTTTTAGTGGGAGAGTTTGTAATTTATCTAAGTTACAATAGCCTAATGTCAACTGCTCATCACCTTATACAAAATATTGCTTTTAAATTTTTAGATTTTTGTTAATTTTACAAAAACCGCTTTTCCGATTTCGATAAAATTTTCATGGGACCATTTGGGAAGTATACCCTTTCCAACAAAAAAAAAGAATTTTTCAAATCGGTTGGCAAGCGACGAAGTTATGCGCGAAAAAACATTTAAAAAAAACAAACATCCGAATTGAGAACCTCCTCCTTTTTTTGAAGTCGGTTAAAAAACATACAGCGACGCTGTTTGGCGGCAGAAATAGGGAAGCTTTTTTTGACGAACTCTTTTTAGAGGAGTCTCCAACAATTCGACTCTAACAACTTTATAATCATGAACTTATACAACAGAGACAACTGTAGGCCGGTGCTGTACTTACAATACTTTAAGTGGAAATAAATGGGTTCACGTCATTATTATCTACGGCAGGGGATCGAACTTACGGAACTCATCATCTGCCCGCTCTGCCGCCAATTAACGCCTTGACCGTTGCCCCACGTACGGTGCTAATTCAAATTATTCAGAATAATGAATTCAATATTTAGGTGTAAGATACAGCGCTCAAATCTGGGGGCCAAAAAAGGCCACTTTGGCAGAATCATAAAACAATTCTTAACACGCAATTTCATCTGCATGACAGTTTTGTATGGAGATTCGTACCTTTCAGGGATAGGGGGGGTGTGAAACTGTCAAACAGATGAATTGCGTGATATGAATTGTCCCCTGACCCCTGGTCTTTGACAGTTCAGCAGAAAACCAAGCTCGTGGTTTGCCACGTTTGCTGTCAATTCAAAGCTACTATGGCTATTTCTCGAAAAAGCCCTTCCAGACATAGTCCTCACATAAACTCCTAATAATAATATTATGTTTAGACTTTAAAAGAGGCTATAATATGACCTCTGAGGGCTCTGAGTTTGTTTCGGCATTTCTTCTCAGGGATCAGTCAACTAGAAAATGCTGGCGGCATCTAGTTTTTAACAGACTTCCAAAAAGGAGGAGTTGTTCACCGATTTCTCCGTCAATTGTGGACCAATATGATATATTTTTTTCTGTTGAAAGGGTGTCTTAGAGATGAAATTGCGTGATATGAATTTGTTTTATGATTCTGCCAAAGTGGCCTTTTTTGGCCCCCAGAGTTGTGGAGCCTGCCTCACATAGGGTCACAGCTCGTGCTAAGCGATGGGCGTTTTGCGTGGATATAGTGCATATTTTCCCCAACTTCTTTTTTTGTGTTTGTGTTTTTTCCTTTGCGTCACGTTTTACCACAAATAAACGTATTTTCTTTCTATTTACCAGGTATGCCGTATGATTCAAACATCGGTCCTGGTACCAAAAGGTACAGAAATTGCACTAGAATTATGTAAAACAAACCGTTTTGTTTAATTTGCATTTATATTGCTTTTCAACAATACTGCTGCAATCAACAGAAATAACGAAGTAGCTTAGCTACTTACCATTACTAAAACAAGCAGTTCTTTTGTTTTTCTTGTACCTAAGTAATACTTATTCGTAGGGTAATACGAATAAGTATTACTTATTCGTAGGCCCGACCTGAGAAGCGAACCCAGGACCTTATGCTATAGGCGGACTTTTAATTAGCTGCAGTAAAATGACAGCTATGTGTTACTTAAAAGGCTGAAATTGGCGTCTATTTGTTTTTTCGCGGCCAACAACCAAATCTTGTTTTTCTAGTACAGAATAGTTTAAGAAACGAAACTTGTTTCACATGCCTATCCATACTATATAATATTATAAATTCGAAAGTAACTCTGTCTGTCTGTCTGTCTGTATGTTACCTTTTCACGCCTAAACCACTGAACGGATTTCGATAAAATTTGGCAGAGAGATAGATTGCATCCCGGGGAAGGACATAGGATAGTTTTTATCGACATACCTCGCGGGTGAAGCCGCGGGCAGCAGCTAGTCTCTCTCTAAACGCAGTCCTAAAGAAGTGTCATTTTACTGCAGCTAATTAAAAGGCGGACTATAGTTAGAATACGAACAGCTGGGACTACCTATAGGCATTAGATCACAAGATATTACAACAAAATACTAAAATGGAAATACAAGCATAGACGCTTATTACACGCTACACGGATATTGCGGCGCGTGCCCAAAATCAGAACTAAATCTTGTTTTTTCAATACATAATATTATGTATTTCACAATACAATTGCGCAACACCGCCCCCCTCGCACCGTCATTCGAGCGCCTAAAGATTTTTGTAAACTAAACTGTAAAATTTTCCCAATCAACCTTGAACCTTACGGTGCAGCGATAAAGTTGAAAATCTATCAAAGAAATTTGACAGATTGTAGTAGGCTGATGTGCTGGCGTCTGTACCTACACATCTAAGTAGGTACCTAATTTAGCTATTAGTAATGGTATACCTACCATACTTTAATAATTTTCATCATCAATGAAGGGAGCATAAAGTACAGTGCGACCAGTAAATATAGGCATTCTATGAAAGGGTTTTTTACAAGTAGTAAATAATTTTGAGTCGACTGCCTCTACAAAAATATACTGAGCGCACTATACCTACCCATCTACGTCGTACTATCTCTTTCCACGTAATATTTAAGCTTGTCGATAACACGAAAACATACAAATAAGCATTAATCTAAAACATGAAACAGTCATAACGATAGATTTTTTGAGTTAGAAGAGAATGATGAGTCACATAAAAACAGGACCATTTATTTTGCGATTGCCACGCCATCTATTTTACCGGAGAGTAAAAAAAATTGTACTTCCGTGCGTTCGTGACGTCAAACGAGTATGTACCTTAGAACCAAAATAACTTCATGAAAACATTTAGGACGAACAGGGCAACAAAGAAACATCGAGGGAGTTCTTTGGCTGCTGTTACCCACTTGCTGTTACCCCCCTGAAGTTCTTAGTAACTTTAGAAACCCACTTGTTCTAAGTGTAGTGCTATAAACTTTATTTTATCGTGTTGCTTAGCAATTTAAATTATCTTTAAAAACTTAGGTGTAAAGGATTTTCAATAGCACTATTGTGCTATTATTTACGCAAATGCATTCGATCCATAATAATCTATATTAGGTACCGGTCTATCTATACATAGCGGGATAGGCGCCCCCCGGCGTGCGGAGCGTCAATCGTCATTAGTATCATAGACTTATAGAATTTGATTGCAATTTACAATGTTGCCATAGTTCGTGTCAAAAACTAAGCAATAGATTTGTTTTTTTTTTAATATCTTTAAAGAGTAAATTATTATTATTCTGTAAAATGTTGACTTTTTTTAACACATTGAAGATTTGAAGGACACTAAACGAGACACAATAGAAGTATTATTGTTATTACGTCGAGTGGCGTCAAGTGTCCAGCAAAGTGTTAAATATGTTGCTCGCATACATAAACCAAAAATCTTTTTACAAACCTTATAAGCTATGATTACACTTAATACTGTTCCAGAAAAACGAAGGTGTCCCAATAGGAAATATAAGTACCGTCGTGTTCACCTATCTGAATAACCGTATAATACCTAACTTACGTTATCCTGACTCCCGATTGCTAAAGTCCCGACACAACATAATATCATATTTTGAAATAATAAATAAGAAAAAATACAGGGTGACAGGGACGTCGACCCACAATCTAGTAAATGGTAGGTAGGTCGATGAAAGACGAAAAATGTCGGCGTTGAAACGTTTCGCCGCTTTTTTTTTTTAATCAACTTTTTCATACATTTTGACAGCGGGTTTCAGAATTCGATGTCCCTGCCATCCTGTCTGAATACTCAAGCTCTAATTTGGAAAGATTCTGACAATGTACCTATTTTTGAAGTTTTTCCATGATGAAAACTCAACATGGAATTTTGTCCATGTTGCTATGCTCTATTAAAACACTGCAGGAAAATATTGTGATCCCGAAACTAGCAACAACCAAAGATTCAGTTCAATTCAATCTTTATTGCATCCTTAGTGTACACATACAGATGTAATGTACTTACACATTCAAACACGTGTGACATCCACCTACAAGCCGCACTGGGTCCACGTGGTACATTACGGCCCACGACCTCTCGCAGAGCAAAAGCTTGTGGCCCAGCAGGCAGTTTACGACACTACTAGTTTACGTTACCAGAAGGATCATTAAATATAGGCTGATTATTCTATTTGTTTACATCCTTCTACCGTTACAGGATAACCCAATGCGAAAAACTTAATTTAAACTAACATCTTCTTTAACTAATTTTATACAATGCATTCCTTGTGAATTCACTCAGAAAAAATCAAAATAAGTCCGTCTCACTCGCTATGAGGTTGAGCTTGAGATTATGCAATACTCACGCTTCAGAGTAACAAACTGACATCTAATACTAACTAACAATTATTTTGTCTGCGTTTGGAGTAGTGAACAACTTGCAAACCATTAAATTATGAGGAAATTGTTATAATTCAGGGAAAAAATGGAGTACAAAATTGAAATTATACAGACTGCTCAGCCTAAATAAATCATGACGGTGACTGAATTTTTGTGATAAGAAAGTTAAGATACCAGAGTAGACGACAGCTCCAATAAACGAATAGAAGTGGATCAAAGTATATGTTTTATTTTTAGAAAATTGAAATAAAAAAGTGGAAAAGATCGATTAAGTATGACCTCAGAATGGTTAAAGGAAAAAAAATATAGCGCGAGTCTTACTTTTTGCTAAAAAAAACACTAAATGAACACATACTTGAAAGTAGTGGTTTCAAGTAATATGAATTAACTTCGTTTTTCTAAAGTAATTTCTGCTTCTACCCATTTAATTTCGGTTCAATAAATTACGCATTTAAATATGGGTGAGTAAAGATTATTACATGGCAACATATTTCTACAAAACCTTCTAGATTATTTGTTTATGGTGCATAGGAAAGAGAATGCGAGTAAACATTTTTATTCGATTATCATTGACATAAATCGATTACTATAGTAAGTTAGTTTGTACTGTATTTTAACTCAACATTTTGTAAATCTTTGGGATATTCCATATTTTGGCTAATTTTAGACAATTAATATATTTTTATTTTTTTAAATAATGATTTTATCATTTAATGCTAAAGGTATTTTAGTATTCGAAATATGACATTCCGAGTGTGTGACTGAATCCGATTCACGTGATTACGTCACTCGGGCCAAGCGAAGCGAGCGGAGGGAGATGTACGAGATTCGTACAGTGTTAAAATTAATACGTCATCTCATATTCTAAAGTGATATCTGTAAATTAATTCGCGGCGCCGCTTAGAAATTGATAATAAAACTGTAAGTATATCATTCTGGCGTCGTCCCACGCTTCGCCGTATGGTACGGACGCGTTGTTTGGTTCCCTGTGCAGTGCCTATACAAATGCATAATATAACCTATCTGTGCTTTGCATAAATCTATGAGGCCGCAGCCTTGTAATTGATGCAGATGCAGTCGATGTGGAAATAAGGCGTTAATGCGATTACAAAAGTAGATAAAACGTCATCGGAGCGAAGCCCTGAAGTCGGGGTGTTTTGCCGCGCTGTGTGCCGTGTTTATTGACGCGTTGGTTGCAATATTGCAGGCATAATGCCGGCGGCGCGAGGCGTTAAACGTGCTGCATCTAAATCGTCCGCCGCTGCGGCGTCAACGGCGGCCAAAAACAAGAAAAAACGTGGAGGTTAGTCCTGTAAAGGCATTTTGCAATTGTTTTCTTTACATTTTTGCCTATGTCAATGACCTGTCAAATGCGATGGCGGGAAACGAAAGGCGCGAACTCTCGCCTCAGAACTTATTTTTATGTTTACAAGTTAACTGTACCTGAAATGAGACTGGAATACTTATGTTTGGTCATTTAGAAGTATGTTTATGCGTAAATATCGCCTGGGTTATGTAAGCGTCGCGTAAGAATGGAGTTTTTTAGGTTAGATGGTCTGGTCGATGCTCCATCGTATTTACAAATGTGTTTTAGTGTATTCCTTAAATAACTGTGACTAAATCATGTTAAAATTACAGTCACGTACGTGAATAAGAATGTATTTATCATTGTAATTTGGTATAAAATTAGATAATGACTTGAGAATAGAACCTAGTCCATAATGTGGCATTATTTTTATACTATGGAGAATGGCATAGTTTTTTTAAGATTATCTTTTATTGTAACTTTTAAATATAAAAAAGCTCAAGAGTAATGACTTGGTTAATTAGTTTACATTTCTCATTATTATGTAAGGTTCATAAATATTATTACAAATACTTAGTATCTGGCTTGTTAAAGAGGTAATTGTTTAAAACTGATTACTGAACATACAATACTTGAATGGAAAGCTGAAAATGTAGGACCGTCTTACTTAGGTATACTATTTTCACATTAGGTTTTGCGCTATTTACCTAAAAGAGCAAATACTGTAAATCATTCATTCCCTAAAAATTCAAAGTAAAACAATCCATATTTAAAAAGATAAAAATAATGATGTTAATTAAGTATTTAAAACAAAAAAACATAACTCATATTAAGGTAAATCTTTGCTTATTTGTATGGCAACACTGCATGACCCTGACCTCTTCTTACATAGAAAGAGTAGAGATTACCTTGTAATTTAATTATCTTTAAAAGTATTCCATTCATACATAACACTTCTTGTTTGTACTACATAATAATCTGTTTGCCTTGGGTTTATATGTTGGTCAAATAAAATGGTGAGATCTCTTCTGTATGTCAACAATGTTTAGATGCCACTTTAAAACTGATTTGAAAATTCTAAACCATTTTACAAGTTTAAAACCTTATATACAATTGAACTAAGTTGTGCACTCTTGTGGTTTCCATTGTTAGCCAACAACAACTACAACTCAACTCAACTTTGTTTCCCAATTAATATGGAACATGTTGCTGGCAACACTGCAAAATTCCATGTTGCCGGCTACAATTCCTGCAACACAAAAACAAGTTGTAGAAGCTATTTTCAGAAACAAATTTTAGGGTTCCGTACCCAAAGGGTAAAAATGGGACCCTATTACTAAGACTCCACTGTCCGTCCGTCTGTCACCAGGCTGTATCTCATGAACTGTGATAGCTAGACAGTTGAAATTTTCACAGAATGTGTATTTCTGTTGCCACTATAACAACAAATAAAAACAGAATAAAATAAATATTTAAGGGGGGCCCCATACAATAAACGATTTTTTTGCCATTATTTTATATGTAGTGTTAAATATTGTATGGTGGTACAGAACCCTCCGTGTGCAAGTCCAACTCGCACTTGGTTGTTTTTTTTTATTGAATTTTCCCAACCTTATTAGGTTGGCTTCCAGTCTAACTGGATGCAGCTGAATACCAGTATTTTACATGGAGCGACTGCCTATCTGACCTCCACAACACAATTACAGGGTTTTTTCATCTGATTTCCAATGAATAAGGTGCTTTTGAACTACAAAAAGATTACAGTTCTTTACGAAGAATAAGCCTTTGCCCTTGCATTCTACAAATAAAAACTAACCAATGTCCATCTCAGGTAATTAAACAAACATTTTGGATCTAAAACACGGAATAACTTTAGTTTGTCACTGACAAATTAGTAAATTAGGGCTAGCTCACACTGGTGGATGAAGCAACAGAAAATTATGTATTTTAATTTTTATAAATTTTAAATAGATCAATATTGCAATTTTGTCGACTAGTATGTCCTGGGCTGGTCTTTAGTAAGCACAGAGGTACACAGCCACTCTTGCAACAAATGGAATGTAAAGTAGATTTTCCTGATTATATCATAGCCATATTTACAATATGATGCAAATCCTTTAATGGCATGAACTTACAGAACACACTGACCAACTAAAAATGACTAAAGTAAATAAATGGATTATGTCATACCTACATCTTTTTATATTATTTATGTCATCATATTTGATAAGAATGACCTCAAAATGTGATATTGCCTATACTTGGCTGCTTCAAATCAATTTGCACTAGTGATTCCTAAATATATACATTTCCTGAAGATTTGGCTAATGTTAGATTTTCTGACTTTGTATCTGAATGTGTTTATTTTGTATGAGTTTCAGTACAGTATTTAAATTAAGTAATTATAGAACTGAATAGAGGATTTAATTAATATTATTCTTATAAAAACGTCATAATACGAAATTATGACATTTTTGTAAGAATAATATTATTAAAAATCCGTTGTAGGTAAAACCTTACACACAACACTTGAAAAAAATTAATTAAAAATAAATGTATACCTTTGTCTTCTTCTTAGCTAAATCAAAAATTGTTCCACACTTTATAAAAACATATTACTAGCTGTTTATGATAACTATACAAGTACATATGTTTATCTATATAATAATAGCTGAAGAATGTTTTTTGTTAGAGCGCGCTAATCTGGAACTACGTTAGTCGGATTTGAAAAATTATTTTTGCATTTTATAAGCCGAGCACAAACAAAAAAAGTCTGAAAGGACTCTAAACGAAAAATAAGTAATAGCGCGAGCGTGCGATGAGATGCGATGCGATGCGAAGCTATGGGTCGGGGGAACAAAAAATGTCACGCGAGCAGAAGTTAGTCATACATAACTTTCGAAGTAACAATGTATGACATCAACAATTTGCTACAAAACTGTTGCATCCTATAAAATAAAGACAGCCACTTAATAAATTATGTTTAAAATTACACCAAATAGTCATAAAATACTGATTTATGACTTAGACTAGCCAAAAATGGTACCTAGAAATGTCTTCCACCTACAGAATACTAAAATGATGTGCAAATTACAAAGTTAAATGTGATTTGAACTTCAAACTCAATGCTGGCACTGGCTGGCTGGCTTCTGGCTGCTCAAGGTTGACTGGAAGAAAATGCCAATGGCATTAAATCCACCTCTATACATTTCTGTGCTTGAAGTACATATTAAATAAATAAATGCTGAATGCATAGGTAATAATATTAATTAATTTAATCATTTATGTACACACATTATGTATAAGCAGACAAGAAAAGAACTAAAATATGTGCAAAGGTAATGATTATTTCTAAAGAAATCTCTTCCAGCATACCTGCGATAGAAAAGTAGATAAAAAGAAATGATGAAGATGTTTCAATTTCTAACTCAATTCTGTAACATTTTCTATAGTTCAAACATTTTGGGGTTTATTTTTTTAAACGTTAGTTAAAGTTGTGTAATGAATAACGACATTTATTAATAAAGGGGTCTGTATCGCCGTTAAACTTAACTGAGAATCAGCATTTTGGAACATTAAGAAAATGAGTTTTATTAGACAGTCTTGGAACACTGAGTGGTGGCCCT
Source organism: Gortyna flavago (assembly GCA_963669345.1). Taxonomy (NCBI): domain Eukaryota; kingdom Metazoa; phylum Arthropoda; class Insecta; order Lepidoptera; family Noctuidae; genus Gortyna; species Gortyna flavago. The sequence goes on along the minus strand of OY770150.1, from coordinate 9,920,936 downwards.
AATGACACAAAAAAATGCAATGGTGCTAAAGGCTATCATAATTAAACTTTAAAATCATGACACCAAGACATTTTAAACAGTATAGGTACTTATGTGAAATCTTACATGTAACTACAAGTGCTGTTCAACTGCACGTCATACAAATGCATACACGACTTTTGATAGGAGGTGCATTCATTTATATTTGAAACAATTTTTAGCACCAAGTATTCGCAAATACTCATAAAAAAATCTCTCAGAAATGAGAACCAAGTACCCAGCACAGAGGTTAAAGGTTATTTATAAGGCAGACGTGAACGGGAGGGAACACCCTGGAAGGGACATAAACTGACCTCATGATGTGATGTTTTTCAGAATGGTGCATGTATGAACGTAAAAGGAGTATGTAGGGATGGCGTGGCGTAGGCATAGTAAGTAGGCGGCGGTCTGAAATTTCTGCCTACCCCAATGGGAGCAAGGCGTGAATTTAGGAATGTCACATACCCAGCTCAAACCATGTAATATTCAGAAATATAATTTCTACAAGTCGCCAAATCTGTATCTGCAATGAAGGTTGATCTAAATAATTTGTTTTTAATAAGATTTGATGTTTGTGCAGCGATCCAATGGGAGATCCCGACGGCTCCTAAGAAGAGAGGGCGTGTGCTAGCATGCGGACAGGGCGACGTGGGACAGCTTGGACTCGGCGAGGATGTCGTGGAAACTACTAAGTAAGTTACACAGTATTTTATTGAAAGCTGAACTATTGAACAAATGTTGCACAAACCCGGGAAGCATGGCACAATAAGGTCTACACTCAGCAATGAGTGGTACAAGTTTGCCAATGTTGATGCTGATGATTGCAGAATTAGCACTTTTCGAATGTATGAAATCTCTTTCACACATTATTTTATATTATCTGTTTTTGTTTCAGATTTAAGTATGTGACAGCATTGGGTGACAAAATAGTAGATGTGTATGCAGGAGGCATGCACACGATAGCTCTTGACAGCAGTGGGAAGGTAACTCATACTTGGTCTCTTTTTGATGAAAACCATGATAATATCGTCCTCGTAGAGCGAAAAATCGTGTTTTGAGATAATGAGAGTTAGTTTTTGTTAATATTTTCAAAAACTAACTCTCATTGGCTCAAAACACGATTTTTCGACTTAATGACTTTTCGCTCTACGGGGACGATATATGTTTAGAAGTATTACAGAAAATAAAAAAAATGTTTCCGGGGGCGTTGGTTCATTTAGCTCCCTTCAAAATGGTTGAGCTGTATGGTGCTTCATATTTCTGAGTGGCCAACTCCTTGACAATTCAAAAGTGCCTGTAAATGGTTTACCTAATTGAAATAAATGCATACACGTCAATTGTGCCAATCACACTAATAACGTTTTTCTATCTACTAGATATGGACATTCGGCTGCAACGACGAGGGAGCGCTAGGGCGCGCGACCTCAGGCGACAGTGAGGAGGGCACTCCCAAGACCGTCGCCCTGCCCGCGCCCGCCGTGTGCGTGTCGGCCGGGGACTCGCACTCGGCTGCGCTGCTGAACAACGGAGATGTTTATGCTTGGGGAGCTTTTAGGGTAAGTCTATAACCTGCCTTTAATGTTCCCACTGCTGGGACTCAGGGGAGGGAATGTAAGCGAGCCGTAGTCCACTACACGGGCCTAGTGCGGTTTGGTAGATGTCTTCGAATTTTTGTTGGTTTAATAACGAAGTCACGATGTTTTTCTTCACCTTTTTTAATTTATATGGAAAGAAATTAAAAATTTTAAAATACATCTCAAATTATTGCTAAATACTCGCATCCTAGGGGCTATTCTTAAAGTATCCAGGATTTGATTGTGTGTGCTATAATTTAACTTTGATATTTCATTATTACGCTACACACCTTTGTATGCCTTTAACTAGGTAGAAATAACACCCTAATTACCATTACCAGGTCTCATTGAATCCTTAATTCCAGGACTCTCACGGCAGCATGGGCCTGGTGGTCCGCGGTCGCGAAGGCAAGTCGTGTCGCGAGCCCGTGAAGGTAGACATCGGAGAGACAGCTGTAGCCGTGGCGTCAGGCGGCGACCATCTTGTAATATTGTCGGTATGTACCTATCGCATACAATCAGGCAAATCATTACAGGGTCAAATTAAATTAGCAAAACTCCGCACACGTGATTATCTATACCGATACTGCCAGCGCGGCAGCGGTCGTAAGCCCTTCTTTTTTTGTTTATCATATTTAGATATCCCATCAAGTCTGCCGAGTTTCGCTAGCTAATTTTAATTTGACCTTGAATAATCCAGTCACATAATCATACTAACAATATTACCTATTTATTGCATTTAACAAGGAATCAATACTTAAAAAGTGTTTCTGACAGATACAGTTCATCCTAACTTTTGTTAACATTAGTTAACAACAAACAGCTAATAAAAGAGGTTAGAAAATTCGTTTCTTACCCCTCTTATAGCTGTTGTGTTTATATTATTATACAACACCGACAAGTGCCCAGCACTTAAGTGCTGGATATTGAGTCTTTCAGGCCTTCTGACATAGGCCTCCCCCAAGCACACCTACTTCAACCGGTTCTGTGCTTCACGCATCCAACAGGTTCCTGCTGCCTTCACAAGGTCGTCGGTTCACCTTGTGGGAGGCCTTCCAACGCTACGCAGGGATTAACTATGTGTAAATGTAATAAATCTTTTTAATGCAGGCGTCGGGAGGCGTGTACACAATGGGCTGCGGCGAGCAGGGCCAACTTGGCAGATTGCCGCAGCGATCTGCTACCAGAGACGCTAGACAAGGATTCAGTAAGTACATTCATTTATTTTTAATAAAATGTTAGTTAGTTGATTGCTTGAGCAGTGGCCCAGTAATAACGGTCGCTACTTACGAGTTGTAGGTCGTAGGTTCGAACCCAAACAAGCGCTTTACTTTGTGTAAATAAATTCATCACCACTGCTCTCAAAACGGTGAAGGAAAACATCGTAAGGAAACCGGCATGTCCTAGAATCAAAAATTTGAAGACATGCTACATCTATCAACCCGCACTAGGGCCGTGTGGTAGACTATAGCCCACCGAGGTGACGCCTATGCCCCAGCAGTGGGAACATTATAGGCTGATTATGCAGTTAGTTGCTTGATGGGGAGCGACTTCTTTAATAGAGTTCTGAATACATTTCGTTCATGTTGGTATCTACTCGATTTTACTCATGTAAAAAAAGTCGCTAAAAGGTTATCGTAAAAGCAATGGTTGCTCTTAGTTTCTTTCCTAATTTTAACTTCACTGTGCTAGGAGGCAGATATTATGACTTTCCTTGCGGCTATATTTATTTGAAATATTCAATTCAACGTTTTCTATTAAAATTCAATCTAAAAAAAGGAAAATACATACACAAAAAGAACAAGTCCGTGCAGAATGTCTGCATTTTCATTCATACTTCCGTATTCTTTTTACCCATAGTTTATAATATAAAATCGGACATATATCCTCCTCCTTTTTGGAGTAGGTTAAAAAATGACAGTGCATGAGCAGAAGTTCACTAAAATATGTCAGTTGAGGAAAGAGGTTTTAATTTTATTTTTGTATTTCAAGAACCTTTACTAATTAACCTTGCATCCTACAGGTGCGCTCCTAGTACCATCGAAGGTGACCCTGAAGGCAGGCGGAGCCCGCATCTGGGCCGGCTACCACGCCACGTTCGTGCTAGACAACAACGACAAGATGTTCGCGTGGGGACTCAACAACTATGGACAGCTTGGTCAGTATTACATAAAAATTATAAGTATTATTTATTTATCTAAAATTTTCGCACAAAATGGTGCAAAGGTATTCACTCATGTCAGGCTCAGTGATCGGGAAAAGCTTGTCTACTTAGTGCTCGTTAGTAGTACACTTGAACTACCCCTACTGCTACGAAATTGAGGCATTGTCAACTTGTTAATGTCAAATTGTTGCAGTTGCGTGCGGACTTGACCGTACCAGTCAAAACGCAAAACGCGGTAATACAAAAAAAAAATATGAACTGTTTCCTCAGACACAGGGCTCAGGAAGCAGAACTTGTTTGTGTTGTTACTTATTTAGTTGCTAATAATTAAAAATTGTTCATAAAGTCTGTACACTCTTATTGAACACAATAAATCTTAAGTTATTTATAGAACCTACCCAGGTATGAAGTTGTCTGTCAGCCACGAAACTTATTTATAGTATAAATTGAATGGAATTTCCTTCTGCAATACTAACTTCTTTCTTTACTTTCCCAACAGGCATAACAGGCGAAAAACGCAAGACAGCGTTATTCATGCCAACAGAATGCGATGCCTTCACGAGTCAGAACACGACGTGGAAGAGCGTGGCTTGCGGACAACATCACTCTCTAGCGCTGGACAACAACGGACAAGTTTATGCTATCGGACGCTGCGAGTATGGCAGGTAAGATAGTCAGACAAACATTCTTCATCAGTCAGAACACGACGAGTATGCTGTGAGTATGCCAGGTATGAGACTTAAAATACCAGTTACACTTGGTGAAACTGCGAGTAAACTGTAAGATTGATATTATAATTATCATGCAGACATCAAGTTTCCATACATACAAAACCCTGACAAATTAAACGCGACGATGAAGTCGATGGAAGATCGTGATGAAGAATGGGTTCAATAGAATCGTTGGTAGATTCAATGTGTTTTTCAAACAGGATTAGGGTATAATGCCAACAATGGGTAGCATTATCGTTTCTAAAGTCTATTCAAACTTGTTTTAATATTATTTCAAGTTAAACAAATATCAACTTTATTTTAATGTAAATTAAGTTGATTTCAGAATAATAATGAATGAATAATTTGCGATGTCTGAAAAGGCCGCTAAGTTGTAAGTACCTACATTTGTAAACAACACCAAAATGTACACTTAGTAAGCAAATAAATCTTTGACTTTGACTTAACTAGCACTATTGAAAAAAATATAAAAATGTTTGAAGTTGTAGCATAAACTGAATTATTTTTCCATAAACTCTTATTTATTTACATTTTTTGCAAATAAATCGTGACTGCAGATTGCTTACAACATTATTCTTCTGTCAAAAACCTTTGATTTTGAGAGTACCCAATTACATAGCAATAATTTATAAGGCTCCATTCTGCAGTTTTAATTAATTGCATTTATCAACAGATTGGGACTGGGTGACCGTGCGGGAGATGCCGAGGTCTTAGAGCCTGTTCCCAAGCTACAGAACAAGAAGGTTATCAGCATAGCAGCAGGCACCAGCAATTCTTTTGCTGTTACTGATACCGGTATGTTGCATTTTTACAAAAAAATAAACATATTGTAGTGGTCAAATGAGGGATAAGTTTGATATGGAGGAAGACAGAACATTTTTCACTGTTTATTTTAAAAGCTTTCAGTTAAAAGGTCACAATTACCTCATATAATTTTAAGATTGACTAAACCCTAAAACTACTAAAGTTGATTGGCCAAAATAAAGCCGTTTTAGCTCTATTAATGGTTAACAGACTTGTCTATAGTAAGGATCCAAAGTAATGGATAAAGAATATGTAGTAACTGAAAGCACAAAATAATGAAACCCTACAGAACGGAAACTATTACGATCCGCTTGCACAGTCCAAAAAAACAGCGCTAAATATTACCAAGGACACAGCTGCGTCGGTCCGTCCGACATACACACACATAGTCACACACAGGTTGTCCGCAGGTGACGTAGTGTCGTGGGGCATGGGGTCGGAGGGCCAGCTGGGCACGGGCGCATGCGCAGACGCGGCCGAGCCCACGCCTGCGCAGACGCCGCCGCTGCTGAGCCGCACGCCGGCGCTCGTGTCGGCGGGAGGCCAGCACACTGTGCTGCTTGTTGTACGTATTATTTATTGCACTAACACTCATGCAAATGCAAAAATGTTATTTAGAAAATACACACAATGTGTCAGTTTGTTTTGCAAGATTGTACAGGCCTACGTTTTATACAAGGACGGCCCAAAAACGGTGTTTATGTTCAGTTCGATGTGAGGAATCAAGCATGCCCTACCACACGTGGTTCCGTGACAAATATTTTTTTTTAGCTTTCCTTCACTATGCCAGCTAGATGGGGCATAATTTTGAATTTTTGACAGTTATTTCATACAAAAAATATCAAACGTCATTACGTCAATTTTATTCCTCAAATAAAGGCGATGGAAAAATCAGCCCTTGGACGATTTACGTACTTAATAATTAACGTCAATGAGCCTCCTCAGCATTACCTAATACAGTATAGAATCATAATTTATTCTAATAGAAACCAAATATTCAACGATGTGATAGAACATTTTGAAGTGGACTTACGTCTTGCATTTACGGACAACAAAGTAGATACAATATTCTAAAACAATCTCGATTATATAATTTCTACAGGAGGACCCATCATCGCAAAAAGAGTCATCCCCACCACCAGAAAGCGAGACATCAGAACAGAAAGGAGACTCGCAGTCCAACGAGTCGGAAGAGGAAGAGGTCGTGCCCGCCAAGCGGCAGAAGAGTGAACAGGAAGGGGAGATCTCTTCGACCTCTAGCGCGCAGCCGAGTGATGTTGGCGAGGATGCTAAGCCACAGGTGAGATAGTAATATTATGTTCAACAACCATACCGTACAGAGAAATGGCTTTATGTCTTTACGGTTGACTGCCTAGTGAGCCCGCGCATGCGTTTATCGCCATAGCCACTCGTGGAGACTTTATTTAATGTACGCCGTGAACCTTTTTATGAACCGTGAAATTATTATAATAGAAGTAAGAACTTCTAGTGTTGTTGTCATTATCATATCGACATCGATAAAATTGTCTATAGGAAATGTTAGGTACAGTTCCTAAATGTACATTAAACTTTTATGAAATGTGTGAGATTCGACAATTAGAATCGATTCTTACCTAATACAATATGACTACAAGCCATAATTTTATGTTTTGGTTTGTTTTTACATTTTTTAATATACAGTTTTAAACCCCAAACATAATAGAGGGGAGTTAAATTCTTGTTCACCAAACGCATTGATCAGAAAATGCAGGCGAACAATGAACATATACACTTTTTTTTATTAACTGGCATAAAAATGTATCATCCATCCACTATAGGCTAAAAAGAAAAAGCGCACGCCGTCGGTATCGTCTTCGAACGCTGCAAAGAAACCCAGGAAAAAGGCACGACGGAATTAGGTTCTTCATAGTTGTTTTGTTACATTGGATGGTATCATACATCGCATTTTTGTGTTGCACTTGGAAAAATAAAGTTTAAATATTTGATCTGATGAAAATGTCTCTTTCTTCTCTCTCAACCGTTAATGTCAAATTATAATCTGCTAACTGTTGCACGCGATTTCGTGTGCGTGCATTTTGTGTTTCATCATTTTTAGGGTTCCGTACCAAAGGGTAAAAACGGGACCCTGTTACTAAGCCACCACTGTCCGTCTGTCTGTCTGTCACCAGGCTATATCTCATGAATCGTGATAGCTAGACAGTTAAAATTTTCACAGAATGTGTATTTCTGTTTCCGCTATAACAACAAATACTAAAAACAGAATAAAATAATCATTTAAGGGGGCTCCCTTACAACAAACGTGATTTTTTTTGGTGTTATTTTATTACAGGAAGATTTTTTTATCACCATCCAAATTTTTACAGGCTGTTCTACCCATGAATGTGAACAACTTTCACTATGGGACCAACTCTGAAATCACGAAAAAAAAAATCTGCTGTTTCATACAAAAGTTCAATACCTACTTGACCAAAATGTATGGAACAGCAGTTTTTTTTTAATGTTCACACAGTAAAATTCATACAGAAAACCAATAAGTTTAGAGTGCAATGGTACAACTTCTTCTTATTACACAAATTGGACATGTTGCACCAACTCCAAATAAATTTGGCCAAAATCATCATTCTCCACCCCTGAATAATGAGACACAATTTTACTTTGATAAGAAAGGATTCCATGTGTCTGAAGTCTCTTCCTAAGTAAAGTAAACATTAATTCTAAGCGCTTAAATGTTACGCATTAGATTTAATATATTTATCTTTTCTAAGAACTATATTAAAAGAATATAATCACATAAGATTTTAACTATAGCCCGACGCCCGTAAGTATTTTAGTTACGGCTGCGCTTACGGTTATCGGGCTGTACTAGATAGTTATTTTTAAAAGTGCAACACAAAATAAATAAGTAGAGAAATTATAAAGGTGAGGGAGGAAGTAGATAACATCAAAAGAAGAGGTGATGGCAAATATTCACTTTATTTTACTTTTATTTTTCATGTATTTTTTATTTAGTTTGTTTTGTTTATTGTGTTGTCCTATTCATGTTACATAGTTATTGTTGAGTATTATTTATAGTTTTTTGTTTTTTTTCTGTAAAGTTCGTTGTAGTCACGTAAAGGATGCCAACAGTGTATGTAGATGTAATTTGTGTATGTAGATAATAATAAGTGCTCTTAAACACGAGCAGCACACGCCAGCTGCAGCCGCTATAGCACACTAACCCCCTTACTAATAAACGTATTATATCAGATGAATAGTTACACACCGATTTATCTCTTTCAGTCGTCAGTAATTTGACTTTAGAAAGAAGAAAACAAAGCGTTGTGTAACTATACAGACCCTATAAACGTTTATTAGTAAGGGGGTAAGCCAAAAACAATCAATTATAATTACTCATTAATCACTCATAAGTTATGTATTGATTGGTTAATCAGTACTTGTAAATTATAGTACTAACTAAACTACTGCGTAAACTGCTTTGAATTCATGGTAAACAAAAGTTGTGAAATATTGTTGCAGCAACATTTTGCTGGCTATGCTGTATGGTATGCCATATTATGATTGTGAAACATGTTTCCAACAAGACAAAATTATGTTGCTGCTGTTGCGCGGCTTTTTACTTTGAATTCAATTGTTTCAAAACTAAAACGTATTATGACGGGGCTTTCGGAAGATTAGCATAAAATTTATAATAGAACAGTATTTTAACAATGTAATTTACTTTCCAGAAGGTGAATGGTGATGAAAAGAAAGAGACTCCTATGGAAGTTGATGAAACTGGTGAGTTTGAGCATTTTACTAATAACAGTAGACAGAATACTTGTGTAGTTGGAGGGGTTAATAACAGTAATAAAAAACCAAGCTTTATCATTTATATAAAATAGGCCGCCCTCTTTGGATTGACTGACAGTAACCCAAATTAAATGTAGTATAACAATATGCCTGCATTCTCTGACGGGGTAGTTGAAATAAGTCAAGTCTAGTACCCTGTTATACTTGTATTTTTATGAATCTTATATTGAGCATAGGCCTCCCTTTTTATTTTATAACTGTACTTTCTAACATTCTAATTTACAAACACCACATTGTTTACTCCCTCAGTCGTATCCCTCACTGGTGAGGATCACGACGAACCTCAGGTGATGTCTGCATGCATTTGCTGTCACCACAAATTATGACTTAAAAATAAATAATAATAAAACAACTTGCTTCCTCCCACAGACAACCCAAAAGAACAGAAGGACGAGACAGAAACAAAATCAGCAGACAAACACGCAGACACTGATCAGACCGAACCTGAAAACATGCAGCCAGAGGACTCCAAACCAGAGACAACAGACACCTCCAGCCAAGAAACAACAGACAGTGATACCAAGTCTCAGGAAACGGACAAGGCTGATGTAGAAATGAGCGAAGAACGCGCAGAAGTGAATGGGACACCTGAAACTATTGAAACTAAGACCGTTGATGTTATACAGACAGCCAACCCCCTAACAACTACAGCGTGATGGTAAATGTGTTTGTGACTGGACAGTACATAGTTGGTTTAAACGTTCGGGTTTGCGTTTTGGCGGTTGAGTTATACATATCTGTACGCTAAGGTCCTCTAGAAGGGATGTTGAAATCAAATACTTGTTTCATGGTGATTTTCTTAATAAATTTGAGCCCTTTGCTGCACTTCTACACATCACTTTAGCTAGCATGAATTTATTTAACACAATATGATATAAACATTAGTTTATAAATTAAACTTATTCTAAATGAACCGCCTGGTTGTCGCATTTTTTAGAATGTATATTAGATTTGATATTAGCGCCTTCATTAAATTCGTGCCTTTCCTCTATTGAGGATTTCATCACGGATAGGCTATTAGCAAAACGCTTTTTAAAGGAATTGTAAGTCAGTGTCTTGTGTATAGAACTGAGGTGGGGTATGTTTCATATAGTAAATGGGCTTATATGGCACGAGTTATAGAAAAAGTCACTCACACTCATACGTGCGTCTCTTTCTAACGCTCAATATGTTATATTTACGCTCGGTTCCCGATTTTGTTACATTAGAATCTACGTAGTATCGATTCCTTGATACTCTTTCATAATTATATAACCGACATCACAGAGTAAAAAGATTTTGAAAATCCGCCATTTTGGCGTTTGTTCAAAGCATTTATTTGAAATTAGCTGCGCCCCGCTGTTTCACCCGCATAAGTGTCGATCCTGTGGGAATATCGGGATAAAAAGGGTGTCAGCTACCATACAAAATTTTATCAAAATCGGTCCAGCAGTTTGAGCGTGACGAAGTAACAAACATACAAACACACACACACAAACATTCGCCTTTATAATATTAGTGTGATTAACCATAACTTACTTTTAAGTTGTCAGTGAGCGAGTCGCAGTCGGTTTAACCTGCTTAGAAATGTTTTTTCTGGATTTGTGTCTGGTTATTGGGAAGCCAATAGGCTCGCCCCTATTTCACGGGGCACAAACCTCTGAATACCCCTTTTGGGAACATTAATTCGCTCACAAGTGCGATTCATACCTACCCACAGTTTTAAATGTCTAGTTAAAAAAAAATTCTTTTCATAAAACTCATCATTAGCCTTTCGTCTGTCGCTAAACCCCTACGTATAAATTGACTAAAGTACCAAAGCGGTACTTTTGGACACTTGAGTACAGACGGTACCGAGTCGTAATGTACTGAATTGTATTGTTGTACAATACAGTGTATTTTTACAAAGTATATTCGAAGTTGATCTAATAGGTAAGCGGAGCTAATGTAATGTTTTTAACGGTCAGTTTAAATACGTCTTTAGGTGTACAATTAGTACATGACTGCCTATCCTTGGCTAATTCTGGTGTGAAGGTTGTGTTATTAATAATTTAATATTATGTTTGACCTATAATAAAGCTAAAACTTCAAGTAAATTTTCTTTTCTTCACTTTCCTAAGGTTTCCCTTTGCTTCTGCAACCATTATTTATAACGACTGCCGCATATCCCCCATATAATTATAATATAAATAATGTTATCATAATGAGTATAAATATTTAATTATAATGTTACTCTGATTCGACCTTTTAAAGGTTTTAAATTCCATTTAATGGTAGCACTTGGTTCTAGTATGAGCAGAAATACTAGTTTTATTATATTTATTTATACTTTAAAAACTGTCGTTAAATACATTACATTTAGCAACATTTCACACTTCTCCAATAGTTGTCAATGTGTTAGTTTAATAGTTACAGATCCGTTTGTTGTTCAATTAAAATATTTAAGTCTTCGCGATTTGAAACGGCGCGATAGCCCGATTAGTTTCACTGCATTTTTATAATAGTTAAGATTAATTAAATATTTTCAATATTCACTCTAGAAAGAATTATATCGATGTCAAGTAGGTAATAGGGCACAGGCCCGAAGTAGGAATGAAAGGGAAGAACGGATGCAGAAACACAGCAGCCAATCAGAGCGACGCTGTATAACTTGGGCTTACGTTCAGCCAATGAGACACGAGTACTCCAGCGCATCATAACAGCGAATTTTGAAGATGAAATATTCCGTGTTCTTACACCTTTCTTTTCTACTCTGGTCACAAGCCATTTTCACATTTTATCATCGTGACGTTTCGAATTGTTAGCAAGGCACACATAGAATTAGTAAAAACGTTTTCAACTTCGAATATCACAATAGTTGCGTTCCGAGTCTGTCATGCGTCGATATTTTGTTATAGAATTTTTGAAATACTGGCGTTTTGTTCGTCTCAAGTGCTTCTAGAAGGGACTGGGAGTTATTTAAAAATAATGCAGTTGGAATTGTTTCGTTTTGAAATAGAAACTTAGATAATTCCTCAAATGATTGATATTTCTAAGCAAAGATAAATACTTAAGTTTAAAAAAAAAATAGTCTATGGAATTTACAAGGAGTGTTTAACACCAAAATGTAGCGAAATCTTAAAATATAATAATCGTATTAAAAACTGATTCGAACTGTAATTTTAGTTGTCACAAATCGAATTGCTGTGGGATTAGAAATTATAGCTTTTAAGTTTTATAATTAAATAAGTTGGCAGAACTAGAAAAAGTTGCCAAAAAGATAGAAGAAATTATAATGCTTGAATACGAACAAAATACAGTGTTGTTATCATCAAAACGCGTGCATTCTCGAACGCGACGTGTAAAATAGTATCTTTTAGCGATTTATGTCGCATTTAGTGCTGAAGTTGCTAGAGAATAAAGAAATATAAATAATAATAATAAATAATTATAAGCGAATTGTCGATTGTTGTATGCGTGTCCTTACACTGGTACAAAAACAAACAATATTTCGGAATATAGATAAGTATTGTAGCAAAAATATTGAAATCATTAAGTAAACGTTATGTTGAAAGTGTTTTTTTTTTTTTCGTTATTTTATAGAACGTTTTTCGTGCATGATTATAAAAGTACAAAATGTACTGGTTCTTTCACACGACGCTATATTAATTCTTAATTGTTAAAATAAAGATGAATTACTATAATGTATTGTGTTTTCCTAATAAAATAGTAGTGTAACATTTGTGTTTTATTTTTTTGTGGTGTTCGTGAAAATTCTACGGTTTTTTGTAAAAGAAAATACATATTATTTTTAAGATATGGTTTATTTATTCAAATTGCAGTAACTACACATTTGGAATACAAATACTACGCTACATGCTTTTGAGCGTAGGTACATATGTCGACAGTCGAAGTTTTTTTAAATAAATTATAACAATAAAAAAATGCGCGCACGACGATTGATTTCAAACAGTTTTGGCGTTAGATACATACATAAAACTGACTCAGTTTTTCCCATGGGGATAGGCTAAACTACAGAACGCCACATGTTACGATCCTTACATACTTCTTTTACTGCGTCTTTTAACATTACACGTGTGCATTTCGGACAATATTATAAACTAGTTTCTGACTGCGCAGTGGTAAATAGTTTGATTCTATCAGTAATACTTCCATAAAAACTAAATATTAATAGAACAATTCCGTGCGTTCCTAATTGCCCTTGTAGACATTACTCATCTTTAATGGCTTTTGTGGAAGAGACGCCACAATTTTGCCAATATATAGGGTATACACTGCTACATGTTATCAAGCTATACAAGTATACATTTCCAGTATAAGCTGACCTCGCATTGGTTCGTTTTTCCGTACAAGAGGTCCGCTTGTACCTACCTGAAATGTATAGCTTGATATGTAGCCGTGTGTAAATAATATACCATCAAGACTTTTTTACACGAACGTTTTCGAAAACTCCATGTACCCAATAGCTGGTCTGTACACCTCATCAGTCATCATACATTCTTATGAATAATCAAGTTCATTCCACCTGCTTATTGAATATTAGGGCTATCAATATATTATTATAATATAGAAATTCGATTTAACGCCATTCTTGCAGATAATTTACATAATCATAAAAATACATGTCATCTAATATATAAAATTCTCGTGTCACAGTTTTCGTTGCCATACTCCTCCGAAACGGCTTGACCGATTTTGATGAAATTTTTTGTGCTTATCCGGTATCTATGAGAATCGGCCAACATCTATTTTTCATCCCCCTAAGTGATAAGGGAAAACTTACGCGGGTGAAACCGCGGGGCGCAGCTAGTATTCTACAAAAATATGTACCTAAGTTTCTAAGTTTTCATATTTAAAATAAAATGAAAAACTGACGTTAATGTTTAAGACAATTCCGTAAGTTTATTGTAATATTTAAATTAATAACTACTTAGTCACAACATTCCCTAACCGATACAAAATACATACCGTGCATTCGCGATTTATTTGCCAAAAATTTATGGAAAAATAACTTTAATTCCTACACAATAAAGTTCAGTTTACGCTACAACTTGTAAAATTGTTATAACTTTTTCAATAGTGCTAGTCACTCTGAAAAAAACTTAATTATCATTTAAAAAGATGATATTTGTTTAACTTGAAATAGAGTTGAGGAGTGCATCACTGCGCAGTTTTACTATAGGTATAGTTTGACCGCCGAAACAGACGGGAGGGGGCAGTGCAGGCCGCTCATTCGTCAACGCTCACGGCGCCGGCGTCCCGCCCCTCGCCTCCGATGCGCGGTACAGCGCGAGCGGTTTCAGTAAAACCATATAGGTTAATTGTCGTCCTTTAGGTCCTTTGCAAATCAATCGCAGTGCGCACAAAAATGGGTAATCTCCATAGTAGTTATAATACACAAATACACCGAGAGAATGTTACTTACATACAAAAAGTGTTCTATAATTTTACAACTGCTTATTCAATGTTGACGTGATTAAGCATTACAATCAACGTTTTTGAATGCTAATCCACTTAAAACCGTCAAAAACAACTTTCCAATAAAAAATAGGAACAACTAATTTCGTCAGGAAAAAGTCAATTCAAAAATGTTGCAAACACCTATAATTATAAAAATGTGAAAATTAATATTGTACCAATTTCGGCTGCATTTGACGATCGAAAGTAGGTTACAGCTTCTATGGTTTAGCAGCTAAGTGCATTTAAGCCACTTGATATAAAAATATCACATAAATACAAATCTGAAGAATTCAAACTACGAATGCAACTTTGTGCATTAGTCTATTGCCTAATCGAAGAAAACTTGCAAGATTTTTAGATTCTATTCAATTCTGACAGTAAAAATTTATATATTCGGATTCTAAAATCTATACGAAACTGTCCACCGCCATTTAGGAACTTTAAAAAATACAATTTGTGTCAATTTCAAAATTTTATTGGTTTTCTAGAATATCATAAAGTACCTAGGATACATAATGCACAAAATTGCATGTCTAGCTTAACTGTAACATCAAAAATGTCTTTAAAAAAAAACATTATTTGGAGTTCAAACGCCTCTAAAAGATTTTAATTGAAGTAGACGTAAATGTCCAATGTTTGGCAGAGAATACCGCTTCTTAGTGTTCGAAAGCTGTTTTTCGATACTAATTTTGCCCGATATAAATAATGATTGCCTCAAAAACTGATAGATATAGCAATGTTATAAGAATTTTAACCCGACTAATTGAATGAATTAACGACAAGCAAATCACAAATATTACCTAGACAATCTCTGACTTATGTAAGATATTGCCCATGGCCCAGTTAACAGACGCCAGCATATCAAGCTACTACAATCTGTCAAATTTCTTTAATAGATTTTCAACTTTATCGCCAAAGTATAAGGTACGAAGTTGATTGGGGAAATTTGACAGTTTCGGGTAGCTTGATATGCTGGCGTCTGTACATCCTTTTTGTAACAGCGACATCTATGAAATGTCAGATTCTGACAATCACAATATCATTGGCTCATTAAATTGCAACTTTTTAGTCTTCATTAATGACTTTTGTGGAAGTCACCAAGACAATATTACGACCGGTGGTAAAATTTTGGCCTGCCATAGTACGGATTTTCAATAGAATAAGAAGCCAGTTTATACTGGTTTTGTTAGCACCGAGGTTGTGGCGTACTACGACTGACCATCAAACATACGGGAACGTCAAAAGATATTTCCCCATCCTTTATTGATAATTTTACTGAAAATGACATAAATGCTACGTTTAGTTGAAATATTGAGTAGATCAGAAATCCATTCTATGACCGTAAGTATAAAAAAGCAAATATGTAATTACTAGCTTCCGCCTGCGGCTTCTCCCGCGAGGTATGTCGATAATAACTATCCTATGTCCTTCCCCGGAATGCGCTATCTCTCTGCCAAATTTTATCAATATCCGTTCAGTGGTTTAGGCGTGAAAAGATAACGTACAGACAAACAGAGTTACTTTCGAATTTATAATATTAATATGGAAGTATGGATAATTCCACTCACGCGCCCTCTCCCCGCGCAAACTCTGCGTGAATTGTTCCAGATGTTTGTGTCCTGAACATTGTTTTTCGACGCGCGGCGGGTTTCCGGGCCACTTAGGGCGTGGGCACATGTCTACGGTACGGCACCGACCACCGTGTAACGCCACGACGCCGCTACCGGGAGACGGCACGGCATCGTGCCGCGGCACTTTGTCGTATTCACCCAATATTTTCTTTGTTGCTGTTTTTTCTTCATTCGTCGCCATTAGTAACAGGAGCAGAATAATACGTCTTTCGCGGTCTATATCAAGACAAAACCTGAACAATGGTTGCTGCCTTGTGCGCCGTACACACCTACACGGCACCGTGCCGTCTTCTGGTAGCGGCGTCGTGCCGTTACAGGGTGGCCGGTGCTGTACCGTAGACATGACGTGTCCACGCCCTTAAACACTGCTTGTAAACAAAAAGTTTCTCTGAACTAATAGTACCTACACTAATGACTGTTTCCTCAACATTACACAGCTTGTTTTGTAACTTTAAATTACTTTTTTATGTAATTATTTGTTTACATTGAGTTCTATAGTTTGTTTAATTGAGTTTGAGTCTTAGGTCTGAAGTTTAGTAGTAATTACTGTTTTGAAAACTAACAAACAAACAAAAATATGGACCTAGTCTGAAATATAGTTTTATTCAATTTAATTATGCCAATAAAATATTATTTCAAAATCTAAAGTGATAACTCAATTTTTTTTATACTTACCTAAAACATAGCCCCATTCAGTTTGCATCAAATCACATAATAATATTTACCATTGTTCATAAAACTTTTGAAATACAAATAATAAACTCGTTGCAAACTGCCACCCGCGAGAGGCCCCCGCGGCGCGCCGTTATTATATACGCATACTCAATATTTTGCTATGCTTCTAGCAACCAACGCCACCTAACGAAAATATCAGGAATTTCATTGGCTTTCTGTCAATAGAAAAACGACAGCTGGTAGCTACGTTAAAAAAAGATACAATGGAGAGCGCTGTTTTACGGACCACTACAGTGGCTTGGATAATTTCACTGTTCTCGCTCTCGTCCACTAGAGGGGCTTGGGACGCTTGGAGTGGAAACAATAAAAATAGATAAAATAATAGTCTATCCGTTTGAGAGGCATACACTTCGGAATGGTTGGGCAAACATCGATGACACAAACAGCTATATCGTGTTAAAATTAAACATCTATACATACACACATACTAAAACACTCGGCTTTCATACTAGTTTCTACGAAATAAGAAAAATCCGACATCCCGAGTAGTCATACGGGACTCAAACTTCGAGCATTTTTATTTTAAATACAAGTTTAATATCATCAATAAAATGCATGCAATTTCAGTTCTATTTTCCAATTTCCTTCAATCCTAATAACGATAAAACCACCCTTTGAGTAAAATTAGAATAAAGAGTACTCAATCATATAGAATAATCAATTCTAAAACTTAAATTCTTCATTAGTGGAGTGGTTTCTCAGTGGTCTTTCGCTCCTGGGGTGGGCGCTAAAACTGCGACAGTTACTAAAGTAACACAGTACTAACGTACACGAAAATTGTAATATGGTTTTGTTCCAATAAATATTTGTATTAGTGGCTCTTGTGGAGGAGAATCACCACTTTCAAAAATCGTCTAGTACCGAAAAATATTAAAACGGTACTTCATTTGGCAGTAGACTATTATATATTTGAGATAATTATCAAGTTTTGGAACAACAAACTCAATATCACACTAGACAAAGTTCAAATTCCATTGCAACCAGTTTATTTTTTTAGCACCAAAAAAACTAAAAAGTCTCTCCTACTACTACTCCTTGATTGCTCTAAATACATAACGCTAAAGTAGATAGTGGAATAATTGGCGATGGAATACTAATTATCTGAGATTATGAATTCAAATAGGTATAGCAGATTCCTAGATCAAATCTTCTTATGTGCGTAATCCTAAAAGCAGAATGTTCGAGTATGTGTGCCGTATATAAGTGTACACATTGAAGAAGCAATAATAGTTAATTTACATAGATGTTATGTATACAGGTGATCACTCAGCGATCTCGGCGTCCTCGGCTTCGTCTGAAACAAATAATAATAACTTTACATTCAAAAACAGTTCTATGACACGGCACCGCACTGAAGGTAGTAACATGGAAATTTGATAACAGGGTACTAGACTTTTACAAAACATGTTTAAAAACACACTGGGCCCAAGTACAGTTGCGAAGATTTGTACGAAGATTGTTGTAAGGAGCGACGTCAAACAGTTAATATAGGTGGTCGATCGATGAACGTAATCCAGCTGGGATGCACCAAACTGGAGGATGTTATCGATTGATTACATAGTAGATGATCTGGTTCCAACTTTAGTGTGCCTAAGGTCCAGACCCACAAACGACAGTTCCAAACTCACCATTTAAGCGTTCATGCTGTCCGTTCACGTTGTCCAGCCTCATCTGCCGCAGGCGAGCTGCCGCGTCCTCGGGAGTATTGTTACTTTCCTCTGCGTCTTCAAACTCGTCCTCTCCTGGGAAAGATGGAAGCCAGGCCTATAAATACTGTTTATTTCAAACAATTATATAGCAGAATAATAATAAATCACAGTCTAATGAAATTCGCCTTGATCCTCTTAGATGGTTACCTTCGTCTAACTCCTCTCCGTCCATAAAGTGCTCCTCGTCATCATCTACCTCGTCCGCGGGGTCGGGGTTCAGCGACTGTCCCTGGTTCATCGCCAGGAACATCCCTTCCAGCTCGTTGTCATTTGGTGGGACGAATCTGGGTGGTGAAGAGATAGTCTTTGTTTAGGGGAACTTAGGAATGTCTAATTTAACACCACATCTTCCAGATAAAGCTCTAGAAAGTGGTGAAGAGCGGGCGTTGTGAGACTGTCTTATGTAATTTTAACGATCAAAAAGTGCTGATTCTCAGCCGAATTTTAATAAATGACTTTTGTTTTTGATTTAGCTACTACAAAAAAAAAAAAAAACATACAACCGAATTGAGAACCTCCTCCTTTTTTTGAAGTCTGTTAAAAATTAACTTTCTTCTAATAAGCATACGGTATATTTTATATTACGCAATGCGAATATTTGGACAGAAACGCCAATTGAAGGGCCAGCATAACAGTGATGAAGTGATAATGATAATTTAGTTGGTGACAGACAGTATGAGAAAATGAGAAATTCGTTACAAAAATCAACTTGTAGAAGACTCGACATCGGTAAAGGTGGGCATTCACGGTTAGGCCATTCGGCGTGGCTCCAAACGACTTATGGCAAATGGATGGATTTTGGTGCGATTGGAAATCCAGAGTTTTACATCATGCCAATGGATTTTAACATTCACGATCAAAATTTGGCTGTATAACACGCCATTTGACGCGATGGCGTGACCGTGAATGCCCACCTTAATGATTTTCACAAGGCAAGTGATTTTACTCATTAACTGTCTTACAATGACTATCTAAACTAATCTAGTTATGAATACGATAGAAAACTCGATAGACAGAATATTCTTTATTATGTACACCATAAAAAATACGCCAGCCATTCACCACTTCCTAGTGCTCTAGCTGGAAAGTAGTGGCGCAATAAACTCCCCAGCAGCACAGCTGTCTATTCAGTTAGATAAACAAGATTCTACAGAATAGCAGCAAAGTAACATTACAAAACAAAGAAACACAAAATATTGAATTAAATTATTTACCGGTTAACACACGCCAATATATGTACAGACGCCAGCACATCAACCTACCCGAAACTGTCAAATTTTCCCAATCAACTTTGAACCTAATTCTTTAGCGATAAAGTTGAAAATCTATCAAATAAATTTTACAGATTGGGGTAGCTTGATGTGCTGGCATCTGTACCTAAGATTAAAAACTGAACTCAAGCAGAAATAAATAACGCGAATATTCGCACAAATACAACAAGTGTTATAATGCCCAGCACAATCATCATCTGCCTAGCCTTTTCCCAAATATGTTGGGGTCGGCTTCCAGTCTAACCGGATGCAGCTGAATACCAGTATTTTACATGGAGCGACTGCCTATCTGACCTCCACAACCCAGTTACTGTGTAATACGATACCCCTTTACCCCTTGGTATGACTGGTTGTCAGACTTTCGGGCTGCTGACTACCCGTAACGACTGTCAAAGATCCACGAATGACAGCCGGGACCAACGGCTTAACGTGCTTTCCGAGGCACGGAGGTGACACGGTATATGTAGTAAAATATCTTACCGCAATTTAGTCATGGGCTCCTCATCAGCATCATACTCATCATCATCGTCGTCTGCTATCGCGTCGCCAGCGCCCTGCTGTGTCATCTCGGGTAAACTGGGAATTAAAAAACAAAACACTAAAACAACAGACTTAAAAAAACTTTTTTACAAAAAAAAAAACAACCGACTTCCAAAAAAAACTACAAAGTGATAAATAACTTTTATTTCGGAAGTCGGTGTCGTTGGTTCTGCATTTTCGTTTATTGACACCGACTTCCGAAATAAAAGTTATTTATCACTTTGTAGTTTTTTTTGGAAGTCGGCTGTTTATTTTTTGTAAAAAAGTTTTTATTTTTCACTTTTTTGTGAGAGACTTTGTAATTTATCTAAGTTACAATAGCCTAACGTCAACTGCTCATCACCTTTTACAAAATATTGCTTTTCCCGACGCTGGGACGTTAATTGTTGAGGAGTTCTCCTGGTAAGAACCTGGAGAACTCCACTCCACCACCACACGCATTGTGACGAGCATAAATTGCTTAGCAACCGTATTAAAGTAATCGAATCGCAACCCGTGAAATATTTTTCATTGATTAGTTCGGATGGCCGTCTGTAGTCTTCATCATCAGCTCCACTTTACCAAATGATGATTTCCGAGAGCAAATGCTCAAGTTACTCTAAAAAATATCCAAATCGCTATAGGTTTGCCAATAAAATTTGAGGGTTTCCCTCGATTTCCATGGGATCCTCTCATCAGATTCCAACTTGCTGACAATAGGACCACCTTGGGAGTATACCCTTCAAGTTACTCTAAAAAATATCCAAATCGCTATAGGTTTGCCAAAAAAAGTTGAGGGTTTCCCTCGATTTCCATGGGATCCTCTCATCAGATTTCAACTTGCTGACAATGGGACCACCTTGGGAATATGCCCTTTCAAACAAAAAAATAATTTTCAAAATCGATCCACAAATGACGGAGAAATCGATGAACATACAAAAAAAAAAAAAAAAACATACATAAAGTCGAACATATAACCTCCTCCTTTTTGGAAGTCGGTTAAAAAGGCGAAACTAAACTGAAAACAAAAATGTTGTGTCAGAAGACGCCGGCTTTGGTTTTATGTGTTTTTGTATATTGCCAAATTGCCATAGATATCATGGATAAATTGTTGTACATACATGTAAAAAAGCTTCTCTAATGCATAACGGTTAAAAATATATATATATTTTGAAGTCTACAATTACAGTTAAAAATATAATTTTGTAGACAACAAAAATTATTAAATCTACACAATTGGCTAATCAAATGCTAGCTAATTTTTTATTTGTAAATCCAATTTGCAATGGTAATCAATACTTGTTAGGTATATCCAAATGAAAAAATCTTTGCTTTGCAGTGATAATATTATACTCCAAATCATCATGTAACAGTCCCATTTAAACTGGGTGACTGCCCAGCATAATGGGTCCTGGACTCTGGAGAAAGCTTGTGGCCTGCCAGCCAGACAATTTATCGGCCGGAAGCCAGAAAAACTACAAGATGGTAGAATTTAAATAGTAACAATATTGCCAAATTATTATTTATTTATTTATTTTGTAGTACACATATGTATACAGGTTGAAATTGAATACATGCGACAAATCGAAATGGCAGATTGTACTCATCATTATGAACAACTTTTACTATGGGACCCAACCTGAAATCGAGAAAAAAAAAACAGCTGCTCCCTACATTTTGACGAGTTAATGAGAACATAAATGTAGGAAACAGCAGTTTTTTTTTTCGCGATTTCAGGTTTGGTCCCATAGTAAAAGTTGTTCATAATGATGAGTACAATCTCCCATTTCGATTTGTCGCATGTTTTCAATTTCATCCTGTATAGGATTTCTTTCCTTCTTCCATATTTTCTATTTGCAAATTAAGTGGCTTAGCATAAACATAACATAATCAGACTACAATGTTTCCATTGCTGGGAGACAGGCCTTCTCTCTGTACCACACCATGTGGATACAGAGTGAAGTGTGGGTTATTGGATGAAACATATCTTCGATTTTTTTTGTTCTAGGAAATGCCACGTTCCTTCGTGTTCATGAAAAATATTTTCTCTCATATCTATCAGTCTTACCCAAGTTCATGATTGATGACCAAGATGAGTCCAGGGCCTGGGTCTCTCTGGACAGCGTGCAAGGAGATGTTCTGGTACAGCAGGGTCACTGTGGGCGACGGGCCTCCCTGTCTGCCTATACCTCCACCCCATACTACATTACTGGAAGAAACATTCATTTTTTTAAACCTGTCTGGAAAACGTGAAATACTGCAGACAAGGCTTTATAAAAGCCTACAAAAAGGTGGTAAGCAGATGAGATCCTATACATGTGGTCTAATAAAAGTAATAATTTATTTTATTACAAAAATGATTTATAGCTGGTGTGTCAGTTATGGAGTAGACACAATTTTCTAGTACTATTTTGTTTTAGTGTTTATAGTCAAACCATCTTGTGCCTGCGGCTTTGCCAGCATGGATGACAGAAATTATCCCACAGGAACATGCTACCATGATAATAAGTAGCCTATGTCCTTGCCAAGGCTGCCATCTATCTCTTTGCCTTTTATAGCAATTTCTTCAGTGTTTTAGCCATGAAAGGTAACATACAGACTTACATTTGAAATTATATTGGTATAGATTCAATTCAGCAGTCAGGTCCTGTCAGAAAATGCATATTTCTGATTTGAATCCCGCTCATAATTTAAATATCAGACAATTTTATCCTACTTACTAAGCTCTAAGGTGACCCGCCCTATAACAATTTTGAGTATGTACAACAACTTGATTACAATGCTTGTGATATTTGATGAGATTTGTTTTTGTTATATTCAGCTGATCACGAAGAAAATAGTAAGTAAACATTTAGCTTCCAAAATACATTTTTTCTAATCCAGCAATAAATGATTTAGAGAAATAAGTATTGTCATACTTTAAGGACTTCTTTCAACCAGATTTTATTAAAATTAATATTAACAGAAAAACCACGTTATCTTTTGTTCTCTTTGTTATTCTGACGAGGAAAATAATATGCGTGAACCTTCATGAAAACGTGCCCTGCGCAAATTAAGTGACAAAACAAAAACATTGAATTTTCAGCCATTATGCACAAGAATTATGTTTTTAACTTACTGCTCTGTGATGTACAAAGTAGCTGTCCCCAAATCCACGTCGTTATTAACTATTAGCTGCACCGAAGGCAACTGCATTAAAATTCCCTCGGCCGGTACCGAAAATGTTGATGATACAACAACCATTTTGGCAATTAAACAAATAAAACACTTAGATTACTCAATAACCACGCAATACGTGAATTTAACGCGTCCTATAAGTATTTTAGCACATGAGCTGCGACAAAAAATCTAATAACAAAATAAATTCACACGAAACGAAACACGCTTCGGCAAAGAATAAATGCGTTTTGTGATTGGCCATTATGGTGAAACAAAAATTAAAACGTTATTGTTAAGACTTTAGTCAAAGCATTAATTTTAAAATAAGCTTATTTCCTTAACATTTTATATTATTGATGGAATTAAAACAATGACTACCGTGATTTCCATGAAATCGTACAATTAATAATAAGTAACAGGAAACCCGTAGTGGCATAATTAAACGTAACATGACCATCAAAATAATGTTACCTGGCGATAAAACCCGCAACGACGTAGCAGTAATTTTAAGTCACCGGAATATATTCATATTATTAGCATCCACTGCAATCTACAAAGGAACGATTTCTAATCATTTTACAAACAAGATGGTTCAACTATAGTTTTTAATATTATGATTTTCAGTTGCTTGTAACGTTCATGATAAAAATGTATTTTTTATTATGTCAATGATATGGTAATATTGAAAAATAATGTCTAAATTCTACCATGTCAATAAAATCTCAAAATCGTAAATATGGTGATCGATCAATAAAATAAAAAAATTTCAGTAGCAATCCGTGCAGTTCAATGAAACCTGGCGGAATTTTACTGAAAATGGAACAATCTATTAGTGTACTATGTGAAAACAGCGATGAACAAAGCAACAGTGCTTATTTTAGGTCTGAAACCGATGTAAGTCAGTTTTAATTTTCTATAGTCACATAAATTTCTACCGTTTTCTGACTAGAATCTAGTAAACTTACGGTCACAGGGTCATCTTACCATATATTTGTTATTAAGTATGGCATTTGTAACGGTACATAGTAAGACATTTTTATTTTACTATTTTTTGTGCTACTAATGTTTTCTTTTCAGCCTTTGGAAGAATTTGGAGCTGAAGCCGCTTTAGCTAATAAACCAAGATTCTATAGAATGAACAGTATCGTGTTTGCTGAGCCTTTGAAACCCACTTCAAATGAAGAAGACTCATCAAAAGGTAATTTTTATTTTGTCTAAGTTCCTAGTAAGATATCTTTTTGAGGCTGACTATACTTATTTAAAGTCCTAAAATTTTTTCTCTGTTATAGACCATGAAGACAAAGATGAAGTAAGAATCCTTGACAGTGTAACAGTCTATAAGGAAACTGGCAAGAAATATAAAAAGTATCAGTTCAATATTGAAGAGAGTGCTCCAACAAAATGTCCTCAGGTAAATATTTTTTATAATATTATAACACATTTGTTGAATAAAGGTACCCACAACACACAATTATTGAATTATATTTTCTCAGAGCTGTCTTTTGTAACTTGTGATGTTTAAAAGTGCTATCTGTCTGTCAGCCTGCATAATCAGCCTATTGTGTTCCCACTGCTGGGGTACAAGCTTCTCTATGAGAGGGAGTGGATCATAATCGCACGGGCCCAGTGGGGGTCATTAGATGTCTCATTTCTTCGAATTTTTGTTTTAGGATTTCTTACACAATGTTTTCCTTCACCGTTTTGAGAGCAGTGGGAATGAAATAATTTACACAAATTAATGCTCCTGGTTGACTTCGAACCTACGACTAGTAAGTCGCGGCCGATACCATTGCTCCCACTGCTGCTCTGCTTTCTAATACATATGAACAAAAAAACACCACTGAACTATGAAACATTTGTTCCAGCTACACTGCCTCCGTACATTCCCAACAAAACAACTCCTCACAGCCCACATACGTAGAATACACTGTGCAGACCGCAAGAGATACATCTGTGATCAATGTGGCCGCGGCTTCCCTGAACCTCACATACTGAGACGACACGCTGACACACACAGTGGGGAAACTGTGGAATGTCCTGTTTGTAGTGTGAAGTTGAGCAAGAGCACCAGGTTGGTAGTAGAGTATTTGATGTTTCTGAAAGCTTTGTAAACACGTTGACTGCCAGGCAACAGACACAATAGAAAATCTATTGTTGGCAGGCAATGCCTTAAGCCAAGCTATGTACGGGCGATAAGACCACCCATTTTGTCAACTATATATTTTGTGAACTATACACCATGTTCCGCATACCTCTATAAGTATTCTATCTACTGGCAGCACATCTATAGTCTGTTCCATAAGTATCTTACGTCATCGTTACATTTCATGTTACATTCGCATTATGTATATGTCGCAACCAACTGGTTAAATTAGCCGTTCAGTTAACTGCCTAGCCTTTCAACTAAACGGCGGCCGTTCAACTAACGGCCTGAATTATATTCAATTACAGTTTAGGTTGGAAGTCTGCAACCAATCACGCGCGAGCCGAATTGGTTGCAGTAATTAAGGCATTGCACCCCGACCAAGTGGATTAGGTTAGGTTAGAACTGTGATCAACCGCGTTCGAGCCGAGGGAGGAAGCGAGGCGAACACTACTTCTAAAGGCCAGGCAGTTAACTGAACGGCTAATTTAACCAGTTGGCTGCGACATATACACACCTAACACATCATTTACAGATTTTTCAGAAAAGTACTAATGCTCATCGGAAATCATCGTGTATCTTCGGAAATACTTGCAAACGCGCGATTTACGATCGCGAACAATATTTTGATCAAATACAACCTGTTACCCTGGTTACTCTGGTGCTTTCGCCTTACCTGTATCTCTTTGTCCCCAGCCTATCCACCCATCTTCGTTCTCACTCCAACCAACGCCCTCATGAATGCCTTGTCTGCCATAAAAAATTCGGCAGAGCCTCAATAATGGCGACACACGTCAAGTTTGTGCACAGAGAAGGACTGTTGGAATGTGATGACGATGAGTGTGATAAAAGGTATGTGTACTCCTTTATCTTCAGTGTTAACAAGCATAGACAGACACTCACATAACACTCGCGAGATCTGTCTTAGGTAGACACTCATATGATCTCCGCCAATCACCTTCGTTCTACTCTAACCAACGTCCTCATGAGTGCGATGTCTGCAAGAAGAAATTCTCCGGAACCTCAAGCATGGCTACAAATGTCATATTTGTGCACAGAAAGGGACTGTTGGAAAAGTAATGAATCTGGTATGTCTACTCCTTTATTTTCAACGAACTGATGTAGTAACAGTGTGGACAGCCACTCATATAAACTCGGAAACTCACGTACCCAGAGACAGTAACGTGACCACAAAAACTCGTGAGATCACAGACACTTACATGACCACATACACTCATGTGACCACATACACTCACGTGTCCACATACACTCATGTGACCACATACACTCACGTGTCCACATACACTCATGTGACCACATACACTCACGTGTCCACATACACTCATGTGACCACATACACTCACGTGACCACATATATCACGTGACCACAGACACTCACGTGATGTCAAACACTCACTCACGAGATCACTACCTGTGACAGACATTCACACGATCAAAGACACACCTATTCTCGTAATTTAAAACGTTCAAAATCTAGTCGCAGTCTCATCTCGGCCACAAACAAATGTCAAAAACTTGTCAAAATGTAGGGAAATCAGAAGAATTTTTTGACGGATTGAGACTGAGATCAGACTGTGAACGTTCTTCAAATTACGAGAATTGCCCCCCAGATCTCAGGTAACACTCACGTAGGTTATAATGTCAGGTAGTCTGGCCTGCCATTCGTAGGCCGTATCTTGAAGTAACATTTAGTCTTTATTTCATTAAAATCGATCTACTCCACACAGTCAAAAGGCAACAATTGCACAGTTAAGTTTCTTGTGTTTCGTGTCTTCATAAAATGAAAAATTTATTGATAATTCGCCGACACAGCTTTGATAAATGATATTTCTGTAAGTAGCTTTGTATAAAAACTTTTACAAGTCAATCAAATTTAAAAAAAAAATTGTGACGGTGCCCTCAGGCTACGTACTCACTGACAGCTAGGTGGCTTGCTTAGCGCCTAGATCCTAGCGAGTCACCTTGTGCGTAGCGAAGTGCAACGAACGCTCTAGAATTTTCGCAACCGGCTGCACCTTCACTAGTCGCCTAGCGTGTATCTAATGTTGTTAAGGTGAAAACGCCAGGGTAGCCCGCGAAATTAATTTTTTTTTTACGTTTTTTGCAATTTGCTGGCCAGTACTAAGTTTAACGTTGATTAAAATATGATTCGCGGCCGTAACAAATATGTATTTACAGAATTATAATCATTAAAGTCATCAACACAACTCTCTAAGACCAAGTAATCCTACCGAATGACTATTTCCTGAAATCTTGACATTTTAGGATTACACTAACATATCAAGTTGTATTACTAATTGTAATGATTATAATTCTGTAAATACATATTTGTTACGGCCGCGAATCATATTTTAATCAACGTACAACTTAATACTGACCAGCAAATTGCAAAAAATTTAAGAAAATTTGAATTTCGCTTGCTACCTTAGCGCTTCCCCCTTAAGTCACTAGGCTCTAGGCGCTAAGCAAGCCACTTGTCAGTGCGAACGTAGCCTTAGGGTGCGAATCTTTTTTTGTTGATGTACAGATGTATATTTTTTATGTCGATGTATATAATCATTGACACTCACACCATTTTGTTTGTCGTAGTTTTTCATCTCGGAAACAGTGGAGTCTTCACATGGCGACTCACAGAAAAAAGAAACCTTAATCCCAAGAAACAAAAACTTAAAAGGTAAGTTTAGAACTTAAAACTTTACAAAATAAAGTTGTCAATGTGTTACTTTGGTGCGTGATTAGTAATTACGTAAGAATTTAACCTGAACAGGGTTTATTAATTTGTTTACACTTTCATCAGATAGTTTTGGAACAGACCGTACCTATATTTAAGGAATACAGGCAGCCTACTCTCTTAAGTGGTGATCCAGTGGTAACAGCTCCGACTTACGAGTTTATAGGTCGTGGGTTCGAACCCAGGCAGGCGGTTTATTTTCTGTAAATTATTTTATCAACACTGCTCTCAAAACGGTGAAGGAAAACATCGTGAGAAAATCGGCATGCCCTAGAACCAAAAATTCTAAGACATGTGACATCTACCAACCCGCACTGCCATGGACTCGCGTGGTGGATTCTTCAGAATGAATTCTACTCCCGATTGATTAACTTTTCGGACGGGAGAAAACACTTCGGGAGTAAGGGCGGCTGTCAAATCGTGTCGTCATTCATTCATAGATCGGACCCCGAATAATTCTTATTTCCGAAGGTGACACGGAGTAGGAAACGTTGGTGACTTCGACCGACACTACGGATTTCATGCTTAGAGAGTAGACCCCCAGGTCTGAGGGGCAATTCTCGTAAATTTTTTTTAAGAACGTTCACAGACTGATCTCAGTCTCAATCTGCATGTCAAAAATACCTATAATTTCCCTACGTTTTTGACAAGTTTGTGACATTTGTTTGTCGAAAAGTCATCTCGGTCCAACATTGAGAGTTGAAATTCTAGTGAGCGAAAATATCCCGCCGCGATGTTTTTACGTCCGTGCAAACGTCGGCTAACAGCTGCACGGGTCGATTGAAGATTAAGCTATCCTTGCCGAGGTTCGGTCCTTGGATGGATGACCATCCATTTCATACCGAGACCCCTGCGTACCCCAGAAAGGACGTTAAGCCGTTGGCTCTGGCTGTCATCAGTAGATCTTTGAGAATCGTTACAGGTAGCCAGAAGCGCGAAAGTCTGACAACCAGTCTTACCAAAGGTGTTACCCAGTGACTGGGTTGTGGAGGTCAGATAGGCAGACGCTCCATATAAAATGCTGGTTTTCAGCTTCATCGGGTAAGCAGATTATGATTTAATTTAGCTTATAAAAGTCAAAAGTCCTTAGTCGAAAAGGCCATCGTAGCAGTCTACCTAATTAACCCTAGATAGACTGATACGATGGCCTGTTCAACACTACATAGGCTGGCCAGAATTCCCACAGTATTCTAAAACGTGGTTGAACAATAGTCTCGGCTCAAGTTTAAAACAAAGAGTTAAGTTCAGCATTCAGTCTTATCAAAATATGCGACTGGACAACAGTGCACTATGGCGAATGCTATAGTTCTATCAGGACCTCCCCAACTCAACGATTCGGCTTATGTCCGTTACGTTTATTGCCTTTATTGAACTAAATGATTTAGCTTTTAGTAGTGTTATCTATACTAACAATAAAGCTAAAGAGTTTGTTTCTTTGAACCCGCTAATCTCTTACTAGTCATTAAATTATTTTTTTCTGCATTTTGATAGTTCAACTCTTGAGGAAGGCTAGGCTATAGCCTTATTATGTTATATTAATATCACGCTAGGACCACTAGAGGCTGAGTAAAAAGAAAAATGTCAGAAAGAACGCTCAGCCTGCTGAAGTATCGGCCGAAATTACGGGAGTTTCCTACACCGTTTCACTTATGGACTTAAGATTAGTTCGGGGCCTAAATGAATAATAATACGATTTGACAGATGTCCCTACTCCCGATTTTATAATTAGACACTCCTTTTGACGGATTAACTCATTTAGGGCGGGATCTTCGTTGACGGACTCGAGGTTAGACCCCTAGACAATTACTCGTAAAAGAATTAATGTTAATGTCAAATACTGGTGAAAGTTACAGTTTTTTATGACGGCCGTTATGATAAAACGGAACCCGGTTTATAGGCGTCTTGTGTATCATGTTTCATGATTATAAAAATTACATAATGCCTATTGACATAAACAAATAAAGTCAATCTCTCCATATCTGCCCATGACCATGATCGCCTAAATATGTCAAAACGTCGATATGGAAAATTCTCTTATCTTTAAATTATTTAATTAATTAATGTCAAGTTAGAGAGCTCCAGCAAAGAGCAAATCAAGGTTGTTTTTGGAGGAGCATCATTGTTTTCTTTGTACCCATCACTACAGACTGTTGTGGTCATCTTGCACCACAAAATATCCCAGTAGAAGTTGTCTAATGAATGACCAGAGGTATTCAGTCATTTCAATTACACCTTACTTAATTGAAATAACTGAAAAAATCATCAATACAACCCTCTATAATCCTATTGATTCATATTTCATGTAATAGTCAGTCGTTAGGTTTCTAAGAACTTAGAGGGTTGTATTGATGATTTTAATTATTTTAATACATACTTCTTAGGCTCGCGAATCATATTTTAATCAATATTCAACGTGACCTGCAAATTGCAAAAAATTTAAGAAAATATTAATTTCGCGGGCTACCTAGCGCATCTCCCATAAGGGGTCATGTTATTGTACTCATCATCATGAACTACTTTAACCAGTGGGATGGGATGGGACCAAATCCAAAAACGCGAAAAATCAAACTGCTGTAAGTGCCTATGTATGTTAAGTGTCGTCGAGGCCGGCCCAGAAACAGATGGCGAGATGACCAGGACGCGTACTGCGAGGGCTGGTCCGAGGTGGTGCGGGGAAAGAATTCCTGGAAGGATTTGGAGGAGGCCTTTGCCCAGCAGTGGGACAGAAGAGGCTAACAAAAAAAACCGTGTTAGTCCCACACGTACCTACAGTTAGACAAACAGACACAACAGTTGGCTAATTGTATATTTTTTATGTTATGAATATTTATTTTATAGGTACACACGGCTACACATCAAGCTATACATTTCCAGTTTAAGCTGATCTCGCATTGTATAAGTTTTTCGTGCAATCAGAAGTCAGCTTATACTGGTTATGTATAGCTTGATGTGTAGCCGTGTGTACAAGGTCGCCGCGCCGGTCTGGGAAGCGTTCTTCCATATTTCATGCAGAAATATTTAAAGTTGTTTGGAAAATAACGAAGTCTCTCCACAAAAAAGTAAATCCCCAATTTTTGGAGCCATTAAGTATTGAGCATTTTGACAGTGGACGACGCCGTATGTATGTCGCAAATGGATTGTAGAATCCGCTGTTTTACAAAACAGCTCCGTTAAGTAAAACAACTGAACAATGTTCAGCTAGATTGTCATTGCGCTACGTTTTACAAAACTGCTACCGACGTTTGGACGTAATGCAGATTGGCTTATCTGCAGTCGCAATGAGCGTCTTTCATATAAAACTCTAATAATTATTGTCCTTAAAATCACTGTTTTCAGAGTTAAGGTCATTTTTACTCGTATTACTCGTTTTATTTATTTTTATTTCGGACGCCATTGTTGTCGCTACGACACACAGAGCCACGACTCACGCACGAGCGAAAAAATTTAGAACTAAAATCTAAAATCTGACGTTCAATTTCACGCTGTCTTACAAAACCGCTAATCGTTGACCCGCTGCATTCATAAATGCAAAACATTTATGCAATTCTGCGTGTTCAAGTTAAGTAATTATGGAAAATCGCTGAACGTTGTTCAGTTGTTTTCCATAACGGAGCTGATTTGTAAAACCACTAGCGGTTTTGTAAATCAAATCATTTATTTATTTTAGGTTTATTAGCGATGAGATAATTGAAAACAGGCACCTAAGTAGTTTACTCTCCGGTACTATACCGGCGGGGTAAATGCGTAACACACTATCAATAGCAATAGCTTTAATTTTGACAGTTCAACAAGATACATTGCGTTATTTACGTTGTTGAGCAAACAAATTTTTCGAACATAATAGCAATGGATTAGCAATAGATATCCTTCAAAATTATTCAGACTGATTAATAGTGTACGCAATTATGGTGCTGGTAGTTGATTACCAGTTTTAATGTGTCACTATTTCAACCAATTGTTTGAAAAAAACTTTATTTAAAAATTAAATACCGACTTCAAAAAAAAAAACGTTACAAAGTGAAAAATAACTTTAATTTCGGATGTCGGTGTCTAGTCGTTGGTTCTGCATTTTCGTTCATTGTCACTCACCATACGCATTGTGACGAGCATAGATTGCTTAGCAACCTTATTAAAGTAATTGAATCGCAACCCGTGAAATATTTACCATTGAGTAGTTCCGAAGGCCATCTGTGGTCTTCATCATCAGCTCCACTTTACCAAATGATGATATCCGAGAGAAATGCTCAAGTTACTTCAAAAAAATACCCAAATAGCTATATGTTTGGCTATAAAATTTGAGGGTTTCCCACGATTTCCATGGGATCCTCTCATCAGATTCCAACTTGATGACAATGGGACCACCATGAGAGCATACCCTTTCAATTTTTTTTTTTTTCAAATCGGTACAATTGACGGAGAAATCGGTGAACACACTTCATTAATAAATACCTAAACCTATGGAGTATAGGTACACCTACTGTAGTATTTTGGAGATCATGCGATTTTGTATCGATTTCTGGAACATATAGGTTGGCAGTGACATCGGCGCTCAACATAGATTCATACAATCATGATTCTGAAACCCTACGCGATGTACCGTTGGTTATTAAAAAAAAAAAATGCGCGTCGATGCCCTGACACCCTGTATAATTTTTGTTAAATTGATGAAAAAAAAAATATCTTTATCCAAAAAAATACATAAGTACCCTCGTTTGGTTTCATTATACAGGCTGTTTAAAATAAATTATTCAGACTCACTAAAACTAGCCATATTATTTTATATTCCATAATACAATAATTCAAAAAGAAAAAAGATATTAGGTATGTATTTATTACATAATTTGATTTTTTTTTCACTTCGTCTTTATTTAAACTTAAACCTAGTAGAGTTTTTGTTTTAGAAAACTAGATCAAAATTAAACGCTTGTGTTTTATCATTTATTTTGGTCATATTATCGGTCATCATATTATAGGTCGTAAGTGGTTACACTTCCGTTAGGAAAGGGCCTCTCATTGGGAAATTGTCACTGAATGCGCAGTGCGCATAAATACCCGACGCAAATTCTACTTAGTCTTTGACATTTCGTTACGTAGTTTTTTTTTATATAGCGTTGTGTTTTTTTTCTGGTCTTAATTAGGATTATTTTTAATAAAGATATTTTTTGTAGATTTCTGATGGTTTATAATAATAACACGGTAAGAAATCCTGATTATTCTTGACCAAATTAAAAAACCGGCTTACAAAACAAACTTTTTTTAGTATATTAATTTTTAGTACATCTACTTTTAGTTTCACTCAGATTTGTCTGACAAAAATAATTATAATAATAAATACTTATTTCTAGTTAATAACAACTACAATAAAAACTTCGTTAATAATACTTATAAATGTAATTTGACGCAGTTACGATTTATTCAGATTTCAGATCGTCCGTCCGCTTTGGCGCATTTTGCTCTTGTTCATTGCATCGTATACGTACCATACTTATTAATGAGCTAAATATACTTATTTCTATTGTTTACCACTCATATTTTTGTCGGCGTATTACCCAGTAATTTGGTTGTGGGGGCAGACAGATTGTCGCTCTATGTAAAATACTGGTATTCAGCTGCATCTGGTTAGACGGGAAGCCATTCCTAATGTAGAAGCGGAATGGCTAGGCACATTGATTTTGTCAGCATATTGGAAAGAATGGATGATGAGATATATTTTCGTTTAATGACGCATTTGGAGCCCTTTGGTTTTCTTTCCTTAGGTTTTTATTGTTTTATTAATTTTAATTGATAGACAATAGACATTTATATATAAATGGGTTTCTCCCATTTCTTAACAAAGTGTATCCGACATCCGTGACTAATATACCCAGGCTTCTGTACGTAGGTTTGTCCTGTTCGAATGAAACCAAAAAAGTTGTATAAGACTTGACAAACAATTCTTCATCTGATTGACTTTATTAGGATATTCTGTCAAACTAGCTAAGTAAATAACACAAAAATATAACAAAAAAAAAATAAGTTTGCCTACGTCAGAACACCTCAAATGAATAATAAAGATAATAAAAAAAAAAATGAACAGCGGTATCCACCTACTACAGATACGCACCGCGGCTAAACTTACGTAACGAGGCGAGCTGACTTCTAACTCAATTGTACACCCGGCATTTTGTATCATATCTACATATTTACCAACTTTGATACGTAGCTAAGTAATAAGATATTTAATTTATTACGCTGTAATTCTGCACCCAAAAATTCAACGATTATACTGCGTATAAACTCCACGTTTTTGCTCAATGTAGTATAAAACGGTAAGGATACGTTTGCATGCATCTTATTTATTTATTAGCGCGAGGAAGGCGATATCGCAAACGGCCTCATAGCGCTCCGCTCACACCTATTTTGTTTCCCCGCCGTCTGGCCGCCATGTTGGCCGATGCGCCGCGCTGCCGTCCGCACAAACCCGCCAGTTTCACGCGGGCATTGAGAGGCGCATACCGCTCACGTATACTTGCCGCACAAAAGATCCGCACGCGATCCAAACTAACGTAACCGCGCGCCGCGCACCAACTCGCTCCATAGTTTTAGACATGGTCAGGACGAAGGACCCGGACGGGATCAAGAGTAGCTTGATCATATCTGAGGTGAAGAAGAGGCCTTGCTTGTTTGACACCAACGATCCAAACTACGGGGACCGGGCAGAGAAGGCGCGATGCTGGGAGGAAGTTTGTGACTGCGTCGTGCCCGGCTGGGTTGCGCTCGGGCCGCCTGAGAAGTTTGCGGCCGGTATGTTGAGTGACGTTTTTATAAACCGTCCGATTCGCGGATGTGGGCCTCGCCGTCGGCGTGCGGGCCGCACTCACGATCACGGAAACCGGTCGCGTTGTAATTGTCGCGTTCAAGTTGCGTGCTCTTTGTTCGAACGTTCGGATGCTTTCGAAATGTACCTAGTTCGAATAACGTTCCAATAAAAAAGGCACGTGGTGTCTCTGACATTTAATATTTAAAATAAAAAATTATAGGAACGTCATTTTGTTGCGGATTTCTTTTTCTTACGCTACTTTTTTCAGCTCTTAGGGTCAACTGGATTTTGGCAAAAACAAGACGAATGGTTTTGAATGTTTTCAGCCTTCACTATTTCCGATAGTGCATACTCAAACGTATGCCTAGGAAGTATTCGATGCGTCATTTCAGATAATGCCTCCACATTATACTTAGGTGATAAAATAATTTTACAGTATTTTATCATGCGGACATAGGTTCTTACTTTATTTTTTACATAATTCCATTGAATTAATAAATTATACTAAACATGTACTTAAATGACTATGAAACTACAAACACTAAAAATTTGTCAGCACAATTAAAACTTATTCTAAAATCACCATATAATATACAGAAATGAATATTAAATCAAAATCAAAAGTCATTTATTCAAACTAGGCTGAGAATCAGCACTTTTCGAACGTCAAAATTACAAAAGACAGTCCCCCAAAACGCCCGCCCTTCACCACTTCCTAGTGCTTTCGCTGGGGAGAAGAAGTGGCGCAACAAACTCCCCAGCAGCACAGCTGTCTGTTCAGTTATAAAAGACTCGACTGTATACGTACAAAACAAGAACTGCAAAGTATCTAATTAACATTACAGGACACAGAACATTAAATTAAATTATTTGCCATTAAATTACTGGAGCACCTAAAACAGAACTGAAGCTGAATTTTCCGCTTGCCAGGTGGGGTTGCAACCTAAAGGAGGTGCATAGTGCGCTCCCGCCACCGAAACTACAAGTATTACTATTAAAAGCTCAGAGAATAGACAATTTAAATGACAAAAATATTTTTGAATATGGAGTATCAAAGTCCGCACATTGTGGCTTGATGAAAATATTTCTATAAAATGGCGTCATCGGCATCGTATGAACGGCTAATATAAATCACGTGCAGTTTTAAGCATACAGTGCAAACGTTTGTATTTCCTCATTTTTAATTAAAATGTTAATAAGTATAATGTTTCGACATTTTTAGTGATTTATTTTTTAATACCTTTCTGAAGTATTTTAAAACGATTTTTAAAAATAGAAAACACAAAAAATCCCATTTTAAGAAAACAGACTTGTTTATTATATTGTTTTGCTTTATAATTAGGTAGGTACTTAACAATTTATCTAATTCTTTTAAGTTTTATGTACTGAATTAATTTAGAGCGTTACGTACTTGTAATTAGCGAAAAGCATTTAAAATTTAAATCGACTCCGTCCAAGGTTGCGTGTTAGAACAAAAATCGTCTATTTTTGTTTGGCCATCGCTACTAGACGACATGAGTTTTATCAATTGTGTTTTAGGTACTTATAAATACTCAGCATTAGATACATTTATGAAAATAAGAAAAACAAAAAATTGCTCTACAAAAAGGACTAAATTGTATTTTGATTATGACATTTGCATTGAGTTAAGTACTTATTTTCAAAAAAATATTCTAAAGCAAAAATACCAAATAATAAAAAAAACACTCTGTATATCAAGTCTCTTCGGCCACGTAGACGTCAATAAAAAAAATGGGTGATATATGTGTTAATTTTTAAAATATATTAGACAAGACAATTTAATTTTATTGGATCCACGTAACATCAAAAAAGTAAAAAGAAAAATAAACTTAGAATATTCTGTATTTATTTATGGTAAACAGTAAGCTTAAACTATTGAAACTGTCGACAAACGCAATGCACCAAACAAATCTGTATAGTGGTACCGCTATGTACAGAGTGGAAATACAAGTAGGGAATATAAAAAAGGATTGGATAAAGGTAGGTATGTACCATCGTTGCCGGTCTGTTTTTAAAAATACATATAATAACCAAACTATTCGGTCTTAAAACTTTTTGCTCACCTGTTGCATATTTTTATCTCCAGAAGTATTTTCAAAACAGTCTAGATCCATTTTAGCCTTGTCTTTTAAAAATAAGCTGCGTCTTAATAAATTATCTGCGTTTGCAGACATTTTATTAACATGGGAAATTCCGCTGTTACGTTTTAAAATTGTACTGAATTTAAGGTCTTTGTAAACATAATATTTATTGAGCAATTTTTTTACCTACTTCCTTTTCTTAAAGCTTTAGGTATCTTAAGTAATCATTTATGTCATTCTATTTCTCACCTAAATATTATTTTTTAAATGAAATTCAATTATCTTATTTTTAGTCCGTTTGCTTGCCTCCGCAAATCTACATATTACTACATACCTATATTGCGGTACTTAGTGAGTTTGTATGTAGAGGGTAATTTTCGGAACTAGATAGGTACTGATCCGATTGCGAAAACTATTTCACTAATTGGAAGCTACAGTATTGTCGAGTGTAATAGGATATCATCATCATATTATTATTATTTATGGATATATTTTATGTAAGTACCTATGTTAAAACAAAAAGATTCACGCGGACAATGTCTCGGGCAAGACTTAGTCCGCAATTCATTGTTAAAAAGTTTAGTTAGAAAGTGTTTTCTCGTTTTAAAATAATATTTCTTTAAAAAACGCATGCAATCTCGCAATATTAGGTATATCCTCCATGTTATAGCGATTACGTGCGTTCTATTATTTGTGCAGCTCAACCTCAGTCACCGCTGTTATTCTTTGTAGCACAATTTGCTCATAACCTCAATAACTAATAAAACGATTCACATTACACAATTGCAATATTAAAGCAGTGTTTCAACTGTTCGTATCAATTCGCTGATACTACGTTTCTATATTGAACGCCACAATTAATTTATTAAAACAAAACACAACACGGTTAGCAGATAAATAACATGTTTATTGACTAGCAAGATTTATTTAAATCTTTGTTTGTGGGCTTGTGGCGTGCATTCACGCATTTATTGTTATAATTTTAAATTACCATTGAATATTCCGCTTTTTTTAGTAACTCCACCTGTCAATATACTATCTCTTTCGTAATAATAAAACCTATTTTTCTTTAAGCTACAAAAAAAAACTAACTCGACAGTCGAGTCTACGAAGACGTGTCAACTGAGCCTGCTAATATCTACCTCTATTTAAACGTTACCGCTATTATGTTCACAGTACATTACATCTTTAGAAGCAGCTGCTAAAAAAAAACTGGTAACGACAAAGCAATGTATATCGTTAACAATGAACATGGTACGGACAGAATTATCGTGAAATAATGCAGTGGTAAAAACGGTGCGGTGTTCGCTCGTGACGTGACTCAATCCACGCAAGGGGCCGGCCCGCACACCCGTTTATTCATAACCAGCCAGTAACACACGGACTAGTGCTGATAAAATCCATTGCCGGGCAAACAAGACGTTCGTTAGATATACAAGTAATGCTAGCGCGTGATGTAACGCGCACATATGGAAATGTGCATGACTGTTGATTCGCTTATCGTTGAGAACTCTCGGTCGTCTCGTTTTAAAAGGAGTCTCAAATCAAATCGTTATGAAATTAACTATTATTCCTATATTAAATACCGTTTAACTATTTATCTACAGCATTAAAAGAAAAAAGAAGTACTTAGTTGTAGAATTTTTACAAATCGAATTACAATACCGAATATAACGAGATTACGCGTTGGTATGACATTGAAACAAAATGGCGACGCAGTAATCTGTTTTTATTTTTGTGTTTTCAAACCGGTCCATTATCTTTATTTCGATTAATTGTACATTTTTATTAGTAACATAAAATCGCGGCTGTTTCTCCGAAGGGTTAGGTTGAGGTGCAAGTATGGTACACCCACACTTAGCCAGTAATGAATAGGGGCGAGCCTATTGCCATCATCATCAGGCACAAATCCAGATTCTGGGCTACTGAGAAATTCCTGATAAAAAGTCATATTTTTTATTAGTAAACAATTTTAATTTAGGTACCTAGACCTACGTCGATTAGGATAAGTTAGCGTTATCAAGTTTTTTTTCTTTGTACTTTATTGACAGGGAGAAAAGTAGATGTTTACATAAGTCATTTCAAAAATCCGGATGACTGCTTCGGAAATTCCGTTTTGGAAGAAAACATGCAAAAGGAAATCTCGTCCATAATATCCCAGACAAAAAGGATTATTTTCCTCGACCTAAATTATTTAATAGCGATCGATTTATGATTTTCTTTTGGTTAGTAGCTCAGTAATTAAAGTAACAAAACTATTTTTAAATGAAAAAAAAACGGATTATAAAGAAACAACATTTATTAAATTTCTTTTAGGTAAGTACTTATTATTTAAAAAAAACATCACATTCATTCCCTATTTTATTTTAATATTTTTAATTTTTAACGCTATTCTTTACTTACAATAACCTCATTTTTTTGAAGTCGGTAAAAAACAGCGAGTGCGTCCATGATTATAGTAGTTGGAAGTTGGAAGCTTGGAAGCAGGTGCAGGTGACGTAATCAACTCGCACGCAGTCGCACGTTGACAGCGCGTTGTTTTATATTAACAACTTTTAGCTATTAAGATATTGAACTTGATTGACGACTTTTTTTTAACGTAGATACATAATTGATTTACAAAAAATTACGCCTGTTATTTTTAACAATGAATGCGGTTTTTGTGGTATGAGCCATTTATTGAGATGTTTTATTTAATTTTAGAAACAAAACTATTATTACCCACCTTTATGGTATTGAATATTGATATTGGCTGTTATCAAGTAAAGCGTTGATTACCATTTTTTTAATTCAAATTAAAATTCAATTTTTTATTTCAGACCAGTGGATCCATATAGTGTTAGTATGAACTTATCCTATGTTAGTAAATAACAAATAATAATTACTTAAAAATACACTAATTGGCTACATGAACATGTGCACGCACATGTCTGCCAGCCCAGAGTCTTATAAAAGGTCCGTCAACCTTGTCCGCCAGTGTAGCTAAAATACTGTTAGGGCTACCCCGAAATCGCCGCAACATCGATGCACACCGTTTGCGCATGATGGCATGAAAGTCATCTATTCGCGCTTCCGCGAACATGCCCGATGCACTGCAAAACCGAGGCAGCCCCAACAATATCCTCAGCGCATTATTATACTGCACGCGCAGAGCGTTGTAAGCCTTCTGCATATATTTTTTATTGCATATATTTTTGGTAAAAAGTTAAAGCAGCATAGCGCATTTTGTCTACAAGATTCGTGTGCAATTTTCGTTTTTCTTTAACTTTTCCATCATGGAAAAAACTTTGCACTATAATGCGGATTTGCTTCTTGGCCGACCAC
This sequence comes from Gortyna flavago, assembly GCA_963669345.1. Classification (NCBI taxonomy): domain Eukaryota; kingdom Metazoa; phylum Arthropoda; class Insecta; order Lepidoptera; family Noctuidae; genus Gortyna; species Gortyna flavago. Next base: position 9,880,213 of record OY770150.1, on the reverse strand, counting down.
GTACACACAGTATGAGTCAGGTTGTAAACTTACGTTTCTTGGTATGCTTACTCACCGTAAGCTCTTAGCGACATAGGCATGGCCCACCGATATTAACTAAAAACTATGTAACGTTGTTTTTCTAATCAATCAACTTGATGATAGAACTAGTTTGATAAGAGGTAGTAAAAATATTTTTATGAAAATATTTTTTTTTTACAGTAGCATATAAAGATCATGAACAATTCGAAAGATTACTCTTAAGAGCAAACTAGTCGCGAGCTCGAACTCACTGGTGGTCATGGCTAAAAATGTGTCTGACAGTGCTAGTTTCAGTGATGAGCAGTTAGACGCTAGCCTACATGCAAAACGTCAGTTCTCACGCACAGAAACACCGTTCTGAACTGATAGGCGCGTAAAAAAATTCGAAAAGTGCTTTGGAAAATCGAGTTTTATGAAAAAACCACTGCATAAATCAATTATAAAAAAAAGTTTATTGAGCTCTTCGATAAGTGAGCTTTGTCGGTACGGTTTTGGTTTTGAAGATTTTACAGTTCTTTTATTACTTATTTACACCCAAAGTTACGTTAAAAATAGCAAGAAAAAGGATTCTTTGTTGGCTCATAACTTTTTAATGGCTTTTTATTTTACTAAGTATTCTGTTTCCGTACAGACACAATTAATAAGAAGTCAAAACGATATCATGTTTAACTTTGGATGCACAATCTCAAACAGTTGAGTAATACTCTCCCGAAATTTGTATGGAAAAAGTATCGACTAGTGGCGCCTTAAAAATAAGTAGATTTAAATTATTTACCATTTAGTAAATTTTCAATTAAATATTATTATTAAACATCAATAGGTATTATTTTTATATACCTACTAATCATCAGTTTCCTTTTCTCCTAACTAATAATTTATTGAAAGAAATTAGCGTTCCATTTCGCCGAGACACCATCCACTTTACATTCAACGTTGTAAAGATTTTTTAAAGCAAATCATTGCGACCCAATTTGTGGCAATATGGTACAGTACAACCTTCGATTTATACTCACGTGATCACGTCCGCACTCTGCCGCTGCGCTGCTACAATGTTTTTGTCGGTCTAATGTAGAGAGAAATATTAAGATAGGTCTAGTTATTAGGAAAATTGATTTAAAAAGTTATAGGAAATAAAAATATTAATATAAACAAAAACTTTCGATTTATACTTACGTTCGCACTATGTTGCGTAACGTAGGGAAAAGGCATTACGAAAAAATATTTAAAAAGGTAAAATAAATGAAAATATTAAAATACTTACATAAATAAGCAGTAACAAAAATGTAAATACTACTGAACGAATAATACCTACTCAAGGTTGAAAAAAATAATTTAATGAAATAATATGGATTGGTGGACAAAAATATTAATCATTTTTGTGTGACCCTTTTTTGTGGTTATCTTTTTAATGTTCATTTAAAGTTCAAAAACTAAAAAAAAATTTTTCACATAGACCAATATTAATTTTAAAAGAAATATAAACTATAAGACAGAAAACAACAAAAGTTCACACCATCACTGCCTAGTCTTTTTCCAACTACTTATTTTGGTGTTGGCTTCCAGTCTAACTAACCGGATGCAGCTGAATACCAGTAAGTAGATATTTTTTTACATGGAGTGACTGCCTTCTGACTTTCACAACCCAGTTACTGGGTAACACATAAAAAGTCAACACAGCGAATAAAAAAATATCTTGTTTTTTTTTTTTAATTCTCTCTCTCTTGAAACTTAAGTAAAACATGGCCGAAACATTGTCGCGTCGCGGCTACTTGCACTTGTCTTGCGATTGCGACTAGCGACCTAATTTAGTGGTCGCAGTGATATAACCTTCGATGAATACCTACTACCGGTCGGCTAGCTAGTCCGTCAGTGTTAATGTCTGGTTGGTGAACGTTACACATTTTCACACGGTAATAACCAATAGCTAACACTAAATTTGATTTAAAAGAGTGTCCATGGAGTTTCTCGTCCGTTCTTCTCCTTGGGAACCTATTACGCTTTGGAATGGGCAACTAGCTTAGATTTTCCTTTTTGTCTGACTGACTCCTGGACAAGTCAAAAGTGGCTGTAGCATAATCAGCTCATAATGTCCCCCACTGCTGGGACTCAGCCCCCCTCCCTGAGAGAGGGAGGGGCTGTAATCTAGATAGAGATGTCACAATGTCTTCCAATTTTTGAGTCTAGGACATGCCGGTTTCCTCACGATGCCGCGATGGTGCCTGCAAAATTGGTTTAATTGTAATAATTACTTAAATTTTTATTTTAATAAGAATAAATAGAAATTAATAAAAAAAGTGTAAAAAAAAAAAAACAACCGACTTCCAAAAAAAACTACAAAGTGATAAATAACTTTTATTTCGGAAGTCGGTGTCGTTGGTTCTGCATTTTCGTTTATTGACACCGACTTCCGAAATAAAAGTTATTTATCACTTTGTAGTTTTTTTTGGAAGTCGGTTGTTTTTTTTTGTAAAAAAGTTTTTATTTTTCACTTTTTAGTGAGAGAGTTTGTAATTTATCTAAATTACAATAGCCTAACGTCAACTGCTCATCACCTTTTACAAAATATTGCTTTTCCCGATGCTGGGACGTTAATTTTTGAGGAGTTCTCCTGGTAAGAACCTGTAGAACTCCACTCCACCACCACACGCATTGTGACGAGCATAAATTGCTTAGCAACCATATTAAAGTAATCGAATCGCAACCCGTGAAATATTTATCATTGATTAGTTCCGATGGCCGTCTGTAGCCTTCATCATCAGCTCCACTTTACCAAATGATGATTTCCGAGAACAAATGCTCAAGTTACTCTAAAAAATATCCAAATCGCTATAGGTTTGCCAATAAAATTTGAGGGTTTCCCTCGATTTCCATGGGATCCTCTCATCAGATTCCAACTTGCTGACAATGGGACCACCTTGGGAGTATACCCTTCAAGTTACTCTAAAAAATATCCAAATCCCTATAGTTTTGCCAAAAAAAGTTGAGGGTTTCCCTCGATTTCCATGGGATCCTCTCATCAGATTCCAACTTGCTGACAATGGGACCACCTTGGGAGTATACCCTTTCAAACAAAAAAATAATTTTCGAAATCGATCCACAAATGACGGAGAAATCGGTGAACATACAAAAAAAAAAAAAAAAACATACATAAAGTCGAACATATAACCTCCTCCTTTTTGGAAGTCGGTTAAAAATGAGATCGTAACTAAAAAAAGCTAATTTTTATTTAAAAATACTTATTGTGTCGGTTAGTTAGTTTTATAAGATTTTAATAAGAAACTATCCTGTGCATTTTAATGCTGGGCAATGCATTCAGCCAGTCTCAGTACGAGATACTGCTTGCATTCAACGACTCCCCGCGACCTTAATCAACTTGGTTTATCAGTTAACTATACTAAATTGCAGTCTATTTTTGAACGATTTTATTTTCTTTGATCTAGGTTTATTTTTTATTTCCTTTCCACGCTTGGTAATAATAATCGTTTGAATATAGGCGAGCTGTGGTTTAAATATAAAAAACAAAGTAATCAGTTGGCATTGTTTACTGTCATTCTGAATGATTAAAACGAAACAGAAATATCTTGTTAAACCACACAGATATTTTATTATAATCCCTGATAAAATCAACAATCGCAAAATTTTTATTTATAAATACACAAAAGTCATTTTTTTTATTTTTTTGAGTTCAATGATCAGTCCGACTGATGACCGATGGATGGACTGTGTGAAGGATAGAAAGTAGGCGCGGTGACTGCTGAGATGACGACTAATATCTTAGAGAAGTATGGAAGAAAAACACATGAAATTACATTAAAATTAATAATTAATTACATGGAATTATAAAAATACATTAAATATTTTCAATTAAAATGTAGGCAGTCAATAATCATCAGCATTCCATTTTCCGCAGTGTTGAACATGTTTTTGTATCAACACTGGCGCAGAACAATGAATGAATAGGCCATTAATTCAGATTAACAGTACTACTGACCCCAAAAGTAAACTTTATACCGGTTTTTTTTACCTTCTCGAAATTTTTCCAGGCTGTTCTACCCATGAATAACAATTTTCAATGGGACCAACTCTGAAATCACGAAAAAAATCAGCTGTTTCCTACATTCTGGTCTAGTAGGAAGGTATTGAACTTTTTTTTCGTGATAATCGTATAATGTACCTACTTACGTATTTTAAATGAAGGAAGGATTTTATTTTATTTTTTGTGCCATATCTTTGGCTGTGCTGTCTGTCCGGGGTGCTGCCGCCCCGGACAGGACATTGATGCGCAAACTATAACCATGAATTCAGGACATGATTGTAGACCCTAACATATAAATTTTTCGCCGGTTATCAAAAACATATTAGCTGTTTCATAGAGTAGTATACCTACGCGGTCATAATGTATGGAACAGCAATCCTAATCCTAACTAATATTATAAATGCGAAAGTAAGTTTACCTTTTCACGCCTAAACCACTGAACCGATCATCCTGAAATTTTGCATATACGTTGTCAGGTGTACAGAAACGGACATAGGGTACCTTTCATCCCGGAAAAAGTGCTATTCCCGAGGAAAACAACAATAACGTTATTATGATAATTGATGGCGCCACGTGTCTTTTGTCTTGATCGCAGACGAAGTCGCGGGCAACAGCTAGTTCTAAATAAAGATTTATTTATTTAATACTTCAGGCACAGAAATGTACACAACTACACAGGCTGACTTAATGCCTGGTCTGCATCTGCCTACCTAATGACGACAACTGAGGGGCAATTCTCGTAAATCGACGTCACACGTCACGCCAGTCACTTCAGTCTGATCTCAGTCTCAATCTGTCAAAAATACCTCTAATTTCCCAAGTTTTTGACATTGATTGTCGCTCAGATGAGGTTGCGACTACATTTTGAACGTTTTTTAATTACGAGAATTGGCCTTCTGATCTTCTGATGTTATGCCTTGACGAAATAGAAATATAAATAATATTTATTGGAGTAAAACATGGTATATAAAGTTGTTTTAAAAATATATTACCTATAGAGTAACAATAGGTTTGTGCGTAACAATATTGGAAATGGTTGCACGGGTATGAAGTTATGAATACATTTCCTCCAGTAGGTATCTAGTAGGTACTTACTGTAGTAAGTTTTGTAACAATTTTATGATTTAAAAGAGTGTCCATACAGTTTCTTGCCCGTTCTCCATAGGTACCTACTACACTAAACGTTTTGGGATGGGCAAGTAGCTTGATCTTTCCGACTGACCGACCCCTTGACAACTAAAAAGTGCCAGTTATTTGTTTCAAGTACATAATAGCAGGTCATCATAAAAACGGAGTAAACCGAAGCATCCACGTGTATAGTTTTATTACATCATACTGCGGAAACCTCTGAAACTATGCTATAATATAGATGGCAAGCACGGTGGAAAGGGCTGCCAAGCAAAGATTCAGATTCATTTGGTCAGTTCAAATAAGGCTTTACCCGCTTTATAGACTCCCTCTCAACCGCTTTATAGGCGATATCTGCTTTATACAGGCTGGCGATTTAGTCACCTGCATCCGTCAAGGGGGTGTTTCTACTCGTCATTCTAAACAACTTTTGCTATAAAAGTCATACCCGAATGGTAATGTAATTGTATGTAAATTGGCACATCGGTAGACCTGGCTTAGGATTTCAGGACATAGGATATACTTTTTATGTCGATATTCCTACGGGATCGAGACTTATGCGGGTGAAACCGCGGGGCGCAGCTAGTGCAACATAAAATAAACCAATTTAATTTCATAGAAAAATAATTTTCTATCGCTTTATAACGCATTACGCCGAATCGTACAAAAGCTGGTTCTCAGCAATATGTATTTGCACTATCTGCATAGAGGTTTTCTGCGGAAATGGCGTAAGTATTATCTTCCGAGCAGGGACTTCAACGTGTAATGGATAAGAGCATGGAGGGATTAACAGACACTAGGCTAAGTTACGCTTGCCCCGGTTAGTTAGTGGATAGGTAATCTTTGTATACTCATTGTGATTCTATGCTTTGAAGAGCACGTTAAAATGGGTCTCAATTGTCATGAATATTTATGGTATTCAGAAACCCGAATGTCTGACAACTATTCTGATAGGTACATACATACTCAACTCAAGCCTTCTTTCCATGAGGGTAGACAGAAACTAAAGAACGCCACTTGCAACAATTATTTCATACTTTTTTTGCCTTTTGCCAATTCCCGTAATTAAAAAACACCAGCATTTTACGAGAGCGACTGCCTAGACAGGTAGTCGCTCAGGTCAGACGGTCAGACGACTTTCACAACCCAGTTATTGGGTAATACAATACCCCATATACCTATGTACATATTTCCGTCAGATAAGTAGTTTTTTTTTTTTGACAAAATTCGTACTCTCTCTTTGTTACAGTTTTTAATTCCATTTCAAATTTTATTTAATTCGCGTAATTTGTGGATTGCCGTTTAACGTAACTAAAGTAGATAAAGCAGTGTTCATAATCTCAGATTATAAATAATTACATTCCATCGCCACTTATTCAGTTATCTACTTTAGTGAAATGTATTCTAAGTTGGTTTTTGAGTGACCATTTGTAACAAAGAGGTCCTTCTAAGTTTTTTTATTGCAATGGAATTTGAACTTTGCAAAGTAAAACATTCAGTTTGTTGTTCCGTAACTTGAAAATTATCTTAAATTCCTTACTCTAATACAATAATCACATAAAAAATTATTTTACAAAAAAAACAACTTCAAAAGAAACCGCTACAAAGTGAAAAAAAAAAAAAAAAACATACATAACTTCGAACATAATATCATAACCTCCTCCTTTTTAGAAGTCTGTTAAAAATCAGAATGCATTCTCCTCTGATTGCATGACGTCACAAACTGGTTTTCCTCTTGTGACGTGGAGCCTCTTGGCGGAAAGAAAGATGCATGTAGTTGATATGTATACATAGAACAGTTCCATTTTATCCGTCTTCTTTTTAATAAACTTTGCCCCATAGAGTTTTTCCTGTACCTACTTATCTAACTCGGTTTTGCGGATGCGTTGTCAAACATAAATCTTACACGCATCGTCATCATCTGCCTAGCCTTTTCCCAACTAAGTTGGTTTCGGCTTCCAGTCTAACCAGACGCAGCTGAATACCAGTATTTTACATAGAGCGACTGCCTATCTGACCTCCACAACCCAGATACTGGGTAACACGATACCACTTGGTAAGACTGGATGTTAGACTTTTGGGCTTCTGACCGACTGTCAAAGATCCTCAAATGACAGCCGGGACCAACGGCTTAACATGCTTTCCGAGACACTGAATGGTCTTGGTATGTTAAGATGGTCACCCATCTGCGGACCAACCTCAGCAAGTGTAGCTTAACCAGATAGATAGACTCTTGTTTTTTGTAGTCTAATCAAAATACTAATTGAAAATAAGTCCGCGGATTTAATTTTTAATGCTGCAAAATAAGTTGTAGGAATTAATAAAAAGTACAGTTAGCTTCAAAAACTTGTGATTAAAAATGTAATAAGTATAATAAATAGATACTAATATTGTTGTACAAAAGGAGTAAAATGTAAATAAGTTAAAACACGTTTGTAGGTACATCTAGATACATTTTCCTGAAAAACATACAGGTCTGTACAGGTTATGGAAAAATGACTACCGTTGCTAATGTAAACAACGATATGAAACAACAGTTTGTAAATTGTCAATCATAATTTATTCAACATACGTTACATACGCATTTTACACCTGTGCCTTTCACAGGCGGAGGTGCCCTTAACGTACTGTTATACTAAAACAAACTGAAACTGAAAGACACTAGCGCCATCTGTCGCACTACATGGGAACTAGGGCTTAGGATGTATGTTTGTAGTTCCAAGGGTAACGAGACAGAGAAAATAAAAGATGTGGAGGAAAAAATTACATAATTTTTATTGCCGTTTTTCTTTTCATAAGATTAAGTACCGACAGAAAAAAAATTGTTGTGAACTCTTTTGATTTTGTTTTTCTTTCGCGTCGTCTATTATACCTAAGATGGGTAGGGTTTCTTTGCGTAACTTTCAAGGGTGAGTTATGTAAGAATGCAGAGACGTTCCGCTTATGTACAAACGCTTATCGAGTTCGTTGGAAGTTTATTTAGGTAATTAGGTGTAACAAATAATTTAGCGCTGGTTTTCCGCCTATCCGCCATGTCTGCAGTTTTTGGCGTAGTATAAAGCTTTAACAGCTGGCATAAAGCTGTGCATTGTAAATGTAGTAGAGGAAATACAGGCCTATCATAAAATCGGGTAAGTATTAATCTGGACTAGTTTTCCGGCTGAAGTACGGTTTAAGAGCGTTTACGCCGTACGGCATTTCATACAAACTTTCAAGCGATTTTTTTTCGAAATGTATGAACGGATTTTAATGAAACTCTATACGCATAAGCAGGATACAAAGGTCTAAAAAGTTAGCTGAGAACATTTTCGAAAATTGTGTTACAGCCCAATTTGACCGATTTTAAAGTTTCCATAGAAACAGAGATTTCCAGTTATCTTTTTTTAAATAAGACATTTCGAAGATCATTTATTTCACTTAAAAATAATACAATTATTATTATTCACTCCTTTGAGAAAAAACATAAAAATTAAGATAAGCGACGGTTTCACTTTGTTGTAAACTAAAATGAAGTTATAATAAAACCAGTAAAATCTTACAATTCAGAACATGGCGCTTTAATAGCCTATTAAAAAAATCATGTTTATATATCTACATAATTTGTTTTTAAATCTTCATCATCATCCGTCTAGCCTTTTCGCAACTATGTTAGGTATTTTGTTTTTTTTTTTTAATTAAGTATAAATTTAAAAAAAAAAAGGTCGAGATTTCAAAAAAAATATGCTTGTTGACAAAAATGGAACGTTTTTGTTCAAAATATATTTTAATTCTACTTATTACATATTTTGTTTGCTATAATTTTGCGATTAAAACAAAAAGGTACAATAAAGCAGTACCTATGTAGCTGTTATGTACACACGGCTACACATCAAGCTATACATAACCAGTATAAGCTGACTTCTGATTGTACAAAAAACCTATACAATGCGAGGTCAACTCAAACTGGAAATGCATAGCTTGATGTGTAGCCGTGTGTACAATGGCGGCCATTTCACAGCTCAGCGAGGCAGCGCGAGCGTTGCGAATGACTCACGCCATTGATAATACGACTGGATTACATTTTGAAACTGTCTGGGTACATATTTTTATTAGCATCATAGCTGACCCGACAGACGTCCTGTCTCATACAAGTCTCGCATTTTTTTCTCGAATTTTAATATTTATTTCCCGGGAAACTCTTCAAAAAATTTTCAAAACAAAAAATTGCCATTTCAGTCCAGTCGTTCTAAAGTGTTGTGCTCCAACGAACAGTATTTCATTTGTATTTTTAAACTAGCTTCTGCCCGCGACTTCGTGTGCGTGAAATTTCTTGTTACCCCGTCCCACCCCATCGCAACGCATTATTTGTCCACGCTATTACTGCGTTTTCTCTTAGCGTTCTTTCTGACTTTTTGCTCGGCCCCTAAGGGTCATAGTGTGATCTTAATAGCCTTTCTCAAGAATTGGGCTATCAAATGCAAAAAGTTTTTTCCAAATCTTACTGATGGTTCCAGAGATTACCCCCTACATACAAAGAAACAAATTTTACCTCTTTATAATATTAAGTACAGATGTGTAGCCGTGTGTACCTGTTAAATCTACTGATGCCCTAAGTTAAACTGTACTTTTACACCACAGTCGGTTTATAACAGGTTATCCTGTAAAAGAATATCACGAGAATTGTGTTAAATAAAAATTGGTTTTAATGAGTTTATTGATTTCATTTTAATATTATCTTGAAACTGGTTCCAAGTCGTCTTTGCGCGCTAAGCTGCCATACCATTGCGTCTTCAAAAAAAAGTAGCGGTTAGTTTATTAGTATTAATTTTAAACCTTTAAAATTATTATATAAGAGGTATTTCGGTCAAACATAGCGCATTCCTCTACTATTCTCACTACAATTTTAGTTTTGTATTCTAACCGTTTTCTTTCTCCATTTTCAGATTTTTATATCTTCATAGATATTCAAGTAGGTATTTTAAATTCCGATATGATTAGCGACTTTTGTCGCTGACTGTACCAGATCGACGGTGTGGTATGAGTGTAAATACCTCAATCAACTCAGCCTATCGCAGTCCATTGCTGGACAAGGCCTCTCATGCTTTGCCACAACACCCTGTCCTCCGCCTTCCGCATCCAGTCTATCCCAGACTTCCTGACACGCTTTTGAGGTCTTCGAAAGGCCTATGTTAACAAAAACCAACTTTTTGTGGTCATGCTTTCCCATGTTTTCAAACCGACATAAGGCATTTCTAAAACTTCTCTTTTATCTAAGTATTTCTAAGTAACGTATTGCAAGTGTTACATTAGAATGATAAGCAGATAACATTGCTTATCTTTCTATGTGACTAGGAATTTTTGCCCAACATAGTTGTGATATCATTTTTATTTACTTTGAAGTCTGAACTGAACTTGAGACCTTAAAATTCCAATTATAACAAAACTTATCTGCCTAGCCTTTTTCCAACTATGGTGTGGCCAATATTATGGTCAGCTTCCAGTCTCACCGGATACCTATAAATGGTCTAATTGGTATAATAGCCTTGTGTTTTAATAATACCTGATTCATCATGATTCTCCTGACCTTATCCTAATTTATTTGGGGTCGGCCCAACATGTCTTTTCTTCGATACTTCTCTATTAGTCGTCATCTTGGTAGACACCCCCTTTCTAACAATATAATCTTTCACACAGTCTATTCATCGTTTCTTTGGTCTTTTCCTACTTGTATAGCCATCCACGAGTACCTTACTACTGTCAAGTAAAGTATGGACCATCCATCTTGGTTAAAAAGTGAAAAACCAATGCAACATAATCCAGATGATCTTGATGTTCACAAAAATAAGACTTCCATATTCACCTGAAGGGAAAAAACGGGTCTTAGCAGTTTATCATATATCCCTTTGCAAGTCATAAAAATCATGCAAAGGAAAGGGTACTGTTTTATGTCAACTCGTAAACGTCTACCTACCTTCTATAAAGACTTGATCAAAATACGGGTAAGAAATAAATTGTTGAAGCGTAAGTTATAAACATAACACACACCTTGTTTCCCTGAAGGGTTCGGCAGAGGTGTACTACTCCCACTGTTCGCCAGTTATGACTAAGTGCCATGTAATAAGGAGCGAGTCTATTGCCATCGACCGGGCACAAATACTTCAGGCCGCTTCTGAGAGCAATTGTGAAGAAATTATCATCTACATCTATATTTATCTGTACTAATAATAAATTTGAAGGGTTTGTTGATTCGCTATTCTCTGGAACTTCCAGTCGGATTTGATCATTCTTTTTGCATTTGATAGCCCAATTCTGGAGGAAGGCTGTTAAACCGGTCAAGCTCCGCTCGTATCTCATGTGATACGATACAATAGAAAATCAATTGTGTCTTATTAGCGGATCTTGATCACGTTATGACCCTAAGGAGCCGAGCAAAAACAAAATAAGTCAGAAAGAACGCTAGGCGAAAACGAAAGAACAGCGCGGGCACGCCATGCGATTCGACGGGGTGGATCGGGTAAAATTTCACGCGAACGAACTCGCGGACAGAAGCTAGTAATGTATAAGCCAAAAGTCTTATTGCTGGATAAGGTCTACGCCATAGATATTTTGTCATAACAATCTGTCCTTAGCTACTCATTTACCATGTGAAAGTTAGTGAAAATATTTGATTGTTTGTTCCTTCATCATCACGCATAAAGGGCTGCACGGATTTCAATAAAACTTGGCACACAGATAGTCCATGTCTTGTTTTAACACATAGGCTACTTTTATCCTGTTATATTGAGCAGTTTCTTCACAATGTGAGTAAAACAACAAGTGCAACAAGTAGAAGGCAATATTTCTTCTAAACACCGAAATTGATAGATATGAGCATAGTTTATTTGAAGTAACAGAAATAGGTCGGCAATCAGTTCTTACTGACCGTAAGCACGAGTGTATGTCAGCAATAATATCAGATTTATTAGCACCGTCGAGATAATAATAGAGAGAGAAGATTACAACAATAGCATAATAAACTACGTTACCATTCGTAACTTAAATAACACTTTCTGAATTGCGACACGAATATTACAAGGGACTTGTAATGTTTTAGTTTAAATATTTTGTAGGAATAATAAAATCATAGTGTTATAAATAAATAATAGTGTGTAATAATAATCACTTACTCGTGACGTTGACTGTACATGACTGAAGAAGAAGTGAGTGGTGTAGTAGGCAGACACCCGATGAGGTGGACCGGCGACGACTCTGGCTTAGGAAGGCTAGAGACAGAGAAAAGTGGGGTGCATTGCAGGATGCCTACACCCAGCATGGGGTAGCGAAAGGCTGAAGAAGACGATATTACTACTATTGCCAAGTTTTTTCCCAACTACATATGTCGGGATCGGCTTCCAGTCTAACCTGATGCTGAGCTGAATACCTGTACTTTACATGGAGCGACTGCCTATGTGACCTCCACAACCCAATCACTGGGTAACACGATGACACTTGCAAAGAATGGTTGTCAGATTTTTGGGTTTCTGACTACTCGTAACGACTGTCAAAGACCTACAATTAACAGCCGGGACCAACGGCTTTCCGAAGCACGGAAGGGTCTCGTTATGTAGTTATGTACCTACTGGATGGTCACCCATCCACAAACCGACCGCGGCAAGCGTAACGTTTCTCGATCGACCCATGCGGCTGTTATCATATAGCCAGAGTAAGCAATAATAATGTAAGGAAAACATAAACTCAGCTGTTGTTTATAAAATTATTATTCCATGTGTCATGCGACCATTAGGGACAAAGTGTCAAAACAAGGAAACAAAATCGACTAATTCTTTCGGATTTAAAGATAATAATATATTTATTTTTAACTAAGCTAATTTTAAGTTTCCCATAATAGTCAGCACTTTAAAAAAATATACTTAGATGTTTTCTAAGTACCTAGTCACCTATTCATGTGTATTCTACGAAAATAATAATTATTTTATTTAATAAGTCTATTATTGATGATGCTGACTGACTATTATTCATTCTGTGATCTCTTACATTATTTAGCTAAGTATGAACTCAATTTTACTGTTCGTAATGGATTTTTCACTTCTCAAATTCTAAAAGTTCGTCTTTACGTTGTGCGTAGACGACATAAAGTCGCTTTTTATGCTCTAGTGCATAAAGTTATTGTTTCTAAGACTACGATAATCAGGCCCAACAGCCACACGCACAATAAAACGTCGCAGATTAAAGTCGTTCTTTTATTTCATTTGCTTTAATTTATATCACTTCCGTGTTTTCTATGGTTAATTTTATAAAACCAGATAAAATAGTTGTCATTTATTATATAATATAAAACGCAAAAAAAAAACGTTTTTATGACTTGGCAGTATGAAGTACGACCCAAGTCGAATGACACAGATTGAAATTGTTGAAAATTCAAAGTTTCGGGGCGGATTTTAGCTATTCTCTTCTGCAATTATTTTGCAACATTTTTTTTGTTATATACATTATGCCTGTTTCATTTTCTCGCAATCGAAGTGAAAAGCAGAGTGGGCATAAACGAGCCATTTTATGCACTAGTCGTACAATCTATTATAATAGATCCCTTAATTTAATTAACGTTTTATTTTTTGTTACAGGTAAGCATACCAGATACCAGTTTATTGAATCAATCCAGTAGTCTAACTCAGGTAAACAAATAAAATGTAGTAAATAGGTAGGTAAGAACCTAATATTATAAAGATAGGGTTAAGTACCTACTAAAAATAAAAAGAATCATTTAATTAAAAGCCGTGTGCACGATGGGATTTCCCAGATACTAAAATGTCAAAGTTCAATGCGAACTTTCATCACCTATTTACCCCCCTTAGGGGATGAATTTTCAAAAATCCTAGGACTTTCAAAAGTTCACGCTTTAAGACCCGGGCGGTTTAAAAGCTGGTTTTTATCAAAGGGGCTACTATAAAAAGATTTACTCATTAGACAGAATATCAGCACTTTTTAAAGTCAAAAGTTGCAAAATCCATGGCAGTGCCCAAAATGCCCCCACCATTCCTGCACGCGTAGCATGACTACCATAGACCATTATAGGTACTTACGGGTTTTGTCGACGGAAGAATAGACAAAATTACAGACAGAAATCTGTCATAGTAAGTATATTCTATAAATGTCATTTTGTCTATTCTTCCTAAGACAAAACCCGTTTCATGGTGGTCATGCTAGGCGTGCTGATATTCAAGCTGAGAAAAAAGAAGTGGTACCTACTTACAACAAACTCCCCAACAACAATTTTAAAACCGAAAATCTATCTAAACTTACTTACACAAATAAATCTATATCGAATCTCATGCATGTACTATCAACACCATTTACTATTACGATGACGCATACAGTACACTACGTAGAATTTAACCAATGACGACGTGCAAGAACAAACGTACGCAAGATGACGCGACGTAGCGAAGTTACAAATTCTCTGATTTTCTTCTTGCCCGTGCTTCTCCATAGAGATTTAAGTTTTGGAATCTTCAATTTTGTAACTGACCGACTTTTTGACAATTCAAAAGTGCCTGTAAATGGTTTAGTCTACACTAATATTATAAAGAGGAAAGATTTGTTTGTTTGAATTGAATAGGCTCCGAAACTACTGGACCGATTTGAAAAATTCTTTCATTCACTTTGCCGAATTCTGGGCCGAGACCCGAGTCCATTCAGATTGCCATCGACACGCTAAGAAGACCTCTGACTAACACTTCGAGAATTACAGGGTTGATGTTATGATATGTAATTATACAGGATGAAATTGAAAACATGCGACAAATCGAAATAGGAGATTGTACTCATCATTATGAACAACTTTTACTATGGGACCAAACCTGACATCGCGAAAAAAAAATCTGCTGTTCCCTACATTTTGACGAGTTATGCGAACATAAATGTAGGAAACGGCTGTTTTTTTTTTCGCGATGTCAGGTTTGGTCCCATAGTAAAAGTTGTTCATAATGATGAGTACAATCTCCTATTTCGATTTGTCGCATGTTTTCAATTTCATCCTGTATAATTAATTACCTATTCTTAAAATCTCTACTGGTAGTATGTTAATTTTGAAAATGTTACTTTGAGAGCGATATTACCACTTGTTTTATATTGCCAGTAATGAAGCGTTAAAATAAAGCGTTTATAAATAACTATTACCATATTTTTTTTATAATAAAAAAATTATGCACTTCATTATGTACGGTGAGGTAGGCAGTAATTGATATCCGAGTTGTTTTTAACTGTGGTCGTTAAAATATTGGGATTAGAAATCATTAATTTATTTAAAACCATCAAAAAAAAGGTTTTTTAATTGCGTAAAAGAATACTATGTTTCCAATTCATTAATAACAACAATTACCTACAATTAATTTTTATACGATCTTATGAGTTCAAACGTATGCACAATATTACATAGGGTGAAATACCCAATTGATAGCTCACGATTTAATAATTTTTTATCACTTCTACTTTTATTACTGTTGTACTTACTACATTTATACTATAAATATATCAACGGGCGATGTTATCAGCAAAATATTTGGCGTATCATACGTATTATATCCGTGCTGACTTGACCTTGCGTCATGGATAAAGCATTCAATCTATGTTGGTTCGTTACATCCAAGTTACAATGAACCCATATTACCTATATAATATTTAACTCCTACATGTGCCTACATGTGCCTGCGACTTCGTTCGCCATAATTTTGGTAAACATATTAGACTTTATGGGTTTTCTAGTATATAGTATAAATAAAAGTAGTTACTCCTTATAACATCAACTATCTGCCAGTGAAAGTCCCGTCAAAATCGGTCCAGCCGTTTCGAAGATTAGCCCGAATAAACAGACAGGCAAACCTTTTTTTTTTAAGTACCGTATATACCTACTTTCATATGCTTTTAGTAAAAAACTGTTATTTTGAAATTACAAACAGACGCTTCAATTCTATTTATTTGTATAGATGTAAATTAGTTGCTTAGACCTCATCTTAGCTATAATAATGTGCTATGCTGGATTGCTCCCTCATGTAATAATCTATAATAGTGTAAAAATTAAATAAATTCCTATAATTTCCAATCAAGCATTGTGGCACTAGAGTAATTTTATAAATCTTTATTAATTTTTGTAGTATAATAAGACAGAGTTAAATAAAATTGGCTACCTCTATTGAGCTTCCATGTGCTATCAAAGTAAGAATAGGGCTAACCCTGAATTGGCCGTAAATTCGTGATGCACCTGACTGAAGTTAAACTGACTACGAAAATGTCACAAAATTTGAAAAGCTCAGCCCTATTCTCATCTTAATTGCAATTTGACTTGAGAGTGTTATTAGATAGATTTATCGGTAAAGAAGTTAATGAAGACGATGCATTTTATGCATCGTCTTCATTAACTTCTTTACACGTATAACTCGTGCTTCTCGCAGATTCAATCAACATAAATTATTTATTTCATTAGTGCAATATCTGTATTCTGTATACGTCTTTATTACAAAAACTTTGCGCAAACGTAACTGCAGTTTGACGTTGACGTTTACTTCATAAATAATTATGTATTTTTTATAAGTTTTCTTATAATCTCTTACTTCTCTAAAACATCTGTTTCATTCATTATTCGTATTCTACTGATCTTTGAAACTTATTCAATTGGAGAATTTGGAGATGTTTCGGTGCACGTGTCTCAATCAACATCAATATGGTTTAGCATAGTAGTTTAACCTAAGTACCTACGCCTAATACGGCGTGGGTAGGTACTTACATAAGTACACTGTTAGAAGTGGTTCTGTAACGTACTCTGAGTAGTCGTTTCTGATATGTCGCATGATCCTATAACAGCTATGAAACGCTACCGAAATTATATAATTACTATTAAAGGCTTCCAAAAATAGAAATCACTACAGGAAAACCCAATTACTTTTCCTTAGTATAGGCCCGATATCAACAGCCGATTGACTGTGTACTGGTGACCAGAAAGTCATGGTGTTATCATTAAAAACAAAAAAAAAACCACCAACCCACACTAGGCCTCAACTGCAACCTGTGTATATTGTCGGATACAAATTCATCATGCACGAACACCTACATTCACCATGTCCTCTTGTATATGCCATCGAAAAAGTATTGTATGGGAGTTCAAGTGTGGTTTGGCCGTGGGTAGCACAGCATGGCATGCATGTTGGCGTTAATTTAGTTAAGCTACTCAACTACTCATAATACAAAATTAGTAATACCGGTTTCTTAAAATAGACTTTAATGAGGCGACAAGATAAAAATTACTTATCAAAACAGCTTGGTTTACGCGTGAAATGTCATTTGTATTTAGTTGGTTTGATGGCGAATGCTACGAATAAATGGGTAAGTACTTGTTAAGATTAAAGTAGTTGTAAAAGTTACTTGTTTTTCTTGTTTTGTAAATTTAATGAAAGCAGAATTATATCTCTACATTCCAAAAATTTGAATAAACTGTTTTGCATTTAATTTCCTCGTTGGCCTATTGGTCGCAAGCGCTACTGTTGAGCATTAGGTCCTGTATTCGATCCCCAGGACGGGCAAAGAGTTATTGGGTTTTTTCCGTGACGAATTTCTCAGTAGCAGCCTGGAGTTTGGAATTTGTGTCCGGTTAATGGCATCAGGCTCGCTCCCTATTAAATGAGACTGAATCTTAACTGGCGAAATGTGGGTGTACACACGGTTTTCGGATATTTCCTTTACTTGTGCTACATGATATTGCTTCTTGCCAAATTTAATGATTCTAGGACAATATGAGTACCCAGCACCCTATAGGTTTTGATTCCCTTGCGAGTGTCAAAATTTTTTGATAGTGTTGACTTAGAAAGAAAAATTGTTTATTCTGCACAAACGATACGCACATTACAAATAAAAAAAAAATAAAGGACATAAAGTATACACTACGACTCTATGGCTTAGAACTTTGATTTTTTCACTGCTTCAAGGGATTGCAGCCCTGAGTATTCTTGATACCTCCACGCGTTCCTAAGAAAAAGGATATTGACAGACGGACAACTAAGTGATCTTATAAAGGTTCCTTTTTCCCTTTTGAGGTACGGAACCCTAAAAATATGCATGAAATGTTTAATAAAAATACTATTTCGTGTTTTTTTTTTTGCATTCCTGTATAAACTCTGCAATCTTACCTCACATTGCGTTTATCAACCGGTGACTAACCTAATAAATATCGATATGTAAATAAATATCGGTTATCCATCTAAACCTTGACCGTGGCCACGTTGCTTAACCTTGAAAACGTATCGATTGGAGTGATTGCCGATTTCATCGAAAGTTTCGAGTTGCATCATCGCAAAGTTAGCCCACGTGCGTGCCTATAAGCCTGTTTAGCATAATCAGCCTATAATGTTCCCACTGTTGGGACACAGATCTCTCTTCGAGAGGGAGGTATTCTACCACGCGAGTCCAGTAGATTGGTAGATGTCACATGAATTCTATTTTTTTTGGTTCTAGGACAGTTTTCTCACGAACCGACCGAACGACCCCACGACTTTCAACTCGTAAGACAGGATCGTTACCACTGGGCCACTGCTCTCCAACTAGAAACCATTTCTTATGTACAGACGCCAGCACATCAATCTGTCAAATTTCTTTGATAGATTTCAACATTATCGCTAAAGCATAAGGTTCAAAGTTGATTGGGAAAATTTGACAGTTTCGGGTAGGTTGATGTGCTGGCGTCTGTACACACGGCTACACATCAAGCTATACATAACCAGTATAAGCTGAGTTCTGATTATACGAAAAACCTATACAATGCGAGGTCAGCTAAAACTGGAAATGTATAGCTTGATGTGTAGCTGTGTGTTTGCTATTAACTTTTATTTGCAATTCGTTCATAAAACGCAGCTTATAAAATGACATGGTAATTAGCTGATTGCTTCTTCTTTGACTTTCTTCCAAAGACAAAAAAATTATAACGAAGTTTAAAGTCGATGCCACTTTTGGTATTCCCACAACATGGCCTGTTAATCACTTTCAGCTTAAATGCCGCTAGACTGGTCAATGAGTCAATATTTAAAACTAAGTTACTCATTTGATTTTGTTTAAGTACTTTTTTTTTTTCAATCGATATCGGTACCCGTACCCGCGCATTCTTTGAATTTGTAAACCATTACGCATGGACAACAGTTGGGCCATTTACCCTATGGTGCATTACTGGCCAGTCTTTTTTTTACGCACACGCATTTTTAATGTGAGTATTCTGGGTAGGTACGCCACAAGAAAATCCTCAATAATGAAAGTCACTATTTACTATAAATATGTACGCATGTATATTTTTCATGCCAATATGTAAGTATAAGTACATGGGCAATATATTTTTTTATCATTCTCTCCAATTTATTTTTATGTTATGGATTAATCAAATCTAATCAGTTTATTCCAAATCGTTGTTGTACAGAGGTACACACGGCAACACATCAAACTTTACATTGCCAGTTTTAGCTGGCCTCGCATTGTAGGCTTTTTTCCTATAGGCTTTTCGTACAATGAGAAGTCGGCTTCTACTGGAAATTATTGCTAATAATTATAAGGTTGATAATTATGTCGTCGTGCGTACAAAAAAAACTTAAAATGAATTTCATTACAGTACAATACTTACAATATCATGTGATATTTTTACAAAACGTACCACTGTATACCTAATTAAGTACGGTACCTAAGGTAATTCTAATCAATAAACTAAAATACTTATAAGTACCACAAAATGTTTTGTTTCTAGTCCATCTGCAAACTATAATAATGTTCAGTCTTGTTTTATGACCGTGGTCTTTCACTCTTCATTTAGTTCCAAAGAATAATTTAGAGGAGGTGGTGCATATTAATGTAGCGATTATTGTAGAGATGTCGTTGTTGTATGCGTAGAAAATAAAACGGTAAAGAAAAAGTACCTACAGCGCTACAGGACGCGTGGTCAAAATCAGAACAAACGCCGCCATCTTGTTTTTCATTACAATTTAAAAATTGTCACCAACAGCGCCCCCTGTCAGTGTCAACGTCATTCAAGCACTAAAAGATCATCCTAGTACAGTCTACTCACAGCTATTTTGCCTCTGATTTTGCATCACTGTCAATATGACAGTGATCTTTATTGTCGTGACAATAAGGTTGCTGTTGGGTTGCAGCTGTCAACTCTGTCAAAATCACAGTGATCTTTATTGTTGCTGTAATAAGGTTCTTTCAAAATGATTTAGATTTTATCATTGTTATTGTGTTTTAGGGTGCAGTTCACCAGTGTAAGTACACGACAGTCGATGGTAACACTTTGACCTTGAGCTGGCCTATCGTAGTACGGAGTTTCAATGGAATAAGAGGCCAACTTATACAGGCTTTGTTACCACCTACTGTACTACCACAGGTTCTTCACCTTACTTACTAAGTGTCCTGCCCAATGCCACTTGAACATCATAATAATTTTCTAATGTCAATAACCTTTGGCCTTCATCTCATCAGTTTTCGCTAGTCTCTACCCATCACTAATGATTTAATGAATTTCGGTTCTCAACAATTTTCTCACCTTGATATTATCACTTCGTTCATTTCTCTGTGTCTACGTGGAACTATGTAGTAACATAACCTGAGAATGTTTCAAATTCATTGTTAATTATTATGATAGAAGCCATGCCAAAACCAGTTTCCATATTAACGTTAATTGTGTAAAATAATGAAAAAGCAATTATACAAAGAATTGAAGATTAAATTTAATTCTATTAGTTTCTTTAAGTGTTTTTATTTCGTTCAAGTGAATTTAAACACGTGAGTTCTTGTGGAGGAATGACATGAAAAGTCGTGTGAATGTGGATGGCTATAAGAAAAGAGACAGACCAAAAAAATGTGGTAAAGATGATAGGACTCGGAAGGTGATCGCGTGGAATGACTGCCTGTCAAGAAAGAATTCCCATAATCACTACGCAATGGTGATAGCAAAATGTTGTTACTGGCAAACAGAAAAAACTTGTTTCCGATCTTCTTGATTAAGAATTTAAACAAGTTTTATGACATTTATTGGTGGGATGATTCTGCATTTCATGATTATTTTTATTTATTAAACATTTTCATATAAAACGAAAAGGACAAACACAAAACCGTCATCTGTCATGCATGAATAGTTCACCTCCTAGTGACTTTGTTTTTTAATGGTATTTGTGAACAGCCCTGCTGTGGGCTACATTATTATTAAGGTTACTTGTGTTTTTCTGCTTGTAATATTGCATAATGTACCTGTTTGTTGTTCCTATTTAATAAAATAAAATAAAACAAATGTGCAATGGACGGTGTCATTTTAATTAATTACACATTTTCCAAAGTTAGCAAGACTAAACTGTACCATGCTCAAACTGGAATGACATAAAACCGACTATTGCAAAAGCCACTAAAAGGGGACTTGATAGACAACACGTTTCGCCTATATTAATTCAGCTAGTTTGGTGCGGTTTGCTGCCTAGTCAGTTTAATTGACTCGCCTGATATTAAACCCGACCAAATATATTTTTCATTAGCATGAGCATAGCAAAAACGGCTTATTAATGTTCCCACTGCTGGGTCTCTTCTCTGTGAGAGAGTATTGTATTTTTGATTGATAAACGTAATTTGTCGGTTCGCTCTTGATGGGTTTTGTTTTTAGGTGTCATTTCCAGAAAAAAAAAACTATAATATTTCTACTTTTTATCTGCTGCGATTATTCTTGAACTAACTTTAATTCTTAGTAAAGCATTTGATGACGTGGATCATCATTACAATACTTGTAAATAAATCAGTAAGCCATGTGGTTCGAAGCAACTGTCTATAAATTAGAACTTAATGAATCCTCTTATATCCACAGGAAAATCGAGCTAACTTAGGTACTACATAGTCAGTGGCAAATTGCATCCTAAATAAAGTGCCCCACAGGATACTATCCTGTCCCTTATGATGTTTTTCTAAATGTTTTGATATTCCTTTTCCTTCTGATAAAACATTATAATTTAAGTATATCGTTGTAGCCGTGACAGAAAAATTAATTGAAACAAAGAAAAATGGCTGTTAATAAATATAATTATAAACAGCCATTTTTCTGACAATACATTTTACCTTAATTGTTCCTGACCCTGAAACCATCAACTGTTCCATAAAATATTGAAATAAAAGCAAACAGTTTCTAATAAACATCTCCATATTATACCGATAAAAGGACCCACAAATTGCGAATAAAACACCATTTGTTATCTATCACTCCAAATTATTGAACCCTGTAGACCTCTGAAAAACAAACACTATTAAATAAACCAAGCATTTAAGTATACTTACTGCATTAAGAGTAATAATTAACGTAAACAGGTATATACAAAAATTCAATATGGCGTCCTTCCCTCTGTCAAGCTACACGTCAATATTTTCTACCATGCTACTGTTTTTAGGACAGCTACCGATAGGTATCGACGAAACGTTATTAAACCACACTTTGTCCGTCCGTTCGCAACATAATTCGATCAATATTCAACTGAGTCTCGATATTACGGACATGTGTGTAAAATTTCATCTATCTAGGAAAAATGATGGCGGATAAATTGGTTTGAAGTGCTTTACGTAGCATAGCATAGATTTATTATTTTGTTACATGCCTACTTACTTTAAATGTCATTTAAATCAATATCGGAAGT
Source organism: Gortyna flavago (assembly GCA_963669345.1). Lineage (NCBI taxonomy): Eukaryota > Metazoa > Arthropoda > Insecta > Lepidoptera > Noctuidae > Gortyna > Gortyna flavago. Next base: position 9,857,362 of record OY770150.1, on the reverse strand, counting down.
AAAAAAATATTTATTAACCTGCTAAGTAAAGGAAAACCAATAAATATGAAACCGGCACGTTTACTCAATTATTATTTTTTATTTACAAAATTATGTTTCCCTATCCGCTGCTTATTCAGTTTGAATTAAAGTGACACAAAATATTTCAATTTAATTTACTTTAAATGCGGACGGAATAGAGAGCGGGCTGAGGTTATTTATATACTTTGAAATGGTAGTATGAGGCGAGCGTTTGGTTTCGCAGACCGAAGCCTCATAATACTAACGGCGGCAGACTAGTGCTGCGGCAGTCTCGCGACGCGCTTATTATTCGAATGTAGGATTCTTTATAGAACGCCCGTAATAGCGTCCCATTGAAATCGCTAGCGCGAATTTATAAATTAAAATATTTACGCCATATTTGATTTTGATTCCCGCTGATTAGCTGTTTTTTTTTCTTCTAATTTTGCAATTGTGTTGTGTATTGTGCCAGTGTCGTCGCGTTTATTTTTAGTGTCATTCTCATAATTTTTGCGAAGTGAAATTCTTGTTTGCCAGTGACAATAAATAGTGTTTAAATTGAAAATAAAAATAAGATTATGTAATTTAAAATAATAATGTAGCTGTTTTGATCGTCGTGGTTTGATTGCGAGTTTCCTTTCATTTTTGCCTTTAGTGACGGTTTCATAAAGTCGTATTGCAGTGACTCTGTGGCAAATGAAGTTTTATTTGATTATTTTTATACAACATTTAAGTAGCTGTACTTCGTGCAATGAAAAAGAAAATGAGTAAGTATTATTTTTAATTAATCCTGTTATTTACTGTGGGAATTTAATTGTTAAGTTTTACATTATACTTTAAATGAAAGAATATTAAAAAAGCAGTTAACAAATACAATTTTCCTCGTCCAAGAATCTAGAACATGCTCGCCTACTTTTGATATTTTACAAGTATAAATGCCTACCTACTTAATATATTTACTAAATGACATCAATGTTTAGGCTTACAGATTATACAAACATTATTTGTGTCAGTTGTATTATTTATACTTATGTCGTTGAATGCATTTATTTGATAATGCGAACTGCGGGCCGTTCCTCCCTCCCACCGGCACCGCCTACAAAAGGGCATTCGTGCTAATTTCAGACATTCCCTCGCTCTGGCAGAACACTGAAAAGATTTCTAGACTATCTTTCTAACTCCTCAATTTACCACGTTTCAGTTGATAACTGTTCAATTATTTAAACAAAAATATCTACAGAAGATTTTCCTTTATTATTTCTTAATACCTACATAGATAGGTACATAGATAAACTCATGCCTTCTTCCGATAAGGGTAGGCAGAAGCTACAGAACGCCATACTTATTTTGCTTCGTTTATTTCCTAATGTAGAAATAACAAGAAAATGTAGTGTTAGTTTTATATTCTCACGCTTTACAGTCAAGAAGTAAAACCGTTAGGTTGCTAGCGAATCTAGATTGCGTTTTATTAGAAGACCTATAGAAGTATGTATAATACTTGTTTATAACGTCTTAAAATATGGCTTTTACGAGTCATAAATGGCCCCAACTAACTACGACTGCATTTGACATTCATTACTTCTTACGAACGTTAGTAGGTACATAATAACTAATCACTTCCAGTTATTTGTACTGACTTTGTCTAAAATGCCACATGTATGTACTCTCAAGTTTGTGTAATGGAGTTCTTATCAAACAATGTTCCAAATTGTTTACTTCAAGGTCCATTGCTGGTTCAATGACCACTTCAGTTTATCTTTTCTGTACTTAGTAAAAAAACAATATACAGTGTTTGAGACATCAGAAAATTAAAAGCAATAAAAATTAGTCTACCTGGAAGTGTATAGGAACCTTAATCAATAAAGCCCTATTTTTTTCAAACTCCAATCGATATTCAAAAGAGCAGCTTGATAGTCGTAAGTGGTTAAGTAGTAACTTGCGTACAATTTATTATTGATTGCTCAAAGCCCAGGGGGCAGAGAAGCCTTGAAAATGCTCATTTGTACTGAATTTACAATCGGAAAATAAGCCAAGGTACAAAGGCCAGCACATCAAGCTACCCGAAACTGTCAAATTTTCCCAATCAACTTTGAACCTTATGCATTAGCAGTAAAGTTGAAAACCTATTAAAGAAATTTGACAGATTGTAGTAGCTTGATGAGCTGGCGTCTGCATTTATTAATTGATTGTGCCGTAAATAAAATCATCATCTTTAACAGCCTGTTTCCACACACTGCTAAGTATGGGCCCTCATCCCTTTTTTGCCATGGTTCCCTGGTTTGTGCGAGACTCACCCAGGTTTTCCAGCTAAATAAAATTGATCCTTCTATTGCGTTCCGTCCTTTAAAAGACTGTAATATCCCAGGCTATGCTTTATCTGACTGGCTTGTCAGTCGTTCCCCTTACTACATTGTACTAAATAACTGTAATTAGAAAATGTACGGTAGACAATACTTGAATATCTGTTTCACCCTCCGGAAAACCCTTTAAAGGAAGTCTGTAATTTCCCTGTACATCTGTGTGTGACGGTTAAGTATAGCTTCAATGACAGATTGCCTATTTAGCTACGTTGATAATAATGTAACATTATCTAGGATTCTAGGCTATCTTGTGTTTGGTATACTGGATATAATAGAAACAACTAACACCTGGTAATACGATAGGAATTGTAAAATTCAAAATGGCCATGTTGAATTACGATTACCAATTCATGTTTAGGCAACATGATTTTTGAATTACGAAAAATATCCCATATATCATGATCCAGAGTAACTAAACTAGCCAGTATAGTTTTCTAAGCATTTAAAAAGCACAGTTTCAAAATGGTAAATTTCAAAACGGAAACATGAAGATTCTAATATAATTCAGCGAACATCATTGCGAGTAGTGACCGTTAAATGGAGATCGTGACTGCAGATCTAGTTTTACTGTTAAATACAATTCTGTATCTGAAATCTGAAGATGGTTACTGGAAATTTAATTATATCAAATACTCGAAGCATCGAATCTTTAATAAGCACATTGGGATGTAGAGATACATTTAGAAGGAACTGTTTGTGAAAAGGATGCGATTTTAGAGGACTTCATTCGGTTGCAAGAAACGCTAAGTCTAATTTACTGTACTTAATTTAAAAAAAATAACTTTAAAATTCGCCCAAAATGACTACTAAACATAATATTTCTTAGGTTAAGTTTGCTCGTTGTATATAAAACCTTTACGCAAGAATGGGCAGACTCTAGAAGTTAATTATGACAGGCAAAATAAATTACAAGAAAACGTTCTATAAAAACCATGTCTGTGCAATTTTATTTCAATTAAATTCTCTTCGGGGAATAGAGAATTGAAGCCATATTAGTTTGAAAGCTTCCTTTTAGAAACTAGTTGCTGCGTATTGATTTTTAATAAGCTCAGATACAGCCTCGATAAATAGAATTTCCTATTCATCCTCTGTTACTCTTTAAATGCCTTTCTGGGAAATAAAATTTAGGTTTTCACTGTCAAGAACTAGATTTCTGCCTATTAGCAAAGTGGAAAGGATCTTCATCAAGTGTGTTTTTGGAAAGACTTCATTAGCATTTAAAACAAAAGCGAGAAAAGTTTAACTAGTAAAATTGTTAATTGTACTAGTCTCGAAAGTCCAATATTTGTTTTCCATTTTAGAATTTCCTTGCGTCTTTCGGATCTTTAGCAGACTGTTCCTCGTTGTTTTGATGATAAAACCAACGAGGAACAGTCTGCTAAATGGCTGTATTTTGCAATAGGGTCTCTTTCCTTGTCAACACTTCGCCTATGAAATAGATAGCCGTTTCTAGCTTATCGTATGCTATTTTAATGATGATTCCTATAAAATCAGCTTCTGCTTACTCCGTGGACGTACCTACACACGGCTACTCATCAAGCTATACATTTCCAGTTTTAGCTGACGTCGCATTTGTATAGGTTTTTAGTACAATCAGAAGTCACCTTATACTGGTTATTACCTATAGCTTGATTCGTAGCCGTATTAGCACTTTCTGAATACATTTTCATGGCATGGTTTATTTCCAGCGTAGAATCGTTAAAAATTCAATCAATAGTAAGTTTTTTTTCTGTATGGAAGTATCAGACAAATTGCGGAATTAATAGCTTTATATTGTTGCTCAGAAAGTTATATTATGTTTCAACTGCAACACATTACAGTAGGTATAGAGATGCCAAAGTATATTGATATTTTTATTCAAAAATATGTAATTACCTAAGTAGGTATAAGACTTCATCATGGCATTGGTTGGAAATGCTTTAAGGACGCGTTTACGAATTGACGCGCTTCAATTTTAGGTATTGAGTCTTACTACTACACGTGCACGGCTCACACACACAGCGACATGCGCGAAGCGGCGAAATTATGAGTAAACTGACACGACTTGATACTTGAGCCTATTTTTATTTAATTTTTAGGCATGTATTTTTTTAAGCTTACTATGCGTTGTTGTCAAAAAGTTTGTACCGTGAAATGTTCATAAAAGTAGATACCATTTACTTACTTGATTGGTAAGCAAGTACATGCCAAAGTACCTATGTATTAACAATTTGCGCGACAAGCTTTTTGAAACATATAATTTAAAAAAAGCTTATTTATATTCGTTTTATTTAGTATTTTTAACCGACTTCAAAAAAGGAGGAGGTTCTCAATTCGGATGCTTATACATATATTTTTTTTATGTAAGGGTGTTAGGTTAGATAACTCCGTCATAATAATATATAGACGGACTTGCAAAAATCTTTTTTTGTTCGAAAGAGGTTTAACTTTATTCCGAAATAGACCATTCCGGAATAAAGTGCTGAAGAGTTTCGGAGACAGACAACCGAAGGCTTCAATAAATGCCAGCAAATCAACCGCGATTGCTGCTATCGCATATGTATGCATTGTTTACGCAATCACACAATATAACATCACGCCTGTACCCTCTAAAGGGGTACGCAGATGTGTTTAGTATACCACGGTACACCCTCATTTCTGTCAAAGTTGTTATTGGAGTACCTCTAATCTTGCAAGTAAATTCGGGCATAACTTTTTGTTTATGAATTGATTTAATAATTAACCGACTTCAAATAAGGAGTATTTTTTATGTATGTATTTTTTTATGTATGTTCGGGCATAGCTCCGTCATATCTCTATAGACGGATTTGCAAATTCTCTCAAACAAAAGTTTATGAATTGATGTAATAATTAACCGACTTCAAAAAAGAATCAGTAATGATTTTTTATGTATGTTCGGGCATAGCTCCGTCATATCTCTATAGACGGATTTGGAAATTCTCTAATTTTTTAATGGATAAGGTATTTATTTATTTATTTAATACTTCAAACACAAAAATGTACAGAGGCGGACTTAATGCCATAGGCATTTTCTACCAGTCAACCTTTGGGTGATGCAGAGACAAACAATGGTAGGTGCAATAATGAAAAATGAGGAATAAATATTTGGTATGCCTCAGGATAAGGTATACCTTTATAAGGTATAGCTTTATGAATTTTGCTTAAAGTAATTTAAATTTGTGTTGGGCAGGTACAAATAAAAAATGAAAAATAAAAATTGTTTTCCAAAAAAAAAAAACATCGGACTTTCAAAAAAAAAAACACTACAACGTAAAAAATAACTTTTTGGAAGGTGCACCTTCAGGTCACTCCATCAAATCCGGAGGTAAGGTCTCAACATAACTAACAAAACGAGCCCAAACTCAGAACACCTAGCTCTACTCGTCTATTAGTTCTAGTAGCAGTCTTCGAAGTACACCTTCAGGTCACTTCATCAAGTCCGGGTGTAAGGTCTCAACATAACTAACAAAACGAGCCCAAACTCGGCACATCTTCCTCTACTCGTCTATTAGTCCCAGTAGCAGTCTTCGAAGTGCACCTGCAGGTCACTCCATCACGTCCGGAGGTAAGGTCTCAACATAACTAACAAAACGAGCCCAAACTCGACACACCTAGCTCTTCTCGTCTATTAGTTCCAGTAGCAGTCTTCGTAGTACACCTGCAGGTCACTCCATCTAGTCCGGAGGTAAGGTCTCAACATAACTAACAAAACGAGCCCAAACTCGGCACACCTAGCTCTTCTCGTCTATTAGTTCCAGTAGCAGTATTCCAAGTACACCTGCAGGTCACTCCATCTAGTCCGGAGGTAAGGTCTCAACATAACTAACAAAACGAGCCCAAACTCGGCACACCTAGCTCAGCTCGTCTATTAGTTCCAGTAGCAGTCTTTGAAGTACACCTGCAGGTCACTCCATCTAGTCCGGAGGTAAGGTCTCAACATAACTAACAAAACGAGCCCAAACTCGGCACACCTAGCTCTTCTCGTCTATTAGTTCCAGTAGCAGTCTTCAAGTACACCTGCAAGTCACTCCATCTAGTCCGGAGGTAAGGTCTCAACATAACTAACAAAACGAGCCCAAACTCGGCACACCTAGCTCAGCTCGTCTATTAGTTCCAGTAGCAGTCTTCGAAGTACACCTGCAGGTCACTTCATCAAGTCCGGAGGTAAGGTCTCAACATAACTAACAAAACGAGCCCAAACTCGGCACACCTAGCTCTTCTCGTCTATTAGTTCCAGTAGCAGTCTTCCAAGTACACCTGCAGGTCACTTCATCAAGTCCGGAGGTAAGGTCTCAACATAACTAACAAAACGAGCCCAAACTCGGCACACCTAGCTCTTCTCGTCTATTAGTTCCAGTAGCAGTCTTCCAAGTACACCTGCAGGTCACTCCATCTAGTCCGGAGGTAAGGTCTCAACATAACTAACAAAACGAGCCCAAACTCGGCACACCTAGCTCAGCTCGTCTATTAGTTCCAGTAGCAGTCTTCGAAGTACACCTGCAGGTCACTCCATCTAGTCCGGAGGTAAGGTCTCAACATAACTAACAAAACGAGCCCAAACTCGGCACACCTAGCTCAGCTCGTCTATTAGTTCCAGTAGCAGTCTTCGAAGTACACCTGCAGGTCACTTCATCAAGTCCGGAGGTAAGGTCTCAACATAACTAACAAAACGAGCCCAAACTCGGCACACCTAGCTCAGCTCGTCTATTAGTTCCAGTAGCAGTCTTCGAAGTACACCTGCAGGTCACTCCATCTAGTCCGGAGGTAAGGTCTCAACATAACTAACAAGACGAGCCCAAACTCGGCACACCTAGCTCAGCTCGTCTTTTAGTTCCAGTAGCAGTCTTCGAAGTACACCTTCAGGTGACACCATCATGACCGAAACGAAATATGAATAATCCCTACTTACTTCTAAAAAAATAATATAAGACTGAATAAAATCTTTCATACGATAGTCATACAGAATGCGTGAAGTATCAAGTTTGGTATGTCAAATATTTTCTATCCGTACAGCGATCTTTTTCAGCACAAGCTGCTGCTTATAACCGACACAGAGTCCACCCACGACGGCGGCTGAGCGCAGACTAATATTTCATTACAAATTTTTGTGTAATAAAGCAAGACAGTGACCAGTAAAATAACCCTTAATACAGTGCATTAAGATTCACATGTTACAGCTAAATATGTGAAAAAATAGACTCGATTTTTATTTTTTTTCTGAGCCATTTGGTAACATTTTGATAGTTCTTTATACAATCATTTTGAGTTGAACATGTCTGCTTACATAAAATATTTTTAAATACATAAATTTATGTTAATAAATAGAAGAAAAATGTACCTAAAGTCATTACGATATCGTCAATTTTGTGTGAAGAGGCGACGGAAATAATTTTTTACAATATTATAAACCAAACTTTTCGAATAAAAATTTAGCCATATTTGAAGATGAAGGAGCAATCTATCTGTGGTAATTATTAGTTAGATTTGGTTTCGTATCATTTTCCCGCAAAATGTACCGAAAAACTGCTTATTTTTGTTAGATTCGTAAACGCCTCCTTAACGGTGAAGACTATATTGAAACTTTGTTTTTTAAATCATAACATATACTTAAGGGGAAAACTAGAAGGAAAAAAGCGTTTTATAATTATTATAACTTTTACATTATATTTAATTCTATGAATCGAAAAACCACCACGACAACTGACATTTTATTTATTTTACCATAAAAACAATACATAAAAACGCCAATTACGTAGTCTTTATAACAAAAAATCATTTTGGACACTAAATTGCAGAATTATACTGCGTATTTCAAAGAAAAAAAAAACCTTTTTGTATAACCATAAAGCAGCTGTTGTTTTCACAACCCAACTGTTCAATGTAGGTAAGTAGTCAATATCGGAACCGTAACCAATCGGTACAATACAAAGGTACAAAATACATAATATAATTCATTCAAATACGTATATAAATGTACTAGCTTCTGCCCGCGGCGTCGTCTGCGTGAAATTTCGGCCCCCGACGACCCACTGCGTCGCATCGCATCGTCCGCCCGCGCTATAACTTAATTTTCGCTTAGCGTTCTTTCTGACTTATTGTTGCTCTGCTCCTAAGGATCGAGCGTGATATTAAATAGCCTATAACCTTCCTCAAGAATTGAGCTACCAAATGCAAAAAAAAAATTACAAACTCCCACTAAAAAGTGAAAAAGAAATAACTTTCTTACACCCCGACAACGACTTCCGAAATTAAAGTTATATTACTTTGTAGTGTTTTTTTTTTGAAGTCGGATGTTTTTTTTTTGTAAAAATTTTTTTTATTTTTTTCTGGGTTAACAAAAATAATTTTGTAGCTATAGGTACAATTTATTGTTTGTGTAGTTTTGCGATTCGTTTCTTGATTATAGTCTTTGATTATTGTCAGTTAGTAAGTAAGTAAATTAAATTAAACCCAACCAGAATGTTCTAGTCTACAAATAAAACAAGTGTCACCCGCACCATGCTACAGCGCAAAGACTATAGGTAGCGTGACTCGGCTTCAGCCGCCATTTTGTTATTTCATATTTAGAATGTAACAGAGAATTTTGTGAATGTTGTTAGCAGCATTGCTAATGAAAATTATGAAATTCCCTTCAGAAAATAGGAAGAGCTTCGCAGGCGTCCTTCAAGCACTCGACGTGAAGTGCTCGTGCCGTTACAAGTGCATTCGTACGCCGAGATGATTCCTCAAAAAGTATACACTAACATAAAGACTTGATTTTATAAACGTAACATCACCACGCCTGTAGATCCCGAAGGGTCAGGTAGAGGTGTACTCATAGTAGGTACACCCAAATGATGCCAGATAAGTTTAAGTCCCATGTAATAGGCGGTGAGCGTATTGCCATCAACCGGGCACAAATCCAAACTCTGAGCTACTTACTACTGAGAAATTACTAGTAGAATAACCCAATAATATTATATTTTAGTAAACCGTTTATAAATTAGGGTAGTTACTTAGTAGTAGGGTAATTACTTAAAAAAAGATAAAACAAAATGGCGCATGACAGCAGAATGTCAAAAAGAATTGTCACAAAATGTAAACGTCATCTTTAATATTCCATGCATTCGGAGACTTGCAGTCTGAAAACCATCATTTAATTTCATTTTGAAAAATACCTACTTATCTTATACACAGACTTACAGATAATTAGATTGGTCTGACAGTTCCGATTAATCGCTATGAAAACGTACTAAACGTCAGATTGAATCAAAAAAAACAACCGACTTCCAACAAAACACTACAAAGTGAAAAATAACTTTAATTTCAGAAGTCGGTGTCAAAAAACGAAAATGCAGAACCAACGACACCGACTTCTGAAATTAAAGTTATTTTTCACTTTGTAGTGTTTTGTTGGAAGTCGGTTGTTTTTTTTGTTAAAAAGTTTTTATTTTTCACTTTTGAGTTGTGGTACCTACCCCACACCAATTCGTATACCACTACTTGCTAAATATATAACAGTGACAGGAAGTTGTACAGAATGAGCTGTGATCGACCTTGGTAAAAAAAACTTTGCAAAAGGGCAAATATACGTCGCGCTAAGTCGTGTCAGAAGTTTGGAAGGTATCGTTTTGTCAGATTTGGATGCCAACAAATTATTAAAGCGACCACACGACGACAGATCATTGACGGAAATAATGAGGCTACGAAATCTGTCTTCTGACAATCAAAGCCACACTTAATGTACCTACGACTCAAGGGCGAAGATCTCTTTGGCGTCTTATAAAACAGTCTTCAGCGGTTTCATTTTCGAGCAGTAGCCTTCGAAATAGCTTCTCGTATCACATCTCCTGTATCATGTGGTTCGCATTTACTCGATAAGCCCAAACACGGCTAGAATACATTGTTTTATTACGATGCTCCGGTACCTACCTTCCAGCTTCATAAGATCGGTTTGATGGTACCAGTTTCGTCAGAACTATTTATTTAAATTTGCTTCGTCATAGTCGCTTAACTATCTTAATCGAGATATCTTATCTCCACCCATGAAATACTTATAATCATTGAAGAGTTCCTGTGGCTATCTGTAGTCTCCTTCATCAGTTCCACTTCACCAAATTATACTTTCTGAATGCAAATGCTTGAGTTGTCGATGAAAATATCAGAATTGCTATATGTATGCCTATAATATTTGAGGAGTTCCCTTAATTCCTTATGGATCCCATCATCAGAACTGGATTTTGACAAAAATGGGACCAATCTGGAAGTATACCCTTTTAAATAAAAAAAAAAATTCTAAATCGGTTTTGTAACATCATCTGAAATTGTCGTCTTGTTGTTTTTTCGCGGCCATCAACCAAACCTTGTTTTTCTAGTACAGAGTAGTGTAACAAATAAAACTTATTTGACATGCATATCTCTAAATGCAGTCCGAAATGAGTTATTAAGTAGTGTTATTTTACTGCAGCTAATTAAAAGTCGGAGTATAGGTAAGTGATGACTCTCGGACTCAAACACTTGAATCATCAATAGGTTTCATTTGATTTGAGAGAGTTCAACTAACACACTGTACATGCCTACCAAAGAGGATTTTCCTCGACTTTCATGGGATCCCTTCATCAGACTCTGACTTGGTGACAATGGGACCACCTCAAGAGCATACCGTTTCAAACCCTAATTAATGTCAACTGCTCATCACCTGTTACAAAATATTGCTTTTCCCGATGCTGGGACGTTAATTGTTGAGGAGTTCTCTTGTTAAGAACCAGGAGAACTTGAGCGGTGAAGTCACCATCAGCTCCACTTTACCATACGCATTGTGACGATCATAAATTGCTTAGCAACCATATTAAAGCAATCGAATCGCTACCCGTGAAATATTTTTCATTGAATAGTTTCGATGGCCATCTGTGGTCTTCATCATCAGTTCCACTTCCCCAAATTATACTTTCTGAATGCAAATGCTTGAGTTGTTAATGAAAATACCAAAATTGCTATATGTATGCCTATAATATTTGAGGAGTTCCCTCAATTCCTCATGGATCCCATCATCAGAACTGGAGTTTGACAAAAATGGGACCAATCTGGACGTATGTCCTTTCAAATAAAAAAATATTTTTTTAAATCGGTTCATAAATGACGGCGTACTGAGGTAACAAACATAAAAAAAAAAAAAAAAAAAAAAAAAAAAACATACAACCGAATTGAGAACCTCCTCCTTTTTTTGAAGTCGGTTAAAAAGAGAGTAAACTACCAGTCAAAGCAAACGAGTACCTGTGTTAACTGTTGTGATTTGGACAAAACAATAGCAATGCCAACCAATCATTTAAGCTGCTAATCTGCTATGAGGTCACTATCAATCAATTAGAAAAAGCTTTCAGTATTTCACACTCGCAAATTAATAAAACCTACCTAAATGTACAGGGGCCAGCACATCAAGCTACCCCAATCTGTCAAATGTCTTTGATAGATTTTCAACTTTACCACAAACAAATAAGGTTCATATTCAATTGGGAAAAAATTTAAAGCTGCGTTTTGCTTCAGCCAATTGTTTGAAAGTGACAGACCTACTAAATGAAGTGTTAACTATTTTACTGATTTCTGGTGCAAGTAGACCTAATTATTTGTTAGAGGAGGTATGTCTTGTCATTGCACAGTCCATAATGAACTCACGAAAAAAAATTTGCTGCTCCATATATTTATGTTCACTTACAGTCGGGCTTTCGGGAGAATGCGTTCTTAACTGCTGTCAGTTTCATACTAACAAAAATGTGTTTTGCTATTTTTTTTTTCTTTATTATCTACTCGAATTGTCGCAATGACAGATGTGTCAGGAAAGCATTTTCTCGCTATGTCGGCTGCACTGCAATTCGATTTGTGTGCACTTAACTCGAAAAATTTATGAACAGCAAATTTTTTTTCGCGCTTTCTGGTTTGTGGGTCAGTGTCGTCTTAGGGGCGGATTTGTTCGAGTTGGAGTATACGCTTAGGGGCACTATGAGCAGAAAACGGTGTGTCGTAGTGCGATGCTTTTCAGAACCTAAATAGTCTCTATGGTCAAGGTAAACCCGAAACTGCAAAAAAAATGGGAAATTTTGGGTTGTGCCCGTGAGTAAAAGTGGTTCAAAATGATGATTTCGGTGTCCACAGATTTTCAGTTATTTAAATTAGACCTTGTATGTAGATATTAAATACAGACCAAAATTGTGGGTTCCAGTTTCTTTTTGGACGTGGAGTTGCAGACAGCAGCCAGTTATACTATACTAACGAGAGTCACTAAACTTGTACTCCCCGGCTTGTTATCATTTTTTTGTACTGGACCATACCTGGGAACCTTCTCGTAACGGAGATATTAAAGGTCAAAATTCCAACTGTTACTAATGTTTTTTTACAGAAATAAGTAAACCCCACGACCCTTGTACTGTTGCATGCACCCATAAACATAAGCAATATAACCTGTAAACAGCAAATTTTTACACCAAAAATAAACGTCGTTTCCTAGAGATAATTTGTACCTATGCAATGTTACATAGTGTGATGTACAGAATAACTTTAACTTTATTTATTTTCATAATCAACAGGTTAGAGTACAAATACATTTTAGAGGTCTTCTTTTAAGTATAGAGATACCTGTAACAGAAGACCTCTAAATGAAAGAATGCGTAGTTAACGGCTATGTGATGTCTCTTTTTACACGCTGTATACTGATGCCCAGTCTCCTTAAAAAAAAATCGTTCCAAAATACCATAAAGGAACGATTTTGCTAGACAAAACAATACATCGAAATAGAGTTTACAAATTACATCACCGTTTCAATGCTAAAGAAATCTATTTACGACCTTAGTTTACACAATTCATTATTAAACCAATTTGTTATTAGATAAACTAATTATCAATTCGTTATTGTCTTTGGAAATGACAATACGCCATTTTGACATGATGAAAAATAAATAAAAAGTTTTTAGTATTAAATGCAACCTCCGCGAAGGTTGGGTTATTCTAAATGATTTCCGTTACGTAGCTTTATGGTAGTATTTTTTATTCGTTTTTTTTTTTTATCATTTAGTCTTTATTGTTGTACCTGTTGTAAAATTTTGTTATTTAATTAGGTACTTCGCTACTTTAATAACTATGCAGTAGGTACCTTTAGATATCAGTATCACAGTATAGTCAACTTTTTCTTTATATTTACTATGCAGTTCAATCACTTTTCTTTTGATTTCCTTTTTAATTTTTTTATTTCTCATCAACACCCTTATTGCTAATCCATTGCTCCATTATGTTCGAAAAATTTGTCTGCTCGACAACATAAATAACGCAATGGATGTTGTTGAACTGTCACAAAATGAAAGCCATTGCTAGTATTGCTACGTACTTATAGTGTTACGCAATTACTCCGCTGAACCAACGCTTTTTCCAACTTACGCTGACTGGACGCGTGCGATTTTCTGACGACGACCCACGTCCGAGCCCTTTTGCTTGCAGCCAAAAGTATAAAGTCGGTCAAGGTGACGTTGCTCGATCGACTTATTATTTCTGTAACAGGCTTAGAATCTGAGGGGTAATTCTCGTAATTTTAAGAACGTTCACAGTCTGATCTCAGTCTCAATCTGTCAAAAATTTGCCTAAATTTTGACAAGTTTTTGACATTTGTTTGTCGCCGAGATGAGACTGCGACTAGATTTTGGACGTTTTAAATTACGAGAATTGGCCTTCTGATATGTAACCGCCCCGTCAAAGTTTCCTCGAGTTTTCAGATTGGTGACATACCCGTAATATACAGCACCCTGTAATAAAATGGGCCAGCTATTATAGAACCTATCTAAATAGTTAACTGATTAATTTGTCAGCAATTTTGCTAGCAAGGCTGACTGACAATACATACTATGACAAGCACAAGCGAAGCAATTAAACTTGGGATCCTTGATTAGATTCCCGTGTCTAGCCAGGTATTTTTGAGTATTTCCGCTAGAAATTTCTCAAAAGTCGCCGGGATTCTATAGATTTGAGCCCGGTCAGTGGCTATGTGATGCTCGCCCCCTATTATCAGAAATGTAGCAGTGGGTGCACTGAGGGTACACTCCACTGATCGAGGGAGCCTCACCAGAATCCTAAAGGTATTATTGTATTATACACGAAGAGCTTTGTAGGCCTGCTGGGTGTAGTGATTTGTGGAAAATAAATGTTTATTTTATAAATTACTTATTTTACCTACATAAATTAAAATTTATAACTTATTACGAAAAAAATATAGAAAGTTGCCGGTTTTTATAAGGTTTGTTTTCCACACTACAGCAGGTACTTAATTAATTTGTCAGAAAATATAAAATTATTATTTACGTGCACGTGTAATTAATTTTTATATCCTGTGAAATTATTTTCATAAAAATGGTTTGAGTTTGAATGTAATTCGATAATAAATTGTCAAAATGAAGAAGGTCGGATTATAAAATAGTATAATAAAGATAAATTAGTTGTTCAACTGGTTGGGTTTTGAAGCCAGGCATGAATTCATAGGTCGGTGATTCAGCGCTCAAGCTGTGGCTCAAGTGTCGTGCGATCGGTCAGGGACGGTCGCGCCGAACTAACGGATTTAGTTCACTTGCCAAGAGATTTGATATACTGTATGTAATTATGTATGAATTCAGTGGGCTTATATGGGGTGGGTAATTTGAATGGGTATTTTTTGTTTTTTCTTTATATAAATATTTTTTATTTGAACAGAATGACATTTAACAAAAAAAATTGTGCAACTTTAAAGAAAACATTAATAACTATAAGTAATGCGTTCAACGTTTTTTTCTAATTGTCAAATGACGGATAATTAACCTACTAAGTACATACTTAAAGAAAAAAATCATAATAATTAATACACTTTATTTTTCTACAAAAAATAAAATATATTAACTAATTAATGACTATTTTTGTTACCTCTATCAGAAAAATATTTCAATAAGTTTTTTTTTTTATAAATTTATGTAATTTTATCAACTATCTTGAGTTGAGAACATAACACCTAATTATATAAAATGATTCATGGGGCTCTTGTTTTGGCGGTAACACAGGTACAAGTGTGTCCACTGTTTCGAGTCATCTGACTCATAGTTTTTGAATGTCACTGCCTCGCTCGCCTTTCCGTAACACAGCAGGATATTTCTAATTATTTTATCGCTTACAGAAATAGTTTATTAGCAATCTTTCGGGGGATGGAAGAACTCATCAATATAAACAACTTTTACTATGGGACCAACGCTGAAATACAAAAAAAAACCGGCCAAGTGCGAGTTGGACTCGCACATGCAGGGTTCCGTACGTACCACCATACAATATTTAACACTACATATAAAATAACGGCAAAAAAATCACGTTTGTTGTATGGGAGTTAAATATTTATTTTATACTGTTTTTATTTGTTGTTATAGCGACAACAGAAATACACATTCATGTGAAAATTTCAACTGTCTAGCTATCACGGTTCATGAGATACAGCCTGGTAACAGACATACAGACGGACAGTGGAGTCCTAGTAATAGGGTCCCGTTTTTACATTTGGGTACGGAACCCTAAAAATGATGAAACACAAAATGCACGCACACGAAATCGCGTGCAACATTTGACATTAAATTAACGGTAGAGAGAGAAGAAAGAGACATTTTCATCGTAATCAATAATCATAAGTAATCAAGATTGTAATAGTAATTGATATACTCGTAGTAGTCAATAATTTCTGTCATCTATGTACTCATTAACAGAATAAACCTTCTTATAATAGTTTTAATACTTAAAGCTTTTTTGAAATCAAGTATTTCATTTAATTCTTTGATTTCAATAGGAAGCTTATTATTGATTTTAGGTGCCATTCCAAGAAGACTTTTTTTAAAGTAATTTGAGCATTTGCTCTCGGAAATCATCGTTTGGTAAAGTGGAGCTGATGATTCAGACCGCAGATGGCCATCGGAACTACTCAATGTTAAATATTTCACGGGTTGCGATCCGATTACTTTAATAAGGTTGCTAAGCAATTTATGCTGCCGATCGATTCTGTAAAGATCTCACCGTGAAAACTAAGGTGAAGTGAGGTGTCATTCCACCTGATGCTTTAGGGATTGACACTATTGACAGCTCATTTCACCCAAGTTTTCACGGTGAGATATGTACAGAATCGCTCGGCTGGTCACAATGCGTATGGTGAGTGGTGGTGTCAACAAACGAAAATGCAGAACCAACGACACCGACTTCCGAAATTAAAGTTATTTTTCACTTTGTAGCGTTTTTTTTTTTTTTGTAAAAAAGTTTTTATGTTGTATATTGCTAATCCATTGCTTCATAATTATGTTCGAAAAAAATTTCTGCTCAACAACGTAAATAACGCAATGAATGTTGTTGAACTGTCAAAGTGAAAGCGATTGCTACTGATAGTGTGTTACACAATTAGGATAAAGTATAAATTGTTCAAATTCATGATCACTTTCGTCAGGTAGGATGCTAACTAATGACTTTTAAGTGAGCCAGTATTCTAGACCATTAGAATTAGGTCCTTGTAATGAGAAACAAATGACCTACTCGCAACTCGAAACTAATTCTAAGCTCACATTTCACAAGACGCCCACTGTGAACCTTTGTGATGTTGCATACGTAATCTGTACGACAATCAAACAGTTTATTGTTTAATATATTTAAAAAAAACTTATATCAACAATAATAAGGGTCTAAAATGTCCAAATTTTTTATTGTTTGTCATAAACTCATGATTGTGTTATTGGATTTTTTCATCAGTGATCTCAGTAGCAGCCCGGGGTCTGGATTTGTGCCTGGTTGATGGCAATAGGCTCGCTCCCTACTACATAGTGACTTAAACATAACTGGTGAAATATGGCTGTACTATACCTCTAATTTCCCTACATTTTTTGACAAGTATTTGACGTTGACTGTCGCTGAGATGAGATTGTGACTAGATTTTGAACGTTTTTAATTACGGGAATTGCCTTTTTTTTTTTTAGGACGGGAAATCATCCAATGACTCCTCCCGCTCTGGGTGGAGCGGAAGGGAGTGTCAGACTCTTACTGACTAAAACCCATCCGTGTTCCTTCCTTAGCCCTTTATGTTCCGGGGTAGCGGTAACCCTTTCGGACAATCCCGCTGCTCCTACGGGAGTTGGCCTTCAGTAGTAATCTATGCCTTCAGGTGTACCTATATTTATTAAGTTATGTTGCAGAAATGAAGTGAGGAAATGATTATTTATTTATTTTTGTTATTTTAGCCTCTATTGTCCCACTTGCTCTCTTTCTTCTTTCTACTCCTCTCTGCCTTGAGCTGGTGTGGACCAATCCTGTCTGTAGGCGACAAGCACTCAAGCTCGTCCTGCCATCTTCTGCTGGGTCTGTCTCGATGTCGCCGGACGTTTTCTGTGTCCCACATGGTGGTAGTTTTGAAAATTATAGTTTAAATAATACTGTTAGAAAAACGGAATAATCTGAATTAGAAGATTTTTTTTTTGTGAGACAAAACTGATAAAATTCACTAGAAAATTAAATTATGAAATATCTACTTATTGATATATTTGAACAGGTTCGTAAACAACTAAAAGGCGGGTTTCTCTTCTAATCGTACGTAAATAAAGGAGAAGAAATAACAACATTAATGTGTAAAAAAAGTACTTAAACAATAAATATCATAACCCTCTGTCTTTGCTGTCGCGCAGTCGGCTAAAAATATAAATCTAGAAGTAGGTAAAATGCAAAACAAAGTCAATTGTTTCACTATAATACCGTTCCACTATAATTTTTAATACCGCGATACGCATTTACTTACAAAACAATCGTATGGCCTAATTTATAAGAAAACCGTGCTGCCAACTGCACCTACTTACCTAATTTATGTGAAATCTCGCGCTTGCTATAATAGCGATCACCCAAGGTCATACCTAGTCAACGGTCATTCTTTTATACAAAGCATCGTAAAACCAACTATTTTCGATATAATCGAGTGAAATACCGATTTTATTTTATCACATTACTTTGTTAAATAGATAAGTCCGATAGCAGTGCCAACATAACGCAAACACACCTGCTTCTGGTAGGTAATGTTGCACCCACTGCGCGCGGAGCTGACAACTGTCTGTTTAAGTATTCGAATATAGAATTTGAGGATTAAAATGGCGGCTGGTTTTATCGGCAGGAAAATATTTTGTCTGTGCGCAGTGTTTTTATTTTTGCTAGCATTATGATTTTCGTTCAATATTATGTATATTTCATGCGTAAAAGGAATAAGTACCTAGTGATTATTATAAGGTACCGACTTAAAGAAATACTCGGTTTTTTTTTCGGATTTTAAAAATACATTTTTACAAATAAATAATTGAATGGACTCGATTTAATTATTTATTTGTGGAAAAGTATTTTTAGAATAACAGGGCTAACAAACTCTGTTGATGTTAAGAGTTTATTTGTAGATTATAGTTAAAATAAAACCGGGCAAGAGCGAGTCGGACTCGCGCACCGAGGGTTCCGTACCATCATATGTTTTGGCGAGGCCTATATTCGTCAGGGAATGTTAACACTGCACGCTGCGGTGTAGAATATTGCAGTTTTAGGTCACCACCATCTCTTGACCGATAGTGGAACTAATCTTTACATAAACTTCTATCACATAGAATTATTTCAATTTTCTTTTTGAAAACTTCGGAGACGCCCCCCCCCCCCCCCAAACGGTATTTTTTTACATATCTAAAACTATTCCAAAGGACATTGTTCGGCATCCATACATCGTTTTCCTAAGAACCAGGAGGGACGTGAATATACTTTCTGTGTTCTAAATAATGCATATATTCGATTGAAACTAAATTAAAATCACGGACACTTCTGAGAATTGTAAAATATCCAAAACACTTTCGGATTTTGAGGTTATAATTAACGTTTATTACAATGCCAAGTCGTCATTCTTAGTAGGTCCGTATCAACTATCAGCCAATCACAGCCAGAAGTCGATATATCAAGAAGAAATCAGAGTCCTTTGTTCACGCCAAGTTGTTAGACAAAATCATAACAGAACACCAAGAAAATGCAATAACACAAACGAATACACACAACCAACGCAGACCGAGCACAGGTTGCAGTCACACAGACTGTCATTACAATCAAATGTCAAAGAATGTCAAAGTGTCATCTATCAAATCATCGACTGTCAGTGTCGATGTTGCTCGTTTTGCACAGCGCTTTCAAGTGCTTTATACTGTTTGTAACTAAAAAACTTATTCATATATCAAGTGCTGAGGGTGTTGAGTTTTGTAATTACACTCCGCTGCGTACAAAGTCTTGGCTGAATGAGCTTAATACTCTTTGCCTACTCAAAACGTCAAATTGAAACAAAAAATAATGACGCCGGGGAATAAGACCCAACTGAATTACTTTTTAAAATGTTTTCAAAATTATGAAGTGTCCGTTCTTTTCTAATAATTGTAAATTATAATAATAAAAACTAGTAATTATTTTAAAGGTTTCATAAGTGTTGATTCATAGGCCATTTTTTACAATGTCCTTTCAAGTTGATAGGTTGATAGCATTAGTAGTTATAGAGATATCCAGCTGTGACAGACAGACAGACAGACTGAGTCTCACCATAAGGGTTCCGTTTTTACCATTTTGGTACGGAACCCTAAAAATGAATAATCATTTTATTACTTTACTGCACAAAAATATATATAAGTAAGTACCTACCAAAGTAAAATGAATGAGAAAAATTAATAAAAAATAAATAAATTGTTAACAATTAAAATGTTATTCACAAATTACTTTTGACAGCAACTGTCCTTCAAAACTTGCTGTTTGTTAACGAAAACTCTCGATATACAAAGGCCGATGTTAATTTGCTGTGAAAAAACAAAAAATAACTTAAAACCTTTATTTTTCGATGGAAAAACGTATCCTTCACTACTCCTATAAAGTATCGTTTCTGAACCATTGTTTTATGACCCCTACTTACAAAAAAATATTCTTTACTGAAATGTAATAGGTACCTAGTATTTTCCTCAACTCAAAAATTATGAATCTAACCTCGGCTTTATTCATAGACAGTTTTTCATAAATGACAGGGGTCCCAGAACTCTCCCCATGCGTACCCCTATACCGTGCTAAGAGGATTCAAGAAAAAACGCATACATTCTCAAACGCTTCATACAAAACAATATCGTAGCCACGTACATAATTGTTTATCTACGGCCTTCAACTTGACTCGTCCGGCCAGCAGGCGACCTCGCTTGCTTTCTGACTTTTAAATTTGTTTTGCCATATCGAATTATCGTTATTGTGAGGCATCTTAAAACTGTATTTTTTTTTTGTAAAGGAAAAAAATTAAGAAACAATTTTTATTAATTTATAAGCCTACAAATCGGAACTGTACAGAACCTGCTGCTGTACAACATTATTCGATGAACATTTGTAAGTGGTTGCAAGTTTTAACTCCAACGCATGCACTCTTTAACTAAAAAACTATTTCCAATAAGTTAAGTTGTAATAAGTTGTTCGTGCGTGACGTCAGGCAGACTGCGTCTAAGTAATACAATAAGTAATACATTCATTAACATTTCAATGCCAGAGAAACTTGACAATTGGAATTTAAAACTACTAAAAATGTTATATGAAAGACGTTTCACACGACTTTCTAGAAATACAGTAGGTAACATTTTTGTGTGAATTGTCAGTTTCACTAAATATTAACTAAATCAAACTGAGAACAAGAACTTTTGAACCAGCATGTCCTAGAACCAAAAATTCGAAGACGTGACATGTGACATCCACCAATACGCACTGGGCCCGCGTGGTGGATTATGGCGCTCAACCTCTCACCGAGAGGAGGCCTGTGTCCCAGCAATGGGAACATTATAGGCTGATTATGCTAAGCAAATTTGCACGTTAATATTAAGTACTTACGAGACAGCACCAAGAATCACCCTTTACAACTTTCACTAGCTGGAAAGAAGAAGTGGTTCGCAGTATTTTACATAGAATTTTACTGCCATTTGACATCTACAACATAATTACTAAGCAATACCAATCTTAACAGGCGTGATGTTACGTAACCAATATTCTAGAATAGTCCAGCTATTGCTAGATGTGACAGAAATCCATATTACAACATCTCTTTCTTTTTGTCTCCAGGTAAAGAGGTGCAGAAGCGATGGCGCTCGATCCGCGACTCTTACACAAAGACTTACAGGCAAGGAAAGTGCGTGCTACCAGAACAGTGCCCCCCTGGGAGCAGGCGCTACCAGTACCACCAGCAGATGTCCTTCTTGCTGAAGGCTTTGCAGAACAAGTGAGTAGATATACTAACTAACTTCATCATAAAATATTTGCTACAACTCCGTAAGAAGTGCCCTGCATGATATAGGCCTTCCCGTAAAAGTCTTAGATTTGATCTGATTTAAAACAGCATGATTGAAAAGATAAGTCTGTTCACTGTTTATAAATAGATGGAAACCCCAATGTGAACTATCGTTCATAAAAACCCATTTAACCAGGCATAAGAGACCCTTATCTACATAGATAACCTTGGAACAAGGCTTATAGCCATCTGGTTGCAATTACAGATAGTAGATAATGGCCAGAAACTATACCTAAATACACACCAAAATATCTTCCTGGTAAAGATTTTAAATACTCATCTAATCACCAATCTCCACGTTCCAGGAAACCCAGATACTCCCAAGACAAATACGAGTCTTTCTCCGAGCTCTCGAACTCGCCACAACATCCGCCACCAGAGGACATTTTACCAAAAATAAAGAGCGAAATCATGGACAAACCATTAGATCTCAAAACTAAACACGACGAGAAACCAGAGACACAGGACAAAGGCAACCAAGCCACGTGCATGGACAAACCTAACTCCCTCGAGATCAAAATTGATGCGAACTCCATACTACCAGAAGATCATTTCGATGACGATAAACTCTTCATGAATTCTCTTATACCATTGTTCAAGAAAATGAATGACGATACGAGACTCCTATGTCGGATTGAAGTTCTGAAGATCATCAGATATGCTTTACAAGGTCATAAGTGTTTCGAAGCTTTGAAAGTGGCAGAGGATTCATTTGTTAAAGATAGGCTGGCTGGGGTCTTGGCGAAGGAGGAGAATGTGTCGACCAGTACACAGAAGAGTCAGGAGTCGAGGTTAGCCATGACTACCAGGTCAGCAGATGGAAGTAGACCGGTTAGGAAACGAAGAGTAAGTAGAATTGTGTTTTTTTATGCTTTAGGGTGAGGAATACGCTGAAGGATGATTAAAATATAGAAAAATGTTACCGCTCTTACCGCCAGCTGTAATATCCGCCCAGCAATAATACTATGGGCGAATTTAACCAAACTTTTATACCTAAAATAAGTCTTGGCCTGATAATAAATTTTGAATTTTTGACAGTTTTTCCATACTAGAACCGTCAATTTTATTCCGCGGATAAAAGATATAATATATCTTATAACGCTGTCATTGCCAACATTAGTTACAAAGTAACTATGTCTCATTTGCCTCTAATTTAACTAACACCGTTTGACCTTGAAATGCACCAACGCTGCTTTTTAAGCCATAGACAACCGACCCATCTAATGGTAAGTGTTCACCACTGCCTAACGCCCTTTGTACATACACGTTTTTCTTGCCGTGTAAAACCGGATTATTCGCCGTGTGTTGGCACGGTCGACAATGTTGTGTGGATCACTATTTGTACGCCGTTCCGTAATGAAACCGTGCCGTGTACAAAGGGCAGGACCAGGAAACCTGCTTAGCAACAGATTTACATATGGACGAGCCTTTACATTCAACTCTGCTCCTGATAAGTTAACTTCTACCTTTTTAATTATTTAGACTAATGCCTGTACTTATTTTGTGTTCATCTCTTTTTCAGGCACGATCACCGTCTCCCCTGCCGGCTCCACCGAAAAAAAGAGGTCCAGGGCGTCCTAGAAAGGTACAAATTAAGTAATAATACTCTGTAATCTTATTCATTTATCATTTTGAACTTTGGAATACCTCCAATTGACTACAAATATCGTAAAGTTAAGAATCAGTTTCGTAGAGATTTTTTTAATCGAAGCTTTATTTATGCTTCAGCGGCACTGCTTTATCGCCCTAAGTTTAAGTTACAAGAGACATTCCCCACAACAACGCCCACACTTCACTACTTCCTAGTGCTTTTGATGGGAAGAAGAAATGGCGCAACGAACTTCCAAGTCCACACACATGGTGAAGAATATAAACTAGTCAATCTTTAAATACTATTTCTTCCACTTCCAGGTTAGACCTCCCCCCTCAGATTCAGACGAGGAACAGATCTCCAAGAAGCGCTTACCCAAACTGAAGGCGTGTGAAGCTCCGTGCGATGAGGATTCCTTCAGTCATGCCACCAGCGTGGCCCAGTTGTCTACACCACTTTTCATGAAGGTAGGTCCATTTCATCATCTGCCTGCCCTTTTGCCAACTATGTTGGGGTCTCCAGTCTAACCGGATGCAGCTGTATACAAGTATTCTACATGGAGCCTTTTTGACCTCCACAACCAAGTTGCTGGATAACACAATATTCCGTGGTAAGACTAGTTATCGATCTTTTGAGCTTCTGACTACCCGTAACGACTGTCAAAGATTCACGAATGACAGCCGGGACCGACGGCTTAACGTGCTTTCCAAGGCTGGAGGGGTGTCTTGGTAAGTAATAAATCTCGAACCTCGATCGATCCGTTCCGCTGTTATTATTTACAACAACAACACTGCAACAGTAACAGTAGCTTATCAATACAGCTGCAAGAAGCGCTTACCTAAACTGAAAGTGTGTGAAGCTCTTTGCAATGAGGGTTCCTTCAGTCATGCCACCAGCGTAGCGCAGTTTTCCACACCATTTTTTATGAAGCGAGGTCCTAATTTTGAAAAGACACTAAAAGTAAAGTTTTAGAATGAGCGGGGAGCACAGAATAGCATTAGAATGGAGGGCTAAGTTTGCGTGCAATAGTGTTTTGCAGTAAAAGTCTAAGGATTGGTGTTTTTAAAAGACCTCAATCCCGTATTTGGACAAATTGGAAGACGAGCCTAAGACAATCTTGCTGGCTAGTGACTGGTTATTATTTTCATTATAACATAAACGTTATGAGTCATTTTCATATAAATGCACTAAACTATTTAACAGTGTCCTAAAACAACCTTTATTTCATCAAAAAATCTACCACAAATGGAAACAATCATGTGTTAAAACTACGTTTTTGTAAAATTACCAATTCCTCCTATTATTATTTATTTCTTCCTTCCAGATATACAACTTGGAGAGGTCCAAAATCGCCCCAGCGCTACCAACATCCCCTCAAGGCTTGCAGGTTTCGATTAAAACGGAACCTATAGACCCAGAACCACAACCAAGCTAAGCTAACTATACCCCTATCACTATTGTAGAAGTAACACGATAAAACGTGATGACGTCTGTCGAAACAGCCAATCAGATCGCAGCATTAATCCATATGACATTTGTCGTCCAATGACAGCCGTTACTGGGGATACGTTTGGCGAGACTGATTTTCTATACGTCGAAATTGCCAATCAAAATGCAGGATTATTCCGTGTGACAGTTATGGTCCAATTACAGACGTTAATTCTCGGTTTTGGCGTTTTAGTAACGAAGCAAAAGTTTGCTTGGCACTCCATTTTGTTATTATTCCGTGGCACACCATGAAACATATGGAAATGTGCAAATAAGACATACAATTTAAGACATGGACAATAATTCGGTCGATGTGTTGATAATGTTTCTAATATTGGTTATCAAGTAGAATGTGAGCTATAAATATATAAATGTTGTGTTGTAGCTATGTTGGTTTATAAATTATGTGGATGTTAAAAGTGTACCTATAATAATAAGTAAGAATAACTATTTGGTTTTGAACAAACAAAACAAAGTACTTCAAATGGACCGAGAAATGTTTTAAAACGATCCGTGAATTTAAACCTAAAAACACAAAATAATGTTTTTTTTTTTTATACATTTTGGAAACAGTCAAATATACTCACGGTCTAATTTATCTTTATCTGAACAAATATCATTTAACCTCAAATAAATTGGGTTAAGGGCAGAACGAATGATGGTGGTCAAATTATCTAAAATCCTACAAATTGTAACACAATCGCTTTTAATATATTGAGCGACTGTTGCATTATTATTAAATATTTGTTAGAAACAGATGTTGATTTAAAATCCAGTGTTTTACCTTACATTAGGATGTTGCATCGTTTGAGATTCATTACCTCGACGCTTTTTGATTCTGGCTTTCAAGAGTTGCAGTGGTGGGAAAAGTATGTTGGGCTTGTCCCAAAAAGAATAACATTGGGACATAAGAGTACCTACATAATTAATATGTCAAGTGTCTGTCGAATTTTTTATGAAAACTGACAAAATACTTGACACATGACAGCGTCACGTTATGAAGTTATAGTCTCTGTTACATATCTACTCTTCTAAGTTAAATTAAGGTCTGAATTAAATCGTCATCTGCCGGTCGATCCTGTTAGAATCTCACCGTGAGAAGTTAGGTGAAGTGAGCTGTCATTCCATCTAATGCTACAGGGATTGATACTAATACAATAATGACAGCTCACTTTAAGCTCACTTCACCTGAGTTATCACAGTGAGATTTTTACAGAATAGCACTACTGTATGTTGTAAGTTGAGTGTGGTGAATGAAATGTGATATAGTTTTAGTTTTGCCAATAATTATTATTTTTAAGTATTAATTTTAAATATTATTTATATTTTCTTGTGAGAAAACCCAATATTGTGCAGAAAACAGTAACATGCAGTAGGCGACAGTGTGTTTTAGATCTATTTTGCGGTTAAATCATTTACTATGATTCTGCTTGTCTCACAAAGGAAATCGAACGTTGTAGGTATATACAATATTAATATATATATAATTTTACGCACATTTACGCGGCGTAGACCGATCAAAAAGTCCGATCTCAAAAGACGCGAATTTGATACGAATTTTAAATTGTCTATGAAAGATCGATGCAGCCATTTTGTTTTTTTATTTAATAAAACGCAAAACGCGTATATATGAGGCAAAACAATAAACACTTTAGTTTAATCGAAGAGCATTTTCTAGTTGTTAATATATGGCGTTAGTACATTTTCAAATGTCTGTCAAAATATATTCTGTGTTTAGTTAGAGGGACATTCATAGAGTCCCAGGCACCAAGATACAAGTTGTAATACAGATAAGTAATTGCTCTTGCACACAATGGTGGATGTAGGCCAATGTTTAACAGACTTAAACATCTTCTTCTTCGTGTCGCTGGCACGACAGTATTTCAGATCTTATTTGCCCAAAACTTCGCCAGTTCCGCGGCGTGGCATACTTCTGCGTAGAAAATGACGTTTTCCTTGAGTGAAATTAGACAAAGACATACTATGGTCATTGATAGAATATAATTAATATAATATACTGTACGAAAAAGAATGGTCGTTTGAAAACTGGCAAACATGGGCCATTGTGTGCACGCCAAGTTATTATGTGTCCAACACAATACGATGTTAAAAATAAATAAAATAATGTGTTATGTCTGTACATTCCTTTAGTTAGGAATATTGTAGAATTACGAGAAATTATCACGGATTGTATACCGCTGAAATAAAAACTAATATTTTATGGAATTTGGTTTTATGTCCTCACAACTTCATTTGTTTTTTACACTCTACTCTATCATCCTCTGCCTAGCCTTTTCCCAAATATGTTGGAGTCGGCTTAGTCTAACCGGAAGCAGCTGAATACCAGTATTTTACATGGAGCGACTGCCTATCTGACTTCCACAATCTAGTTACAACAGGATATCCTTTGGTATGGCTGGTCTTCTGAACAACACAGATACAAAGTTAAAGGTGAAAACTAAAGCAGCCACTGGAGCGTTCTCAGTCGAGTGTATCGGCCACAGAAAACAATACTCCGAGAGGTGTATCGGCAGTGTGGCTTGTTGGCACTACTCGCAAATGTAGTCTTTTGGTTAGGTCGCGGCTGGAGACAGGAGAGGCGCGCGCGCCGTCGTCGCAGTCTTGGGTCCGGTGGGTACAGATTCGGTACTGGAAAGTGGTTTGCGTTGAAAAATATTGGATGGGAGCGATGAGTCTTCGTTCCTCTGTAACTTCGTAGGATATTTCGTAGTAAGTAAAAAATTATTATTAACTACGTTATTTTGATATAGGTACTTTATTATATTACAAAATATTTCCTGCATAGTCGTACAGAGGCCAGCACATCAAGCTACCCCAATCTGTCAAATTTTCTCAATTGAATATGAACCTTATTCCTTAGTAGTAAAGTTGAAAATCTATCAAAGAAATTTGAAAGATTGGGGTGGCTTGATGTGCTGGCCTTTTTACTAATAGAGCGTCAATACGCGACCATGGCGTGACATTCTAATATGTATTAGAACCAGGGATGTTACATGATATATGATTCACAAAAGTCGGAACTTCCGATTAATTTTACACTTCCGCAGAGCTATTCACAAACATACGATTCACTATCGTATCGACAATGACACTTGTTCGATAACCTGATTTCTGAACCGAAGGACCGGTAAAACGCTATTCACAGATCCGTGTGGAAGGGTTTTTTTTTAGGTGTGTATACGGGGAACGCTACAAAATGGTAGTAAATAGATATTCGTGGTAGAAAATTTTAAGTGGTACATAAATGATTTTTATTGAGTACCTATTTCATTATGGGCAACTATAGATTATGCATTCAGTAACTATTTACAAATAAAAAACAGTAAACAATGATTTAATTAATAAATAAAATTTACCTGATTTCTATTAAACTTGCTTTGTAAACTTTAACTTTCTGTCAAACCTGGAAATCTGGAATAATTATTTTTCTGAATCTTGTTTTGAGCTATAAAGATAATTGAGAACTATACACGGAAGATAAGGCGGTATGGTCGAAAGACTATAGCCTGTCCTTTGGGCGAATAAAAAATAATAATTGAGAAGTGAAAATTTTTTTTTTTTTTTTTTACAGATAAATGTTTGTATGTATTTTATCAGTATTTAAACAAATTACTATTTGCTCATTTTCATTTTATAAAACGTGGTACCTAATATTGAAAATGCATATTTTCAGAAAAGAGTGTCATTGGAGCAGCGGCAGATGCTCTTTGCATTCATGCAAGGGCATGAGGACCTTGCCCGGAGCCGTGTTTTGACACTTATTGCTTAGATTACTCTTTATATACAATATTTTGTTATTCGATAACACTTCCGACAGCAAATACCTGTCGGAAGAATTGATGTCTTCATACCGTATATGAACTGTCAAAATTATACGGTTTCGGATTTGTGAATAGCGATTATAGGAATTCGTCGATAACATTGACATTCGATACGATACCAAACCGTGTCGTAGCTTTGTGAATAGCTATGCCGATTCCAATTTCGGTTCCGATAATTTGCAATCGGAGTTATACCGAAGTTCGAATTCGAAACGCAACGATACACGTGACTAGAGCGCCTACAAACAAGTTTTCACTTGTCGCCAGGGTAATTTTTGTTTATTTCATACACGCTCGCGCTCGAAGTCTTACTTTATTGTTTTGTTTGTGGATGTTAGAAGAAAGATGTGTTATGGGAAGGCCCCTTAACACATCTTTCTTCTACTTCCGCCCGGTTCCGGTTCCGGCAAAACGACTTCCGTAACATCTCTAATTAGAACACCTATTCGACACCCGTTGATCACGGTGCCGCGCGAACTTGCGATGCATGGTCACGAATTGGTGTTCTACTAAGTCATCGCCTGGCCTTAGTGACTTAATTCGAATGCAATATATCATTTTCCGGGACAGTAACGAATATTTCGCTGAATTTGACGTTCAGACCATCTCTCAAAGGGGTACAACACATTGGACCCACTAAACAAGGATTGGGATTTGTAGAAAATGGCATTGGACATAATCGGAGCAGAGTCCAGATTTTATTATCTGTGGAATATTTCACGCACGCGACGTCTCCTTTTCTGGTCATCCGGAGGTAGAATTTTCTCGGATTGCCGGTAAAAACACCTGGAAATAATAATAATACTTAGTTATTGTTATTGAAAAATATGAACCCTTAGCTATCTTACATTATCTCATTGATCTACTTTAATTGCTAGTCGTACCTCTGATAATAAGGTTTGGTGACAAAGCAACTTTCTTGCGGATATGATCATATGACGCCCTTATCTTTTAAAAAACTGAATTACTTATGTAAAAAGTATGTTGTTCTCGCCAAAGAGCATCAATCGTCTTACCTGTGCCCCAATCAGAGACCTCGTTAGTGAGAACGCTGCTGATCATTGGCTGCCCATCATTGTACTCAATGCCAGCTTTCAACCAATGCTTATCGTCCATATAGATCATAAGTCCTGCTTGATCATACAAGTGTGTGAATTCTGCTTCTACGCATACCTGAAAGTTACAAAGCAAAATTGGCCCATTAGGGCATTACTGTTTGAGTCAATGAGCGTTGGCAGGCACCGGTATTGGCACGGCAACAACTACAAAACGGTGACTATATTGGCGTAGGGTGTGATAAATGTACACATGGCTACACATCAAGCTGTACATTTCCAGTTTTAGCTGACCTCGCATTGCATAAGTTTTTCGTGCAATCAGAAGTCAGCTTATACTGGTTATGTATAGCTTGATGTGTAGCCGTGTGTACTAAAAAAGGCAGTTCTTTAGCTTTTAAAACTTTAGGTAGGTACCTACCCAGACTAATAAATATAATTTTATAAAGCTTACCGTAAACGTAAAATCTTCTATAATATCTACTCCGTAAACATGTCCCGTGTTATGATGAAAATTATACCAAGTGCCCTCCCAGAAATCTGTTTTTTCATCTGTTGTTACTTCGAGGATATTAGCCGTATCTCTGCTGTTCCATTTTTTGGGCTCATTTACCCATTTGAAATCGTTGAGACGGATTTTATTGAACTTACTTGAATCCATACTTGTTGTTAACCCCACAAAACTGTCTCTAACCTCCTCTAACTCAAGCAAGTTATGAAACAAACTGACTGTGGAATATTCCTTCAAACACAAGTGGTCATTTTATCTTATCAACTGATCAGATTAAAACACTTTCAATTCAGTGTTTTCGTATTATTTATTGTAATTTTCTTTAATTAAACTTTACCCAGTCAAAAAATTGCTGTTCGTAATTTACGATATCGGTGACAGGTGGCGTCAGTGATTACGTAATCATTACAATAATTTGTACTGTTAAATCTGAAAAAATAATAATCTTTCTGCATAATTATCTATTCACAACACAACCACTCGATCGATACGCTTCCGTACCGTATCGAACATCAATCAATGTTTCAATGTTATCGTAGGAGACCTAAGCTTATTATTATACTCTTTGCCTAAGCTGTTCACAAGTCAAAAACCCAAAAATGTAAGTTTAAAATTTTAAATCAATTATCAAACAGACGACCGCTATTTGTTCTCATTGTTCTATTCTATTCTATTTTTAATAAATGGCAAGCAAAGCCGATGTCGACTATTCTGCCAATGTTGGCCTAAAGTGAGCTGGAAAAACAAGTCAAAGTCAAAGTCAAAGTTTTTTATTTGTTAAACATAGGTAGGTGTAAATAGTTGTTTATAGTTAAGTACAAAGATCTCTATGTTTTGCCGTTAACGGCGTACAAATATTAGTAAGCATACGAAACATTTCTTATGTATTTTATTAATGGTTTATTTACATCTGTCAAACTTAACCATAGATTAAATGCTGTCTTAAACTAATTCTTACTACTACTACTAAGTGTGCGTAATAGAGAAAAAAAAAGGGAAGAATAGAAAAATAAAAAAGATTTAAGACAAATAAAATAATTTAATTGAGCCAGTGCCCAGTTGATACAATGTAGATCTTGCTGGATTAGTACGGGACTGAAACAAACAAAAAATAGAAATAAATAAATATAATAATTGATAAAACATAAAATACACGCATACCACACCCACGCATACAGAATAATTCATAATTTTATTTTATTGTGACGGATGAAGGTCATCAGTGCCACAAGCAGGAGGAATATGTTAGTAAAGACGGGAAATTAGTCGGAGGAGGGATCTTAAATTTTGGGAGTCGTTTAAATAAATCTAAAGGTGGAACGCTGTTAGAGCATTCAAAGAAAATGTGATCCGGAGTGCCCTCTTCCAAACCGCACTCACAGAGAGACGAATCTCGAACGCGAATCATTTTCAAAAAAACCGGAGTACAACAGAAATTATAGAAATATATATATAGAAATATAGAAATACAACACAAAGGATAGAAATAATTGTTTTGGAGGCTTTTTTGTAGCTATCAGTGGCGTAACTATACCGTTTAAGGCCCGTGCGTGGCAAATTCAAGGCATGGGGCCCGCCCTCAATGTAAAGAAGCTCAACCAACGTTATACTTTTGTTTTTACTAGCACTTCTCCCGCGTCTTCTTCTGCGTAGATTTCATATTTTACAAAATTTAACACCTGACTGCTTCGTTCGTCTAGTGGTCGCAAGCGCTACTACTGGTCATGAGGTCCTGTTTAAAAAATTTGAGAAACAATGGGAAAAAGTTGCAAAATGTTCGAAACCTGAATGATGTCCTTTGCTGTACATTTTCAAAAAAAAAGTTTGCATTTATAAACTTTGTTAGAATCGTCCTGTGCTCATGGCCCTCTCTGTGGGGGCCCGTGGCATTTTGCCCCAATGCCATCCTATGGTTACGCCACTAGTAGTTAAAGAATCAAGGTTTTGATTTTATTATTGGTTGTACTGCATAGTAAAATCTGCCCTTTTTGACCTCTATTTGTTGAGGAATGAATGCTCCTTTTGAGTATTGTCATTGTCTCTGTGGTTGCTTAGCAATACTGACTGTTTTATAGAAAAGTAATTCTTCTTCTATTTCTTCTAATCATATTCGTTGAGAGTGTTGAGAAGGCAAATCTCACTCTATCAAAAAGTACTCTGTGAAGGCAAATCAGCAGGTTATCTTTTCGATGTGATAACCTGTTGGATGGTTGTGAATAGCTATGCTGAGAACTAACTTATTTTTCGTAGTAGCAACTGTAAATCGCTTTTTTAATCATCATAGTTTGAAAGAAGCAGCAACATCGTTCATTTAAGATGGCGTCATTTCCGGGGACGGCTGCGCGGCGTGATGGCTCCGCGCGGTTTATGAAGAAATTACGGTTTATATTTGTGTTTAGATAGCAAAAGTTAATTGATTAAACAGTAGTATATTGTTCAAGAATCTAGTGATATCAATATGGGAAAGCCAGGTAAGATTTTTATTTACTTATTAGTGCACAATCGGTGTTTGGCACATGCGTGGTCGGCGCGTGTGGTACCTCATAACTTCATACATTTTTGGAGAAAATACTGTCCTTTCAATAGCTTTACGTGGCTCAATAATTGCTTTCCACATAATCATAATGTTAAAACCCAGATTTATGATAGATCTCCACATATCACGTGTTAATTTTTAGGTTAGTTGGTTCGAAGAACCTTGCTGTTTCCATCGATATTAGCAAAGTAAAACCTTCGTATTAGTCTTTAACCATGAAATCCGTGAGATAGCGTAGTTGTTTTAGCTTGTATTTCATAATAATTTCATCAAAATATTTATTTTGCCACACCACGCCGAAACCATGCGATCACATCCCGGTTTGGTTTATGTACACACGGCTACACATCAAGCTAAACATTTCCAGTTCTAACTGACCTCGCATTGTATAGGTTTTTCTCACAATCATAACTCTGCTTATACTGGTTGTGTATAGCTTGATGTGTAGCCGTGTGTACGTAAAACCAATTAGCCTCTTATCGCACATAGCATCCTGTTTCACTTCAATCAGCGACAGTAGTCTCATAGTTTGGATTTTCGAAGAGTTCTTGGAATTTTTCAATTGTTGGTTGATAGTGGACAAACATTGCCACCACGTGGTATACTTCGATTGTGAAGCATTCGTGTCTCTCGTCATCTTTGCCTTAATTTCCCAGCGCAAGCCTACATTGATCATAGATAGATCTCGCCTGTTTGGCACATTTTAGGTTATTTAATACGCCCATATTATTGTTGTGTTGTGCAGCATAGTGTTATTAAAGGTACCTAAGTACAAGCTAAATGGTTACCCCTTCAGACAGTGACCAACCACTAATAGAATAGAGGCAGTCTGGCCTCTACAAGACCAACATGCGTCCATTAGGTTGTTTATATACCCGTGGTTATATGTGTTAACGTCAGCAAGAAACATCTGACTGTCCAAGGGTTACTTGCTATTGTAAACAAAATATTGGTTTCACTATTGAGTTACTATCAGAGAGGTATATCGCTTGATGACAAGTTTGTGGCAGTTTATTAGGTCCGGTTGGTCCATATTGCTTCACTACCTTTGGTATAAATTAATATGAAAAAAAAAAATTGGCCTTGTACAACCACATTTGAGGTTTACCTCCACTAGCTGCATGATGGTTTGCTCCTTTTGAAAGAAGCATTGTGATATTAGCTACGTTCATTCCCAGCTGCTTATGTTGTTTGAAAATCCCATGCCTATCCATGCTAGCTTGTACCTGGTGAAGGCAATATAGCTGTAATATGTCTTTCTTAATTCTACGGTAGATATTAGCCTCAAAATCTAAGATTGAGGTTATTAAACATTGAAGCTTGTGCTCTGCACTTTACCATTAGCCATAGTGAAAGTGTGTTAAACTACATGTGTAAGTTAGAGATGGACACTAAAGTACATCCTAAGAATTTTTTATTTAATCTGGGCATTATAACTCATTCAACATCTTCGAATTCTAGACTTTTTGAAACAAAGGAAGCCGACCTTAGGAAAACCTTAAATTTTATAACCCTTGGGTTATTTAGTAACAGTCACATGTGAATGCCGCTTTACAACTTTTCACATGTCCCAACAGAATTTAATGGCGGCCGTGGAGGCGGTGGTGGCCGTGGAGGCGGCGGTTTCGGCGGTCGCGGGGGCGGGGGCGGTAGAGGAGGCTTCGGGGGCCGCGGAGGGGGCGGAGGCCGAGGCGGCTTCGGAGGCCGCGGGGGCGGCGGCGGCTTCGGTGGTCGCGGTGGCGGCGGACGTGGAGGCGGTAAGATACTTGTTTTTAGATAACTGATATGAATGTTTTGGTTGTAGGTGTAATAGAAGTCATTGTTGAATAAAATTTAGAAGTATAGCTATCCACAGTGTCAGTCAGTCCCAATTCCTTAAAAAGACATCTAATTGTAAAAGGAATTGATTGCAGGTGCACAAAAATGACATGTCATCTCATGATTTGATAATGAGAACTGGTTCTTAATTGCTGTAACATAAAAACTCTTTAAAAGTCGAATTGTTTCCAATAAAGTGTAGTTGGCAACAAACATTCTTACTGATTAACAATTTAATAACTACTGGTGTTTTAAATCAGAAAACAGCTTTATTAGAGATTTTTTGTTTATGATAAAAACTATCTTGCCAAGGTAAATTGAGCAGGTATGGTGATTTCAAGGCTGGCTGATTAAATTATAAATTTAAAATAAAAAAAAACAGCTGTTCACTTCCTTGTTGGTAACTTAACAAAATCTACAATGATTTCTTTTCATACCAAATACAAAAAAAAACCTACTAAGATGACGACTAATAGAGAAGTATGAAAGAAAAGAATTTGTAGTGCTGACCCCAAATCAAAAAACCTAAATGATGATCGTGGTCCCTCTAATCTAGACCTATTCATGAAGACTATGTCCACATACCCACTTCTGATATTAAACACAAATTAACAAACATTTTCTTGTATTATTTTGTACTAAAACCTTTTTGTCCTCATAGGTCGCGGCCGCGGTGGTCCAGGAGGTGGTAGAGGCAGGGGAGGAGGCGGCGGCGGGTTTAAGGGCGGCAAGCAAGTTATTATTGAACCTCACAGGTATGTTATGGTTTTGTGTTTTTGGGGTAATTTTAATTTTGATTACTAGATATTTTGGATTACTTACCTTTGGATTACTAGATATTTTGATAGTGTTGATGAGGGTCCGAAGCTTATAAATTTATTATGCAAGTCTAATACAAGAAAATTTATAAAAAGCAGAAGTTACATTTATTTTATATTTTCTTGGGTAATCTTCCTTTTTAGGAAAGTCTGGCCACATGCTGAGTTTCCGTTGTGTTAGTTTTGATTAGGATCCAGCTTTTTTGAACATTTTTACACTTACTACAAGATAAATTATTTACTAAATATACAGCAGTATTTGAAATAGTCTGCTTACTAACTCAGTGAGTGTTATCAGCAAATATATCCATTAAATATGAAACATGAAGTTGCTTATCCAAACTTTTTAGGTCAAACTGATTGTTACTTCTGAGTTTGGTCTTGTAAAATGTAATGAAGAATATTTTTGTTACTGATTACGATAAGTGCTACATAGATGACGAATTTAAATAACTTTCAAATGATGTCTCCTAATATAACTTTCGTTCTTCTGAAAGCGAATGCTTGAAGCCAAAATATATTTCTGATCTTACCCTTCTTACCCTATCAAATTTCTGCTTTTTACCCCTTCTAAATATTGTTTACTTCTATCATAGACATCCTGGAGTATTTATCGCGAGAGGCAAAGAAGATGCTCTGGTGACAAAGAATTTGGTGCCTGGATCAGAAGTATACGGAGAAAAGAGGATATCTGTTGAGGTTTTTATTAATTTTGTCTCTTATAACCATGTAGACTGGTTAGTTAGTTACGACTGTAAGCCAATAAAATAAAAATTTTAAAATGTGAGAAAAAGTATGGTTTGATAAAGAAAAGATTGAATGTGAAACATGAGCTTCTGATCAAATAAAATTATTTATTTATTTATATATACTTTATTGTACACCAAAAAATAAATAACAAAAAATATGATTACTAAAAATATTAAAATTACTCAAAGATAGAAATTAATAATAGTTACAAATATTTTTACATAAGCAAATATCAGTATTTTAAAGTGATGATCGTGGTCCCTCTAATCTAGACCTATTCATGAAGACTATGTCCACATACCCACTTCTGATTCATTGCTTCATATTACCCTTACCCCTTTTTACCCTAACCCTTACTTATCAACATTATCCTTTTCACAGACTGACGGAGAAAAGGTTGAATACAGAGTATGGAACCCGTTCAGATCAAAGTTAGCAGCTGCAATCATGGGTGGTGTTGATGCTATACATATGCCTCCGGGATCCAGGGTGTTGTATCTTGGTGCTGCTAGTGGTACCACTGTCAGTCATGTCTCCGATGTTGTTGGACCGGTATGTTGAATTTTTATTGGTTTGATAGGAAATGTATGGCTGAATATGGCACTATAGAAGTTTGACAGCAAAAGTTTTTAACTGTCATATTGGCTTTGGAAATAGTGTATACAGATTATCTGTATTTATACTACTATAAACAAGAGTAAACACTTAAGCAGATGGCATGATAGCAACAATAGGAAAAGTATTTAATACCTTACTATCAAACTTTCATAATCAAAATCAAATTTATTTCAATTGGAAAAAGCACATTTAAATGTTACAGGAAAAAAGTACATTGCCATAATATTATAATTTCCTATGGACAAGGAACTCCATGGTGGCCAGTGACATTGTTGCTTGTGCTTTACTGTTAAAATAAAATACATATAATCTGTATAATATTAATTCTTAAAATGTTAAATGATGATCGTGGTCCCTCTAATCTAGACCTATTCATGAAGACTATATCCACATACCCACTTCTGATATGATACACAGATAAATCAACAAAATCACTTAATTACCTTCATTATATTAACATTTGTTCCACATTGTTTGTCCCACAGGAAGGTCTTGTATATGCTGTGGAGTTCTCACATCGGTCAGGCAGAGACTTAATAAATGTGGCGAAGAAGAGGACAAATATTATTCCTATCATTGAAGATGCTAGACATCCACTTAAATACAGGTAAATAAATTATGTTTTATATCCAGATACTGTAAACAGGGTTAAATTAAGTTAGCTTGCATTTTTATTTTATCGTATTTAGTTATTGATACCCGTGATGGCTATGTGGAGTTAACACAAAACAAAACTGTTTAACTAGTATTTCAAGTGACTACATAAATTGCAGTCGAATAAAAATTCATCCAATCAATAAATTTTTTGTTTTATCACATTTATATTGATACCCATCATGTCTGCAGTTTCGCTAGCTAATTTAATTTGACCCTGTTCATTATGTATCTTATCTACATTCACAATGATGATCTCAACGAGCTAAATCTTTCATGTTGATATATTTGAACTCTCTCTCTGACTCAACCCAACTATTCCCATCTCCCTCTAACTCCAAAAAATATGCTATAATCTATCTCTCTCTCACAGAATGCTGGTCGGCATGGTTGACTGCATATTCGCTGATGTAGCTCAACCCGACCAGGCTAGGATAGTCAGTCTGAATGCACAACATTTCCTGAAGAATGGAGGACATTTTGTTATTTCTATTAAGGTGAGTTTTTGATCATTTTAGACAGTTTTATGGTTAACTTAGGTAAAAGTGTAATAATCTGGAGCACTATGCTAGGCTTATGGCCCATTTCAGTACTTACAACTAAGTTTCTTATAACTTAAAACGAATATAATTTATTCAATTCTTAAAAGTACATTTCAATTGTTTGAGGTGCTTTTGAATGGCCAAGAAGTCTATCAGTTATTGAATAATAATTTCCTAATGCTTCTAAATCTTTTTTAATGATGACACAAACACTCTAAATCATACATGTTGATAGATGAAACTCTCTCACTGATGTCAACACAACTTTCAATTCAACACTCTCTAACCACTCCATAACCTAACCTCATAATATTTGTATCTAGGCCTCCTGCATAGACTCGACAGCGCAGCCCGAAGCAGTTTTCGCAGCTGAAGTAAAGAAACTACAAGCTGATAAACTTAAACCACAAGAACAGTTGACTTTGGAGCCCTACGAAAGAGACCACGCGGTCGTAGTAGGCATTTTTAGGGCGCCGCCTTCAAAAAAAGCATAGAATAAGTAAATAAGTTGACGCAATTTTTTATGTCGTGATTTTTTTGTTACTAGGGTTTCTGATAGCCAATCTGAGTTTTGTAACTTAGGTACCCTTTGCATCTAGAGTAGGAATTTTACGGTTCACTTATACTTTTTAATTTGGATGCTGGCCCCGACTAACGAGTTGTAGGTGGTGGGTTCAACAAACCCAGACAGGCACTTTGCTTTGTGTAAATAACTTCATCACTGCTGCTCTCAAAACGGTGAAGGAAGACATCGTGAGGAACCAGCATGTCCTAGAACCAAAAAAACCTGCCAAGTGCGAGTTGGACTCGCACACGAATACCACTATACAATATTTAACACTACATATAAATAACGGCTTAAAATCACGTGTGTTGTATGGGAACCCCCCGAACAGAATAAAATTAATATATAATATTAATTTTATTCTGTTTTTAGTATTTGTTGTTATAGCGGCAACAAATACACATACTGTGAAAATTTCATTGTCTATCACGCTTCATGAGATGATACAGCCTACGGACAGTGGAGTCTTAGTAATAGTCCCGTTTTTACCTTTTGGGTACGGAACCCAAGAAATCGAGAACATGTGACATCTACTAACCCACACTGGGCCTTTGTGGTAGATTACAGCCCACTCACTCACCGAGAGGAGGCCTGTCCCAGCAGTGGGAACATAGGCTGATTATGCTTATGCTCAACCTTATTGGATTGTATAAGTAAACCATTCAATTCTGCGCTTTTCAATTATTTGGCTGAATTGTGTAATATTGCCATAATGATCAACTCTAGGTGTAAAAAGGTACCTTAGTAATCAAGAATAATATTAAATTGTAATTGCCAATTTAAAACATTTTGTTAGAGAACGCTGCTAGAAGCCGACGTACCTCATTCCCTAAACGCAATTTTAAAGAGTTTTTGCTATGTTCTGATTATCAAAGTATTAGTCTGTAAGTTTTATACATACGAAATGTGTATGTTAATTAGATAAGTGATGTATGAAATATATGATGGTGCGAATGACTATATTTTTGAGTTTTTTATTTGTATATGGCTTATTCACATCATGCCACCTTCAGATTAGCTATTGCAGCTTCCACACCCATGGCCGAAACAAGTACTATGAATCTTAGACTAAGAGCGCTTCTGCATGGCATCTGCAGAGCTATTCACAACCACTACATTTCCGTACCGTATCAAAACATCAAACAATGTTATCGTGGAGTCCTCTAAACGCTGTTCACAAGTCAAAATTCGAAAATAAATGGATGTGTGCTATTCTTCAAGCAGGCAAGGAAAATTATTGATTCAATAGCCTTTCTCGAATGGTTGTGAATAGCTATGCTGATCCAAATTCGAGAAATGTCAGTCCGAAGTAGCCGTAGTACTATTTGTATGAGGGGTTGCGCACTAAATCCGAACTTAGAACATTCGGATCGGATGCAATGCAGACACACACCTCTATCACTTGGTATAATCACTGACCTGTATTAAACACTTTTTTGAGATCAGTGGGTATAATACAGGTCAGTGACCTTGACCTTACGCTTTCAGGGGTGCTACACATTCGGGTCAGCACATTTCGGCAGTATTTATTGCACAACAGCCGACCCCGAAATTACTATACATTCTTTCAGCTCGTGCCGATTAGCAACTCTGTTCAGCGCTCAATCATGTTCAGGTCAACCCCGCACACAATTCAAGCTAAGCAGATTAGCAGAGCGGCTTTTTCACTAACATTTATATCTACAAACACACTAAGGTGTATTAGATTTTGCCATGTCACTCAGGCTGGCTGGACAAATCTTCAAAATAACTCGCAATTAACTAGGTCAATAGGGCATTTTATGTGACGGCTAAACACCCTTATATCAGAATTTGTGACGCAACAGAATCTTAGATAATCGATCTAAAACGTGTCCAGCCATCTTGATAAACCACTTTTCGCTGGTCTCTCAATCTCGGTAACGGAAGTGATTTTGACGACATTTTGCTTATCAAAGGGCGTCACATAAATTTGTGACAGGCATCGAGCTAAAAGTTTTGTGATACGTACAGCGGTTTAGTGGAAAAATGCAAACATCTGTGTCCAGCCATCTTGATTTTACGTATAAAACTTTTGGCTGGCACTTCCGAATTTCAATAACGGGAGCGTTTTCGAATATGGTTCCTTTACTAACATTTAGTGACGCAATTTGTGACAGTAATAACGTTTGATTTATGGCGTCACATGTAAGGGTTTACGAGAAATCAATAAAAACTTAATGTCCAGCCAACCTGAGCTCAAGCTGGCTGGACACATGTATCTCCGCTGCGTGATGATCTACGGCCTTCGAAATATGTTCAAATTTTTGTGACGGGGACGATAATGATTTACTGAATTTGTGACGGAGAAACTTTGAGTAGTTTCAAAGATATTGATCATTTAAATCTTCCCATACAAACACTGCAGTAGGGTTACCAATAATGTAGGTTTTATGTAGGACTAAGTATGTTTTAAGGTGTTTTCTTTAATGGATGAAAATCCGTGTTTTGGTGATATTAATACGAACAACTGTAGGTATTTAAGGAGGAAGCGCTAAAGTAGCCCGCGAAATTCAAATTTTCTTACGTTTTTTGCAATTTGCTGGTCAGTATTAAGTGGTACGTTGATTAAAATATGATTCGCGGTCGTAACAAATATGTATTTACAGAATCATAATCATTACAATCAGTAATACAACTTGTTAACTTAGTATAATCCCCAAATGTGAAGATTTCATGAAATAGTCATTCTTGGGGATTACTTGGTCTTAGAGAGTTGTGTTGATGAATTATAGATTATAATTCTGTAAATACATTTTGTTACGGCCGCGAATCATATTTTAATCATCGTACAACTTAATACTGACCAGCAAATTGCAAAAAACGTGAGAAAATTTGAATTTCGCGGGCTACTTTAGCGCTTCCTCCTTAAATCGATAGAAGACAAAAGTGTAGAAGTGAGGAAGGGGGGGAGGGGTAATTTTTTGATGTTATTGCTTATTTACATGCAGATACCTACTCTTTTTAGTAGGTAGGTATTGGTGTTTTTCATGGTAAGTACATAGGTAGATATTGTGTCAGGATAACTAATGCTCGAAGGTATTTAAATGAAAAAATAATGTTTGCTGTAAATAAAATCACATTTATTGATTTGTACTTTTTATTGAGCGTTTCAAATGACGACAATCAACTCCATTTGCGCTTCAGTAACCCCCGCCTTGTACCACAACGTTGTTTTTACCGCCGCCCTAAGTGTTTGAAGCGCAAATGAAGTCGGTGGTCGTCATTTTAATCAAATATATAAACGGTGACAGCGAGCGCGATACGGTCTGCACAATTTTATTTTTAGTAATTTTGTCTATGGGAGTATCGCTGTCATTCTATTTTCTTTAGTAGAGTAATTGGCTGTGGTATTTTAATGCCAAAAAACCAATAAGAATCCACGATTCTAATAAGTTATCTGTAGTTGAAATTAAATAAATGGCCGCATCGATGTATCGTTCATAAACATCGATGTTGAAACTGGTAACATCGATGAAACATTGTTCTTAAGAACGATGTTTTCTCAGCGCCATCTATGAAAATCAAATACAAAGCAGGCGTGGCTGCTACCGGCCGATTAGTCGATTAAAAAAAATCCTTTATTTATGTAAAAATGATGGTCACCTCACAATATTAATGGATGTTTGTATGGGAAAACTTAAATGATCAATATCTTTGAAACTACTCAAAGTTTCTCCGTCACAAATTCAGTAAATCATTATCGTCCCCGTCACAAAAATTTGAACATATTTCGAAGGCCGTAGATCATCACGCAGCGGAGATACATGTGTCCAGCCAGCTTGAGCTCAGGTTGGCTGGACATTAAGTTTTTATTGATTTCTCGTAAACCCTT
Source organism: Gortyna flavago (assembly GCA_963669345.1). NCBI lineage: Eukaryota > Metazoa > Arthropoda > Insecta > Lepidoptera > Noctuidae > Gortyna > Gortyna flavago. Next base: position 9,815,001 of record OY770150.1, on the reverse strand, counting down.
ACATGTGACGCCATAAATCAAACGTTATTACTGTCACAAATTGCGTCACTAAATGTTAGTAAAGGAACCATATTCGAAAACGCTCCCGTTATTGAGATTCGGAAGTGCCAGCCAAAAGTTTTATACGTAAAATCAAGATGGCTGGACACAGATTTTTGCATTTTTCTACTAAACCGCTGTACGTATCACAAAACTTTTAGCTCGATGCCTGTCACAAATTTATGTGACGCCCGTTGATAAGCAAAATGTCGTCAAAATCACTTCCGTTACCGAGATTGAGAGACCAGCGAAAAGTGGTTTTTCAAGATGGCTGGACACGTTTTCGATCGATTATCTAAGATTCTGTTGCGTCACAAATTCTGAAATAAGGGTGTTTAGCCGTCACATAAAATGCCCTATTAACCTAGTTAAATGCGAGTTATTTTGAAGATTTGTCCAGCCAGCCTGAGTGACATGATTTTGCCATACGGCTGTGCCGACTTGACTAAAGTGAGTGTAGCACCTTACGGACAGACTAGTAAGTATTTTATTTTCCTGCAGCATGCTGTTACCCATTTACCTTGGGTGCTGGCACTTATTTAATGTGTCTGTATCATTCACATCTTCAGCCTGTTCTAGTGCGAACTCTGGAAGTGTCGGTGGTCAAAAGCAAGACAAAGTGTTTCGGGTTTAGATTCAGACCTGGGGGTCCTGGGCTGTCAACGGAGACTGCTATTGTTAGTTTGAAGCACGTTATCAGGTATTACACGGATAGAGCACCTGTTTATGCAGGTTTCATTGACTTGTCCAGGGCTTTGAATTTGTCCCATACAATCTTATTTTGCAAAAGTTAGAAGAGACAGCGTTGCCGCCAGACTTTGTATTACTCCTCAAGCACTGGTACCGGAACCTCAGGAGACTCAGGTGCGGTGGGAAGGAGAGCTGTCGGAGCCATGCCGGCCGGAGTGCGGGGTGAGGCAGGGAGCTTTGTCCTCGCCTTTGCTCTTCGGTCTGCATGTTAATGCAGATTAAACGACTCAGCAGCACATGTCGGGTGCTACGTGGATGAACTTTGTTTTAACAACATTAGCAACGCAGACATGGTGCTGCTGGCTCTCTCGATCGGTGCTTTCCGAAAGCTGCTCAATGTATGCGAGTCGTGGGTTAATTCGTAATAGCAGTAACAGAATTCATAATCTTCAGGTCTGGCACCAGCTATCCCCGGGGTCCTCTCCTAATGAAAGGTCACCTGATAAACAGGCTGTATACATTTAAATACCTGGGCCATGTTACTGATGACCTGAAATCTTCTTGACTCCAACGGATTCCTGCGGTCTTCACAAGGTCACCATACAGCAGGGTAAATAAAAACACAGGCATATGAAAACGATCTATTTATTACATAACGTCAATCTCCGTCGGTCTCGTCCTCCGCGGCGCTCGCCTCGCTCTCGAACTTATCGTCTCCCCACGACGCGCCGCTATCCGACTGGTATGCTTCAGCTTCCATTTCTTCGTCTGATGATGAGTCTGGAATAAAGACAGGAAAACTGTTACAGACATCATTACGGTTGGTTCCACCCCTTCTTTTTTGGCAGCATTAAGCCAATTAAGCCCCAAAGTTTAAGCAACAACTGACTTCCATCGTCTTAACTGCTGAGACGGTGCACAGTTGCTATGGGGCTGTTCATTTATTACGTAATACGATTTGAGGGTGGAGGGGGTCCAAACAAGTCTTATTTTTTCTTGCGTGGCGGTGGGAGGAGTCTAGATAGTTCTTACATAAGATCACAAAAGCAAACATTTTTTTTTTAGTTTTCAAATTTTTGGTACTTTTTCTTTGAAATTTTTGGTAGATACTGATCTTACGTAAGATTGAAAGGGGAGGAAGGGGTTCATCCAAGTCTTATTTTTTCTTACGTAGAGGGGGTCAGAAAGTGGTCAAATAATTGTCTTACGTAATAAATGAACAGCTTTATAACAACTTTATAACGAGCCACAACATGTTGTCATGGATATTATTAATCTATGTATGTCTTTATTGGTATCTACTGAGGTAAAGTAGATGCGAAGAGGCTCATACCCAGCATTTAGCAGTCTACTATATAAAACTCACCATTATATTTAAGCACTGGCTCCTGTTCGTCTAGCGCGATGTCGGCAGCACTTCGCTGCGATATCGTCAGGTCAAGCCGCCCCTTGAGGTTCAGTAACTGGCAGAGGTGGGACCGTCTGTAACGAAATAACACTAATATTATAAAGGCGAAAGTTTGTGTGTGTTTATATGTTTGTTATTTTTTCACGCTCAAACGGCTGGACCAATTTTGATAAAATTTGTATGGAGGTAGCTGACACCCTGGATTAAATTATAGGATACTTTTTTATCCCGATATTCCCACGTGATCGAGAATTATGCGGATGAAACCGCGGGGCCAGCTATATAAATAAAGATTGCAGTAAAACCCCGCTACGCTCATTAGGTTATGCTGAACTAGAGTGTACTGTAATAGGACAGTTTTCGTGGTTATGCGTGTTTCAAGGGAAGCGCTTCGCGCCTGTTTATTGGTATTGGTGGCCCACCAGTGGTAAAGGCCCCGATTTACGAGTTGTAGACCGTGGGTTCGAACCCGGCCAGACGCTTTACTTTGTGTAAATAATTTCAGCACCACTGCTCTCAAAGTGAGGAAACCGGCATGTCCTAGAGCCAAAAATTCGAAGACATGACGTGACATCTAACTCGCGGTTCCCTATCCATTTGCATAAAATTTTAAGACCTAATATAACTTTGCATACTTTTGTTACTCTTAATTATATTTTCGCATAACAGCTTACGCATATTTTTTTAAGCATAATTTCCCTAATCATAATAATGATTAAGCATAACATTCTAAAGCATAACATTCTAAAGCATAAATTTAGCATGCTGCATGTTTTATTAATAACGACGTCACGTCGATGGAGCCCCACTGTGCTATTTCTGTTTGCAGGGTTTAAAGGAACCTAACCAAACCGAACCTCGGGGTGCCCTTCGCTCGGTCTTGCATTCTACGTCGCCTAGTAGCACAACATATTACATTTTTAAGACAATACTTTAATTTTAAGTTAGGTAGCTACTTTAGTTTAGTATTATGTGAATTAAATTTATGCCAAAACAAATTAGCTTTCAAGATAACTATGCCAACATAAACCGAATGCCAAAAAAAAATAATGGCAAAACAAATAATACCAAAATAGTTATGCCAAAGTATATTAGGAAAAAAGAACATTATGCGAAAAGAAGGGATCCCCTAACTCGCACTTTTTCATTTTGTTTGTTACTGTTGGATTTCCAACTTTGGGCGCTGAGCAGAGCTTTGAAAATGCTAGTGTCATAAATTAAATGTACTGTAAAAGGTCTGGTCATGGCAATTTTTCCTGTAAGTAGAACGAGTCTTTATACAGCTAAGGGAGGCACTATTGTCTCGGCAACTAATTTGTCTCTCACGTAAAGTCTGTAGGTTTGTATGAAAGTGCGCGCATGTAGCGACGAGACAGCTGGGAGACATTTTTGTCCGCGGGTTTGGGACAGGACGGCGACGTAATTGTCGCCCGTCTGTTGGTTGCAGTGCCAGTGCGCGCACGGCGACAAGTTCCCGGCCAGCCAGTTGACGCTCAACCGTCCCCGTCACGTCGACAGATTATTTTCCCGCAAAATTTTACTAAAAAGTAGCGGTGCTGTCTTTCCCGTGTGCGCATCGTCCAAATCTCGGCGAGGAGACAGCGACAGAAAACTTGCTGGGCAAATAAGTTGCTCGTGGTTCCTCTCTAAAAACATGGTTTATTACAACCAGTAGCTATACTTATAGAACGTACCTGTGTGTAAATATAGCTAGTAACTGTGTGAGGTGGTCTGAAGCTCGCGAGCCCATCGTAGCGAGCAGTAGCGCTGAGTGACACCGTACTACTGCGGAGAGCCACGTGCATACTGCCGCGCATCTGTTGGAGAAACGGTACAGTTAATATACCTAAGTGGAGGAAATAATGGGTCAGTTTTGTGACAGAAATAATAGAGCACCATTCTACTTAATGCTACATTTCATTGAGACAGTAGGATCCAAAATCACAAGCAAGAAGAATAAGAATTCAAATTCGTAGCAAAACGACACTCTCGTTTTGACCGCGTTTGAAAACGCGCTATGACCCTGGTTGGGCATATCCCTGCGGTACGTAGTCAGCTGGATTATGCAGGAAAGTAATTTATTATTATGACTAGCAGCGCCCCGCGGTTATACCCGTATAAGTGTCGATCCCGTGAGAATCGGGATAAACAGTATCGTGGTTATAAACCATCTGTGTGCCAAATTTCATCCAAATCCGTTCAGTAGTTTTTGCGTGAAGAAGTAACAAACATACAAACACACTCACAAACTTTATTTACATTTATAATATTAGTGTAATGTCATATAAACTACTTACTGGCTAGTCTTCCGCGTGGCCATGTCAGCGAGTTGTTCCAACAACTGCGGCACGTAGTCAGCTGGTAAGTTGCTCACAGTGCGCAGCGCGACCAGGGGGTCGTCCTTCTGTAGCACTGTGAGGATTATGCTGATGAAAAAGAAAGAGAAATCACTAGCAAAGTCTTCTTCTTCGTGTCGCTGGCACGACTGTAGTTTAAATCTTGTTTTTCCAAAACTTCGCCACTTCCACGGTGTTGTCGGTGTCAGCGCAGAGGTCACTGACTGCATATTTTGGGACACAGAGGGCAGGATAGCAGGTGGAGCATGGTTTGTGTTATAGCTCCACAATCACACCCTACTGCCGTTCCGTCAAGGTAGCCCCACTTTACCAGGTAGGACTTAGTAACGTATAAATCACAGACAACGGGATTACTGTCAGAGGATGAGTTAGGCAGCATTGTTTTCTTTCTGCTTATAGTCTGTAATGTGGCTGTACTATAGTTACACCTCTGTCTAACCCTTTAGGGGTAACAGGGTTGATGTTATGTATAAAACAATAATTATAATGTTGCGTAATAATTTTAATTGATTTTTAATTATTTGGAAAACAGACAATGTCTCCTTACCCTTTATCCTTAGAATGTAATCCCTGCATCAGTAGTTTGGTCATGTTCTGACTGACGGCCGACTTGCCGCGACTCTTTACGTCGAGCGCCAGGTTCGCTAGTCTAGCTTCCATTGGTACTTCAACCTGTAAATTAAAATATGATGTAGGTACATATTTAACTTCATCATATTCTGCTTTGCCTTCTCCCAACTATGTTGGGGTTAGCTTCCAGTCTAACCGGATGCTGTTGAATACCATTATTTTACATGAGGCGACTACCTATCTGACCTCCACAACCCAGTTACTTGGTAAAACGATACCCCTTGGTAAAACTGGTTGTCAGACCCTTAACGACTGTCAAAGATCCACAAATGACAGCCGGGACCAACGGTTTAACGTGCTTTCTGAGACACAGAGGAGTCTTGTTATGTTAAGATGGTCGCCCATCCACGGACCAACCGCGGCAAGTGAGTTTAACCTGATCGATCACCCATGAGGCTGTTATTAATTAGCCAGAAGCCCCTCAGGAGCAGAGAAGGATGGAGGTATAATATAAAATTGATTATTACTAACCTTATCCCCCGGCGTGGCCCTCTTCCTGGCGACGCCCCCCAAAGGCTCCACATACGTGACCTGTGACGTGTCATGTTCACTCCGTACTTTGTTCACCTCGTTACTTTGTTTTGTCTTTTTCTTGGATTCTTTACTATCGCCCCGGATAAGTATCTGGGTTTTTGATTTTAGGTCGGGAGTCTGTGCAATAAATAGCGAAGATTAATAACTAATACTATGTGGATACTCACTTACTCCCCTCGCCAATTTGTTTTATTTTCTTCATTAGGGTCACAAGATAGTTACATGCTAAAGAAAATACAATCTAAATCCTTAAAACTAAAATATCAGATTATGGAACCCACACCATTGTCCACATAAGAACGAAATACAGTCCTAAACTGTTGTATTTGAAGTATACAATGGTTTGTCTATGCCAAAATTCTATGAATGGCAAAGGAAAATAACTTGAGGAAACGAAAAATGTATTGTAAACAAAAATTTTAAGATATGTGACATCCACCCACCCGGGCTTGGTAGGTTACAGCCTACACCCGCTCACAGAGACAGGACTGTATGCCAGCAGTGGGAACATTATGGGCTAAATATGCTATATTGGCAGTAATGTTTAACAGCCTGTTTCTTCAGCAATAGTAACAGCCAAAGTCAAAGTAACGGTTAAATTTATTTCTTCACTATTTTAGCTGTAACTTGTATGAAGAAACAATTGGCGTAGTATCACTAAAGGTCAAGTAAAAGTCAATACTTTGACTAGTATTATATAACATCATTGACTTTGATTACTTTAGTTGTTGATGGAGAAACTGGCCGTAAGTCCCATGGAATAGGGGGCCAGCGTATTGCCACGGGTGAGAATTGTCTAGTGGAAAAACCCAAATAACATGCCCAGTCTGGGTTGCAACTCTGGACCACATACTCAGCTGTCGCACTATCGATTACTAGCGAGGCAATCTACACTACTTTAATAGTAGGTACGATTATAATAATGCTTTAAACCTCCATATTATAAAGCGGTTGTTGAAAATGTCTCTGAATACGAGTTCCATTTTGTTTGAATGCGTCAAGGTCAAAGACACTGTAAACGTAATCATTCTAATATTATAAAGGCGAAAGTTTGTGAGTGTGTTTGTATGTTTGTTACTTCTTCACGCACAAACGGCTGGATTAATTGTGATAAAAAATTGGTATTGAGGTAGTTGACACCCTGAATTAACACATTGGATACTTTTATCCCGATATTCATCAAGACTTAGGATCAAGACTTGCGCTGCTAGTAAGCGCTGCTAGTAAAGAATATAGGCAATAGTGCTCGACATGAGGACCATTTTTTTAACTTCCTGAGCAACTTCACAATTATACGTCGACCATGGAAGCAGTTTCTAAGTTTTTCATTTTAGCGGAACATCATTATAGTGATTATGTCGTAATATTATTTTCTCAGGCTTGCATGTAACACCATTTTAACAAAGTATAACACCACGACTCCCTTGAATGATAGGTAAAGCTCTACCTACAGTACAAACATTTTTAGATTTTAAACTATTATTTCTAATGCGTATTTCTTATAACAACACATTTTTCGGCGTTCTCGCATAGTATTTTTATCTCACGAAGCGACGCGCGCTTTACTTGTGGTAAACAAACGTACAAACACGCTTTGAATGTTTGTGTAAGCGCAGGAGATCTCGGTACCGTCAGAGATAATGGCGAAGTCGGAAATGTATGTGTGTGTGTTATGTGCTGCTCGTCTTCACGCACACATTCACAGCGTGTTTGTATAATTGGTTACCACAAGTAAAGCGCGCGTCGCTTCGTGAGATAAAAATATTGTACTACCATTTTTTCCAAGCACCCATAGCTCACATCTGAACAAGATATAATTTGGACTTACCACTTTCTCAAAGGTCAAAACGGGTCCATTCCAGTATCCTAGCAGTAGATCTCCAGCGGGAGGGAGTCTGCAACACTGCAGAGGAAGGGGTCGCGCTTCGCCGCTTGACACTTGGATGGTTACTGAAGGCTTTATTGGCTTTGTTGATGATCTGGGGGTGAAATTATGTTGGTGAATTTAGTTAACTGAGATAGAATTGCTGGGTGCTAAAAAAAAAAGTGGGAAGCCATGCTTAAGCTGGCTTGTAATCTGTCGTCAACATATATGTTAGTTTATAATGTCCTTTTTTTATTGTGTGCATTTCAAATTCGAAAGCGACCGCAATATCACACTAATATTATAAAGGCGAAAATTTGTGAGTGTGTGTGTGTTTATATATTTGTTACTTCTTCACGCTCAAACAGCTGGACCAATTTTTTATAAAATTTATAAGTATATAAAGTCGTCAATTAATGGATGTTGAAGTTTATTATATGCAAATTGTTGCTGACTATTTTTACTCTGTACTGATTTTGAAGCACAATGCTTATTCACATAAAGTAATCACTCATAAACAAACTGAACTCACCCATTCAACATATGTCCGTAATAATGCACCACACCGCTCCTAGTAGCTGCTGCAAGACTTAACCTTGTAGCACCATCTTCATCCTTCAACTCCACATCAACAATCCTAGGAGCATCCTCCAGTACAAAGTTATATGTGGGGGTGCTGTTGGTCACTGGCTTGGTAATTGATTTTCTGCGTTGCTTCTTATGTGGGGTCTCATCTCCATTCAGTTGGGGGATGTTCTCTTCTGTTATTGTTACGTCCCAGAATGAGAGGAGGCGTTCATTTCTGTGGAAGGTGGTTTGTTATTATCCACACTATAATTATAAATGCTAAAGTGTGTCTGTCTGTTTGTATGTTACCTCTTTACGCTTAAACCGCTGAACCGATTTAGATGAAATTTGGTATAGAGATAGTTTGAATCCCAGGAAAGGACATAGGATAGTTTTTATCCTGATATTTCTACGGGATCGAGGCTTATGCGGGTGAAACCGCAGGGCGCTGCTAGTAGAACATAAATGTTAATGTAAATTATAGGCGAAACTTATGGGACGTCACCCATTACGCGACCCGGGCCACGACTGGCCGTAGTCTTGGCCGCTGAAACTTCGACCAAGATTGTTTTGTTTAGAGTTTGGCCGCAACTGATCGGACGGCCAGACAAGCAACTCTTGGTCGTTGCAGCCAAGCCAAGTGCGCGATGCGCATTCTATTTCTATAGTTTAACCTGGTTGGTGCGGCCACTGGCCGTGATCCTGGCTGTGTAATGCGCAAGGTCGCAAAAAAATAAAAGGGTATATTCTAGAATGATACTCAACATTCATAGTCAGCATAGAGATGACCTCATATATGCAAAACTAGTTAGTTACAATGTGGTTGAACAGTTTTATCTGTAAATTGTATTGTTGTTCGCCACTTTAGGTTTTGTTTTGATAAGCTCTGACGCGCTTTCATCAGTACAGATAAGATACAAATTATTAAAAAAAATATACTCACTGTGAACCCTCAATGAGCCAGCACACGTCATTCAACGTGGCTATCGTCAGCAAGGCAGTGGGTGCTGCATTATGTCCCAAGTTCTTGACGACGGTCGCCTCTCCGTCGTGCAATCGCCATACACGGACTTGGTATGAAGCTGCCACCAGGAATCGGGCAGTTGTGCTCTAAAAGGAAGGGATTTTAACAATAGAATAGTCTACATTATGTACACCATATAAATTACGGATATAAATGTAGAAATTTTACAAGGGGTGACAAGGCAGTCATTTAGCTAATTATAGCTAATATAGCTTTTGGATGGTTTAAAGGGAGAAACAGAGACAATACTGTAGGTAGACTGTAGTGTACCATTTATATATACAATAAATACATAGGTACATAAAGAATATCCTTATCTATATAAATAAATTGTAATAATACTCATGAAACAGGTGCAAAGAAAGTATAATGATGATTCATATATTTGGTCGAGGGCTGATTTTTCAATAATCAGGTAAGATTTATCTAGAGATTAAAATAAATATGACTTGTTGGCGCCGCGCCGCGCGCCGCCGCCGCCCAGTCGGGAGATGGTTCGCGCCGCAACAAACAACAAGTTACGGCGTTACGCATTTTTATAAGGTTTTCAATGTTGTTTTCTTGCTGTATAAAAGTCAAATAAAATGTAAATTGACTGTTTGACAGCAACTACCATTTTGTTTCTTTGGTAAAAGTTATTAGCCCTTAGTAAAATATTTGCAAACATCCTCGAATTCTGGTATCAAGGGAAGCAGTGTTTCATTGTCTGCTAAAAATATACTGCAACCACCAATCCAGGCATAAAGAATGGTGGCAATGACTTAGCAGGTTAAAAGTTAATACACAATAAAAGTTTTATTGTTATGACGGCCTTACAGTGGCCTTGACAGTGATAAAGCTACTATTGGGAGGCCTATGTATTGGAGTGGTTGCTTATAAGCAAACATAACAACAACAGCACAGTCAACACAATACTGTTGTTAGTACTACAGTCGGACTTTTAATTAGCTGCAGTAAAATGACAGCTTATGTGTTACTTATAAGACTGAAATTGGCGTCTTTTTGTTTATGCATATCTCTAAACGCAGTCCGAAATGAGTTATTAAGAAGTGTCATTTTACTGCAGCTAATTAAAAGTCAAAGCATAAGTTTTTTGTCTTTTTATTGTATATACATATATTTGTGACTCAACCTGAGTCAAATGGTAATATTTTAACTGAGCCCTTGCATTTAGATAGTTATGAAGTCAGAGTTTTGGGACCTTAACTGCTATTTTACATTTACATTCTTCAACTGAATGAGACAAAATTCAAGTCTTGTATAAAACGCACACTATGCAGGCAGGCATATTATAAGTTAGGGGATTACATCGTTGATAAAGATGCCTGGCTCAATGCTGGTCCTGCTCCACAACCACAACTAATTGATTAACTCTTGAAAATACTGTTGGAGCTGTTGAAGATTGTAAGACTATCTTTGCATTGTATAAACTCAATTTCCTTTATATTGTATAATTGCATAGCACAAATGTGAGTTCTATGTACTGTAGTGCTACCATTTACCGGGTAATGATAATAATGTCTTTCATTGACTTGAATGTGCCCTGGCGGCTGATAGTATGTCATGCTCACTAAAATGTCTCGCTAACGGTGGCGTGTGTGTTGGATCATTTAGCTCCCTTCAAAATGGTTGAGCTGAATGGTGCTGATCTATGCGTCATGTTCGTGAACGGGCGCCGTCAGTTGGGACTGGTCATCACTTGGCTGCCTCGGCTTATTTTTAATTATTTTACTTTTGGATTATTGTTTTGTTAAGTACTATTTGCTGTACTCTGGACACTTTAACGCGTAAGTATATTTTTTTTTTTTTTACATCGTTCTCACATATAATTATAAATTCAACATTAATGATGTAACTAATATTTTTGTAAAATACAATTTAAAAGAGTGTCCATGGAGTTTCTTGCCCGTTCTTCTCCATAGGTACCTACGCTTTGGAATGGGCAACTAGCTTCATATTTTCTGACTGACCTATTGACAATTCAAAAGTGCCTGTAAATGGTTTAATTGAAATAAATGCTTTGAGAGTTGAGAGTTATAAAGTAGTAATACATATCCTAAATACTTTTGTAAATTAATGTCGAATGTATATGCTGTTGATGTTCTTTAACTTCCTTAATGGGACATTAAGGAAGTTCAATCTTCTCAAGTTTCATGTTCTCAATTTCATTTTTTGCAATTTTTACCCACTCCTAGACTTGATTCTCTCCCATACAATTTTACACCTTATCTTCCATAAGATTATACATGGTTTTCACTTCAAATTTTAGTATGCTGTTGCAAACAATAAAAAGTTACTAGAATTACTATCACATATATAAACTCACGCCTTTTTCCGTCATGGGGGTAGGCAGAAACTATAGAATTGCTAGTCATACAATATAGATAATATTTTGTGAACTCACCTGTTTATGCGGTACAATTTTGATGGCACAGACATTATTTCCGTGTTTATTCTTACTGTCAACATTAACATTATACTTATATCTAATTAACGAGCTATGCAAGTCCCACTCGCACACATTATTCTCCTTATTACAACTGTACAGGCCGTACTTCCGGTGCCAATCTAGCGTGCTTATAACGCTACTGGTGTTTTCATTTGATAAGACTGTTTCCACTTTAGCTTGTGCTACAGAATATATTAAAATCTTTCCGCTAGTTGTACCAAGGGCTATGCAATGTGTTTCCTCAGATAGGCTTTTCCGTTTTCCGCCTTTTTGTGGGGAACCCTGAAAAACAATGGTGATTTTTAGTGGTGTTTTAATAATTTTGATACTTTATCAGATGCTTATCTCCAAAACACTGTTATAGTTTTGTTACTTTCCATGTTCAGAAATAACACAAAGAATGAATGGTATTCGAATGAGTAGTTTATCAAGGTTATTCAAATCGCCCAAATTACGTATTGAGGTTATATTTACATATCATCTTGGTTATTTTATTGAGGACAGTTTGCAGAGCTTTTGAGTTGAAGATTGAGCTTTTAGGAAACTAGATACAAGTTTGTAAACAAAGTACTAGGGTCACATACGAATAGAAGAGAGTTCAAAGAGTATACCAAAACAAAAAAAAAAATAACCAAGCTCCTAGGTGAAATGCGTAAATCATTTTGATCAGAAGTTTGGTGGAAATAAAGGTTATGAATGCAACAAAAGTCGCGGGAAAAGCCACTATGTGTAACAATTTATAGAAACCACGTGTTGTACGTACCGCTGATTTTGAGGCTGAAATCCATTGCAAACATGAAGGTGGTGAGGTCAAATGTAAGTCTGGTGTATACTCCTGTTTGAGTACATTAGTTTCTGTGTCCCATATCCTCAGTCTACCATCCTGGGTGATGGCAGAATAATATTTTCCATCTTCGGAAAACGCCGCCTCTGCCATGGTTCATTCCGTTTCCGAACTGACAGCTGACGTTCCGTTCCGATGTTACTTGAATTCATCACCACATGAGGCGTTCAAAGGTGCGTCAGAAAATCTAATGATGAAAAACGTTTTGCAGTATTCTGTTTGATATAAAATAAAATTTAACTTTATTCAGTTTATAAATAGTTCTTGAATAACAGAAAATCACGGTAAAATATGCATGATTTAATGATGAAAGATGAAAGATATCTCGTATAACGTAACGTAACTTCTGAGAAACTGTCATTCATAATTATGTTGACAGACTAAAAAAAAAATGTGATGATGGCCAATTCTCGTAATTTAAACGTTCAAAATCTAGTCGCAGTCTCATCTCGGCGACAAACAAATGTCAAAAAACTTGTCAAAATGTAGGGAAAATAAAGGTATTTTTGACAGATGGAGACTGAGATCAGACTGTAAACATTCTTAAAATTACGAGAATTGCTGGTGTGTTCACTTTTTCAATTCAATTTATGCAAGAAAATTCTTAAGCATTAAAATATTTAAACGATTGAAAGATGATTAAGAAAAGTGTTTCATTGGCAGGAGTATTGTATTTTTCCAGTTTCGAAACATTACACTTCCTTGCTTGACAGAATAAGGTCATTGATCTTGCACAATTTCTTTGTGTTGCCAAATCAATAAAACAATCAAGTACAACTACAATCGCAGTGTCGTGTCGGACGTCACTAGCAGCTGTCACGTCTGACATTATTGTTGAGAATTCGGAGCCTTTCGCGTTTTCATAGTTCGTTTCTTGCGCTTGAGGTGGAGTTCATATTTTTTTAGTTTTTGAGCTCTCGTTCCACTTTTCGAAAGTAATCTTTTATCATTTCAAAATTCAATGCTGTGTGGTGTGATTACCTTGATGTTTGGTTTCTAAAGTGATGTGTGAAGGCTGTACAAAAGTCGGATTGTGAATATGATGTCACTTTTATTCTGCGTGATACCTTGAAAACATGAGTGTTAGTGTTGAGGGGGACGTGTCGAGCCCCCTGTCGGACGGGCAGGACGCGACGATCTCCAAATCATCGTCCGACAGCTTAAAGATAGATGAGGAGCCTTGTCAGGATGAGAAATCGGAGCCTAGCACCCCGAAACCCCATCCGATGGCTTTTATCATCGACTTCGGTGCTGCAAAACCCGTTGACACTCGGAAGCTGGAGGAGCTAGCGAAGAAATCGCAGGCTCGCCATCAGAGAGTACAGTCTATGTCTGCTAGTCTCACCAGGCCCAGTCCGACTCTCGCTCGACCGCCTATGAGCGCCAAGCTCCCCCGAAAAGCTCAAGGTTACAACTCTGAAGGCTACTTCTCATCAGACCAGGAAGACAGCGGCCTATCTGGTTCCGTGAAGCTCCGGAACAGTCCATTAGCACAAAATGCTATGCACATAACATCTCCTATTACAAATAGACATATTAAATCCCCTATTACAGACACTGTCCTGCCAAAATGCACGTCCAAAAGTCCTATAGTTGATAGTATTATGTCTAGGAGTGAAAATTTCACGTCTCGTCAGGGCCTGAACTTGCCTCTGAAAGGAAATTTATACATGAGAGAAGTACATAGAACTCCAAGCTATGGTAATATAAATAGGAATGCTATGGCCAATATTATTGACCAAAGCCCTGAGGGAGTAATGTTGACTGACATATCAAGTCCTGAATTAGATATTCTAACACCAGATAATGGTTTGTCCACCCCAGAGAACTCTAAAAGTCCAATGATACGCAAAAGTAGAGCGTCTTCTGTAACCCCTGATCTGTTCAAGAAGTGTATTACAACAGAACCTTTGTATATTGAGGATGATGTTGATGGAAATTCTGATAACTCTTCAACTGGTACATATACGATAGAAGGGGATAATTACACTGAAGAACAGAAGGCTAGAATGAGTATTGATAGAACATTTGGTACTGATACCCTCACAAAAGCCATAGAAGAAAGTCTGAAGAAAAAGGGCAGTGAAAGAGACCCAGAATTAGTGTTTGACTTCCCTAACCCCCAAAGAGTAATCACAAAAGAGCCTAGGAGAGATGTAGGGCTCCGTAGTCCATTACTAAACCAATCATTTGAAATACCAAAAATTTCTAAAGACAAAAATGTGTTGGAAATTTCTTGTTGCTACGAATCACCTACTGAGAATGATTTGGCTGCTCAAACCTCAAAGCAGATCAAATCTACTAGAAGCTACCTAGAAAAAATAAAAAATAGAGTGAGAACAATCACAGAAAAAACATTCTCAAAGTCTCCGCCAAAGCATGATGACTGTGACGTTGGTAGCTTCACATCCGTCACAACTTCAGGAGTTTTATCCTCTAGAATCCCTCCCAAAATAGAGCCTGTACTACGTAGGTGTAGTTTAACTAAATCTGAGATAGACCAGACTGACTACATCCATCGGTTGTCACGAGAAACTTCCGTACCAGTTTCGTTACCAAGTAACAAGAGAGGGTTAGAGGACACGAAATTTGAGAGTACTGCGTTGAAGAACGCTCAGAAAGCTTTGAGGGATGACTTGGTTCCCTCGGACATGACTCCGGAGCAAGTAGTTGGAAAACTGTCTTATTTGAGCCTGAATAGATGTAAAGGAGATAAGACTTGGATTCAGGATTGGGCTGAGAGTGTAAAGAAGTATAACACAAATACTTTGACTAAAGAGGATGTAGTGCTGGACGACAGGCCGCCGTTAAGTCCAAGACCTGTCAAACGTGAGTTTTTTTTTAAATTTCTTATTTTTTTAGTGCAATACCTGCCTGTGTTCTTGTGCTTAATGAAATTCCTCCATCTACAAAAGGGTCGGAAAAAATGAAAATTTTACGTGATGATATTACCTACTTGCCACCCATAATTTGCAATAAATATTTCTAGTTACTTACCAATAAAACATGATAACAAAGAGCTATAGCTACAATACAAACAACAAACTGTATGTTCTTTATTTAATTAGAACTTATCGTAAAACATGACTGCATCATAAAACAAGTCATACGAAAACTATTAGGTTTTCTAAACGAAGTGATCGTAGTTGGTTATTATTGACTCTGCTGCCCATCTTCTGCGCCCTTAGTACTTAGTTGCCTTTTACCACCGTATGTCATCAATTAAAAAAAGTCAGAAAACACTTTTTTTTACGACGGGATCCTTGACAGAAAAGAGATTATAAAGCCCTTGAAAATAAAAGGAAGGTATATTAATAGTAGAGATTTTTATTTTAAGGCAAACTTCGTATTTTCGATATTTCCCATCGAGCTCTTGAGACATACTCTCAGACCCCTAGAGGTCCGCGACTAGAAAGCCCTAGTTCACATAAAATAACATTGTGTAAAGTAATCACATCGCACTGCTTACAACATGTCGCGTGGACATTCACCAATCATTTGCAATATGCCATTAACCTTAGCAAGTCTACCGGCGTCGTAATCAATCACGATTGCATACAGTCAGTAAACAGATAGGGTTTAGAAGTACCGCTACTGTCTGTACTCTGTGAGTGGTTCACAGGCCACTACACTACATTATTCAGACTGCATGTGATGCGGAAGAATGAGAAACATGTCGTTAGGAAAGTTTTGTATGAAGACTGGAAGACAAAGATTTCGGTCGTTCGGCGGCGAGATGGGCAGACGACATTGTTGCCATCGCGGACAAAAACTGGAAGAGGCTGGCAAAGGAGCTTGGTAATTGGCACAAGAAAACAGAAGCCTATGCACAGCAGTTGGTGAATTCGGGCTGTGGATGATGATTATAAGAGCAAGGCGATGGATGGATTGTGTGAAAGTCGTGAAAGATTTGGCTACAAAGGAGGTGAAAGATGACGGCTGGCAGAGTTACCTATATGAGAGGAGAAGACGACTCCAAATAAATTGAGATAGGGGCAGAAAGAACAATTAAAAAAAAGAAGTATCCCACTGGAAGGTCCCTCTCCTCGTACTTGAAAGGGCATTAATCACCACGCTTGCTCACTGCAATTTCGGACTATTCGGTCAAGGTCTGAGGTGTTCTCACGATGTTTTCCTGCACCGTAAAGTTCGTGTGGAGAATTACTTATAGGTACTTTGAAATTTACAAAACATAGAGGCGTCGATTTCATAAAGCGAGCTAAACCAACTCTGATATTAATAGATGGTCTCCAATTCCTACTCATGACAATTTATCTAGCGTAATCACGTAGCTTTGTACACGAGGCACACTGCTCTAAAAGAGCCACCAGTGAGTCGAAAAATGTCCATGTTAATGGAAGAGTCGAACTTGATAAAACCAAAACACATTAGTAGGTAAAGTGAAGCGAGTGTCGAATGCACTCGTTTTTATGCTATTGTTCTGTTATCAGTGATGTAATTTTGTCCAGCGATAGTAGCTAATAGAATGATCAAAGTAACTTACCTGTAAGTGAACTTCGATCACTATTATACGCAGTTAACGCCTCGTCTGAGATGATTATGTAGTCTACGTACTATTCGTATCAACAAACACGCGTTTAAAGAATTTGGTAAAAAAAATACCAAATTTGAAAATATCAAGTTGCCACCCTGCCTGCCTTGGCAACACTGACAGATAAATGTCTCTTCATTAGTTTAAAGAAGTATTGTCACATTACCCGACTACGCAAAAAAGGAGGGTTATGGATTTATGTTTTTCATTATGGAGCAGGGTGGGAAATTCTTGAACGGGAGGGGGGAGACTCAGACGAGGCGTTAACTGCGTATAATAGTGATCGAAGTTCACTTACAGGTAAGTTACTTTGATCATTCTATTATACTTATTAACGCCTCGTCTGAGATGATTATGTAGATGTTGAAAGATTTGGCGAAATAATGAAAGAATTAACAATGTAATTTAACAATACGTATATTATTATAAGTCATAATCAGTAAGTACTTACTGAATATTTATCAAGAACATTAATTATTATTATTATTATTACTAAGAATATATTCCCCAAAATTATCATTTGTTTCAAGGGGTAAATTATAAAATATGGCAAAATTTTTAGACTTCTGAGACCATCCTGCTGTTGATTTAATTAAATCTATATTCAGACCTTTTCTGTGAGCGGCTGATGTAGCAGCATGTCTTGTACTATATGCAGAGAACACTGAGGTATCTATTCCAGCCTCCAACAAAACATCTTTTATCCATCTGCTAAGAGTATGGGTTGAAGCAGGGGAATGAGGTTTTTTAATTGTAGTAAAGAGATTACTATGGTTCTTGCGTAGCAATTTTGTGGCTTCTAGATAATCACAAAGTGTTCTTGCAGGGCAAACACTAGGATTTTCAGTAAAATATTTTAAAGTTATCAGTGGTTGAGTACCATTAATCCTAGAAGTTTTAATTAATTGAGGAACTTTTATTTTTATGTAATCATTGGTTATGGCAATATTATCAATTGTGATCAAAGATAAAGTTTGAAGTCTTTGTGCCGTTGTTAATGCCAATATTATTAATAATTTTTTAGATAAAGTATTTAAGTCTAAAGTTGTATTTGGGTAGAAATTACTTATATAATCTAGTATAATACTTGGGTCCCAAGTTTCACTATATTTAGGTTTATTTGGTCTTAGCTTAAATACACCTCTAAAAAATCTGTTTATATCTCGGTTTGTACTTAATTCACAGTCTAAAAGTAGAGATAAAGCTGATCTTATACTATTTAATGTGCCATAAGTGGCACCACCGTGGAATTTTTCGGTAAGAAATTGTAAGATGATGTGCACTGATTCAGTTGTAGGATCAGCTTTATTAGTTTTACAAAATTTCCACCATTGTTTGTAACATGAACTATATTGTTGTAAAGTATTTTTAGTTAATGAACTCAATATAATATTAACACACTCTAAAGAGTATCCTTTTCTTAAGTAGATTTTGCTGACAACATCCCTGCAATCAGTGTAAGATTCTTGTGAAGAGGGTGACAAGTTCTGAAAGAGGATGAAAGTAAATTTGGACTGGGTTTTAAATAAACAAGATTTGAGCGCAGTAAGGATATGAATAGTGGATACCATGCCTGTCCAGGCCAGTTAGGTACAACCATTATACCCTCGCCATTATCTTCTTGGATCTTTTTTAAACAACGCAAAATCATAGAGAAGGGGGGAAATGCATACAATTTTAGACCTGTCCATTTTATGGTAAAAGCATCTACTGAGAAACAATCTGGTTCATTTTTCCATGAAACAAATGTTTCACATTTTTTATTTGCATGTGAGGCAAACAGATCTATTTCGGCTAAACCTAGTTTATTTACAATTTTTTCAAAAGCATATGGTGCTAGTTCCCATTCTGTTTCTATGTTGCATATCCTAGATTGTGCATCTGCTTCTATGTTTTCTTTAGACGGTATATATGAGGCAAAAATATAGATTTTTCTTTTTTCACAAAACTGCCATATTTTTCTCGATAGTAAATTTATGTGAGGAAATTGTATGCCACCCATTCTGTTCACATATGAGATTGCCGTGATGTTGTCAGATCGGATCAATATGTTACAGTTGTTCTCATTTCTTGCAAAACACTTTAATGCAAAATAAATTGCTAAAAGTTCTAAGTAATTTATATGATGTTTGCTTTCCTCTGTAGACCAATATCCATGTAACTTTTCTTGGTCACATACAATTCCCCAACCTGTGGTAGAGGCATCTGTATAAAATTCTAATTTGTATTTATCCCGCTTAATTGGTGCTGAGCAAGTAAAAATTATTTCTTTCCACCAAGACAACTCCTTTATAATTTCCTGATTTACTTTAATTTTTGATTCATAATTATCTCTAGATTGCTTTAAAGCTAGATATTTATATCTTTCCAGTATTTTTGTATACATCCACCCATAGGGGACAGAAGGACAAATTGAAGTTAAAGAGCCTAAAAGAGAGGCAAAATCTCTGATGCTGCAATAAGTTTTGTGTGTTAAGGAATTTAGCTTTTCATGAATTTTTTGTCTTTTATCATTAGGGATACTTAAAGTAAATTTTTCACTATTTAAAATGAAACCTAAAAATTTACATTGTTTGCTGGGTTGGATTTGACTTTTATCATAATTTATGATGAACCCTAAAGATTGTAAAAATTTGCAGGCTATATTCAAATTTTTTCTGCATTCGCTTTCACTGGGTGCAATAAAAAGAAAATCATCTAAATAATTCACTAAAGTGACTCCATTTGCTCTGAGATGAGTAACTACTTGTCTCATGATCTTGTTGAACACATAGGGTGCTGCTGTTGATAATCCAAATGGTAGGACATTGAATTGGTACAATTTTTTATTAAAAAGGAATCTTAGGTATTTCCTAGAATCATCATTTACTTTTAGTAAAAAATAAGCATCTTTTAGGTCAAGTGATGTCATATAACAATTTTTATCAACTAGATGTAACGCTGTTCTTATATCTTCCAGTTTGAAATGTGTTGTTGGAACACACTTATTAAATTGTTTTAGGTTTAAAATAAATCTAGGTGTTCCATTTGGTTTTGGTACAATGAATATTTTTGAGACATACTGATTTGGTATATGTTTTGTTTCAAGTGTTACCGCACCAATTTTAATTAAATCTTGTATGCATTGTAATATTTTGAGCTTATCTGTTTTAGTAAAAGAGTTATTCTCAGGGATCTTGCCTTGGTACACTGGATGTGCTAAGGGAATTGAGTAACCGTATTTTACCCAATTTAAAACAGACTTATTTTTTGTAAAGTGCCAATTTTTGTAATAGTTTTGTAATCTACCTGCATAACTTGCCTCTAGTAACGTCGACGTCCGCGATTGTTTTGTGATGTCCTGGTGTGCTTTGTCATTGCCCGTAAGCGCTGTCTTTGCAGATGATGTTGGTAGGACTTGCGTGGTTTTCCGGCAAGTTTCTGTGGTTGTTGTTGTTGTGGTCGTGGTTGAGGTTGTCGGTTGTACTCTCGCCCGCCCCCTTGCTTTCTGTACGAGGACGGGCCCCAATTGTTTAAAGAATTCTTCAAGTCCTTAACAGAATTTTCAATATTCTTATTTTCCTTTAGTATTGTATTGATATCTTTTCCGAAGAGAAAGTGATTAATTTCTGTTTTTTCTAAAGTGTCTTTTACTTTTTTGTTTAGACCGGGTAAGATGACAGCGCGTCTTGTTTGAGACTCTTTGTAGTGAATATGGCACAAAAGCCTGATGCAGTTTCCCAGATATTCACAGTCCTGATCAGGGTTTGTATGTAAGCATTTGTACAATATGTCATTTAAACCACAGATAACTGTGCCAATAAGGTTTTGTTTCTCACATAAGTGATTATCTCTTGTGACAGCTTGAGCTGTCATCGCAGCCTGAATTTCAGGATTTAGTTGTGGAGCGGGTGTAAGGCAGTCAATTATTTTGGGAATGTTCTTCAAAATGTCATTTTTTGTGTTCTCATCTAAGCCATTTTTTATTAAATTGTTCCACAAGTCTTTCATATGGTTGTTTATTTGCAAAGTATTTTCAGGCGCTTTAACATGGCCCATTTTTTCCAAAAGGTTGGGAATATTATGATCAATAGGTGGAGCATTTTCCTCTTCATTCTCTGAATCAGATTCAATAACTATCCGGCTTCTCTTTTTAACTGGTTCTGGTTCGTCTGGGAAGAAGATTATCATGTTAATGTATCACATGTACTCGCTCGTAGTACCGTATGATACCTGCCTATTAACTTATGAAGGGTAGGCAGTGGTAGTTCACTATTAATAATCACATGCACTCGCTCGTAGTACCGTGTGATAGTAACATTTTTTATTTTTTTTAATGCTTTTTATGCAATATCAAGCAACTTTTATGGACCAAGTATAGGCGCTCGTCCTATCGCTTAGGTCTGTGCACTCACTCGTTCTACTATGTGCAGTGGTAGTAACGTACCCTGTAGGTACCATGTAATGACATGTAGATTTTTGAACCAAGTATAGGCGCTCGTCCTATCGCATAGGTCTTTTATTCACTCGCATATTCGTTCGTAATAAGGTAAGTGATATATTTGATGTAAATGTACACCTCATTAAATGTTTTTGTTGTATTTTATTCACTTTTCACTAAGAAATTTTTTTTTTTTTAAATCAAGATGGCGAATTTTTGTTTTGTACATACCTTCTGACGAAGAATTAAGTAATTCCATCAGTTTTCTTCTTAATTTCTCTTTATCTTTTCCCATTATTACTATTAGACACGAAATAATTGTTGGAAAATCGAAATAATACACTATTTACACAAAAATAAAGTGTTTTAAAGAGGACAAAAAACGCTGTTCGTAAACACGAAAGACATAATGAAGAGACATTTATCTGTCAGTGTTGCCAAGGCAGGCAGGGTGGCAACTTGATATTTTCAAATTTGGTATTTTTTTTTACCAAATTCTTTAAACGCGTGTTTGTTGATACGAATAGTACGTAGACTACATAATCATCTCAGACGAGGCGTTAATAAGTATAATATCAAAGACGTAGATGTATAAAAATGATTCATACATAAGGCAAGGATCAAAATCTAAACGGAAAACCAGCGGTGAAATTTTGCACGCATAATGCAAATAGCTGCAATAATTAGATAGATACTCCTCAGCCCCTCAAGACTCATCAAAGTACCTTGGAAAAAATGGTTACCAATTAATGCAGTTGTCGGTACTACGTTGGATTGGATGTCTAATCATGTACTATGAGGTTGCAATTGCATACAAAATTATCCTTTTAATTATTTTATTGACACAAATCTTCTCTTGGATCAGCACGAAATGCTTAAAAGCCTCTGCCATCGTAATTAGCTAGTTAGCCAGGTGGGCTGTCAGCCCCCAGGATGCACCGGACCGCCAGACGTGCATTATTTTAGTGTCACGTGTCGTAATTTTATTTGAATGCACGGTATTAACATCCATTCATGGTCAATTAAAAATTGAGGAAAAAGATAAGGTGTCTCATTGCCAAACTAACATTTAATATTTCATATAAATGGCAACGGGTAAAATGTGGTTAACATTACTCATGAATTACCTATTTTATTCCTAATTTACATGTTTTAGATGTAACTACTAATTATCAATGACGCGGAATGTCGCCTATCACAAAAGCCGGGGAGTTTGTTGCGCCACTTCTCCCCAGCTCTAACACCTACAGAAACACATAGAATTATGATTACCAACCTTATAGCAACGAAATAAATATCCAAATACAGATGATGAATGCGGAATCAGAGGTAAAATAACAGAAAGCACTGTAGGGTTTAGGCGTTTTGGGTGCTGTCTATAGAAATTTTTCCGTACGAAAAGTGCAAGGGATGCAAGGGATTTTCTATATGAGAATGCAAGCCAACATGTTTGTTTATAATTTTATCGTTCTATATTGCTCGTTTGCCGCTAATTTGCAAAGATAACGTTATCTTAATGTGTAGTTATGCTCGATTCAATGAAGTTGTTGTCGTAGATAAGGAAGGACGTTTTGAATAATGCTTAGTTCTATTCAAACTTCAAAAGTGTCTTATCATGTTGACTTTAGAATAATAGACTTCTAATGACTGCCTTATTCCTTATCGATAGGCGATGTATTGTTTTCCATGCGCATGACTAAGAGACTACTGAGATGACGATTAATATAAAAGTATGGAAGAAGTCATGCTGCGCCGACGCAAAATAAATTGGGATAAGAGCAAGAATGATGATCATGGCCCAGGATGCTATATTGATAAAAGAAGCTCTGCCCATCAGTAATCGCAAGCGTAGCGGGTACAAAGACATCGATACAATAAGCCAATTTTGAGGAAGACCACTTCAAATCGTAGCAGGTGGCGTTCTGTAGTTTCTGCCTACCCGCATGGGAAGAAGGCCTGAGTTTATGTATGTATGCGTGTGTGCAACTACGATAGTAACTGCCTTGTAAGCCATAAAACCTACATGGTTCAAAACCACAACATCCTATAAGCAAACGCCGCAAACTAAACTACGCGATAGAAAGCATAATTTTAGATATACATGCTACAAATTTTCCCTTAAAAGTCCATGTAAAATTGCACCAAATGTCAAAATTGAGCCACTTATACTAACATAGTTTCTAGTATGCAACAATGTCCCTATTTGAGAGAAACGGCGCGAGACTTAGAAAATGACTGTCTTGTTTGTAAGCATTTTGCTCCTAACTTGGTTCGAAAGTGTGTCATGTCAGTTGTTTTGTCTGTCTGATAACTGGTTATATTCGCGATAATGGTATTCCCGTGACCTCGGTGTCGTTAGATAGTAGAACTCTTCGTTTAATCCAAGGGGTATCGCGCTCCCGAGTACCCAGTCACTTATTTAGAAGTAAGATAGGCAGTCGCTTCATGTAAAATGCTAGTATTCAGCTGCATTATAGACTGGACCGACCCCAACACCTTGAAAAAGGCAAGGCAATGTTGATCTAATACTGCTGCCAACCTATCAGTCTCTTTTCCTACCTATATCAGAACAAATAAAAGAAAATAGCTTCAATAGCTTGGCAGTTTATCGATACATCTGTCAAAACCGATAAGACGACGATTATTGCCTCTATCTTAGATCACGATTATGAAGAGCTAGCTCAAAGCAAAAGCCTCACGATGTCTTTTCACATTTCTGTGATAGACTGACGAGCTAACAGCGTGGTATACACGATGATATGTCAAGCTATACATTTCCAGTTTCAGCTGACCTCGCATTGTATACTCTTTTCGTACAACGATAAGTCAGCTTATACTGGAAATGTATAGCTTGATGTGTCGTATCGCCGTGCGTACGACAGAAATGTGTAATAGGCTGATCATCCAGTAATCAATGCGTCTGCCGTAAGTGGTTATGGGTAACAACTCCTTTGAGAGCTTTCTTTAATAATACAACTTTAAAGATGAAACGGTCTACAGTAATATTTGTGGTTGTAAGTAGTTTATCTAAGTAAGTAGTGAGTGAAACGGTAAAAAATCACGTTTCACTAAATAAATGCATTACTTACTTCCTTTTTCTTAACGAAAAACGACTGTTTGCCTTCAAGTATTTTCAAAGAACCATTTTTCTTATTTCAACAGTCGTATTTTCCCCATAACTCAACATTTCTCGTTTCTATTATAATAATAAATTCGTAAAACTTGTAACCACTTAAAGCAGTATTGTCGTCAACAATCACTACATACCTTTCAGTTCGTTTCCCTTTCGTACGAGCTCGTGAAATATTTATGAGTATGTGTGCACCATACGGATGAATTTATGAGCGTTCTGTGACTGATCTGGCGAACAAAATATTTGAGTGTGGTTGCTTGGGCGTTGTCATATGGGTTTCTATCGGTCACTGCGGTTTCTCATTCAGTGATAATCTTTCGAACATTCTCCATCTAAATTTTCATCATATCCTTTTCCAAAGATTGCAACTAATTGCAAGGAAGCATAGAATAATGTAATCGATTGTTACAAACCATAGATAAAAGAAACATTTCTATGTTACAAACAAAATATTCTAATTTAAAGACAAAGGTTACACTTGATCCGTATATAGCGAACCATAGAGCACACCTGCTTATTTTCTGGCTGCTTAATGTCCGGTCTACTGAAATCGTATAATTTGGCGCAGTATTTACCTACTGGGATATTATTGACTTTAGGTGTCTTCCACTTAAAAAGGTTACTATAATTTATTTTTAGTTGTTGGTCCGAAGGAAGGGGAGGCAAGATGAAAGGTTTTATGAATGAAAGTGTCGCAATTGCACAAACAGGTGTAAATTCCATAACTTTTTCCACCATCCATTTCTCAGGTTTAGAAAAAAACGACTTAAAGGCAGCTTTTGAGATATCAAAATCTAGCAAAAATGGTCTTCAAAACAAGTGCTGATAAGTCCAGAATTTAAGACCAAGTAATAATATATTATAGTGTTGACAGAATCCTCGTCCAAAAATCTGACAGCAAGTCTATCAATTAATTATGTAACAGATTTACTGAACAAAATTTACCAACACCCTAACGCAACGGTGTAACACACTTTCAATCTCAATCCGAATATTCTTGAAGGAAATTCATAATCCATTGTTTCATTATGTTTGAAAAATTCGTCTGCTCGACTACTTAAACGACGTAATGAATGTTGTTGAACAGTCAAAATGAAAGGCATTGCCAGTGAATGTACCCCAGGCTGCCACAGGACGCCTAGAAACAATGTAAACTATATAAATAGCTTCGAACATTGAACCTAGGGCGTCAGCTTTAAGGGCGTGAACCAATCAATGTCCGTTTGTGTCACAATTTAGTTTATTTCATATTGTTTATGGTTGACCTTTTTCATATTGTTTATGGTTGGGGCAAGTTTATCTTCTTTGTATTTTTTCTATATTCTTGCATTATACGTTGGTCCGACCGTCTGTATCTAATTCAAAACTCAAACTAGAAGCACTTATTTCAACTTAGGGCTTATGTTACGAAATAACTTTTATCCGTGGAAAAAAAAATTACGTCTGACAGTTCTAGGTATGTGTATTAAATTTTGGTGGAATTCGCCCTTTACCATTTACAGGCACTTTTGAATTGTCAAAGGAGTCGAAAAGATGAAGATAAACGTTGTTGATTCTAAAGCGTAGTAGGTTTCTATGGAGAAGAAGGGGAAGAAACTCCTTGGACACTCTTTTATGTATGTGTGTATGTCATGAATAGAATATAGATATGCTTTATATCTGGGCATTTCATGTCTGCGATTCTAGCAAAGACAAATGTCAAGAATTATTCAAATTAAGGGCTTTTGAAGTAATAATCTGGACTACTTAAGGGTACACTTTG
Source organism: Gortyna flavago (assembly GCA_963669345.1). NCBI lineage: Eukaryota > Metazoa > Arthropoda > Insecta > Lepidoptera > Noctuidae > Gortyna > Gortyna flavago. The sequence continues at coordinate 9,788,728 of OY770150.1, read as the reverse complement.
CCGATATTTCTCCATACAAATTTCGGGAGTGTTTTACTCCACTGTTTGACTATGTACATCCAAAGTTAAACATTCTTTCGTTTTGTCTTATTATTAATTTTGTCTGGACGGAAGCAGAATTGTAAAATAAAAAGCCATTAAAAAGTTATGAGCCAACAAAGATTCGGTTTTTCTTGCTAATTTTAACGTAACTTTGGGCGTAAATAAGTAATAAAAGAAGGATAAAATCTTCAAAACAAAAACCGTCCCGACAAAGATCAATTATCGAAGAGTTCAATAAGCTTTATTTGTAATTGATTTATGCAGTGGTTTTTTCAGAAAACTCGATCTTCCAAAGGACGTTTCGTAATTTTTACGCGCTCGTTTTACTATGGAATTATCGTGCATTTCACTCAATAATGTTCGCCCTGGCGCGGTGCGGGGGGAAGACGCTCACGCACACTTGCACAATACTGTCTTGCGCACTTTTCGAACTATTTGGACTCAGTCTGCTGCTGCCGGCTGCGGCCTATGTCGTTCGTTTGTATGTAGACTAAACTCCTTTGCGCTATAAATTATTATCATTCGCACGTGAACACTACATTGACCCCTGGCTTGAACTTTGGATTTCGATACTACCTACATTATCTGTTTGACTTCGCACTACAATTTGGACTTCGTATTTTCATTTGAAATTGGAATTGTTGGTTTGAGTGGACGCTGTATCAGTGAAGTTGTATTGGTTGATTGAGGAACTGGTGTGATTTGTGAACAACTACAAATAAACAATGGGTAAGTCGTACAATTTCTTATAACTAACCTATTTAGGTAGGGACCTCCATGAGCATATTTTTTGTTATAATATAGGTAACTAACTTCTGCCCGAGTCTTCGTCCGCGTGAAATTTTTTGATCCCCCGACCCACCCCGTCGCATCACATCGCCTTCGCTATTACTACTCAACTCCTAAGGGTCCTATAGCCTTCCTCAAGAGTTGGGCAATCAAATGCAAAAAGATTTTCATAAATCCAACCGATACTTCCAAGATTTGAGCTTTCAAACTAACAAACTCTTTAGCATTATTATTTGTATTATTTTAAAACTATGATATCTTCTAAGATATTCATTGAAATCAAGTGATGTCAAGGGCAATTTTGTTCAACATTAAATACTTGTGATGAATAATGTGTTTATTTCAATAAGGTAAAACATGATGATAATAAAAACACCTTCACACATAATGCATTATTTTAGAACAAATTTGATTACCATAAAAAAGGTTATAGTGAGTCAACCTTATAAGGTAGACATACGCTGTCGCGGCCTTTTTTTTGTACATTTAAAAGGGAACAAATCCGTCAAACATTATTTTTGAGTAACTTTAACCGTTTACGCAGCGTACGCACGCAACGGAAGCTCACAAAAGGAATATATTTTTTTCCGTTCATTTTTCATTGATGCTCGGCTTCTATTGATCGTAGTGTGATGTTATATAGCATAGCCTTCCTCCATAAATGGACTATTCAAGTATCGAACACAAAAATATTTTTTCAATTCGAACCAGCAGTTCCTGAGATTAGCGCATTCAACCAAGCAAACAAACTCTTCAGCTTTATAATAATAGATTATATAAAATAAATTATCTTTTAGCTAATACATTTTGTGGCTTTCTGCACAGCTAAGAGCCTAAGACTAGGGGCTTGTGGCTTGAATGAAGACCGGGCGGCGGCGCGGCGCGCGGCCGGGCTCGGCGGCGGCGCGGCGCGGCGGCGCGGCGGCGGCGTACACACACAAGGTACCTTATGTAGGCAAGACGCTCGCTCAGAAAGCGGCGCGCTAGTAACTTTTATTTTGTGCTCCTGGAAATGGGGGGAGGAGTGCTCGAGTAGTATTTAGTAGGTATCCATACATAATTATATCTAACCACTATCCCTTACCTATTCCTAGCTCGTGTTGTTTGTATTTTAAGTAGGTAACAAAAATGTATAATACATACATACTTATGTATAAAGTGAGGTTTATAACATAATTTATCGTAAAATCAATGGGCAGTCGTGAACTCGTGAATTAGGTGAAAACGGTGGCCTTTTGATAACGTATGTAGGTATGTACCTGTTTTTATATCGTACTAAGTACTCATATATAGGCATACTTGTACTAGCTTTTCCCCACGCTTTTACCCCCGTTCCCGTAGGGCCGTAGGAATCTATCCCACTGCTCCGCTCCCATGAGTCGCAGTGTGATGTTTCATAATCTGTACCTAACATAATCTTTCTCAATAGATAGGCTACCTAACACAAAAAGTCGGCCAAGTGCGAGTCAGACTCGCGCACGTAGGGTTCCGTACCATTTTCTATAAAAACGGCAACAAAATCATGTCTGTTCTATCCCCCCTTAGATAAATGTTTTATTTTAATTTAATTATTTATTTTTAAAGTGAATATATAAATAAATATATATTGAATATATAACTAAATATTCTATAAATATTTCAAGCGTCTACCTGTTGCCGTTATCAATATCGAGCATACACGAGCAAAAAAATCACGTTTGTTTTTTGGGAGCCCCCTTAAATATTTATTTTATTCTGTTTTTTAGTATTTGTTGTTATCCACACGGAACCCTAAAAAAAGCTTAAACTGGTACCTATTTTGTAAGATTTGCGCGTTCAAACAAACAAACTCTTCAGCTTTTTAATATTAGTTGGTAGGTACTTAAAAATATTTATTATAAAGACGAAAATTCTTTATTAATATTTATTATAAAGACGAAAATACCTTTTTGTGCTATTTTTTCACTCCTAAACCACTGAATCGCAGGCAAAAGCCAGTACAAAAAAAATGAAAACGGTATATAAATAAATACATTACTTTTATAAAATAAATAAATAATAGTGTGTAGGAAAATATATTACTTTATTATTACAGGGTCAAATTAAATTAGCTAGCGAAATTCTGCAGACGTGATGGTATCGTTCCCTAAACACTATAAAATAAAAATCAAAAAGATTTGGTGTATTTTTTTGGGGGTCAACGACCACTTCTAGATTTGTTACTTGAAGTTTAGTATGAGATAGAAAAATCTGTTTTCTTTTGTTTTATCGTATTGAGAAATCGATACCAACCACGTCGTGAAGTTTAAATAAAAAAAAACTGTAAATTTAAACTAATAATATTACAAGTGTCTCCTACACTGAGTTCGGTCATTGACTCCACTAAAAGTCATAAAATTATTTTATTTTTTTGTTTTATTATGGTTAGATATCGACACCCATCACGTCTGCAGAGTTTCGCTTGCTAATTTAATTTGACCCTGTATATAATGTTGGTTTTTTTATGAAACAGATCCAAAAGAGAATTGGTGAATGGAGAATTGTACCGTAGCTGCGTAGGTATACCTAATTACCTACCGCCGAAGACCGACGCGAGGACGATCGGATCGGATCGCCGCCCGCGCCGGCGCGTCCCCCTGCGCACGGACCGCGCCCCTCGGGCCCTCGCCAGTCCGCTACAAACCTCAACGCCAATGCATTCCATAAATTCTTTCTTCCTTTCACGCCGCGCATTTTTGTTATTATTGATAATAAACATTTATATTTTATTTTATTTTATAGTAGTGTTTCATTAATAGGTATACCTAAACCTATCCTAACACACTACAAAATCACCCTTATAATAATTGAGTAAGCAACTGACAACCCTTGCAATCTGCCGCTACTCACTCAAAGTTACGAGTTTGATACCTACCTACATACCTACCCACCACTACATACCTATACCCCAATAACTTTAGGTAAGTACTTACATACTATATGCAAACAATATTGATGTGTCACGTCTTGAAATTCATATAACTCTAGAACTTACTCAAATTATTATTAATTCGTTTGTAAAAAACACTAGATTTTCAAACAGTAAATAAAAAGATGTGTCAAGATTGTTTACATTTACCTAAAGTTTTTGTGTATTGATAAAAAAATAAGATAGGTAAATAATCTTGAAAACAATATCTAGGTAGTCAATTACTAAGTAATGCGGCATAACATAAACAGTAGGTAATAATAATATCACCCCGCCCGACCGGCTGAGCGTCGGGCGACCGATGACTCAGTTGAATGGCGGTGCATGTCAAACAGAATGTACTAGCGTTATAGTGCATGTGTGCATCGTCTAACGTGTCGTTTCAGTTCGGAACGGTATTTGTGTGTGTTGAACTAGACATTGTGCGTGTAGACTATCGTCTAACTGCTCATCACTGATACCATCTCTGTCAGACACGATGCGAGTTGAGACAGCGTGCTTTTTGGCCGCGCCCACCTGTGAGTTCGAGCTCGCAACTAGTTGGCTCTTAACAAATCAAACTTGTCGACATAAAAAAAAATCTTCTTTTCTTACCACCTACTAAAAAGTAAAAACCAGTGGTGCCAACTAGTCAAATAAATACTGACTTCAAAGGTAATCGTGATGTTTTTATGATAATCTACGCGTTGACGCACATCTTCCATCTGTGTTTGAAACTTTTTGATGGTAGCCTGTTTGTCTGCTACAAACTCGGAAACAGCTGGACTTGTTATAATAATTTTGATCGGAAGCGATAGTACTAACCTTGAGGGAGAGAGAGCGTAAACACGTTGTTACAGCTGAAGTCTTTTACATGCTTATCATCATATGGAGCATATGGAAATACTTCTAATCCTAAAGAGTAGGTTAAATCAGTAAATTCGGTTATGACAAATTGACTAAAGTCACGTCACTAATCTAAAAGCCTGAATATCTCGAGGGGCAATTCTCGGAGTTTTATGAATGTTCGCAAAAATACCTGTCATTTCCCTAAATTTTTGTCAATTTTTTGATATGGTTTTCGGTGAGATTAGTTTGCGACTAGATTTTGAACGTTTTTAATAACGGGAATTGTCGTTGAGATATACCCGGCTTTTAAATTATCACACGAGAGTCAACCGGTGCTCTTGTATATGCTTATTCAGATGAATATAGTTAGTATGCAAAGAGGAGGTTGACCCCAAAATTATTGGAAAAAGGGTAAAGAACCTCGCGAGGTTCTTTACCCTTTTTCCAATAATCGTCCGAATCTCCATAATCTAGCAGTTAGGTGTAGCTGAACACAAAGTTCTGAAAGGAATAGTCAGAAAAATTCTGAAGGAAATATTTTGATGCATGATGCGAAATACTTTGGTGATTATTCCATTCCATTTCCTTCGTTGCAATTTTGGTATAGGTACCTAATAAGTGCAATGGGTAAAATCTTCTTGGCATTCCAAATGCTTTTGTAAAGGTCGCTGCAAGGCCGAAATGTTGTTGCACGAGTAGTTTGCACGTGAGAGATATTGCACAGCCATCTTTGGTTCTTATTTCAGCTGTATCGCCGCTATTTGTAACCTGGAATGAGCGGGAATGGAATGTTTTCAATTTGAAATTGGAAACTGCATTTGAATGTAGCGATTCTAGTCTATGCTGTTGATTAAATGGTGTTATTGCAGATTTAAGCGGAGGTTTATTAAATTATTATCTCTCTGTAAAATGAAGGCTCCTTTTCAACATTAGAGGGTTTGAAGGATACCTTTTATTCGGTACCCATGATTTATAATACTTAGGTGTTACTTGATATAAATAATGTAGGATTTTAGGGCATTTTGTTGAGTTAACCCCCACAAATAGGTCATTATTTTTAGATAAATGGAAATGTCGTTATATCACAAATGTGATTAAAAAAAAGGATCATGGGAGGAGGGACTCGTGGCTAAAGGAAAACTGCTGCACGGGTCCGTCGAAGGTTAAGCTACGCTTGCTGGGGTTGGTTCGTGAATGAGTGACCATCCATTACATATCAAAACCCCTGCCATTGTGCCTCGGAAAACACGTTAAGCTGTTGGCCCTGGCTGACAATCGAAGATCTTTGACAGTTTTTACCAGAGAGTAGTTAGAACCAGACAGAAGTCTGAGAACCAGTCTTACCAAGGGGTGTAGTGTTACCCTGTAACTAGCTTGTAGGGTCAGATAACAGTCACTACTTACATGTAAAATACTGGTATTTTACATGTTAGACTGGAAGCCGACCCCAACATAGTTGGGAAAACGCTAGGCAGAATTGAAATTCCATTGAAAAGAACATCATTATACCTTAGCTAAACACTTTTCTGTAACTGTAGTCGTTTAAAACAGTTACACAAACATTAATCGCTTTCCAGCGAACTCATAAGTGTTGGTGTTGCCTTAAGGAAATACGTTATTAAAGTGCCTTTCGGCCCCGTTAGGCCATTACTTAATGGACTATATCCCTGTTACGTCTGCAAAGCTGACATTAAATGAGCCATGTTGCATGAGCGTCTTAAAATGCCGCCATTTTGTGCTTGCTCCTTGTCAAAGCCGTAAACAATTTCCGAAGTGCACTTTATGGCACTTTTCCTGGAAATTGTGGAAAGAGCAATTGCTGCGCTCACTCGTTGCGAAGCGAATCGATTTGAACGTTGTCTCTTTCTACGAAAGCAGCCGAGTCATACCGAATACTAAATCGAGCGAAATCTGTTCCCAATAATTATGTTTTCAAATTGTAATATTTACATATCACATGCTGAACAACACCGTTGCTCAATTTGCATTGCACAACACCTAAATAGTATTCTGTCGGTATAATTGGAACCGAGCACCCTGAATTAAATCATTTATTTTTTGGCAACACAGAAACTATTTAACCCACATCTTCATTCTTACAATTGTTTATATCTCCCACAAAAAACCGAACAAAAAAAACAGTCGGTAACCAAAACGTGGTGGGTAGAATGCATGACCCACCAGAAGATATAGGACGACTAAAACAAAAAATATTGAAACAACAAACAAATAGTTTGCATAATACAGCCTACATGGTATGAGTCTTCATGGTCATTATGGTAATTTAATAGGAACCGCTACGGTCATATGTTGCCATGTTGTGGCTTGCAAAGTTAGAACATAAATTATGTGGTGGACATGAATGTGTTGTCAAGTCTCATTGTCCATTGACAAGGTAGTTATTTTGTATGGCCAATTAGCACAGGAAAATAAGACAAATGAAAGGCGAATATTCGAAATAAATCCTGTTGAAGATTTTTCACCGGAATTACCTTTATTTCATCATCATATTCCAACAGGCGCAACACGTGGTCTAATAGGAATTATCTTTATTTAAGCATTAGTAATACTGTGCGGAAAGTCCATTTCGAAATCATGTGCGAAAGTTGAAAAACCTAGTGATGAAGAAATCATCACTAGGTTTTTCAACTTTTTTTTTTCGCAAACTAAGTTATTTTCCTGGGCTAAATCCTTTAGAATGCACTACGGTGTTAAACAGAAAAGTTACATTGTTGGTGTCTTGATCAGACTTGATCAGGCTTTCCTAAGCTGGGCTTAATCGTGTGATTGCAAGAGCTTAGTGAACTTTGCACTCACACATAGGGCACCAGCTATTAACATTTCTCCTGTCCACAAGTGAGAGATCAATTTTAAGCAATTAGGGCAACTCTCCAAGAGTAGTCTTACTGTCAACCTCAGTACAAAGCTACAAGATCCCTTGGTCCACCCACCGCTGAATATAGACCTCTTTCGTTTGTTCCATGCTTCCCTGAGGATTAATTGCGTAACACACTAATAGTAGAAATGGCTTTCATTTTGACAATTCAACAACATTCATTGCGTTATTAACGTTGTTGAGCAGATAAATTTTTCGAACATATGAAGCAATGGATTAGCAATATCCTTCAAAATGAATCAGATTGTGATTGATATTGTGTTACGCAATTAGTGTGCTGGTCTGTGCGGGTCTCAATGTTCTAGTGGTCGATGAAAAGCAAAAATAATAAGCTTGCTGCCTCTTTAAATTGTCCAGTCCCCCTGTTAGTAAGCTCTTCACGACACACTATTAAAATAACAGTAACACTGGATATGATAAGCATAATTTCAATTAAACTACTATATAAGCTTTGGGATCGGCAAAAAACTATTTTACTCTCCATCCAAGACGCCTAGCAGCTTAATAAAGCTTCGAACAAAGCTCGGACATTTAATAGATGCCAGAAGTCTCCGCTATCAAGGCGTTCAAGTTTTCAAAGAACGAAGTAAACGTCTTACGGAATAAACTCGGGAAGTTTGTGCTTTATAGAAGTAAGATTCAAAGCTAACCTAACCCAAAAACAACTAATCGCTTGGAAACATTTAAAACCAAACTCTTGAGTAAATTACCACTTTTGTTGACTAATGATGACCCTAATCAACAATATAATGATTTTTTTAATATGTATTGCACACAATTTGATAACACATTCATTCCAAAGACATTATCAATTAATAGTAACGCTTCCTTCGGTGACTGGGCCACCATCGGTATACATAAAAGTAGAAAACGACTTTATGAATTATATGAAGAACGGATTTGTATAAACACTGCTGAATTTAATTTGTATGTTAAGAATTATTCTAAACTATTTAAAAAAGTTTGTAGTATTGCCAAATCACGTTATTTGAGTTCAAAAATTAAAAATAGTAGTAACATTATCAAAATGACTTGGAATGTCATTAATAGCGAAACAGGAAGGTCATCCAACCGAAGTAGTGACTACAGCCTTGCTATTGATGACAATATAATTAAATCAGATTCTCAAGTTGCAGCGGCCTTTGAAAAATTTTTTGCAGAGATTCCCGTATCAACTACTAAATCTCTGAACTCATCACCCACTGCTGCAGAGTCTTTACTTAAAGAAAACGTTCCAGTTTGTGATTCTGAATTTCACTTCCAGTATGTAACCTGTAAAGATATAATTAAAACCTTTCACACGTTAAATGTAAAAAAGACCGCAGATCTATGGGGTAATTCTGTGGATGTTGCTAAGTCGATTATAAACATTGTAGCACCTACTTTAGCTGTTATATTTAATAATTGTATTGACCGTGGTGAGTTTCCTGATCTTATGAAAAACAGTAAAATAATACCGTTGTTTAAATCGGGTAGTACATCAGACCCTACTAATTATAGACCAATTTCAGTACTACCTACCTTTAGTAAAATTTTTGAAAAACTTATTTTAATTCAATTGCAAAGTTTTTTTAATAAAAATAAATTACTGCATTACAAACAGTTCGGTTTTACAAGGGGTCGTTCAACTACTGATGCCGGAGTTGAACTTTTAGGACATATTTATAATGCATGGGAGGACAAGTGCGATGCTTTGGGCGTCTTTTGCGATTTGTCCAAGGCATTCGATTGTGTTCTTCATGAAACTTTAATCAGGAAACTGCACCACTACGGAATCCGGAACGCCTCTCTGGATCTTCTTACTTCTTACTTAAGTGATAGGATTCAGAGAGTTGATGTTAACGGAAAAAGGTCACCCGGATCTGTAGTAAGAATGGGGGTCCCCCAGGGCTCAATTCTTGGCCCATTTTTATTTATTATTTATATAAATGACTTGCCTTACCTCATAAGGGATAAACATGATATAGTGTTGTTTGCAGATGATACTTCACTTTTATTTAAACTCAAACGTCAGCAGCTGGTTACTGACAATGTAAATAGCGCCCTTGCAGAAGTAGTTCACTGGTTTAATGTCAATAACCTACTTCTTAACGAAAAAAAAACGAAATGTATTAAGTTTACGATACCCCACGTTAGACAAGTAGAAACTAGTGTTCTCATTAAGGATGAAGAGTTGAAACCCGAAGATACCACAGTATTCTTAGGCATAACTTTGGATGCCAAGCTTCAATGGGGCCCCCATATAGATAAAATGTCAAAAAAGCTTAGCTCTGCAGCATACGCCGTTAGGAAAATTCGTGATTTAACTGATTTAGAGACAGCCCGTTTAGTTTACTTTAGTTATTTTCATAGTGTCATGTCGTACGGTATTCTGTTGTGGGGAAATGCCGCCGATATTCAGACAATTTTTATTTTACAAAAAAGGGCAATTCGTTCCATTTATAAATTAAGTCCCAGACACTCCCTCAGAGACAAATTTAAAGAGATTAATATAATGACTGTGCCTTCTCAGTACATTTATGATAATCTTTTGTATGCACATAAAAATATTAATCTGTTTAAAAAATACAGTGATATCCATAACATAAATACTAGGAACAAACACAAATTTGTTGTTCCTACAACAAGGCTCAAGAAAATAGGTGGGTCGTTTAGATGCCAATGTATACGTTTTTATAATAAACTTCCAAGTCACATTCAAGAACTAAGCCTTAATAAATTCAAATCTTTTATAAAGCGAAAACTATGCCAGAAAGCCTATTATACTGTAAAAGACTATATTGAGGACAAAAAGGCTTGGGATTGAGCTGCTCCAATAGGTTTAGACTGTAATTGTTGTTTTTATTTTTTTCATTTTGCTATTTTACACTTTATTTTATTTTTTCGAAATATATATTTTTCTTTAACAATGACATGTACATTTACTGTATAAAGTATTATATTATTTTAATTATTGTGAATGTGAGGAGTATGTGGGTCATTGTTTCAGTTTTAATCATGGTCTGGCAGTTTGAGTAGTTTATGCGGCCTACCCAAATGTCCTGTTTTTGGTATTGTTCGTTGAATCGTTGTGCTCCTTAAGTTCTGAGTTGAGCTGCACGGTTCTGACAAATGCGTGCACTGACTGGACAGGTCCTCTCAATCTGTGTGGTTATTTCCTCAAAATACCATTTCAGACACCAATCTACATGGCCCTCAAAGATTATGCCCAAATTTTTATATACACTTTGACATTGATGATTTTTATATATACAATGACATGAATATTTACTTTGTAAAGTATTTTTTATTTTTTTTTATTTAATTGTTGTGAATGTGGGGACTATGTGGGTCATTTCTTCTTTTTTTACTGTTTTCCTTCTTAGTTAGTTTTAATCATGATCTGGCAGTTTGAGTACATTACGCGGCCTACCCAAATGTCCTTTCTTTGGTATTGTTCGTCGAATCGTTGAGCTCCTCAACTTCTGAGTTGAGCTGCACGATTTTTGACAAATGCGTGCACTGACTGGACAGGTCCGCTCAATCTGTGTGGTTCTTTCCTCAAAAGACCATTTCAGACACCAATCTACATGGTCTTCACATGATCTGACCAAGATTATGTCTGGACTTTAAAAGAGACTGTGACCTCTGAGTTTGTTTCGGCCTTTCTTCTCAGAATAGTCAGATAGGAAACGCCGACCTCATCTAGTTTTAAAAAATATGATTGACATGTAAAAGTGTTTGTACAAACCTACTTACAGAAAATAAATCATTTATCATTTAACATTAATCTGACAATAAGTTGGAAAGAGCTCCTAGGTTTTCGGTAAAAGAAAAAGGGGATGGGTGACTTGGGTGTTAAAAGCTCCTTGGTCAATGCCACGAGATTATACAGGTTGAAATTGAATACATGCGACAAATCGAAATGGAAGATTGTAGTCATCATTATGAACAACTTTTACTATGGGACCAAACCTGAAATCGCGAAAAAAAATACAGCTGTTCCCTACATTTTGACGAGTTATGCGAACATAAATGTAGGAAACACCAGATTTTTTTTTCGCGATTTCTTATTTGGTCCCATAGTAAAAGTTGTTCATAATGATGAGTACAATCTCCCATTTCAATTTGTCGCATGTATTCAATTTCACCCTGTATATAAGATTATGTTTTCTTTAAAAAAGTTGCTTGATATTATTTAACAGTTAAAAAAGAAAATCTCAAATATGGCGGCTTGGTATTTTCATAATTTTGCATCTTTTGATTCCTCAGAGGACTGATATCTTACTTTTTACTGCCAGAGCTTAGCAATACGATATATGGTAATTAAGAGCTTGATTTTTGATCTGATTAGAAGAAACCTGTAACGCCATACGTTTTTAGCTAGGGCTATGATCATTTGTACAATACTCCTAACGGGTGCCGTCCTACCCAGTAACTTGGTTGTGGAGTTCAGATGAACAGTCGCTCCATGTACTGTCATTGAACTGCATCTTGTTAAATGGAAGCCGACTTCAACATTCAACATAGGTGGGATAAGGCTAAGCAGATGACGATGACTCCTATTTCCGAACTCAAAGTCAAAAGCATTTATTTCAATGAAACCAATATAATAACAAGCACTTTTGAATTGTCAAGGACTCGGTCAGTCAGTAAGATAAAGCTAGTTGGCCATTCCAAAGCATAGTAGGTTTCTGTAATCACATTGAACTAAACCAAAACAATTTTACATTAGTGGAAAGTAAAATGTTTCCGCCATTATCAGTAACAGCTATGTATTTGTTGACAGCTCGCAGCCCGCATACGGGGACGCCCACAAAGATACCGAGTCCCGTTGGCACTCTGCTATCTAGGAGAACACCGGTGAGTTTATATCTATTTTTGTTCATATTTAAACATTATTTTAAACTTTCTAGCTAGTAATTTTTTAGGTATATAGTTATCGCCCCATGATCAAAGCTCTTGATTTGGGGAGCTTAATTTAACAAAAATCTTGGATGATATCCCGTATAGGCGAAAATTTAAGTGTAGTTCGTATTGAACGGGGATATATTTAGAGTGGTAGGAATACACGTTTTAGCATTCAAATATTTTAGATGGACGTAGCGTTGAGTGCTCGCGTGAGCGAATAATTTTGACTCCACAGCCAAAATCAGTAGATGGCCGAGGAAAGCGTTCCAAAATTCATGATTTGTAGTTTTATGAACGTTTTTCCTCGGTGGTCGAATATTGGCGTCAAACCAAGGGATCTCTGGAATTGCGTAACACACTTACAATGGCAATGCATTTCATTTTGACAGTTCAACAATATTCATTGCATTATTGACAATGTTGAGCAGACGAATTTTCAAACATATGAAGCAGTGGATTAGCAATTTCCTAAAAATCCGTCGAGATGTGATTGAAAGTGTGTAACGCGATTAGAGTAAAAATTTACGCACTTCATTTGCGTCTCTGTAACATCCATAATTATTGTCATATGTTAACTAGTCATGTGATTGTATCTGCTATAGTAGTGGGCAGCCGGCAGGCCATCTATCATGGCGGACATAAAGTAGTTAAGTACTTTATTAGCGCCACGTGCTAGTCTGGACATGATAACATTGGTCAGGGTTGCTGAACATTTTACATGCGTTTTTTAGTTGGCACTTGGCATGCGATAGATAGTGATGTCACCTGAATAGAAATAAGGTCCGAAATTTTAAAATACTGCCCACATTGTTTCTGAAAATGTAATTTAAAACTATAGTCGGTTCCAAAAGCATCTGATGAAAGTGTAAACAAATCCTGTTCAAGTTACATTCCTAAGCAATCATTCAGGAAAGGAAATTCGTAACACATTTATCTGTATTTAGAAGGTTTCGACTTTATATCATACCTGTTTTTCACAAAAGTACTGCTAGCCATAACATTATTAAATTACAAAATTGTCAAATGAAAAACATCTAAAAACTGATTTTAGACTAGAATTTAAGGATTCAAATAATCAAATCAAAGCACTTAACTTGTCAGTGGCATTACGTATTGACATCCAAAATCCAAAGGTACGTTTTTTGATCCATAATGTTGACATTTTCATCAGATACTTTAGAGACAGACCATACATAAATGAACTTGCAATACGAGTCCAAATTTTTGATTACGCAATATATTTAATGAATTTGGCACATAGTTCTAAAAAGTTCGCCATCCCTGATGTGACCTCTTTAGAACTAAAACATTTTATAAAGAAAAACATCTAAAAACTGATTTTAGACTAGAATTTAAGGATTCAAATAATCAAATCAAAGCACTTAACTTGTCAGTGGCATTACGTATTGACATCCAAAATCCAAAGGTACGTTTTTTGATCCATAATGTTGACATTTTCATCAGATACTTTAGAGACAGACCATACATAAATGAACTTGCAATACGAGTCCAAATTTTTGATTACGCAATATATTTAATGAATTTGGCACATAGTTCTAAAAAGTTCGCCATCCCTGATGTGACCTCTTTAGAACTAAAACATTTTATAAAGAAAAACATCTAAAAACTGATTTTAGACTAGAATTTAAGGATTCAAATAATCAAATCAAAGCACTTAACTTGTCAGTGGCATTACGTATTGACATCCAAAATCCAAAGGTACGTTTTTTGATCCATAATGTTGACATTTTCATCAGATACTTTAGAGACAGACCATACATAAATGAACTTGCAATACGAGTCCAAATTTTTGATTACGCAATATATTTAATGAATTTGGCACATAGTTCTAAAAAGTTCGCCATCCCTGATGTGACCTCTTTAGAACTAAAACATTTTATAAAGAAAATTAACAGAATTCAAGCGAAGTAATATAGTAATATTTATGTACGAGTATATTCCTGTTACAACAACGCCATTGGATTCTTTCTTATATTGCAATAATATACGATTTGACACTGCAAGTTATTCTGAGAAATTATGTTAATGAGAATCTTTATGTTTTCGTTATTATGGTAATTAGAACCAGCTTCAAGTAACCTGACGAAGCTATCTTCTATCTTACTTACATGTTGTTTTATAAATCTGAGGAAATAATTTTAATCCTTTTAGTCTTGGCTAAAACATTTTATGGGACTTCATTGACCTTGTAGTTACTGGAATATGAAATGGTCTTGGCTTCTTGTAAGTGTCGGAAGCAGTAGTTAACTAAAAGATCTTATAGAGATGATGGACAAAAGCAATCCGTTTCCCAAACAAATGAGACAGATAAAGAGGTCTTGGAAGTGTCTAAATTGAGATTGTTACAATATTCATGTATGAAGCTCATGTTCGTCCTTGAAGTAATAGTAGGGTTCACCAGTGCGAGTGTGGTGCTCCTGAACGACTTTGTCATGTCCTAGAGTGTCCCAAATAAAAGCTCACCGGCACCTTTCACGATCAGAGCAACGCCCTGACGGCGCAATACACGTGGCCGGCTACTGGGCCCAAAAAGTATTAGCAACATAGGTGTACCGTCGAAAAGAAAAGAAGTAGGGCTCATTGCCCAGAATGCGCCGAACGTACATTTAATCATCAGCCCTCGTAGAGGCTATTCTATATTACCAATGTGGTTAGCATAGACTTATAAAAAAAAATGAGCTCCGTATCACGCATATCGAAAGTGAAGCACAGTAAGTATGCCGGGACCGCTTGCACAAACACGCCTCACGCTCACATTTACATCATAGTATGCCGACCGGCCGCCATTACGTGAGACGACAGCGTCAATCGTCAATCACGCACACATAGATTGGTAAGGTGCTTCACTTTCCATATGCGTGGCGCGGAGTCCATCTTTTTTTATAAGTCTATGGTGGTTAGCATATTACTCTACCGGTATTCTTGTTAACACCTACCATTGTAGTTAGATTATCTCTCCCTTTATAGCTATAGTCTTTGCGCTGTAGCATGGTGCGGGTGACAGTTTCAATAACATTTCGTTTCACTCTTGAAAGTTGCCGCGATTTACAAATTATGACTTAGTATTTCAGCTGTACCACATTCGTAATATATTAAATCATTAATAACTGTAGTAAATTAAATTAAACCCAACCAGAATGTTCTAGTCTACAAATAAAACAACTGTCACCCGCGGCACCATGCTACAGCGCAATGAGAGTAGTGACCTTAACCAATTACTAACCACCTCCCTTTTAATTCTAGATCCCAACTCCTAAGGAGGTATACCATAGTTCTCTGATTAGTCAAGAGTGAATCGTGGCCAAGTCAAATACTACGTTTGTACTGATTTCAAATAAAATCTTGTTTGATTACAAAGCAGCTTTATCTATTTTTGTAATGAAGGTTACGTCTGCGAGAAACATGTTTATGTTTTGATTGTTTATATTGTAATGGCTATAATATACGTTTGTAATGCAATGATTGTGGCCTTTTCCATATGATCGTTAAGCTATATATATCTACATACGCTACTTAGCACGTACTTAGGCTCAGCGTTATTCCTGTCACTGTCGCTCAACTGTCAAACTACAAGTGCAAGATTGAGACGGGAACATGTTGACGTCAAAACACGAACTAAGTAGCGTTTATAGATCTCGGCCTTAAAGTGAATATCACCAATGAAATAGAACGCTATCAGCACTTCTAAACCGCGTTCAAGAGCTTTCAGTGGCATAATTGTTATGGAATATTGACACTGTTTCGGTTTCATTGGTGAAATTCGCCGTTGTCTTCCTCTCTCACAAAAGCAGTAGTGCCCAGTGGTAACGGCCTCGACTGAAGAGTTGTAGGTCCTAGGTTCCAATCCAGACAGGCGTTTTACTTTGTGTAAGTTAAATTATTTCATCACCACTGCTCTCAAAACTGTGAAGGAACATCGTAAGGAAACCGGCATGTCCTGGAATCAAAAATTCGAAGACATGTGAAATCTACCAAGCCGCACTGGACCCGCGTGGTGGATAACAGCCCACTCCCTCTCAACGTGAGGAGGAATGTGTCCCAGCAGTGGGAACATTATAGGCTGATTATGCTTCCTCTCTAGTATTGACATGGACTATCCAAAAATAGCCCATGCAGTGGTTAAAATATTAACTAGACAGCAAGGTTATCTGTCCAGGGTGTGCCGGACATACATACATTGACCTACTAAAGTACTAAGTAATAGATTACATGCAGTCTATTACTGCCCGCATAAAATCGATCACCGTTTTGTCGGCGGTCTGCGGTCCCGGACGATAAATGATTTTGCGGCTAGTGCCAATTGTTAAAACTTGAAACGTACGGTGGTAATACTGGCACCATCTATTTAGAAAGAAGGAATTAAAAAAAAAACACCGAAACGCGTGTTCACCGATTCAGTTTCGTTCAGAAAAAATAAGTTAGCTCGAAGACTTAGTAAAACAAAACAAATAATATGCCTACTCAGAGCAACTTCTTACTCAATGAAATGAAATGAAATCCATACTAATATTATAAATTCGAAAGTAACTCTGTCTGTCTGTCTGTATGTTACCTTTTCACGCCTAAACCACTGAACGGATTTCGATAAAAGTTGGCAGAGAGATAGATTGCATCCCGGGGAAGGACATACGATAGTTTTTATCGACATACCTCGCGGGCGAAGCCGCGGGCGGAAGCTAGTAGAATATAACTCAGAGCAATTCTTACTCGCGTTATTATGACTTCAAGAGAGTTCGTGATGAAAAGTACTTGGTAAAATTTGAAATAATTTTCTTTAAAGTAGATTATTTGGGTCAACTATTTTGGAACCTGACGAAATTAAAATGAGATTTAGGTTAGACTGAGCTGACCAAAACATTTGCTGCCCAATTCAGACATTCATTCAAAGTTGAACTCAGCTGTTTTGTAAAGGATTAGGTAGTCTATAAAATGGTTTTTATTATCATTGCTTTCCTGATTATAAGCATAATAAACTAATTTATGGTCCGTTTCTAATTGGTCTCAGATCATATTAGAAAAAGATCGTAAAGAAATATGCTTAGAAATAGATTGTATAGGTAACGTTATCGTTCAAAAAGTCTATAAAGGCTATAAAAACCATATAAAACTGTACCATAAAACGACAGTTATCACTAGTTATGAATGTTTTTAGAAGGTAATCGCTTCTGTTTACACAATAGTTTTGGCGCCTTTTTCGGCATCCATCGCGCCATATTGGAAGAGATTGTCAAAATTTGAGTCTTCAATCTCAATGGTTTACGGGTTATTGGATCCGGGGATCATAAAATACAAATAAACCCAACTTATAGGTGTTATGTTCGATCGGTAATCACTATCAAATAACAGATGAGCTTACCTTGTAATAGATTGCAACCGATTAAGTTTTTACTGCTCAGAAGTGAAGCAATTGTATGCGTGAATTATAATGTTGCCAGCAATAAAATTGTATGTCGAACATGGTGAATTCTAGATTTGAAACTTTTGAATAGTGATGGGTAATCGAATCTTTGTTGGTTTATCGATTATGTAGGTACGACTTGCTGTGCGATATTGGTTTCTGAAATATAAGGCTAAGAAAAAGTAATACATTTCATTCTATTCTGAAGCGTTATGAATGTCCTGTGGGAATCTATCTAATATTTCACAGGCTAATTTTCGGAAAGATAGAATATTAATGGATACTTAACAATGTTATGTATCAAAGTTCAGTACAAGTGTAAACAATCAGAATAAGTGATAACTGTACTACACAGTACAGTTATCACTTATTCTGATTGTTTTATTGAGGGCAACACTTCCTCTTTTGTTTTATAAATTGCATTTTTACGATATAAAAAGGTTTTATCATTTGAACATTCATGCCGCTAGACCCAGCGGTTTAGGCTATACGTTAATATCTGCTGTCAGTGAATTAATTTAAGATTTTTATAATGTACAGACGCCAGCACATCAATCTAATACAATCTGTGAAATTTCTGTAATAGATTTTCAACTTTATCGCTAAAGTATAAGAGAATTTGACAGTTTCGGGTAGCTTGATGTGCTGGCGTCTGTACTACAGTCTCTTAAAAACATCATCATCATAATTTCAGCCCGGAATCACCCACTGCTAGGTATAGGCCTCCCCTTTCCTTTGCTATACTTTACTGTTCTGTTCAGTCTCTTAAAAACATATGAAGACTATAAATATTTATAGCCCTTTGGGAGCCATCCATCATAAAAACTATATATATCAAAATCTGCCAATCAATTTCGGAGTAAACCACCCAAACAAACACACACTAGTCTCGCTTAGTAAGTTCAGATTAGACATAATTACAGTGCAGAATTAAGTGAAATCATGTGCTTTCCAGTCTGTTCCACTCTACATGCTGGCTTGCTTGCATAATTAAATAAAATTATCTTTTTTTTCTGCACAAAATACAGCCTTGTTAATTTGGGTGGTAGGCTCAGGTGCGTGATTCTTTCGTTCTCGATTTGAAACTGTTAGATTTCAAATGAATCTACTCAATTCTAATTTTAAATCGAGATTCAGGCCCCAGCTTTGTTCATGCGTTACTCTTGTTATTATTCAGAGCCCAATAATATCCATCGTGTATCATACCCCCAATTTTAGTAACATTCGCATCACTACTCGCGAAACTCGCCTAACGACAGCTGAAACTCAACTATTAATATCAGAAGACGCAAATAATATATAATGCTTCCTTGTTTAGTCACGATTTAAAACAGTAGTGAGGGAACGCTTGTTACTAAATTTAACCGTAATCGGTTGAGAATAATTACGGTTGTCGCTGCGTTGTCGTGTTTCGTATTTTATTTCTGGTAAGCAGTTTACTAAGGAGGACTGATGTTGACAGATTGTTTTTGGTATTTCATTTTTCTGTAGCATCTGTTTAATAAAGAAACAAGCTCAGGAACCAAAGTACTTACTTGGAAATGGTAATTGGTTATTCATCTGTCCGTAATTAGAAGTTATGGTGGAATAAAGACACACACATACATATAAACCCTGAAAACATAATAACACTCAGTTTTTGGTCGTGTAAAGAAACGTGTCCATTTAAAAGACGAGGTGAAAAATTGGGCGCGAAAATGTCGCCATTGTTATCACCCTCTCCACATATTATTTTTTTCATATTCCATCGCCCACTTGGCAAACAAGCAGTTTGATAACAAGTCATAATTTCTTGCACTGCCTGCTTAAAAAAGACGTTTTTGAAGTCAAAAAATACTTCACACTCCACAGTATTGTTGAAAAAAACTAGCCGTTGCCCGCGACTTCGTCTGCGATCAAGACAAAAGGCACGTGGCGCCATCTATTATCATAATACTGTTATTGTTGTTTTCCTCGGGAACAGCACTTTTTTCGGGATGAAAGGTGGGCTATGTCCGTTTCTGTACACCCGACAACGTATGCAAAATTTCAGGATGATCGGTTCAGTGACTTCAGTGGTTTACGCGTGAAAAGGTAACAAACAAACTTACTTTCGCATTTATAATATTAGTTAGTATTAGGATGTCAGCATCAAGGTTTTCTATAAATGGTACTGCACGACAAACGCTTGAAACAATATTTACGGTCTTCAATCTTAATAGTGAGACTTCAGTTGTAAACGTAAATGCGTGAAGAATGTTTGAAAGCACGTACTCCTTGGCACTACTCGTGTTTTGCTGAATGCAGAAGTTGGTTGTCACTTGTCAGACTAATCAGATACGGGGTAAATACCAGTAGGTACTTTACTTCGTGGCGTGGCTCAGAGTTTATTCACTTTTGTCAGTAGTCGACTAACTGTGTTAAGATTCAATCTCCTATCAATATCGATGTCGCTAGTTAATTAATTTGAAAACTTTAACGTTCAAAACCCTAGTCGCAGTCTCATCTCGGCGACATATAAATGTCAAAAATGTATTGAAATTAGAGGTATTTTTGACAGGTTAAGACTGAGTTATGACTGAACGTTCTTAACTGGTATTAAACAGACTTCCATGAAGATAATTTTTAAACAAATAAACGAATAGATTTCAAAGTGAAGCTAATGGGACTCGTAAACTAGATTTTGGAATAGCGAAATGCTCTACTTATCTCAAATTCGTTTTAGTTCGAACGAAGTTTGAACGCTTTGACAGACAAAAGATATAGAGTTATCCAGAGGTCCCAAAATAAGGGCAATCTATTGATGGAATTAGATACCAGTCTGATTTACAAATTACATAAATATTACGATAACCTCTATTTATTTTAGTTTACGGTTTCATTAAAACCTTATTATTAGATTAATAATGTCATCAACGAATTAAACCGTAACTAAAAATGAAAAATGGCGTAACAAAAACCATTAAGGTTGTAATTACATGCTACATTATTATCAAGCTTACTCAAAACAAGAGTTAGTTTTATAGTAACGTTGTTACGGTTATTTTAATCGAGTGAATATGCCATGGAGCATAGGAAAAAGGCTTGGCTGCAAAACAATACAACGTCGTCTTCGCCGCGCAAAAAATAGTTCAAGTTTCATTGGCTAGGGTTGCCAACTAATAATTTGCGTGAATATTAATTAATCATAATGATTTATTACGCATTTATATGAAGTGAATGAACTTTGGAAAAACAGCTCCATATTTATTTTCACAATAAAAAGACACATGAAATATGGTTTTTCCTCTTTTGATTTTCCGATTTATTATATCAAATAATTTTAGTAAGTAACTTAATTAAACATTATTAAAGAATCGTATAATATGTTGGTAATGATAGTGAATATTTACGATGTTCTCGTGTTTTTTATTAAAGGCACCTTATTATTAACGCGACAAGAAAGCGTATGAGATTCAGCAGTGCGTTGAGCAACGAATTATGTGTTATATTCTTATCAAATTGTACTCAAAAGAGCTGTAGGTATAAGGCGAGGGACAAATCTGAGCGGAAAAAGCAACATCGAACTTCGCGTGCGTAGCAAATTAAAATGTCCAAATAGTGCCATAATAATCTGGGCTGAAAACGCGTTTTTTCGCTTAGTCTATTCAAACCCTTGTTTATAATTGATGTTATTTTCAGTTAATGGAAAATAAATTTTATGTACGTGTTAATTATATACTTAGTTTTAGTTTTTCCAAAAACAACACAACACATATTTGTTTACGTGTTTGGATATTATATTGCGAACGCAGTTTAGGCTGGCCACTAGCCTAATGCGCTTCAGTCTTATCAACTTGTACTCAAAAGCGCCGCATTATATAGGTGTAATATCAGTGTTTGCTCACGTGTGAGGAACCACCGTGTCATTCGGTTATCAACTTGTACATCTCACATTACGTCAATGTAATTATAGTGATACACGTGGTTCACGAACGATGCGAGCACTAATTCAAATAAATGCGTCGAAATTACGCATTTATTTGAATTAGTGCTCTTTAAGTTTTCTTTCATATTTTCTTTATTTAAAATTGTCATTTAGCCCAAGTTTTCCCGCGGCGATTTTCTTTCTGGCACTGGATTTTCGACACCCTGCTCAACACCGAGAGTTGAAAATCCAGTGTGCGATAAATTCCCGCCGTGATATTTCTACGTCTGTGCGAACGTGGGCTTTTCAAAATCATTTTTTAAATGACAATCATTCTCATTAAAAAAAAAAATATTACGGCAAAAACCGCATCATCATTCGGGATTATGCGTGCTAGTTATTATAACATCTCCATAAAAGTTAGTTGTGTCACAATCGGCGCGAATTAATTTTGTCCCGTTTCCCTCACGGGGTATACGGGTAACGGGTATACCTCATATCTTTGGAGTACTGGGACAAACGGTAAACTAGCGTGCCACATTGAGTTGAGATACCAGCGGACATTTGTGATGGTTTATTTATCTGTCATTTACACCAAGCGTATTTGAAGAAATATATGATTATATTATGCCCCAACCTTATCTTTCCACTTCCTAGAATATATCTCAGGCGATAAAAATAATAAGTGCATTAGTAATTGAAAAACACATTATTTTTGCAAAACAAACTGAAATAGATTGTGAGAGTATTTCCGTGTTGCAGCCGGAAAAGCACACAGCATCCAGCTTTCCATAAGCAATCTTGATAGTCATGCATGTTGCTTTTGTCTACTACTAATTGGTGTGTTTGTTAATGCTCCAGGCATCTTACTTCCTACATAACGATGACGGCATTACTATCTTGAACACACTGCCACCTTGTGGAAAAGGTCCATAAACACTGCTAGTTTCAGTAACAAAACTCCTTGGTAGAAACGTATTAAAAATAATCAGGCATCTTTTTGTAATTTGTACAGTAAGTATCATTTAATGGTAACCCTGACAAATGTCAAACGTGACTCACCTGTCAAACTTTCGCGCGAAAAAATGGCGCACACGACAAAAATGGCGCCGTTACGGTGGCCAGAGTGAATCACGAAGATTGCGGTTTGGCGATATTTTTTTTATTATTTTGTTTCACCGCCGCATTCCGAGATACTTTTGATGTACTTACGTATTTGTATTTTTCTGTTTCGTGAAAATTAAAGATTTACCGCCATTACCTGTAAGTAACTATGTCTAATCGAGATTTTGCGAGAAAGTTACATTAATACAGAGATTTAAGATATACTGTTAGGGTTAATGGAGGAACACCAAAGGAAAGACTGTTCTAAGGATTTCAATAATACGTTTATTAATCCTTTTATTTATATATTGGAAGGTGTGTCTACTCCTCTATTAGCCTTGTGCACTCAGCGGCACGGAATCTTGACCAAGCGCTTATCTCGCGATAGCAAAAGTTTTAAGTATTTCTGATGAATGTTTGTTATGCAGGTATGTCAAAAAATGTTTACTTTTAGTTCAAGAGGGTAATCCATTATGTTTAAGTGCACCACGACGAAACTTTTAATTTACAGTTGAATCGGGTCATTTGAGCGACTAAGTTCACGTTTTAAATTTGTGTGTTGTGAAAAGTTTACTGTTCGGTTTTTGAATTATTGTGATTTTATGCTTTTAATTCAATAAGTAAAGGTGCTTTAAAAGCAATAAAAATGCCTCTAACACCAGCACAGGTTTCACAAGCCGTTGCGTTAATTAACCAAGGGTTGACACAGCGTGAAGTTGCTATTGCTCTTAACGTACCACGGTCATCAATGCAGAATGCCCTTAAAAGATACCAGGAGACAGGCCAGTACACCCGCAGGCCAGGCAGTGGAGGCGTAAGGTGAACATCGGCCCGAGACGACCGCTTTTTTGACCTGGAGATTTTGAGAAACCGCTACCTGACCGCTGTTGAGATACGCCAGCGGCTTCAAATTGTGAGAGGCGTTAATGTTAGTGAGCATACGGTGAGAAGACGAATGGAGGAAGTCAATTTAAAAGCTTGTAGACCAGCACGAGGTCCAGAACTTCTCAGACAGCACCGAGTAGCTCGACTTCACTTCGCACTTGAACACGTTAACTGGACCCACGAGCAATGGGCTAGAGTACTGTTCACAGACGAGTGTCGAATAGCTTTACGTTCTCCAGATGGTCGAGAACGAGTGTGGCGAAGAAGAGGAGAGCTGTTTTTACCCATTACTACCACTCAAACAGTGAGTTTCCATGGAGGCTCAATAATGGTATAGGGAGGTATAAGTTCCGACGCACGTACAGAGTTGGTTATCGTCGATAATCGGCTAACAGCTATTCGATACATCGAGGAAGTTCTTCAGGAACACGTAATGCCATATTCGGGGTTCATTGGACACGACCAATTCCTCCTAATGCACGATAATGCACGCCCACACGTTGCACATTGCGTTGAAGAATATCTGGAAGAGGTTGGCATACAAAAATTGCAATGGCCAGCTCGTAGCCCAGACTAAAACCCAATTGAATATATCTCGGACATGCTCAAAAGAAAGATAAAGTCCAGCTCCAACCCTCCGGAAACTCTAAACCAGCTCCGAACTGCAGCGCTGGCCGCTTGGCGCAGTATACTGCAAGTTGATGTCCGAAACATCATCCAAAGTATGCCAGATCGAATGCAGGCAGTTATCAGGGCTAGAGGAGGAAACACCCAATATTAAAACGTATAGACAATAACGAAAAAGACCTTAATTTTTTATTTTGTAGTGTTTTTAAATTTACAGTGAAAAAATCCTAATTTCAGTGAAAGTGCGTGATTTTAAAAACTGATTTATTGGTGAGGTAATTTTTTAATTTCTACGTTCTTAAAGCATAAGAGACACGTAATAAAGCCACTTACCCTTAATTTATTGTCATAAAGGCAAATGCAAATTTTTTTATGCAAATAATCAGCAAAATTACGAGTGGCCAAGTTTCCGTGCCGGTGAGTGTACATCTTTATGTATATCTTAAATCTCCCTCTCTCTCTTCTTCTTCTTCTCTCTCTCTTAAATTAGCCTCTTTAGGCTATGCAAAGAAATGTCATAGAAAAACTGTGATCCCATGTCTTAGTGACGCCATCTAGCGTAAGATAGCAAAATTAGAGCGACAATAAAGCAAACATTTATTTAAATATATTCAGCTATCGTTCGGTAGGTGGCCAGTGTTGCCAGATCCGATTTTTTATCGGTGGATTAAGCCTCATCATCATCTGCCTAGCCTTTTCCCAACTATGTTGGGGTCGGCTTCCAGTCTAACCGGATGCAGCTGAATACCAGTATTTTACATGGAGCGACTGCCTATCTGACCTAAAAAACCTAATATACGGTGGATTAAGCCTAAAAAACCTAATATAGATCAAATCAGGTAAATAAATATCGAAAACTAAACAAATTAAGACGCTAAGTACAAAAAATAAAGCCTGTGGTAGGGATTTTACCATATAGATTTAGAGGTATCGATAATATTGAAAAAGTTACTAAGACTATTTTTTGTATCGATCGGTGCGGGAGAAATAGTCCTACATTAACTTATGCGCTCACACTTATAGAAACAGGTAAAACATATAACCGTTTCCGTCCGAAGATCAACCTGACCGATAACCCGCATATTTATGTAAGCACCCTATCTCTAAAGGATGATATGATTAAACGATGTTTAATTGCGTTTTAATATCATCAGTAATAGTACTGATGATATTAAAACGCAATTAAACATCGTTTTAATTTAGGTAGGTATTCGAAATTGAGCAGTTTTGTTTAACCGTAAACAATCAAACATTCTTTGTATTGATCGGATAAAAATACATGTTGTAGTTTCAAACCAGCGTAAATACAAAATCATTTTTTAAAATAAATTCATGTTTTCATTAGGAATAACGTTTACTTTATAGGATCATTTACAAAACACTAAAAACCTCAATAATAAGAATATTTAAAAGATATGTTTGTGATTAGAATGAATGTTTTTTATTAATCCAATCCGATCACTGATGAGATGACAAAACAGTAATTAGTCATTGCTCAATGTTTTTGTTGTAAACTTATATTATCCTGTATTTCAATAAAGATATCATATTATCTTCTAATAATCATTATCTTATTTTATAAAATCAATTTAACATGGATCGATTTTGAACTGAATGTTACTTGAATGAATCGATTATTTTGTCACATCACTATTTAAATTTCGTTAAACAGTGGTAACACTGCTGTCATTTTACTGCAGCTAAAGTAAAGCTACTCGACAATAGAGGGCGTTTATTACAAAATGAGCAAATTTTCTAGAATATTTAATTCAGTAATTACTGACTAAATATAAATAATACATACGAAAAGAAACTGAAGTTAGGTTCAGTCGTTTTGACTTGCCACGCCGCCGCCGGCGGCGTACCACACTAGACTGAGAGACTTGTTACCACTAGGGCTTAAGTTTGGGATCACGATTTTGTCCGCTATGTCCCGTCTATTGTAAATAATAATTTTATGTCATTGTATAATATTTTTGGTGGGTTATTATTGTATTAGAAAAGTTTTAACCTAAGCGTGTACGAAATACCCAGAGTGTTGCGTAATACTCTTACAATGGCAATGCTATTCATTTTGACAATTCAACTACAGTCATTGCGTTATGTACTGACGTTGTCGAGCAGAAGATTTTTTTAAACATGAAGCAATGGCTTCTGAATTTATTTTGGGGTGCTGAATTGGTAGACTTAGCCCATTACTATTGTCTACAACAGAAACTTCGAACATTAAATCTAATATTTAAATTCCAAGTGACTAAACTAAATCAACACCAAAATAGTCCTGTCTGATTTGCCAGTCAATCAACGAACTCCACGAAATAATAAATGCAGTCGGGTTTCGTCAGCCAATTCTTCGTACGCTGATGTATCGCCAACACGTCGACAGATTGACTAATTTAATACAATGCCTTCCTGCATTTATTTAAGCAAAGGAACTCATAATTTTCTTGAACATAAACAGTTTGTCAGTTTACCATAATAGTCCAGTAGGGATACAATATTTTTCCCACAAAACCTTCGATAATTCACAAGTTTTTTATTTTCGCTGTGTGGATAAGTATAGTGATTTCAATGCTATGTACAAAAATGCTAACAGTTTAGAGTTATGCAATAGGTATTAAGTAGGTATTTCCTATTATTTCGTGTTGTAACTATGTTAGAAAATTTAAATTTAAATACTATACTGGTTCTTTGTAAGTACTATCTAAAGCATATATTAGTGAAAATGCTAACACGTAGGTACTGTGGAACAATGGAAATCTGAAAATGTCCCGTAACTCATTCAATAAAAAATTTAAGTTTTTCAAATCATTTATTATGTACCTAAAGGGATTATTTATACCTTAAAACAAAAGTTCTAACAACTAAGTACTATGGCTGCACAAGTAATTGTATTTTTACTTTGCGATTAGCGAAATATTGAATTTAAGTTTATAAATTTGCGCCCACATATTCGTAATAATAAACTCTGCTACCATACAAAAGTTTCAAAAAATTCATATTATGGCTTTTGTTTAAATTGCAAATAACTATTTCTACTAACGAGCCGCGTAGGTACGGCGCGTGCGATCGCTACTGAGTAGCAACACTCCCCCGCCCGCCCGCCCGCTCCGATCGGGGATGTACCTAACGCCGCTGGCTCTGCTACCATTAGTCCAGTAGCGAGAAGTCTATGCCCTTCGATAATTCACAAGTTTTTTATTTTCGCTGAGTGGATGAGTATAGTGATTTCAATGCTATGTACAAAAATGCTAACAGTTTAGAGTTATGCAATAGGTATTAAGTAGGTATTTCCTATTATTTCGTGTTGTAACTATGTTAGAAAATTTAAATTTAAATACTATACTGGTTCTTTGTAAGTACTATCTAAAGCATATATTAGTGAAAATGCTAACACGTAGGTACTGTGGAACAATGGAAATCTGAAATGTCAAGTAACTCATTCAATAAAAAATTTAAGTTTCTCAAATCATTTCTTATATACTTAAAGGAATTAGTTATACCTTACAACAAAAGTTCTAACAACTAAGTACTATGGCTGCACAAGTAATTGTATTTTTACTTTGCGATTAGCGAAATATTGAATTTAAGTTTATAAATATGGAGGTAGGTAGATGCCACAATGTACGGTACGTACAGAGGCCAGCACATCAACCTACCCCAATCTGTCAAATTTTCCCAATTGAATATGAACCTTATTCCTTTGCAGTAAAGTTGAAAATCTATCAAAGAAATTTGACAGATTGGGGTAACTTGATGTGCTAGCCTCTGTACATAGACTTATAAAAAAGATGGACTCCGCGCCACGCATATCGAAAGTGAAGCACAGTAAATATAGCGGACCGTTTGTACAACAAACACGCCTCACGCTCACATTTACATCGTAGTATGCCGACCGGCCGCCATTGCGTGACACGACAGCGTCAATCGTCAATCACGCACACAGATCGGTACGGTGCTTCACTGTCGATATGCATGGCGCGGAGTCCATTTTTTTTTTATAAGTCTATGGGTAGTGTAATCCTTCAGAGCAGTACATACTAAAAACAGAATGATGGCCGCCATACTAAAAAGTGCAACTGTAAATTAGTCACAAATGCACCCAAAGGAGCTATATTCCATTTACAATAAGATTAGACATTTAAACAAAACTTTACAGTCCGTTCAACCGATTTTTACTTCTGTTCCATAGGCATAAGGATGGCATTAAAAGCAAAAACATGATTATAATACCAACTGTTATTGCAGCTGCCATTTGTCATGCCACCAACGCAATAGAAGTAAAAATCGGTTGAACGAACTGTAAAAAAGATTTATTTCAATGTCGAATCTTATTGTGAATGTTTCAATGAAATGGTGGTTGTGTTCAATGAAAATTTAAAAGCACCATCTGTTTGACAGATCGGAGTAGGTAGACAGCATTTGTTATAGTATCAGAGACAAAAAGTGACTTCCACACGACACCTTTTTTTTCCGGGAATTTTTTTCGGGTTTCGGGATAGGTATCACTAAGTGTACATTAAAGATGATGAAACAAAAACAGGTACTTATTGAATCTAATTATTTTATTGTTTTGGTATAATTATTTTTGTACTTAATTAAGTGATGTCCCAAAACCCGGGACAACTATCCCGGAAAAAAATGTTGTAATGGAATCTCCACTTTCTGTCTCTGTTCCTCTATCATTATAACAAGTAGCTACATAATTTGTATAATAAAATTTTAGTCCACATAATTACGATCTTGGTAGGTAGGTATATATATAATAACTACTCTACTAACGAGCCGCGTAGGTACGGCGCGTGAGATCGCTACTGAGTAGGAACACTCCCCCGTCCGCCCGCCCGCTCCGATCGGGGATGTACCTAACGCCGCTGGCTCTGCTACCATACAAAAGTTTCAACATATAACATGCTATGCCTTTTGTTTAATAAATAAAATATTATTTGTGTAACGTCAATAAAATACGTGGGTCAACGACAGACTGATTTATTTGCAAAAGTAAACTAACTACCCACCACCATACCATTATGAGTACCGTCCGATGTCACATATCTCCTCATCAAGTCTACTAATCACAACCGATACATCTTAAACTAACAATGTCCTATAACTAATAAACTATTGTGGCACATTATTGCCAGCTTGTCTAGCCCGGTTGAACGCACGCAGTGCCCGAGCAGACGCGCCCAGTGGTGGTGGAGGTACCGACGACGTCAACTGTTCGGGTCGAACCGGCGTCGACTTTGACTCTTCCAGCGGCGTGTCCTTAGTATCACCATCCTCATTGAATGCGTCCTCAAACATCTCACCTTCGGCCCCGCTATCGACCCCCGGTTTAGCTGCCTCAGAGCCCTTAGGCTCTGCTACGACCACATCCCTCATGCGTGATAATGAATACCTATTTTTGGTACTTTCTGAAATAATTTGGTCGGCATGTCTACGCCACTCAACCCCGTTACCTAAACTAACTTTGTATGAAACCGGCCCTGTTTTTTTTTATAACTGTGGCTTCGGTCCACTTGTCCCCCCTCGCCGTGTAATCGCGAGCAATTACTGCATCCCCAACCCGGAATTCTCTATCGGCCCCCGAAGCACGGGTGACCTGACGCTCTTGCTTCTCGCGCACCGCTGCGGCTACATCCGGCCGTAGTGCATCCAGTCGGCTACGCAAACGCCGCCCTTGGAGCGCCACTGCTGGCGAGACACCTGTCGTTGCGTGTTCACAATTCCGATACTGGAAAAGAAATCTAATCTGCGCCCCGCCCTTAATAATGTATAGTCGTAGTGATTTAGCTTTAAATTCGCCCAAACAAACATCTACCTCAATGTAACCGAGTGATTCTATTCTTGAACCTGAGTAACCACGTAAAACTAAGTTATCCGGTTCAATCTTTTTATGCTAAAAGCTACTTTGATACATAACCTCACTTATTGCTGATATACGACTACCTGTGTCCACTTCACATTCCATATTAATGTTATCAACAGACAGTTTAATAAAAAATGGTTTGTTACCTCGAGCTGTCACATTT
This sequence comes from Gortyna flavago, assembly GCA_963669345.1. Taxonomy (NCBI): domain Eukaryota; kingdom Metazoa; phylum Arthropoda; class Insecta; order Lepidoptera; family Noctuidae; genus Gortyna; species Gortyna flavago. The sequence goes on along the minus strand of OY770150.1, from coordinate 9,758,380 downwards.
AAGTTGAAAATACCATCCCCCGATTCGTCACTCACATAGTTATGCCGACCGCCACTACCACGCACTTGTTTGCACATCACTTTTAGGTGCCCTTTTTTACCGCACTCATCACAACTGTTATTTTTAAACCGACACCTCTCGGCCGGGTGCGCCTTGCCACAGCGCCAGCAGGCCTGCGCGCTGTCTGCGCCTGCCGCGCCTGCTGCTGCCACCGCTATTCCGTCGCCTGCGCCGCTCGCGCCGCCGGCGCCGCCGAACGCCCGTTGCGGCCCGCGCTAGCGCATTCGTCCGCCGCGTGCGTAATGCAGGCCTTCGCCCGCCTCGCCGCAGCCTGCCGGCTTTACTGAGTCCGCCGCCGCCGTCGTCGTGGTACCGCTCACCTCGGCATGCTTCTCCGCTGCCTCAAGAGCCAGCGCTAGCTCCACTGCCTCTTTATACTGAACTTTTTTTTCCGCGAAGATTCTCGATCGCATTACGTCACTTGTCAGCCCGGACACGAACTGATCGCGCAAATTTTCTTCAAGCGTCGAACATAACTTGCACTTTCCGAAACTGCACGTAGACGCCAGGTGTTTCAATGCCTGTAGGTATTCCGTGAGGGACTCGCCCGCACGCTGTCGGCGCAACCTGAATACGTGGCGCTCGGCTATCTCCGATCGTTGGGGTTCTAAATGTTCCGTAACTAATTTCACTAGTTCGTCATATGTTTTGTCTTCCGGAAAACTAGGTGAACACAGATCGCACATCAGCGCATACGTTTCTTCCCCCACGACCGTTATTAACATAGGTACTTTCAATTCATCGTCGATTTCGTTAAGCCGTACGTACTGATTTATCCGACGAATATAAGCCGGCCACTGTTTCCAGCTTAAATTAAAAGGTTCAATTTTACCAATAGGCATCTTGACACACGCGAAATAGAAACGAATCCACGGAAATTAAAAAAGAAATTGTACAAATCCCATCCTCGTCGCCAATGTAACGTCAATAAAATACGTGGGTCAACGACAGACTGATTTATTTGCAAAAGTAAACTAACTACCCACCACCATACCATTATGAGTACCGTCCGATGTCACAATTTGGATATTGGGGCGCGGTGTAGGTACGCGGCAATTCGTGCAGCACGGTCCACGGCGCGGTAACACTCCGAACCACAGTCACTGCAAACGTACCTTTTGAATGAGGCGCGAAATCATTTCATAACTGTCACATCTCACAAATCACTAGGTAGGCTCTTACTCTGTTCCAGTCCGTGTCTTCGCCCACGTGTAATTATCAAAATCCCTACCTACTCCAGTTTAAAAAATCTGTTTTGAAAATACGTTGTTGATCCTGTATTTCAAAGAATTTAATACCTACCTACCAAGATCGTAATTATGTGGACTAAAATTTTATTATACAAATTATGTAGCTACTTGTTATAATGATAGAGGAACAGAGACAGAAAGTGGAGATTCCATTACAACATTTTTTTCCGGGATAGTTGTCCCGGGTTTTGGGACATCACTTAATTAAGTACAAAAATAATTATACCAAAACAATAAAATAATTAGATTCAATAAGTACCTGTTTTTGTTTCATCATCTATAATGTACACTTAGTGATACCTATCCCGAAACCCGAAAAAAATTCCCGAAAAAAAAAGTTGTTGTATGGAAGTCACTTTTTGTCTCTGATACGATAACAAATGCTGTCTACCTACTTCGATCTGTCAAACAGATGGTGCTTTTAAATTTTCATTGAACACAACCACCATTTCATTGAAACATTCACAATAAGATTCGACATTGAAATAAATCTTTTTACAGTTCGTTCAACCGATTTTTACTTCTATTGCGTTGGTGGCATGACAAATGGCAGCTGCAATAACAGTTGGTATTATAATCATGTTTTTGCTTTTAATGCCATCCTAATGCCTATGGAATAGAAGTAAAAATCGGTTGAACGGACTGTAAAGTTTTGTTTAAATGTCTAATCTTATTGTAAATGGAATATAGCTCCTTTGGGTGCATTTGTGACTAATTTACAGTTGCACTTTTTAGTATGGCGGCCATCACTCTGTTATTAAGTATTACACTACCCATAGACTTATAAAAAAAGATGGACTCCGCGCCATGCATATCGACAGTGAAGCACCGTACCGATCTATGTGTGCGTGATTGACGATTGACGCTGTCGTGTCACGTAATGGCGGCCGGTCGGCATACTACGATGTAAATGTGAGCGTGAGGCGTGTTTGTTGTACAAGCGGTCCGCTATATTTACTGTGCTTCACTTTCGATATGCGTGGCGCGGAGTCCATCTTTTTTATAAGTCTATGTACAGAGGCTAGCACATCAAGTTACCCCAATCTGTCAAATTTCTTTGATAGATTTTCAACTTTACTACAAAGGAATAAGGTTCATATTCAATTGGGAAAATTTGACAGATTGGGGTAGGTTGATGTGCTGGCCTCTGTACGTACCGTACATTGTGGCATCTACCTACCTCCATATTTATAAACTTAAATTCAATATTTCGCTAATCGCAAAGTAAAAATACAATTACTTGTGCAGCCATAGTACTTAGTTGTTAGAACTTTTGTTGTAAGGTATAACTAATCCCTTTAAGTATATAAGAAATGATTTGAGAAACTTAAATTTTTTATTGAATGAGTTACTTGACATTTTCAGATTTCCATTGTTCCACAGTACCTACGTGTTAGCATTTTCACTAATATATGCTTTAAATAGTACTTACAATGAACCAGTATAGTATTTAAATTTAAATTTTCTAATATAGTTACAACACGAAATAATAGGAAATACCTACTTCATACCTATTGCATAACTCTAAACTGTTAGCATTTTTGTACATAGCATTGAAATCACTATACTCATCCACTCAGCGAAAATAAAAAACTTGTGAATTATCGAAGGGCATAGACTTCTGGCTACTGGACTATAAAGAAAACAGGGTTTCCGCAGAATATACAGTTATATGCTTTGTTACAAAACAAAGTTCTGTATCTTGTTAACCTGAAATCTTCGACAGAAAATAATGAAATTAAAATTATTTTATTTCACACGCATATGTGCACGGTTCCAATAGGTCGTTTCCTATGGAGAAGAGGCAAGAAACTCCACGGTTACTATTTTAAAAACTTGGCTTTTACAATGTATTCAAATTACACTGTTATAGGGACTGTAGGTAGGCTACGGGAGATGCTAGTCCTGCTAGAATAATTTATGCTTGTTTGGGAAAGGTCTGGGTGGCCTATGTAGCGTGTATCCACACGCTATTTTCAATACCGCCCGTTGTAGAATACTAATTGCATTGTTTGACATTAACACAGATTCCTGGATATAACCTGAATATTTATTACCATTGCTTGTAATACTTGAGTCGTGGAATCCAGAGAGTACGAATGGAATGCAGAACAGTTGTTTACACTGTCGACAACCGATCGGAATGCATTATTAAAACTACGTTTAGTGATGCGATAATGCAACTCTAATAACAGACGTGATGCACCTCATAAGGGTTGAAGAATAGAGGAAGACCAAATAAATTATGGATAATATTGTTTTTAAAAACAATATAGCTAGAAAGGGGGTAAATACTGAGAATAGAATATTCTTTTATGTACACCATAAACGGTCGAACGGCCGGATGACGACTAATAGAGATAATAATATAGGTATAGAAAACTGCAGATGACACGATGCATCCCAAATTGGACTACTTAGATGCGTACCGCAAGGGTTGAAAGGACGCCTGGAAGGATTTGGGGTAGCTTTTGCTTAGCAGTGGGAGAGTGTAGGCTAATTATTAAAAACATGCCCTAGTAGCCCCACTTCGAATTTTTTAGAACCCCTTTCAATCACTGTTGCAAAAAAAAAGAAACTTTCTTATTTGCAAAATAGTTGGGCAAACGTCATCTAAAACTATTCTAAATTTCATGTTGATAGCATTAGTATTGCTTGAGATATCCAGCTGTGACAGACAGACAGACTGAGTCGCACCATAAGGGTTCCTTTTTAACCGACTTCAAAAAAAGGAGGAGGTTCTCAATTCGTCGGAATCTTTTTTTTTTTTTTATATTTATGTTCCCCGATTTCTCGAAGACGCCTGGACCGATTTGGAAAATTTATCTTTTGTTTGAAAGGGTATACTTCCCAAGTGGTCCCATGATCATCAGGTCAGGATCTGATGATATGATATGATCTGATGATGATGATAGGATCCCAGGGAAATCGAGGGAAACCCTCAAATTTTATTGGCAAACCTATAGCGATTTGGATATTTTTTAGAGTAACTTGAGCATTTGCTCTCGGAAATCATCATTTGGTAAAGTGGAGTTGATGATGAAGACCACAGACGGCCATCGGAACTAATCAATGATAAATATTTCACGGGTTGCGATTCGATTACTTTAATATGGTTGGATGGTTGCTAAGCAATTTATGCTCGTCACAATGCGTGTGGTGGTGGAGTGGAGTTCTCCAGGTTCTTACCAAGAGAACTCCTCAACAATTAACGTCCCAGCATCAGGAAAAGCAATATTTTGTAAAAGGTGATGAGCAGTTGACGTTAGGCTATTGTAACTTAGATAAATTACAAACTCTCTCACTAAAAAGTGAAAAATAAAAACTAAAAAAGTTTTTACCATTTTGGTACGGAACCCTAAAAAGGACGGGAGCATAACGATTTGCAAAAAAAAATCAGGCTAATGAATTTCACAGACTAAAGAAAATGCAGATAGATAAAACAATTTCACAATCCGTGTTATGCAAAGCTTAGGTACTACGACTATCAACAATGATATTTCGAAACGTTATGGAATGTGAATAAACATAATATTCCGGTTTCGAAAGTATTTAGGTGTCGGGACTATTGTTGAAGATTGCGCTGCAGTATGAATCATGAATTCTCTTAAGTTTTGCATTCCGTTAGACAACTGTCCCGTCGCCGACCGACGAGGAAGCGATCAAAACTTTTCTCGCTCAAGAAACGTACTAAAGATTGTAGGTCCTGTGTAAGTAATAGTGATGGGTAACTCATCAATTTTATTTGAGGTTGAGGGAGCCCCTCAATTTCCCTCGCGAGGTCCTCACGAGGTGCCCCTCATTTGAGGCGAGGAATCGTACGACGACGTATTCACCTCACGACTCGTGGGCCCGAGCCGAACTCAGACGAAGCTCCGAGGGAGCGAGGCGGGCGAGTGCAACGACGACTCACGAGTACTCACGAGTCATGGCTCTCCGATAATCCGATAATTCACGTCCTCACTCTCTTACACACATTATTTTGTTTCGCTCATACATTTTAGACCGCCAAAATAAACGAATCAATGACACTTGATTACCAATCTAATGGCAATGCTTTTAGGGTTCATAATAATTAACCATAGCTTTAAAACCAGACCTCACCTCACTCATTCTCAACTACTTACTACTTATTACTTTAATTCAAACTATAAAATTTTTGAGTCGGTTCATTCTCTGACTGAGTCCGCTCAATCACTCAATAGTCACTCGCGAGTCACGGACTCGCTCGCCTCGATTTTCTATTGTCAACCGAGTGAGGTGATGAGGGATGAGGTGGTTCAATATTGAAATTCGAGTAACTCTTTCAATTTGCGATCACGAGTACCTCAAATGAGGTGCCTCATTAGTGAGGGACGCATCTCTAGTAAGTAAAAGAGGTACAAATATTAATAGACCGATGCCTTGTGGAGCAGACGAGTCCTGGAGTGGACACCGCGTATCGGCTGCGTAGTGTGGGACGCCCCCCAGCTAGGTGGACCGACGACCTAAAGAAGGTGGCTGGGACAGACTGGATGCGGAAGGCGGAGGACAGGGTGTTCTGTCGCAGCCTGAGAGAAGCATGTATTATGTCCAGCTGACTGCGATAGGCTGATATATTACATCATATTAATAGTTGATCGCTGACTATTTATACCACCGGCGAGTACTCATTTCTTGCAGGGACAAGAGCTATCAACGAAAGTACTCGCGCACGCACAATGGTCCACTGAAGGACTAAGTGCGGAACGGAAACCAAACCCATAACATAGAACCAACGACCATACAGATAGAACATAGAGAGTACGACGCTCGGTTGGCGGGCAGAAAAGTCACTGAGAGATTTACGCTTGGTAAAGACGCCAGCACATCAAGCTACTACAATCTGTCAAATTTCTTTGATAGATTTTCAACTTTATCACTAAAGAATAAGGTTCAAAGTTGCTTGGGAAAATTTGACAGTTTCGGGTAGGTTGATGTACTGGCGTCTGTACATAATGCATACCAGCGAGTAATCGCTCGTCGCTGTTGCGCACTCGCTGCTCGTTGCTCGTCAACTCGTTTTTAGTCGCTAGCTCTACTCGCTTCTCGGTTGTACAGGTGCCTAACATAAGTGTTAGAGGCACGTTCTTCGACACCCCGAGTTTTATAATATACTTTAAATCGAGTTTTATTCGCTTGCGTCCAACGGAGGGAGGAACTTTAATATCATGAATATTCATTCATATTGGCTGGAAAAATGCTGATATGAAAATGGAAAAGCAGAATTTCTGAAAGGAATTTTTCTATTAGTTGCATGCTTTTGCTATGACTTTATGCTCTAGGGTTATTAGTACTAATATATTAAATATACAACCTTAATGGATGACCAGCTACTTGCCTTGTTCATTCAGCTAAAGTTAAAGCTATTAGATACTAATTTGAGGGGCAGTGGTGACCTAGTGGAAGCGGCCATAACTTACGAGTACGAGGGATCGAACTTGGAACCCAGACAGGCGCTTTATTTTGTAATTTATTTTATCACCACATGCTCTTAAAACGGTGAAGGCAACAATCGGCATGTCCTAGAACCAGAAATTCGAAGACATGTGACATTCACCAACCCGCACTGCCCCGCGTGGTGGATTACAGCCCTCTCCCTCTCACAGAGAGGAATCCTGTGTCCCAGCAGTGGGAAAATGATATGCTGATTATACTACTACGTTTCTAACCACGCCAGTCGTTGCGTTTACGACATTTTATTAATAGCTGACAGGAGAAAATATGTTATTACTTACACAGAACGAATTTTTTTGCACGCGCTTAAATTGCAGGCTCAAGAATCACTGAACCATTTTTGATGAAACTTTCTCTCTTCCGAGACTTTATAAATTGCGGTTGATACTAAAACGTTATTACTTTCGGGTGATGAAAGAACAGAATTAAATTGAACGGCTGACATCTTAAATTGGTCTCGGAAAACGGGTGTTAGTGATTTCATTAGGTAGATAATGATGTCTATAAAAAGTTTTTGTTTTTTCTTTAACTTTTTTGGAGAATCGCATCGGTGTGTTAGTTTTCTGTATTAGGAGTATTCTGTTTTTCAACCATGACGGCTTTCTATTACCTACCAATTTCATCACCATTTATTTGCTAATATTTGCAAACTGAATTGTTTGGAAGGTTTAAACAAAGGTAGCTATTAGGTAAAAAGAAATAATATAATATTTGGCGAGCATAAAACCTGGACCCTATTAGCGTAACAGACTTTCAATCTCAATCTGAATCATTTTGAAGGATATTGCCAATCCACTGCTTCATTTGTTCGAAAAATTTGTCTGCTCTACAACGTAAATTACGCAATTAATGTTATTAAACTGTCAAAATTAAAGCCATTGCTAATGTTAGTGTGTTACGGATTACTGCTGGATTAGGCTGGCATAGGAGTGTGGAGAACACAACAAAAACAGTCGAACATATAACCTCCTCCTTTTTGGAAGTCGGTTAAAAAGGAAAGAAAGGTCTTTGACCAGCAGTGGTTGATAAAGTCGTGCTGTGGATAATTTTGATGGAATATTTTGTAACAATAAAATAAGCTTATACATTCTAACGCAATTAAAATTAAAAACATGTCCGTGAACATCATTGCAACGTAGAAGAATGTAAAAACACTAAATGAGCTGTAAAACATGTCGTAAAAGTAATTCTGAACAGAATTCATGTTTAATTCATGAAAGTTCTTCAAAGCATGCAGTACATTGTCCCCTGTGTATATTATGTAATATATTTACTTGTAACTGTATGTATTAACACCTTTTTTTAGACAATGTGTGTCAATAGGTCAGCTGGTCCTATGAAGAGAATATTTGCAAGTTAGAATGTTTGTAGTTCTGGTACAGTAGATTTGTGGCTAGAAACGGGGTAACTATTGATAATTATGACGACTAATAAAGAAGTAAGTATGGAAGAAAAATACATGTTGCGCGGACCCCAAATAAATTAGGATAAGGACGAGAATGAGATGATGAATGACAGTAGATTGGTGGCTGTTAAGTTCAATTATGTAGTTAAATTCATTGCAATACAATAACGTACCTACATTACTGTATAATGGGTAATTTTGCTTATGAAATATAACTTTTTTTTAAGCTAACAGACCACCCAACTTAACAAAACTTAAAACCAACTACCAATCTAATAAAAATTAACACAGCCATTAAAATCGACTTGTAAAAATTTACGGTTTGACAGTAAACCGTAAATCATAATGTAATAGTTGAATAAATAAATAAACACTGTAGAGCTTACCGGAAATTATCCCGCGCCATGTTGACTGCGCGGGAGTCGAGGGCAACGATCTCTTCTATGACTCAAGCACCGCATTGTCTTGGCGTTAAAAAATAAAAATTAAAAAGTTATGTTGTCACTTGAGTAGGTACTTGGCTTGACGGTTGAACGAATGCAAGGTTGAAGAATTGAAGCTTTTATTTTTGATTCGTGATTTATGAATTTTTCGTAACTGTAGACTGTAGTGAGTAATTGGATACATTTCATAAATGAATATTATAAGTAATAGAATCTGTATTTTTTAAATCAGCACCATTGTATAATATAAAAAATGTTGCATAGTTCATTTGTGTTACTATTGTGTGACAGAACACAGTTGTTACACAAAGGATCTGTACCTACGGAGTTACAGAATTTGATTTGAATAGCTAAACTTTCTAAACGTTTTATTAAATATATCACACAAAAGGAAATTAATTAAACCAAAAGGCGTAACGAATGACCTAAAGACAGGTAAAACAAGGCATAATGAGTACTTAATAAAAAGTTATTAACATAGTGATATCATTACTACATTATGTCATAGACAAGTTAATGTTTTCCTCGACTAGCATGGGAAGATGTTACTAACACCGCTATCTACGACTATAGTCTGTTCCAAAAGTATCTGAAGAAAGTGTAAACAAACCCTGTTCAGATTAATTTCTTCTATGCAAATACTCACCAAAGGGAAGTAGTAACACATTCATCTGTATTTAGGTTCTAACTTTATCTCTCACCACTTTTTCCCGGCAATTTGGTAAAAAATTGTAAAAAATCATCGATGAAAATTGAGGTTATAAAATTAACCTTAATTGTCAAGTCAAAAAACATTTTAAAGGTGATTTAAAATTAGAATATCGAGTTTCGGGATTCAATTAAATTTGATTACAAGTGGCACTCACAGAACAGATACTAGCGGTGGCTTTACTAATTGGCCTCCAAAATATAAACAAATGGCTCAGAAAACCTACAAGGATGATCAATTTGTTTACATTTTCATGAGATAGTTTTAGAACAGACCATACCTAGAACTACTTAGATTGTAATCGTAATACACACATCAAAAGTGTCTAGGGATCAAGCATTTTTATGCGGATTTCTTGAGATTGAGATGTGGCTTTGTAATAAATTTATGATTTTATAAATTTATATGGATCCTTTTTGGTGCATTTCATAATTTGAATCAGGAACTGTGAATCAAATTCGAGTAAAAGATGAAAATCAGCTGTCAATATTTTCCCTATAAAAACATACAACGCATTGAAGACATTATTAGTGCTACTGTTTCCCTACTACTGATTAAAACCAACGTTATTATGGAGCGGCGACGTCATTTAAGCAGGGAAGAAATGCTCAGAGCCGTGGGAATGATAGAAGCTGGTTCCCGGCAACGTACTGTGGCTTTAGCTCTGAATACAAGTCAGAGTGTTATCAGTCGACTTTGGACACGTTACCGAAGCACTGGTACCGTGGCTGAGCGCCATGGAGGACGGTATCGCTGCACCACACGGAGACAAGACCGATACATTCAAATCTTAACTCGAAGAGCTCCAACAATAACCGCCATGATGTTAGCCGTGAGGCTTCATCACTCTTCAGGGAACTTAATTAGCGACCAAACAGTCAGAAACCGCTTGCATGAAGTGAACCTTCAACCTTCTTCCCCGAAGACCGCTACGGGTACCACCTATAGCAATGCACAATCGTAGGATTCGATATCAATGGGCTCTTGAACACAGAAATTGGGCAGAAGAACAATGGCGTTTCGTGTGCTTTTCTGATGAGTCTCGTTTTGGTATGAGACCGGATACAAGACGTATACGACACTGGAGAACCCCTGGACGCCAACAGCGATTAAAATCCTGCCAGGAAGTCCATCCTTATGGTGGTGGAACCATCATGGTATGGGCGGGTATTTGGATCGGCGGAAGAACTGAGTTGATTTGGATCAGAGGCAACCTCAACGCTCAAATTTATGCTGAGACGATTGTATCAGACGTCATCGTTCCTCTACAAGTGCAAATCGGTCCCTTATTTCAGTTAATGCATGATAATGCACGACCGCACACCGCAAGAGTTGTAAGACAGACTCTCGCCGCAGCTAACATCAATGTCCTGCCCTGGCCTGCTCAGTCGCCAGACTTGAACCCGATTGAGCATGCATGGGATATGCTACAGAGAAGAGCTCTGCCGAATATGGAGGGTATCCAGTCGCAAGAAGACCTTTTTTTGTTGCTGCAACGAACATGGGCGGCCATTCCACAGCGTGATTTGGATGAACTCATTTTGAGTATGCCAAACCGATGTTCTTGTGTTGTTAGTGTTCGCGGTAGAAACACGGATTATTAATTGTTTAAGTTACCCAATAAAATTTTAAAGAAAACTGTTATTTCAGTCTTTTTTTCGAACTTTTGTGTTAGTGGTTCAAATGTCAAAAATCCCTTTATTAGGAAAATGGCAAATTTCTTTATTAATGCAAAGGTGACTTGGTTTATCGTTACTGTGACAAACGAAAACACTTTATTTGATGAATCCTTAAAGAAAATTTTAATTAATATCAATCAGGAGAAAAGTTATTGCAAAAATATATGTTGATCCCTAGACACTTTTGATGTGTGTAGTTTTAAATATAAAGCTAAGCTAAGCTCATGTGAATATAGACTTATCTTTGACCTACTATCTTGTTCCTTTGATGTGAGAGCTTGTACATCAATCAGCCTTTTACTTAAACCTTTTCTTGTGAGAATTGGCGACTATACTGAATTCTTCTTTTGTATCGGCATGAATGGTCTTAACATCTCGTTGTAATCCCCGAAGGGTTAGGCAGAGGTGTACAGACCTACAGTACACTCACATTGCACCAGTTATGTTTAAGTGCCATGTAACAGAGAGCAAGCCTGTTGTCATCACCTGAGCATAAATCCAGACTCCGGGCTGCTACTGAGAAATTCCAGATAAAAATTCGAATTAATGTTTAAGTCTCATGTAACAGGGGGCGAGCCTAATATTCATGCAAGAAATATTTGAGGAGGCGATTCTATTCGTCCATTATTCGTCATACTGAACAATTTTCCCTATGAAAGCCATATCAAATCCGTGAAAAATTAACTTAAAAATGACTTCAGAGCTCATTTTGAATTTTTTTTTTTTCACGATATTGGTATTGCCGTGGTCAAAAAATACATAGTAGCTGTTATTTTTTCTTTCGTCGAAGTCTACCGTGACGTGAGTACGTGACGCAGCTGACGTTAATTCGACAGCTAGAACGTTACAGTTTGCGAATTGCGATAACGTCTATCATATTCGTAGGCTGTTCTTATTTCGAACGCTTAGAACTCCATCATATTCTCTTTCTAGAACGATGCTCAAACTTAAATGTCGATTTAAAACTAGATTTGTTTTTAATCTGTCAGCTTTGAACCGGCATTAACGCTTGCGCAACTATCTCGACTCAAATATGGGCTTTGGAATCAGTATGTTGCACGGAGCAAACTGACATCCGATTTCAATGACCTCCACATAATCCCAAGGTTAGGGCCGTACGGCCGTACCGGTTTTGAAACTATTAAGGAAATTATAGAGATTATTTTAAACTGAAGTAAGTATTATGCTAATTACTCGTAACTCTTAATAAAATTAATTTCAAAAGTCCTTTATGGTCAAGTTATAGTTTTTTCGGACTTTGAGGCCAAGATCTATTAACGTTACTTAGCCCTTACCTACTTAGGCTAAGCGTTATTCCTGGCACTGTCGCGCAACTGTTATATTACAAATGCAAAATACAGACGGGAGCAATATTATGAATGTACACCACATTAAAGGATATTCTATGTATCTACCTCATGCCTTGTGGAGGCCGCAGAAATCCACTGGATGCCAGAAGCACAGAACCGGTCGAAGTGGCAGTGCTTGAGGGAGGGCTATGTCCAGTAGCACGTCTTTCGGCTGAAATGATAATGATGATGATGATTGTATAAGTCAAAGCACGAGCTAATACGTAACGTTTATAGGTCTCGGCCTGAGTAAAACTAAAAAATTGTGAGAGAATCTTCACCGATTTCAACAGTATCACAAAATTCTTCCACAAATCTTAATCTGCCGTAAAATACGTGAAATATCTTAATATCCATATAAAAACGTACACGATTATATGCGTTCGTTCACTTGCGTTTTCTTTTGAAAGCAACGCAAGGCCGCTTAGCCTTTCAACCAGTATAAGGTGACGTCAAAGATATCTCATAAGTATGTTGGCAGCATTGTGTATGTGGATTTACGCGCGTTCTTGATTTGAATCTCGTTTGAAAAGTTATCGTCATTCATTTGTAGTTTTTCGTAAAGAGGATCTCTAGATATGGATTTAATTAATTTACATAAGTATGGACATTTCCCAACACATAAATTTAGCTGTGGAGGTCAGTCAACAAGTCTCCTAGAGGTCCTTAGCATATTCAGCCTATAATGTTCCCACTAGGTACTGCGACACAGGCCTCCTCTCTGTGAGGAGTGGCCTTAGTCCACCACGCGGGCCCAGTGCGGGTTGGTGAATGTCACATGTCTTCGAATTTTATCCCTCACAGACCTCACAGAACATAAATATGTGTTCTGTGGTTCACCTAGACTTTGCTTTTCTCCAGAGAGAATCGAAAGTTTTTTTTTTTTTCAGAATTGCAGTATGATGTATAGTCGTCCAGGGAGCCTGTTTTCATAGCTCCTCCCAAGTTTCTGATAAATAGCTCCTGAAATGGCGACCGTGCCATGTCCCAACTGAAATTGCAACTGACAATTATCTGTAATTGTTTAAGGACATTCGCGCAGAAGAAAAAACTAAATCAAAGCAAAACCAAGGTCCAATAACCGACCACAAAGTTGCATAATACAAGACATTACATCTATTTCGTAACAAGTAATCAATGGATGGGATACAAAGCATTAGAATTGCAACAACACGATTTTATAGACGCCATTTATCGGCCGGTTCCACGGGCCGGAATGTGAGGTACACACGAACGGCGAATGCATGACGAGACTCAAGCGTTAACCTTCTTGCAATTTAAGTACATGGTGCTTGGAACTGTCGAGATTATTCACGATATTTCCATTGTGGTGTGGGAATTGAAGTAAATTATGTGTAAGGAGCGCACGAGTAATTCTAAAAGTATTATATTTAGAATTCACTGTGAGAAAGTGGTGATGTGTGTGGGTGGGTTCTGCTCGCGACTTCGCCCGCGTAAAATTGCTTGTTTTAACATAATTATAATATATCCTATTATGACACTCGGCAATACTGTAGTTTCCCATTAGTGAAAGAATTTTCGGAATCGGATCAGGAGTTCTGAAAATTACCCCCTACATACAAACTTATAAATTTTATCTCTTTCCTAATATTAGCGTAGATGGGTCTCATGAAGATGTCTATAAAAGTAGGGGAAGACAAAAGAAGCGATGGATGGATTGTGTGAACAGTGTTATAACTAAAAACGGTGTGAATACTGAGATGAGAGCTAAGTCATAGAGTTGTATGGCAAAAGCCATGCTGCGCCGCTCACAAATAAATTGGGATAAGGGCAAGAGGATGATCGAGTCAATCCATCATATTTATTTAAAACTCTTGAAGTTATTAGAACTGGCTATCCTAGATGGTACAGACGCCAGCACATCAACCTACCCGAAACTGTCAAAATTCCCCAATCAACTTTGAACCTTATTCTTTAGCGATAAAGTTGAAAATCTATCAAAGAAATTTGACAGATTGTAGTAGGTTGATGTGCTGGCGTCTGTACAATACAACGAGAAAAGATTTATGGCTAGTATGTAAAGCCGTATAAAAGTTTCGTTGCCATGCAGGAAAAACAAAATAGAACTATCTTTTTAATAATCATAAATCAACAAAGTTGCGTTGAAAATGGGCTCTACGATGTGTTTTTCCCAAATTTTAATTTAGAAACGCAATGTAGACGCTTTTATGTCCCATCTGTCTGAACTTCAATTTAAATTAACTTGCATCTGGGCGTAATGCTTCAAATATTAAAGTTCATTTACTGGCGAAGGACATATTTCAGACGGCCACGTTTCAGATATCACAGAGGTTTGCAAAATAAAATTTACTTGCTGCTTTCTGATTTTCCTGTTTTCATGTATCTTTCTTACATATTGAATAAATAAAGGATTATTTATTTATTCCTTTAACCACTCCGTTTAATTTCTACTCCACATTGTTAAGTTATGTTTAAGCAAACAAAAATATGACATATGAAATAGACACCGCTCAGCTAAATAGTCTCAACTCTATCCAAAGTTATTCCACATAGAACTCTAAACACGTAGACATAAAGTTAAAAGTTCGATGTTTAGAAAGAGGAGGTCATATGCATATTCAGGAAGAAACGCACATGCTGGGAACAAGGGATTCATATTTGAGCGGTTGGCTGCATTGGAGAGGGTTGCTAGTTTAAAAATGTTTCGTTTTAAACTGAATTTTTATTGGGGATCGATTTGAAACGTTATGACGACGACCAAAACCTATAATGAACTAATAATATGTACTGGCAGTTATTTAAAACCGTTCCCTGAAGTAATATTCAATACGTTTTATTACTGTTGGACTATGGAAATAACTTTGGATTACTTCCAAAGTATAGTATCTATTGATGTTATTTTTTGGCAGCAAACTGTTAGCTAGCCATGCCAAACACCATGACATTTCTATATACGAATTAAAAAACGTAAGAGGGTAGATAAAGAGGTTATGTTTGATTCTAAAGCTCATTTCAGACGAGTAAATAAATGTATGGCGAGCGATATTGTTGTGCTATGAACTTATTATATTATAGCGTAGTCTGAAATGAGCTTCATCCAGATAAGGAATATCAACTAGGGACCGTATCTCTATGACAGAATGAACGTAACCGCGCGAAATGAACTCGAGGTTGGCGTGATTAGCTAAGGAATTGACGTGGTTTCGAAGTAAGGAATTATTGAGTGGTCATAATGAATTAGGGCCCAGTACCGATACCTAATATAGGTGCCAGTCAATCTGCCTAGCCTTTTCCCAGCTATGTTGGGGTCGGATTCCAGTCTAACCGGTAGCAGCTGACTTCCACAACTCAGTCACTGGTTAACACGATACCTCTTGGTGAGACTGGTTGTCAGACGTTCGGGCTTCTCACGACCTGTAACGACCAACGGTTTAACGTGCTTTTCGAGGCACAGAATGGTCTCAATATGTAATGGATGGTCACCCATCCGCGAACTGACCGCGGGAAGCATCTGCGAGCGAATGGTGCGGCTGTTATTATTAAGCCATGAACCCTTCTAAAAGAGGAAGGTACTTCCATTGATTTTCGTTGACACGTCTTTTTCATATGTATGAAATATAAAATATTTTAATTTGCGATTCGAAAGTTCTATGACTGAAGATAATTTTGATTAAATATACCGTAATATTATTTTTAAGTTTATCAAACCCGACTTCTAAGGCAGGGTATCTAATTTCTAATTTTCTAGATTATATATAATATTGAATTAAAATAAAGTATAACCAATCGTAAGTTTAGGTAAGTATTGTAGTGTTACATTATTTAAAAAAAATGTTATTGCGAAAGTCATGGAATTAGTATGTACTATAATAAGTGTCTTGCGAAAAGTACTCTCTCAACAATAAAATTGGTTCTAAAATTTAAAATGCTTTTGGCAAGTTACTCATAATAAACAAGTTCTGTATGTTTGTACAGGTTCTGATTTTGTGAGTCATACTTTGTAATACACAAAACGCAAATACCTTTTTTTTTTGTCTCAGAATGAAGTTATCATCACTCTTACAATTGCGATGATCTATGATTATAATATGACTCACTCTAGAGTGCTTTATTCTAAACCAAGCAGCCACAAAGCCTTTCTTTGAGTCACCGAGTCTATAATTAAAGTATTATGGTCCAGCGGTTTACCCATTATAAAGTGCTTTCAATTTGCGCAGCCATACCGATTTTGACGCAAAAACTCAGAAATATTTTGACCGGTATTTTCATGAATTTTCGAAGAGATGGCCGATGGATTAAAGCTGTGACCGAATGGTAGCCAAGGTTAGGTGAAAGAAACCAGGGACGTCTAAAAGCGCGCTGGGTTCATAATATCGTCAAAGTTGCGGGAAACACCTATACTCCATTTGAAATAAGATTAGACATTTGAATAAACCTTTTTTACAGTCCGTCCAACCGATTTTGAGTTCTATACCGTAGCCATAAGGATGGCATAAAAAGCAAAAAAGTGGTTACAATACAAACTGTTTACTGCAGCTGCCATTTGTCATGCCACCAACGCAATAGAATTCAAAATCGGTTCAACGGACTGTAAAAAGGTTTATTTAAATGTCTAATCTTATTGCAAATGGAATATAGGTGAGGGACGCACGGAACCGAGAAGTTTGGCAGAAGAAAGAGGAGGTCTGTACCGGCAGTGGATGATACCGGGCTGAAATGATGATGATGGTATTTATAACCGACTTCAAAAAAATTAAGTGGTTCTCAATTCGGTTGTATTTTTTTTTTTCATTGTATTATAATGTACAGATGCCAGCACATAAAACTACTATAATCTGTCAAATTTATTCAATAGATTTTCAACTTTACTTCATAAGGTTCAAAGTCGATTGGGAAAATTTTACAGTATCTATCGGGTAGCTTGATGTGCTGGCGTCTGTACATAGAGACCATTGCTCTTGATTATAATCTATGGTCTATCTGGCAAAAAGTTGCTTACATGTACTTAACGATGTAACGTTTATTTCAAGAATATTTTTTATTATTATACCTAGGGCTTTGAAGGTTCGTGGCATATCTACCGGTCCGCCAATTTGTTTTTTTAATTTTAAAACTTAGGATACTAAAGGTTACATGCTGGTACTGCACGCATCAGTAGGCATGCCAGGCTCCAGGCAAAAATCTTCAATCCCCTGCTCCCGTCAATTCTCTAGTGTTTCAAAGATGTAATTAGGTAGATATCAAAATAGTAAGGGGACGAGTTTGAATTTAAAAACTAGACATAAATAATCCTTGACTAAGATGCCTAGATGACTCGCCTCATGTTCGGAGCCGCTATAAAGTTTGGATCGGACTGTACTGTCACGTCTGTCACTCATGGAAGCTCTTTTGTTCCCTTTTGCTCATCAAATAAGGAATATAGGTATTCCATCGCTTATCCAATTTGATAGGATTCTTAGATCTCCATGGATAATTGAAAGAGTCATCTTAGCTGGAAACTGTAATCATTAGGTACCTACGCTTTGCAGGCGAGTTGGTGATCATTGTATGATGTCATAAAGGTGTTAATATGTTTAGTGCTTGTCATCTGCTTAATATAAAGATTCAAGCATCACCACACTTATGTAGGTATACTATCGAAAACGAGAATGCGAGTTTGTTTGTCTGTTTGCTACGATTTTACATGATATGTCTTCTTCCAGAAAGTACAAATCTTTTTCACATGTCACTTCTTGGGTGAGGGAAGTCAAGGTAACGCTGGCGTGAAGACTTAGCTTAGATTTTCAACTCTCGGTGTTGAGCCAAGCAAGCATTGAGAATCCAACAGAGCGCATACCGGCGCGTCAAAAGATCGCTTTGGATTTTAAACTCTCGGCGGTAAGCACTTTGGAAATCCAATGCGCGAAATAATCCCGCCGCGATATTTTACGCTTGTGTGAACGTCGGGTGAGATGCGTTTACGCTTGTGTGAACGTCGGGTGAGATGCGTTTACGGGAGATTGGCCAGTGAAGGCAACACACAAGGAACATTAAAAAGTTATGGAGGAGAGCTTGCCCAGCAGTGAGAAAATAAAGATTGAAAAAACAAATTAAATTGCTAGTATAATAATAATAATAATAATGTAAACATTAGTGCGAACGGGGATAATCGCCGGTTGGTGCCTCATTTCATTAAAAACGTCTAACTGGCCTCTGCGAGTTGGCTTCGGCCCCTCGTACTCCTTTCAAAGGTCCGGGACCCCAGGGTCCCGAGATATGTCAAAGACAAAATACCTAATAATGTAACATAAAAAGTCAGTGTGTGAAGCCATTAATTTTAAACGTTTTCTTACAAGTCGTTAGTTTGAATGACGGAAATGACTGAATGCATAGTAGGTAATCCTCTAAAAAATTTACACATCTTGTTCAAGAAGTTATACAGTACCCATTGTCTATGACTGTTTAAAAATGTAAGCACTCGCGTTACTACTGTCAATGGTCATTGTCGTAATAAAATAAATTCTGTGTATAATTATATCAATAACATCTTTTCATTATGACATAAAAGGTAACATTTTCATTTTCTTTAGGATTCGATAGTGATATAAGGAAGTCATCAATGTAGCTGTTTATTTAAAAACGTTAAAGTAAGGAGCCGTATAAACGTCAAAAATGTATGGTCATCGGATCATCAACATTTCTAAAAGACTCCGTAGTCACAAGTTTATTTAGAGGTAGGGCTCCAGAATGATGCCCAAGCAGTAGATTAGCTGGGTTAGGCGTGATATATCTGACTGACTTGTCGTTGGAACTGGAAACTTAGGTTATTTTTTGCTCTACCAATTTTTTTAAATTATTTCTTAGCGGTTTCAGCCAAGACAGCTAGAATAATTTCCCTTGAATTCGTTCCTTTGCTGGTTAGGTTAGTCGACACTAGATTTTGGCTTACAGGAACCAAGTAACTTTTTATAGAAAATACAGTCATAAAATATATTCCATTCAAATATACTTCGTTAAAATAAAATAACTTGAAAGCACAAAGGAGTGGCTTGTTGTTGAACTTTTGATGTCATATTCGCTATTTATTAATGCAAAATAAACATTAATTTTGCCTTCAGAAGGACGATTTTGGAATAGCGTGTTAATAGTCTAGGCGCGGCCTTGTTTATGATTATGATTTGAAAATGGAATTCGACATTTGACATTTCGCATTATGTAGGTACTTTAGATCGGGTGAAGATTATGGTTTTTTTTCTGTTTGGGTTAAGGTGTCATCCGTAAAATGCGGTTTTTTATTAGTTTTACGGTTATTTGAAACACTTTCAATAAAAGAATTGTAAAAAAAAAAATAAGTTTACTTATAAAATAATTATTTTATTTATTCAAATCGTTTCGCCACACACTATACTACACACCCAAAAAAATATCTCGTGGTAGAATTCCAAAATAAAACAAACAACTGTGACCCGAATGAAACTTGAACTTGACCGCCATTTTAGAAATGATTACCTGTCATTGAGAACAACACTACTTACAGTAAAAGAAAAATGAGAAAATTATATATGTTTCCACGCGAACTTTGACACCGTACGGTCTACGAAATTTAAATCTTATGTTCATAAAAATAAGGCTCGCATTGCAAAACATAAGGAAGTTAGTATTTTATCGTTGTTCTGTTATTTAACATAGATCAGGGACGTGGGAGTTCTTTTTTTGTTCCGTTTAGAAACCGCTATGCGATTGCAACATTTGCAACCTCTTTTACAGGTTTTTTTTACACACTTACTATCTGCACATCGATATTTTATCAAGTTTCACATTACCGTTATAGAGAAGGCAAATAAAATAGGTGTTAATAAATTAAACGGTTATTTTTAAAAGCGGTTAAGAGAATACCTAATAGATCATAATTATACATATTCATACATTGTATTACTTGTGCCGCCAAGATTTTATCAGTTAAATTGTATCCCGCCTACAAACGACGTATAATTCGCGAGGTGACAAAACTAGGCCAAAATAATTAAAACAAAAACGAATCGAGACGGGATTAATAAAGTGTGAGCTAATATCGTATACATAGCGACTACAATTATAAATTCCCCCAAATTACTACGTCTAGTACAGCAGCCAACATTTAACTCGGTCAAACAGAATAATTTTCCAGTTAACAGTAGATTTAACAAACATTTTCTATCTAACGAGATTAAACTCGACATTTCCCGCCATAATTTGACATTAAACGTTTAAAATGACAAGTGTTCCACAGATTATACAAATAACCACAGACAAGCACATGACACACGTGTTAAAAGAGCAAAGGAAAGTGGTATAAATCCTCAGCCGTCACGCCCGCCTTTACGCTTCCGCAATTTCTGTAATGCTTTATCTAAATAATCATCTTTTAATGTACAGCCGTCGACATAAATGTAATAACACAATTTCACTGTGTTTAAAATGGTGAAATTACTGGGAAACATTAAGCCGTTGGTTTTGTCCAATTAAAGCTAGAAAAAAAACACTGCAACATTTTTGGCTGTATGTTTCTAGGACAGAATGTTGGCATTTTCAAATGACAGTGCACAGTGTTCTGTACAAAAATAGTCCCAAACTATTGGAAACGTGTTTTCTTTGATAATGTGAATTTGAGGACATTCACGTTTATAAATAGCTCCGAACTTTAAATATCCACTTCACAAGCGTACTGTACTATTTATTGCAACTGGCTGGTTTGTTGACTGTGCCAATAATAAAACATTGAATCTTTAAAGATACTTCGTGTAAGAATTGATAGATGTATCAATATTGTGATAAAAACTAACAATCCGCGGAAGTAACACATTGTTTAATGATTTACTTATCTGAAAGTTCAAGGCCTCGGAGAGGTCATGTCATTTAATTCTTGACTTTTAGTGTTAATAATATTCCCAATTCATGCTAATCTAAAGATATAAAAAATATTGACAAAGAATACGACTCGTAAACATTTTTAATACTGTTTATGTATGTAAATAATAATAAAACACTTTAAATAAAATTGACCTCCTTTCGGTAACCACTTGCAAAAAACCGTCAAGTAAAAAGCTTTTGTCACCACTAGTACAGTTGACTCATAGTTCCCGCTTGAAGTTCAAATCGAACCGTAACGCCTATTAACAGTCAGACCCGAAAATAGTAATAAAAAAGCATATTAGCGTATTCTTGCTAAATCTTGCACAAACATGGAATAATTTGGTTAGAAATGTTTAGTCGGTTTTTTATGTGTCTGTTCTGTTAGATTATTTTGGTTAGGCAGCCGGCAGTATAAGTCATTGTCCGTTGTCTGGGGTCATAATTAAAAATAAAGGGTGGCAGACTGAAACCATGAATTCAGCACTAAACTCTAGAATCTACACCTTCATGCGTTGAAATTTTTCGTCGGTTATATAAAAGAAAATCGGCTGTTTCATAGAAAAGTGCTATAATAATAAAATAATAAACCATTTATTTCCAGGTAACAAAGCCCCATAGATACATACCTTAACCTAACCTATACATAATAATATAGTAACAATTACCACCACCATACCTACCTACCTATACCTACGCGGTCAAAATGTGTGGAACAGATAATTTATTTTTTCAAATAACAGACGAAAATTATCAACGCAGGTTTCAGAATCATTTACAGAATCCCTGTCACCCTGTATGAGAGACTTTTCGTTATGGAGCTAAAAATCGCTAAAAAGTTTTTATTTAATAACCTCACGGCTTATATTCCTTAAAGAGGTGCAGAGAATAACCACATTCATATTTGAACAATCTCAGCGGGATAATTGCATAACACATAATCAGTAGGAATTCCTATCATTTTAATTTTGACAGTTCAACACATTCATTGCGTTATTTACGGTGTTGAGCAGACACATTTTTCGAACATATGATGCAATGGATTAGCATTATCCTTCAAAATGATTCAGATTATAGTATGTTACACAATTATTATGGTGATGGGTGCTAACTCTCGAATAAAATTCCGATAGATCGACATTGGTCAAATGTCAGTTGGTTGAGTTAAACGTCAGGGATTGGCTAGGCTCAGTGAGTCCAGCCAATCCCTGACGTTTGACTGGCAATTCCAATGTCGATCTATCGGAATTATATTCGAGAGTAAGCACCCTGGTCTGAAGGCCAATTCTCGTAATTTAAAACGTTCAAAATCTAGTCGCAGTCTCATTTCAGCGACAAACAAATGTCAAAAACATGTCAAAATGTACTGAAATTTGAGGTATTTTTGACAGATTGAGACTGAGATCAGACAGTGAACGTTCTTAAAATTACCAGAATTGCCCCTCAGGTTTTATATTACAAAATCCACAGAAAAAAGAAAAATATTTTTGATAAAGATTTCGTAAGCGCCTTTTGTAATTCTTTTAAAAGGAGAATGTGCATCGCTATTATCACTTTAATTCTACAGTAGAGTCGACATACCCGTTATTATTTCTTGTTGTTTTCAGTGCAACGCGTACCTACTTATAGTTTAATATTCAAATTATGTAACTATGTACTAACACGCAATCGAGGCTCGACCTACAACTGTTAATTTTTGCTGTTTATGATACCTAAGTGATTAACTTTCAACAAGTGTTTTTGCGTAAAGAGGGGCTCGTGGCAAAATAATAACAGCTGCACGAGTCGATGTAAGGTTAAGCTACGCTTAGCCGTTACCGCGGTTGGTTCGTGGATAAGCGACCATCCATTACATAACGAGACCCTTCCGTGCCTCAGAAAGCACGTTAAACCTTTGGTCTGTCATTCGTAGATCTTTGACAGTCGTTACGGGTAGTCAGAGTCCAAGTCTGACAACTAGTCTTACCAAAGGGTATCGTGTTACCCATTAACCGGGTTGTGGAGGTCAGATAGGCAGTCGCTCCATTTAATATTCAGCTGCATCCGGTTAGACTGGAAGCCGTCCCCAACACGGTTGGGAAAACGCTAGGCAGATTGAAGTGTCTTAATGTTATTTTGCTGGTCGAAACTTACAGATTCAGTACAGATAAAAGAGTATCTAATTTTTGTATGTAATGTTATTTTAATGGCCACAAACAAATTTAATCTTGTATAAGCTGTAGTCTTATAATTAGACTACAGAATTTCTTCAGAGATTATAGCAGATAATGCTTGTATGTAAGTAACGGTACTATTGCATAATCAAAAGAAATAACCCAGTAGAACCGTAAGCTGCCTTCAGAACTCTAATTGCGTAACTTACTGTCAATCACAATTTGAATCATTTTGAAGGATATTGCTAAACCATTGCTCCTTAAGTTAGAAAAATTTGTTTGCTCAACAACGTAAATGACGCAATGAATGTTGTTGAACTGTCAAAATTAAAGCCATTGCTACTGATAGTGTTACGCAATTACCCCGCCGAACTAATTCATATGATCGGTACTGAAAACAATAAAACATCTGCCTAGCCTTTTCCCAACCATTTTGGGTTTGGCTTCCAGTCTAACTGAGTGCAGCTGAATACCAGAATTTTATGGAGCGACCGCCTATCACACCTCTACAACCCAGTCACTGGGTAATATGATACCCCTTAGTAAGACTATCAAAATTTTGGGCTTCTGACTACCCGTAGCTACCGTCAAAGATCTACGAATGACAGCCGGGACCAACGACTTAACGTGCTTTACTGAAAACATGAAATGGCAATTACCAAAAAACTCGATGTAAAAGAAATCTATTAATCGGTATTGATCTATTTTATGGTGATTTCAGTCGCAAGAAATATCATGTCATTTAACTGTGAGAGTTGGCCTGAAAGGTACACGAGTACATGACATCTGTGTAAATAACCCATTTCTTTTTTAATTCGCAAAATTCTAACGCTCACGAACGTTCAGAATTCGAACATCCAATATGGAACATGTGTTGCCATTTACATGCAATATTAGGGTTCGGCTACACGACCTCGACCAAGTGTGGGAGGGATGGTGAAATTAAGCTAATTTAATTTTTGGCTAATGACTTATCCAAGGCTGTTTACTTATATGCTTCGGTCAGTTGAAAGTTGTTACTTTTTATGAAGATAATTTAGAAATTTTTGAATTATCTGTAGGCCGTATTTTAGCCCGTGTTTTGAGCGAATATTTTTAAGTTAATATTCTGTATGCCCAATGGATCTACTGTATTCGCAGGCTGTCTCAAATTTTATTCAGCAAGGCTATATCCAAGATTAGAATTTCTCATATCAAAATCTGTTTTAAAGTTTACAGGATCTGCGATTTTACTGAAAGTACTTATCATTATTTATTTAGGGTCTGTAATGGTACTCTATTATTACTTTGGGCTTACTTAGACATTCTGTTGGAAGATTGGAATCAAAGAGCATTATCTATGACCGTCCATCCACCACATAAGCTACTTACCGGTCTATACAAGTGTACCTATAGGTCAAATTACTTTCGATTAATCCAACAGCCAACTTGACCTATACCTAATTTTTAATAAGGATATCAAAGCCAAGACCCCAAAATAGCTGAACCATGAGTTTGTAATTGTGACGGAAGTGTGGCAGTGTGGCCATGTCTTAAAAAAAGTAACTTGACACGAATTGACAATAACAATAACGATCCAGGTATCACGCTTAGGCGGTCACGTCACAAATTCACGATGCATGCGTGTGGGGTGTGGTGCAAGACATGGGGGTTAGAAGGTTTAAACTGTTGGAAGGTTGATGTAAAGACAGATGAAGTGACAGCTGTCCGAATGACATAAACAAAATACCTACTACTAATGGAATAATTATGCCCATGAAGATTAGAGTGACCTTTATAGCTAAACAAGACTTTAGAGTAAGTAATACAATCAGCTGCATTAAAATAGTTACGTTTAGTTTCCTCTGAGAAAAACTATGGTAAAATGATAGTTATAACGCAAACAAATGTTACTATTTGTGCTCCAAAACCGTATCAGAGCAACGAAGAGTGTAGAATGAATAAACTGACATGTCTAGCAATTTCTCTATTCTACCTACATCTATTTAAAGTTAATTTATTAAGTGACTAAGACCATAATCACAAACCCTATTTCGGATACTAGTCACCGTAGATTTAGCCAAATAAAATCAGCGAATACACACAAAGTTGCTCATCATTGCCATTTGTGAGAATTATATATGCCTAATTATTTATTTTGCGCGGGAGTAGTTTCACACTTTCAACTTAAAAGGCAATAAAAAAGACAATTTAAGAATCGACTAAATTATTAGTTTATCCTACTATTTGATTTACGTGTTTGACCCATAAAACTTTCGTTTATGGTACCTACATTTTTAGTAATTAGTAGACAAATATTGTTAACACATTTTTGTACAATATGTAGGCCAGACGGACGCTCCTATTTAGCCGTCAGAAACATGTCTATTACGTTTTCATAAATTTTAAACACTAAAACAAAAACTCCTTTGTTTGGGTAACATACAGTTTTATAAAACATTTAAAAGTATTCTTTTGTTGTTATTTAATTGAATATTTAAATTTATGCGGTCTATTATTCACTCATTTAAAAGCTTAGCTTTTATTTTCAGTTGTTTTAGTTTCCGTAAATTTAATTGTAATGTGAATGACTTTATAGTTTTCCTCTGCCTTCTTGCTGTTCCCCATGTACAAGTACGTAGTATTAGTGTTGTCTTTCAGTCGATCGCTTTATTTAAAACGTATAGGTAAGTAGTAGTCGTCTTTTCTTGCATCCAAATGGTCATCTAGCATAGTCTAACGTGGGACGTCTAGTGTGGGACGCCATCTAGATGGACCGACGACCTTAGGTGGCTGGGACAGAGTGGATGCGGAGCGCAGGGGCTGTTGTGGCGTAGCTTGGGAAAGGCCTATGTCCAACAGTGGACTGCAATAGGCCGAGTTGATGGATTAATAGTCTATCAGCCCATATCTGAAGTTAAGCTTGCTTGGCTTAAGATTTTTAAATCTAGCCTGCCCTTTTTTATGTATTTGCCAATGTATTATTTCTCAGTAAAACGCCTTTTTTATTAACTTAGACCATCTCACGGCACAGGGGCGATCTAATGTTACCTGCACCTGCTGCTGACGTCACATCCCGTCATTGTCACTACCGGCCCTTTGTCCCTTTTAAAACAATATGTTTAACATTTTTATGTTACTGTAACTACTGGTTTACGAGATCTATTTATTTTTCTCGAAATCTTGCTTCCAAAGCTAAATAAAAAATCTTTTGACAACAGTAGATTTTCTCACGTCAAAAACAACCAACGGCCATGTTAAAAAAAACAGAATCGTGGTCTATATTCTTGTTTATGGTCCGCGATTAAATCGGCATGGAGGTAACATTATTTAAAATTCATCTCTCAAAAGCAGATGACATAACCTCGAAGGCCAAGTTCAAATAAGCACAAAAGAATCTTGACTTGAGTTGCCATTTTTGGTCAAGAGGTGTGATTCAGATACTGAGTCATGTTCGATGTAGCACATGACATCATATTGTGGTCATTGCTTTATTTGTAAACCGTTAAGTACAAGATGGAGATAGGATTTTCTAGATTAATCGATTAATTTCGTCTTCAATAAATCGATATAATTAATTGACTGTGAATATGTGTTTAGTAGAGGTTATCCTACTTCCTACTAAAATTATAAATGTAAAAGTTAAAATGTTTTGAGGTTTTTTACTCAATCACGCAAAAACGGCTGAACGAATTTGGATGAAATATCGCACACAGAAATGAGATAGTTTACAACCTGGATTATCACACAGGATACTTTTTGTATGTTCCCGTGGGCTAATTTCTGACTTCAACGCTGGCGAAGCCGCAAGGAAAAGTTAGTTGTAAACACAAAGCGGAATAGTAATAAACTTGTCCGTTTATGGTAGTGATGTGATTAATTTATAGTAAATCGACTATTTGAATAAATATTGACTCAAGAAATGGTAGATTATAAAGCAGTAAATCTTACTTGAAGCAGTAAACTAAACTTTATGGCAGTGTTAATTATATTGTTCTCATAATATAATGGCGTTAGTTTTGCGATTTTATCTAAAAGATGGAAGATTTTTTGACAGTTAATTGTTTAAACTAGACTTTTTCCAGCTATGTTTTGGTAGGCTTCTAGTCTAATCACAAATTTAAAAGTACCTTGGTTATAACTTACTTAAATGGAAGTTCCCTCAAGGATGCAAAAGCCGGATCAAAGTGAAGACAGACTTAATTGAAACTTGATCTCAATATCACTGAGCCGGGTTTGCCTTAGCAAGACTATTTATTACCTCAGCCTTACTTTTCTACAGTAACTACTCTATTAAGGATTAAGCCAATTATGACTTATAGATCAAGACTTGATTCTTATAATACTTACTTTTTGTACTCTTTATTCGTTATACTGAAAGTGCACATAACAATAATTTTCTAATGCGTTTGTTGTTTTCAAGCTGGTTTCATGAAAACGAGGGGGTAAATTACCCATTAATTGCATTAATTTAATGACTAAACCCGAAAAGTTTTGGAACCTCTAGCTAGGTTATAATTGTCTTTTTCAGGTTAAAAAGGGTAATTCCTTTGCCAAAAATTACAAAGTTGATTTGGCAGAAGCTGTAAAATGACATTCGTGCTGAAGTCGACTATTTCTGCTTTGTGCAATATAGATAGATATATTTTATTTTTATTTTTCCTGTTATTAGAATTAATTATCTTTTTGTATGCCACTGCATACTATTTCTTTGACAAATAAACCTATTTTTCTTTTTCTCTTCCGAACAGACTGTAAAAGTTAATTCAAATTAAAATTTTCTTTATTTGTAAAACACTTCGAATTCATTTATTTTATTATTTATGTGCATAGAGGCAAATACATAGGGATAAGACATTATTATAATCAGAGTACAAAGTTACTACTATCGGTGGTTTATACTACTGAAGTCTGGATTACCCATATATTGCACATAGAATATTATTACATAGTTTGCATGTATAAATCTCTCTTCCTTCAAATTTTTCTTTTGCTGCGGGACAGGGTCCACGATTGTTACAACAAATGTCAACCTACCACCCAAGCATATACATTGTGGAATGCAATAAATGATTGAGTAATACTCAATCGACGAGAGCGCTTATAAATATTTGCCCTCGAAACAGTAATCTCGAACTAAAACTTCTTAACTTTACCAATTCTAATTCAATTGTTTTTTAACCTTTATAGCGAAATCGAGACTTTCAGCCTGTCTGGAATTTCAGTAAGATCTAGATTACTATGACAACGACCGCTCAGTCTAACTTTCTCTCAACCTTGAAGGCTGTGACCAAAACTCGCCTAAACGGCACGTGCCATAATGACACAGATATAATAGTCATGTTGCCATATGTGACGGGTTTGAGGATTAATGGCACTGGCTGCACTGTTTAGGTCAACGTTTTTTGTGTAAGCTTTTGGTAGTAGGTAGGTATTGTAATTTATGTGGCAGAAATGTGAATCATTGCGTTTTTTTCTCGCGGCTTATAACAGAAATGATTGTAATTTTAGGTTTTCGCATATGTCTAGTAATTGCGGAATCGAACGTAGCTTTAGTAACGATAACTTCGCCTACTTTCAAGAATGTTGTTAAAACTGATTACATAATTTTCATGTTTTGATTCTCGAAATCTCGACGTACTAAGCATCACTCGTGGAGTTTTCTTTTTAAATATATATTTTTTTAATGATATGTCACTGGCTAAATGGTTTGGGTTTTTGTTTTGTTTTGGGATGTTTTGTTTGGGCACGATAGGAGGTGGAACATAGTTTGTGACTCAGCTCCACATCCACATCCTGCTGCTGTTCTGTCTAGGTAGCCCCTCTTTACGAGGTTCGACTTACACCTTCCCACTTCGGTTCGGAGACGGTTCAGGGTCTTCCAAGTGGACCACGGAAGGTTCAAATTTGAGACTGAGACGAGTACACCTAACTCTTTATTTTTGCCAATCATAAAGATGCAGATTTTCTTCACCATCCATTTTCTAGATTCCAACGAAACATTTCTCCCAACATCATCGTGAGCTAAGTCCATCTTGTGTTTACTACAGTGTATAAAACCGTAGTAGCTATTCCACAATGTTTTGCATACCATAAAGTCTACAAACAAAAACGTTTATTTAGTTTGCAGCATTCGTATGACTCAATCGTGTTAACACAAAACAGACCGAAACCTAACCAGAACGATGTAAACAAAGAGAGCGACGGTGTATAATTCATTAAAATGTATTAATTCATTAAACGCTGTTTCGGGTTCGTGGTTTTGTAACTAGGTATTCAAATTTTATTATGTCTATTGAACGCAGAATGGTTAATGTTAGTTTAGCAAAATTATATGACTCACTAGCATAGGAAACATATGTTCAGTCAAATGAAGATACAGTTAGATTTTAAATACAATGTAAAATGGTTGGCCGTGCAATCACCGAATCGCTTGCCTGAACAGCTTATTATTAGCTTATATACGTTGGGCGGTAGAAAGTTAGGAATCCTACATTGGTCCCTCGTTGGGCGCCAAGAACTGGAAATTGACAAACCTTGGGCGCCAATATAGGGTTACTGGCGCCCAACGTAAATAATTTACGGAGACCTACATATTTGGACGGCCTATCCCTATTTTTTGCACGGCCTCCTTTAAAATGGTATGGCATATGTATTTCATACTAACACACATCTAATATAAGAAATTTTGCATAATTGTCTACCGATATCATAACAGCGATGCGCTATCGTGATTTTATAGATATTATTATACTTCTGTCCCATTTTCAACCAGATTTATCGTGGAAAAAGTTTGATTAAATTATTTCAATTTGTTATAAAAATTATAGTTTTATAAAGCTACTTCTTTTTGAATTCCCAGTGGTTATATTAACTTAATCAAATTTTTAAGGGTAAAACTATAGTTAAGTACTAATTATCTTGACAGTTATAAGTAATAACAACTTTCATAATAAAATACTTTGTAACTCTAATGACAACTACTGATTGTTATTGATATTTATTGACTTATTTTATTTTAACACGTTCATTATGGTTTACAATTAATTACTTAGGTATGGGGTATTCGAGTTGTACGTGACTTTTAGTAAGTTTTCTGTTAGTCGATTTAACGGTTTTTTATCTATCGATCATTGTGGCGTTTGTTTGTTTTTAAACAATGCCTGTATGTTCCAATTTTTTATCACCACACTGTCCTTTTGTAAATGTTAAAAACGGAAATTGACGACGCAAGCAATTATAGATTTGTTTTGTCAACTGTGGCTTCACAACTCGGCACATTTTCTAATGCAAAGAAAACTACTTTCTGAATAAAATCAAATAAGCGTAGGAATGAAAGGTTCTAAATCCCAAAGAAAAAACCGGTTAAGTGCGAGTCGGACTCTTCCACCGAGAGTTCCGTACAAATGTAGTGTAATGTGCTTATATAGGTATGTAAATAGTTTGTCACGGGTTTTTTTTTGTAATGTAACTACATGGTTGTCAGATTTTTTTCCTTTACTTGTGCTACATGACTTTGCTTCTTTCCAAATTTCGTGATTCTAGGTCAACGGGAAGTATAGGTTTTGGTCCTCTTGCGAGTGTCAAAAATATGCGGCATAAACGCAACATAAACGCCCGTATCTTAAGATTACGTTGACTTAGAAGTTTAATTTTTTCACTGCTTCAAGGGATTGCAGCCCTGAGTATTTGATATAATTTAAACTTGATAACTCCACCCGTTCCTCTGAAAAAGGGTCTTGACAGTAGGACAGACAGACGTACAACAAAGTGATCTTAAAAGGGTTTCGTTTTTCTTTTTGAGCTAAGGAACTCTAAGGAAAGCTAAGGAACCCTAAAAATGATAGTCTATAAAAAATAAATCTTAAACCTACTGCAGGACTGTGATTTAATTTAATGTAACATCTTGCATGCCAAGTGTGTATGTATACTTACTCATGTTTTGGACAAATACATTATCTTATCTTATGCTTGTGTTTAGCACAAACATAAGATTCAGATATTTTTTTTAATGGGCCTAGCTAAGGGTACTCCAAGCTCCCACATCGTATAAAATTTCCGTATACATTTAAAACTACAAGGCTGATAAAATTTGGTCGAATATAAGTTTATGACTATCGGATGTAGGTATTAGATTCTTTAATGGTAATCTGTAGTCTGGCTATTGTAACTGAAGACGTGCTAATTTCAGCCTGGAATTACTTACGCTGGCGTTAATCTGAAAATATAACTGGATACGAATTACCATAGATTACTTAATATTATAAAGAGGTAAAATTTGTTTTTGGGGATAAACTGGAAGTGCCAGTCGTATTTGAAAAATCTTTTTGCATTTGATAGCCCAATTCTTGAGGAAGGTTATAGACTTAACATCACGCTACAACTGGAGCCTAGCGGAAAGAAAAATAGTCAGAAAGAACACTAAGCTGGGGCTGAAATTTCACACGGACGAAGTCGCGGCCTGACTAGCATTAAATAAGGAGAATTATTGTACCTAATCTCATTAAATATAATAATGCATATTTACATTTAATAATGTTAATATGGAATACTTAATATAATATCAAGATTATTATATTGATTGAATGAAAATTGTTAGTCTTTTTTTTATAACAGACTCAAAAATTACACTTCATCTAAATCGCTGCTGAATTTGGTCCACCCAACTCATAGACAACAACTATTTATTTCGCGCTTCATTTTAATAAATTGACAAAGAGGTTATCTCACAATATTTGTCTATGATAAATATAGTTTTTAATTTCACAACACATCACATAGATCTGAACGAATGAGGTCCGTTTAGGCACGTTGCATTCCAACACGTAACTGACTTTCACTTTTAAAATATGTTTTCATTTTATTCGCGAGGCGGATTATAGCTATAACTTTGCCTAATGAGTGCAAAAATCGATTAAATTGCCGGTCGCTATTGGTAAATATTTACATATATCTTTTACTTATTGATTTTGGAAGCCACAAGTGTAATAGAATGGTTGTTAAATTATCTTGGACTGTCGAGAGCATAATTATATAATTCGATCATCAGCCTGACTAAATCGTTTCTTTGTGAAGAGGATCAGGGTATTCAGATAAAACAAGAATTATAGATTAACAGTAACACATCCCCTTACGGAATCTGACGACAATTTAGTTACACTTCAGTTTGGGGATCATTACAAATAATGACAATTACGTAGGTATGTTCAAGTCCCGTATAATAGAACCAATATCAACTTCATCTTCCGACGCCCTGTGTGAGTGTGGTGCTCCTGACCAGACGATGGCCCATTTGATGGAGTGCCCAAAGTTTCTATACACTTGGACTGTAGATAACAAAAAAAAAAACGCCACTGATACCGCGATTAATGTGGCCACCTACTGGGCCTAAGTATTTAAGAAATGGAAATAATATAAGTAACTATCGAGTCGAAAAGAAGAAGACTTAGGCCCGCTTGCACCACAAACCACTAAATGCGTTCAACGCTAAACGTATTTAAAACCTCATTCTGTCTATCATAATTATAATATCGATTGACAGAAACAAAACGATGTTTTAAATACATTGTACGCCAAACGCGTTTTGTGATATTTGATGTAAACGGGCCGTACTTATACAAAGTATTGCTTCTGCCCGCGACTTCGTCTACGTGAAATTACTTGCTTTATCACATAAAATATATCCTGACACTTCAATCACACGCAATACTGTAACTTCCCATTATTGAAACAATTTTCGGAATCGGATGAATAGTTCCGAAGATTACCCTCTACAAAATATATCTCTTTATAATATTAGTATTGTATAATAACAAAGATTACAATACTGTGTCAACATTTCGATTAAATAACTAACTACACATGCTGGGTCAAAAGATCAGGGTCTTGCATAAAGCAGTTGCAGGGTGTCAGTTCATTGATACATTGGCAATCATTGCATTATCTATTACGTCACATTTTAGTATGACGCGATTTGTTATTCTTTCTCTTGTATGCAATGCAAAGGCTTTGCTTGTTAAGTAATGGTTTTAAGGAATGTTTTCCTGTAGCAGGCAACACTACGACTATTTTAACGTTGCTGCCCTATCTTGAATTACAACCCCGTAGACCTGTAAACAAGATGTTATTGTAATAACTGTAAACCTCTTAAGGGGTCATTAAACTCTTATTTATAAACAACTAAAAACCCACAGTTCCTTCCACTGCCATAAGTCGAGAACCCGGAAGATACTCGTGCATTTGCGTCCACCCCCGACAGATGGGATCAACACTGAAAACGCGAAAAAATATACTGCTCTTCCGTAGTCTGAACGTTCAAGTTATGCGAACATAAATGTATGGAGCAGCAGATTTCGGGACGAGTTTTCAGTTGTTTCAGTTATGTAGTTGTGATACATGATGTTATTTCGTAAGTTACATAAATATTTAAACTGAATTGCTTTTTTACACGTGCTTCTTCGGCGTCGGTGATGCAAAGATTAGATTGTTCATAGAAGTGACAGAAAGAAAAAAAAACAAAGTAGGTTCATAATTTGTTTATGGAATGCCTAATAATACCGGCCTGTATATTGTCTCATAGCAGATAAAGATCTCTACTCTTCACAAACAAAGAAAAGCGAGCATTGGTAAAATCACGACTGCACACACTTCATGTTGAGGATTATTCAGAATACAAGACATTTTCTTAATTTAATTTTTAACTATCACACAGATTTCGTAATCAGTATCCATACTAATATTGTACTTTATAGATACTCCTAAGTGTATGTTACCTTTTCACGCCTAAGCCACTAAACGGATTTCGATAAAATTTGACAAGGAGATAGATGGCATCCTGGGGAAGCTCAAAGGCTGCTTTTGACTACGTTCCCTTAGGATAATTTTCGTTATCCACGCGGGTGTAGCCGAGGACAGAAGCCAGTTCTTTATAAACCGTCCAGCGTCGCCAATGCACCTCCATTCGTTCAGAAACGTGGTCCCAATTTGACCTACCTCACGAAAATAACACATTATGAAGTAGGTCGTGTGATTCGCGCCAGATTGTCTTTTATTTGCTGCCACGTGTTACGTCACAATCGCATTGCAGAATTCGCAGTGTACTCTTGAAGTTCAAGAGTTTATATGTCGCTAGTTGCTTTTCTTGAAAATGTAAGGATGTTTTTCAAAGGCTTTACGAAATCTACACTTGGATTCTGAAAAGCTTATCAATAAAACAGTTACTATTTAACACGCTGTCAAACTCATAAATTAATGCTGGGATTGGCTCATTTGACTTGAGACTTGAGAGCAGTCTATCTATTCTGTAAAAATATTACCTGATCATTAGGATTCATAGTATTGATAGCTCACTTCACCTAACTTTTTACAGTAAGATCTTTACAGCAGATCTGCTGACGCACCGCAAAATCAAACTACAATTCTTTGTCTAACCTGACATACTAAATTTATTTGAATTGATCAATTCAAAAGGCCTTCAGGTATAAAATAAATATAATATGTCAGGTTTATTTTGCGGTGCGCCCTTCTACATTCGTTAGGCTATACGCGTTAGATAAGCTATATTATAGGTTAAAATTTCTCCATAGGTGACACAATTTAGTAACAATCTAATCTCGGTTACTTCAGTCTTTCTGTTAGGTTTTGCAGATAAATAAAAGCTTGACCTGTTTAATAGAATTGCAGTTAATATACAATACTCCCAAAACTGATTATTGTTGCAGATACAACTATTTTATATGACACTTTCGGTATCTTATCGTTTCTTTTTGCCATTTGTATATACATTTATAATGGTTTGTTGAAAGTAGATAAAATTGTGTAGTGACTAATGTTGATCTATATTTATATACCTTGGCCTGTAAATTTTTTTCCTTAAAGAGCATCTGAGAACATAATTTATCTTTAAGCTATAAAGTAGTAAATACTACGTCATGACAGGTTTTAGTTCCAGGTATGGAGAAGTACCTATGACTCGATTTTTACTCAAAGCAACTGACTCCCTAGTAGACAGAAGATCCCAGAAACTACAAGACGCATTGACACTGAAAATCGCCATACACACAATTACAGCAGACGTTGAAAAAGGCACGTCCTCTCCGAGGCAAAAATAACAACAAAAATATATCGCATCTGCAATATTTTCCTAATCTTTCCCAGCAATATCTTAGCATTGCACTCAAACAATGGGTATTTTAGCGATAATAATTCAAACGCATCCATTGTTTAGCTACCATATCTTACTGCAGTTTAAATCTGATTGTTGTCAGCCATCTTGACAGCGAATTCTAAGTAAGACATGCGGAAAAATGACACTTTGTGTCTTTGTTGTTACATTTTTCTTTTATTATTGTTATTAAGTTTATGATTTCATTGTAATGTTATATTATTTTGTACGTCGGTCGTCCACATTATCTTTAACGCTGTTTAATTTATTATGGTAAAATGCACTTGTTCTTCTGAAACTTCTTCCCACCTAAAGCATTAGGAAGTGGTGAAGGGCGGGCGTTTTGAGGGACTGACTTAATTTTGACATTTATAATGTCCTGAATCTTAGCCTAATTTGAACAATTAACTTGTTTTTTTTTTGACAATACTTAATGAGCATATATAGGCGACGCAAAGTATGTGTTTTAATGACGTCATCTGCATGTGGCGAAATACTTGTAGTTTTAGTCAGTAGAAGTCCGACTTAAGGGGGAAGCGCTAAGGTAGCCCGCGAAATTCAAATTTTCTTAGGTTTTTTGCAATTTGCTGGACAGTATTAAGTTGTACGTTGATTAAAATATGATTCGCGGCCGTAACAAATATGTATTTACAGAATTATAATCATTACAATTAGTAATACAACTTGGTATGTTAGTGTAATCCTAAAATGTCAAGATTTCATGAAATAGTCATTCGGTAGGATTACTTGGTCTTAAAGAGTTTTGTTGATGAATTTAATGATTATAATTCTATAAATACATATTTGGTACGGCCGCGAATCATATTTTAATCAACGTAAAACTTAGTACTGGCCAGCAAATTGCAAAAAACGTCAAAAAAATTGAATTTCGCGGGTTACCCTGGCGTTTTCACCTTAACCTGCCGCCTGAGTAAGGTGGAGAGTTTCCATGGGGATTTCCTCATGATAAGAATAGTGGTCACGATTCTAAGCAAATGTATGTTTTATATACATACATTTGCTTATAAGTTACACCACAGACTACCAGCAGTACCTACCTACTGTCTCTCCTTCTCGTCTTCGCTTTTAGCGATAAGACCGCCCATAATGACAGCCTATGTAAAACCGTAAAGCCTATGTAAAAAGTTATATCTGTAATTTATATGGTGTAAAAAAAAAAGAGTATCCTATTCTCTTTATCCGGCGCACCCTGGACATTCATAACTTTATATTTCATCTTCTATTGTTTAATTGGGCTGGGCCTTGCCCGACAGTAACGGAGCACTTAGAAGGAAGATTTTAAGAATTGAGTTATGTTGAAACACACAGGTGTTTTTAAGGCATTGCACATGCTCATGGAATTTCTGCCGTGGCCGCGTGGGTTTGTCAGGGTCACCTGCATAATACATTAATTAAACTAAAGGCTTTCCAAGCGAAAGTTTAGTGTGGTATTCGCAGGTATTCGGCTTGTCCCCTTGGCAATGACTCTTGATATATTGTCCTATCTCATCTTTATATGACACACGCAATTTATTTGTTCAAATTCTCGAGAGCTTGAAAGTCTAGGTCTAGAGTAAAACAAACGAATGTAGACAATTTGTTCTAAAGTTTCTAAGAAAGCTTACGGTAATCTAATATTGAAATAAGTAAAAGGCATTTGTCAGATTTTATATAACGTTAAAACAATATTTTAACACCACCTTTCTCTTGTTACAGGACCTCATCCCCGCTCAAGACACGGAATCATATCTCCAAAAAACGCAAAATGCAATCACTAACCTCCAAGCGAAGCTCCAGTCTTCAAGAACGAACAACTTCAGTGTCATTCCCTGCGCACTTACCTCTAGTCTCATTAGTGAGAAGACTGCGATCTCCCGTCTCCCTATCTCACAGCTAAGTCGCTCCAACTCACTTAACTACCGACTCAGGAGGAAAGACCATTCGAATGACAGCAGTCCTTTAAGAAGTCCTGGCCATTACGTCATCACTGGTTCGACTAAAGTCCCAGGTACTAAGATTCTTTTGAATTCCGCGTCAAGGTCCTTGGATACTGATAGAAGACATGATATGAATATGAACAGTCCGTCTTCTGATAAAGGTCTGTTAAGCAACAGTTCTGATGACAAAACACTGTCGAACAGGCCTCCTTGTGATGTGGAGGCTATACTATCTCCTCATAGAAAGACACACACGCGGAACCGAGCGTTTGAAAGGCAAGCGAATGACGTCTGCAACGCTAACCCCACAGT
Source organism: Gortyna flavago (assembly GCA_963669345.1). Classification (NCBI taxonomy): domain Eukaryota; kingdom Metazoa; phylum Arthropoda; class Insecta; order Lepidoptera; family Noctuidae; genus Gortyna; species Gortyna flavago. The sequence goes on along the minus strand of OY770150.1, from coordinate 9,720,616 downwards.
ATGCTTGAAGACTGTCTTGAAAAACAACGCCTTAGACTCGAAATACCCTCGTATCGAACCAACGCGTTGTCAAGGAGACAAGAAAAGCCACCAGAGAGTACTGAGCGACGGACTCAAGTATAAATCGAATAACATCGGTTTCGGGTCGTCCATTAAAAGATCGAGCTCCTTCAACACTGTTAATAAGAACAATAATTATATCGATCCCAGAATAACATCGAGAAGATCGAGTGGTCACTCGGAAGAGTACAAAGATTATTCGGATGAGTCAGATAATGGGTCTTACGATAAATCGCAAGAATCTAGGTATAAGAGACAGATAATAAATAGGGGAAGAATCGATTCTCCTGATTTGAAATCGATAGCGCCCGCCAATTCGCCTAGAAGATGTCCAAACACTCCTGAAATGCATAGAAAATTCGGGCCGGGATTGGCCAGGAATTCTGTTAGAGTGACCAATAAGGAGCGCTTGATGAGTCCGAGGGTGTCTGAGCAGCCAGTCGTGAGAGAGGAGAGAGTGAAACCTACCAATCACCAGAGCAGGAGGTCAGCTGAGCCAAGACAGACAACGTTAAATAGGCTGACTAAATCTAGGTCTTCAACGCGGGAAGTCCAGCCTCAAAAACATCTAGATAAAGGTTAGTGCTACATCTATTGTTTGAAAGTAGGTTACGGTTCGATGACAATGATCGATTAGGCAAGATATTACCGATTTGAAAGTAGCGCGTCGGTCGCCGAATACCTAAGTAGCAAAACATTCAGTTTGAAAAAGTCGCGCACAGTCTTTTCCTTCTTCTACGTGGGAATATCTTTACTGACATTATTATTCCTAAATTGAAGGAAGATACTGTACAGCCTGCAGTTTATTAATTGGGTAACACTAATAGTAAGGAATGGCTTTAATTTTGACAGTTCAACAACATTCATTGCGTTATTACGATGTTGAGCAGTATCATTTTTCGAATATATTATGAAGCAATGGATTAGCAATTAGCAATATCTTTCAAAATGATTCAGATTGTTATTGATAGTGTGTTTTGCAATTAAGGTGCTGGCCGGGTTTTAACTCGATCGTCAGTATGGAACATCAAGGTTTAGAAGTTTAGATTTGTAGAGCATTGTCTCTTTCACATATATATACCTCTTTGAAAGTTTCCAAAACGTGATGTGCTTTAATGTTATAAACGCCTGGTAACTGCAATCCCTATGCTGGGAATAATCTTCCTTACACAGGCCTTTCCCAGTTTGGTTAAAGCCTGTATTGATGGCCGACGCCATGTAGATTAATTGCTAACCCGGATGACTGAGCACTGAGCAACCAGCTGGCATTTGCCTGTAGGCACAGCTGCATTAATTTGTAGCTTAAACTTTTTCTAATGTAGTTCAATATGCGCCTGTTTAAGTTCTGTAGATATCTGTACCATTTTATAGAATAATATGTATTAATTTCAAGGAAATACTTTCCATAGTATTCGTAGGTAAACCAATTTCAATCAAATCTCGAATGCATACTCTTGATGACACATATTTTCCGTTTACTCGAGCATTCATTATTTATTTAACAGGAACTTACTGCAGTTCTGTAGTTTGGAACAAATTATTCATTAAATATTAATAGGATTAGTGAAAGGCACCTTCGAAATTCGTTTTTGTCACCAGTAATTGTGGTTTATTAAGTTTATTTAGTCACAGTCCCGTTGCTATACAAATTAATTTTTATCTACTAGTATACTAATATTTTAAAGAGTATGTACGGGGTAATCTCCGGAACTACCAGTTAGATTGAAAAAAATCTTATTGCATTTGATAGCCCAATTCTTGAGGAAGGTCATAGACTATCTAACATCACGCTACGACCCTTAGGAACCGAGCAAAATTAAAAAAAGTCGGAAAGAATACGAAGCGAAGAAGTAGTAGCACGGGCGAAGGATGGGATGCGACGCGATGGGCCGAAATCCCACGCAGACGAAGTCGTGGGCAGAGGCTAGTTTTTAAATAAAGAGTCCCAATTACATTCAGTTTTTGTATGTCACCACAATAGTGTCTTCCTATTGCATGAAGTAAATAGCTGTCCGCAGCCGCTGTAATTCATAGGTTGATCGCCAATTCGCCATGTCGTCTTTACAAACGACGGGGTATCATTATGTAGTAAATAGATTACTGCCACGGCGATTTCATTGTGTATACGCAACCGTACGTTGCATATAATCTATCTAGATAGCATACCAATATAGTACATTAAGTATTTTGAACTTTTTTTTTGTCATTTGAGTCCAAAGATTTTTTTGTTACTTAATTTTGAAAGGCCGAATCTTTTCATTGATGGAAATATGCAAACAATGAATCCCAAGAGATTTAAATTTAACATTGACTAACATCCTATCAAATGCCCTTTACACAATGAGGCACAATAACAATACTACCTTTGCCCTTTAAAGTTTTAAACAATAGTTAAAGGAAACGAAATCAAAGGAGGTTGCAACTTGTACATTACAAAATCTTCATTGACTAATTTCTCAAGTAAGCACACAATAGATTATAATTTCTATTTAACACATACACCGTTACTAATAATGAATCGAGTTATCCTTGAATCGTGTCTATTAAGCTGTGGCACTTACCCATTCGTCATGCTTGCAACACGGCGGCCATCATGAATTGGAATACAATTTGGCGCCAAATTACGCTTTGATTTTGACAGATTATTTTGGTCTGAGTTTTGATTAGATTGGAGAGATTTACTTTCCTTTCTTTTTTGATTTCTAATATATTGGATTTAGTTTTTTTTTTGTTTTTGGAAAGATTGATGTTTTTATTTATTTAATACTAGCTTCCGCCTGCGGCTTCGCCCGCGAGGTATGTCGATAAAAACTATCCTATGTCCTTCCCCGGGGTGCAATCTATCTCTCTGCCAAATTTTATCGAAATCAGTTCAGTGGTTTAGGCGTGAAAAGGTAACATACAGACAGACAGACAGAATTACTTTCGAATTTATAATATTAGTATAGATTAGATTCATGGTACAAAATATATATTTGATCTATTAGAATTTAATTTTATTAAATCTATTTGATTTGCTTTTTATTATGGAAGTATCACATAATTGACACATTTTAATTTGAAAGTTAACTAAATATCGCCCGGATAAAATCGAATGAGAATAGTGATACAACGATAAAAATTATAGTACTATTCATACGCCACATATGGCCATAACTGATTACCGGAACGAATCCATGGTGTAATCGATTACGATTACAGTTACACCATCATTTATGGATTCAAAAACCCATAATAGGTACTCGAATGACACACTGAATAAGTCGTTGATATGATTCGTTCCAACCAAACTACCATTTGATTAGAATTTAAGAATTCTTTTAAATCAAATTCTAAATTGAATTATATCGTTGCGCGACGGTGTCTTGTACGTTTCCGCTAGGAGGAATCGCTGATTCGATTATAGGCGTTCCCTTTCTCTGCTGCAGTGAGCATAAGATATAAAGGAAATAGCGTCTGGCTTCGTTCATATCCTATTAAAATTAAAATCAGAACAGGCTTGTCACTGAAAAGTGATTTACATCCTTAGAATGTACATGTAATTGAGAAAAAAGATGGTTTACTTTGTCATGTTTTCAAACATCTTCATGCCAGGTCCAAAGAAGCCAAGTCAGCACCGCTCATCATCAGCGCTAGCCACCAAAGAGATCGAGTTCTCCAACTGGAAGAAGCGAGCGTCCTATGACCCCATGAAAGCGGCCCAGGAAGACAAGAGAAGAAAGCAGATGGCGAAGAGACAGGATTGTAATAAGGATGATCTGAGCTCGCCCAGGTAAATAACTACCCAATCTTATCTAATCTTAGTTGTTCGAAATTGTGTGTTAACTGTTAAGTTTCAAGGTCTAAAATCCCAAACGTGAAAAGGAAGTCTACTTATTCGACTGTCCTAGACTGATTCGCAAGGCTTTGAGGTTTGACGGTATTCACTCTGTATAAAATGCTATGCCCAGCAGTTAGTGAGATCAGGCTGACGATGCCGATGATGACAATTATATGCATCTAGTAAAACAAATGCGCGCAAGAACTTACATAAACAACCGCAGGATTTCAGAATGTCAAAAAAATCATCAGTCTGATTGAATCAACAGGCGAAGAGTTACTACAATAATTACTTAAGCCATTCCTTTAAAAGGAGGACGCGCTAGATAGCCCGCGAAATTAAAATTTTCTTAAGTTCTTTGTAATTTGGAATATAATCCTATTGATTGATATTTCAGGAAATAGTTTCAATAGGACTATATGAACTTAGAGGGTTGTATGTTTTTGATTTTAATAATTATGATTTTGTAAATACATAATTATATTTGCTCGCGAATCATATTTTTTTCAACATATAACCAGAAACTGACATGCAAATTGCAAAAAACCGAAGAAAATTTTAATTTCACGGGTTACCTAGCGCATCTCTCTTAAGAGTCATACAAAAAACCTCAATTCAACTAAAATAGGTACTCGATATCTAACTACTCATGTAATATTAAGGACATGTCTTCTGAATTTTAAACCCCATTTTCAACTGATAATTTCTTCATTCCAGCCACTCATCACCCGTCCACCGCTCCCAATCGTTCCACACCACTAACATAGCAGACCTGGAGACCCTGGACTACTCCTCAGAGGAAACAGAGGATGACCAGCTTCTGGTCACGTTGCCCGTGGACCCCATGATCACGTCGACACATTCAGACATACTGGATCTCAGGCCTAAAGACTATAGCAACTTGAGGAGACAGGCCATGACCAATGATGTGGTGCTGTCGAGGGATTATGTCACTAATTTCCAGGTAAGAATTGATGAATAAAAATTATGTTTCTTATTATTTTGAGGTCAGATAGGCAGTCGCTCCATGTTAAATACTAGTGTTCAGCTGCATCTAGTTAGACTGGAAGCCAACTCCAACATAGTTGGGAAACTATCTACCTACTACCGATAAACTAGAATTTTTTTCTTAAAAGATTTGTCTGTTTGACAAAATTATATCTTAATGCCTTAACCTTCCTACTGGAAAGATCAAAGGGTCAGTGGTTGGGAGCATAGGTTTGAGATAAGAGTATAATAATTACTTGGTTCACGGCTGAATATAAGGTCCCTTCCTCATTCCTAAGATAATGTTAGTGATAACAGCCGGGCTATTCCGTAAAAATCTCACCATGAATAGTTAAGTAAAGTGAGCTATCATTCCATCTGATGCTAGGGATTGACTTTATTGACAGCTTACTTCAAGCTCAGCCGAACTATTCTGTAAAAATCTCACCGTGAAAACATCAGTGAAGTGAGCTGTCAACAGTGTCAATCCCTAGTATCAGGTGGAACGACAGCTAACTTAAAGCTCACTTCACTTATCTATTCAAGGAGGAGATTTTTACAGAATAGCACTCCAGTTCACCTAAGTTTCCACAGTGAGATTTTTCGGCAGGTCTTGTTAACTGTGCCTTGTTATTGACCCTCAACATCTAAGTTAATTATTAAGTACTATATAAAATCTAACAATTTCAAATGTATTTTACAGGTAAACCAATCAACACACGATAAGAAACGCCGCGAAGCCAGAGACGCGGACAAAAGAAAAACCTTCATCATAGACGACATAACCCCAACCAAAGAGAACATAGACTTCCTGACAAAGACAAGAGAGGACTCAGTCACAGACAAGCGAAAGACTTTTATTCTCGATAGTGATACTAATTCTACAACGAACGGTAGTAGTCCTAGGAATTCGTCGATATTTAGCCATGAAAAGAATTCGTTGACTACTGGGACTAGTGATACGGAAGGGGAGAGTGGTACGGAGAGTGCTCCCGTTGTGATGAGGCATCAAGGAGGGAAGAGGAGCGCGCCTGTGCAGGCTAAACAGAGGTTAGTTTAACATTAAACCATCAGCCTGTCATAATCTGCGGGAGTTACCAGAATTATAATTTTCAGCATCTCTGACACTTCATTCTCTTTAATTTGTGATATTCTTCTGTATGTTTGCCGGTTTACGGTTTTTTTAGCCATAGATTGGGCTTATGACGGTTTTTTCTCAGCCACTACTCTTAAAATGTAATGTCATCTGGTAAACGTCCAATGAAGAAAAGTGTTGCACCATTTACAAAAAAAAATACTCCATATTTGTTGAGAAACATCATTAATGAGCGCAGATATAATAAACGTTCCAAAATATCAGAAACAAATTAAAGTGTTTAGATTAAAGACATTCAGATATTTAAAATAAGCCACAGTATCAAATAGTTACGTACCTTTTACGAGTAGATGCATAAGGCTGACGTACATTTGTGTGCGCCGTACTAAGCTTTTTTGTATTAGAATAGGGTGTGGGTCGCGGACTGATGCGGCTGTAACATGCGCTAGTCTTTAAATAACTTGTCAGAACTTACACCTCTAAATCCTCATTATTCTAGGTACAGCGGTGACTACTCAATGTCATCGTCAACGACCTCCATAAGCCAGCGCAAGCCGACGATCCAGCCGCGGTACATGGACATTTCCAAGTACAAGAACGAACAATCCCCGAAGAACTTTCTCCGACGGGACCCGAGCAAGACTTACGTGGGCGTATTGAACACCGACAAGGCTGCAATCAGCAAGGGTAGTGCTCAGCATTATGAAATGGGTAAGCTTAATGTCAAGAATTTTATGATCCATAAAAAAAATAGACTGCTTCAGTGCTTACGCTGCGCGCTGGTATTAACAGGCAGTTTTAACAAAAAAAAACTTTTATTGACACCGACTTCCGAAATTAAAGTTATCTATTTATCACTTTGTAGTTTTTTTTGGAAGTCGGTTGTTTTTTTGTAAAAAAGTTTTTATTTTTCACTTTTTAGTGAGAGAGTTTGTGATTTATCTAAGTTATAATAGCCTAACGTCAACTGCTCATCACCTTTTACAAAATATTGCTTTTCCCAATGCTGGGACGTTAATTACAACCATTCACCATAAGCATTGTGACGAGCATAAATTGCTTAGCAACCATATTAAAGTAATCGAATCGCAATCCGTAAAATATTTATCATTGAGTAGTTCCGATGGCCGTCTGTGGTCTTCATCATCAGCTCCACTTTACCAAATGATGATTTCCGAGAGCAAATGCTCAAGTTACTCTAAAAAATATCCAAATCGCTATAGGTTTGCCAATAAAATTTGAGGGTTTCCCTCGATTTCCCTGGGATCCTATCATCAGATCCTGACCTGATGATCATGGGACCACTTGGGAAGTATACCCTTTCAAACAAAAGAAAAATTTTCCAAATCGGTCCAGGCGTCTTCGAGAAATCGGAACATACATTAAAAAAAAAAAAGATTCCGACGAATTGAGAACCTCCTCCTTTTTTTGAAGTCGGTTAAAAATTAAACATAAATTTTGAAGAATCGTTGTCTTCTAAAATAATGAACTGCAAAATTCATAACAACATTATTTCGACATATTAACTTAGGTGAAGCATTTGATACTCTTAAACATATGTAGCTCATTCGAAGGGTTATTGTTATTGTAAGTTGCATAGTAATGAAGTGATTTGAGTAATACAATATGGTATTTTGTAGTAATAACCATCATTACAATTACAAATGTAAAAAGATTGTGAAAAACAAGGTAAAAAAGATTGATTTGTTTAGGGATGGCCCAAGGCACTATTATTGGACCATTAAGATTTTGCTCTCCTTAAATTTAGTGTCGGATAAAGATTTTCTGGCAGGATTTGGGGGAGGCCTTTGCCTAGGAGTGGTAACGTATAGCCTAAGTAAATAAATAAATGAATTTAATGTCTAACATCTAGACAAGATAACATTTAATTCTAAGAAATTAAAGTTTTTTTTTAGTCGCCTATTTGAAGCTACTCGTATCCACCACTATAGTTTATGATTGTTTTTCCGAGGTTACTAGCGTTACTGTTACTGGAATCGATTCTTAAATAATGTTGCAGAACAAAAGAAACAAGAATTAGAGAAGTGGAAACGAAGGGCTTCGTACGACCCGAGGAAGGCGGCTGCTCTCGGAAAGTCTAACAAGACGCCGTCAAAGACCGCTAGGTAAGATACCTATGCTTGTAAAATTTTGCTAATCTGTGGTAGGCTGTTTGAGGTAAATACTTTCGTCATTAATGGCTCGTAGAAAAAGTTTTGAATAACAAGTAGATAGATTAATTTGTGAAAAAAATGGTTGCAACCAGGATATTAACAAAATGGTTGACTAACGATAGAGTCATGTAGTAAAAAAAAAAACATCTTTTAATATAAGTACCCAGAGTTAACAGTTACTAAACTAACTGGTATTTGGGATAAGCTAACGTTTCATAATAGAGTATAATGGAAGTAATTATTGTATTATGAAAAGGGGCCTAAATTATGGATTACTTACATAAGTTTCAAACATATTTTTTGTTTGCCGTATCTAATGTAACCTTTTGTTTTTGTAAAGTATCTACCTTTCAGTTGTAAATATTTTTCTTTTTTTACTTTTCATTGCATTTAACATTTAAGTAAGGTAAAATAATATTAAACATAATTTATTGTAAATTTTAGAGCGTGACAAATCTCAAAATGCATGCAATTCCGTGTAAGTGACATGATGGCCGCCATCTTGACGTGTAAGGTTAGTCAAATGTCAAAACTGACAGCTGTGGCGACCGCGGATTTTCGATTTGACAGCTGTCAAAATTATTGGCACTTGGTGTATTATTGTTTTTTGCTTCAAGAGCTTGACACGACTATGCCGCTAAAATTCTTGGTTTTTCATGTCAGTATTGTTAAAGTTACTTTTATTTTTATTTAATTATTTAGTAATAAGATTTTTATTTATAATATCTATGTAATCCGTATGAAGAATCAAGATGTCTGCTTTTCTAACGCTTGGTCCACTCTGAATCGGTAAGAAAAAAAAAAAACAAAATTCAAAGTTTCTATTGGCTGGTTAGACTATTGTAATTATAGGAACTCTGGTGCAATGTGTAAATATAGTTTTTTTTACTGGCAATTCTTCTAACGCTTAATAAGTGTGGTTCTGGGTTGTGTACCTTAGTACCTTTATTTCTATATTTAAAGGATTTACCTTTTTACTTTATTGGTGTGTGTTTGAAGCTAAGTAACTAACCCCTCACTTACCAATTTTTTTTTTCTCCAAAATGCTAAAGAAAATATTATTGTGTCAGAATGTATTCTTAATTTTTTATGCTCTATAAAATATAATAGTCAAACGTTACTTTTTGAGTTTTGTAGAGAATTACTCTTGCCTGTAGTGGAGTGCAATAGCATAATTTATAAGTCACCCCACGCACAACCACAAAATAAAAAGAAAACAATCTAAAAAAAAGACATGTAATACTGGTTGAAAAACTGCTGAAATCTGACCAAGCAGCTTTAACACTGTTCTAACACAAAAAAAAAACATTACAGACATACTGATCAAGTTATAACCGGCTTTTTTCTTCCCTCTAGCGTGCTCCGCTCACAATCCTTCCATGGCCCGGTGATGGCATATCCAGGGCTTCGCCCCATGCCCCCGGACCAGATCTGCGAGACGTATGACGCTTCTAGCGACAACGATTTTTAACGACACTGTCGACTTCGACTTGTGATATAACCGTGTTTGTATTTGAGATAGACTGACTAGTCTTTTGTTTGTGGTACAAAAGTGATTGACTCGTCGAGGTAAGCCTCGTTTACATGAGAAGAGTTGCTTGACTGCAGAAGAGCGTGAATGTTCACGAGACTCGTGCATAAGAATCGCTAGCATTTGTGTTTCATTCTCGCATAATGACAGTCGAGTAACTCTCTCGTGTAAATGCGACTTAGAACTGTCAAATAATTTTACACTAATGTCAAAATGATCTCGCGTTTTTTTTTGACAGTTAATGTCTTTTGTATCAGTATACAAATTAACGGTACAGCGCAGTGTGTTCATACTAATTTGTTAGTGTTATATTAGAGTTTGATGTTGACACAAAATTAGGTACGTTTGTGTATCATTTGTGTCGACACAAACTGTGGATAAGACCAGTTAGTAGAGTGATGTGCAATGTGATGCATAATATTGCTGGGGCTCCTAAATTGTTTAAAGTCACGCGGTAAAATAATTTCGAACAAGTCCCTCTGTTATTTATTTTGTTGTAAAACATTAGGGATGTTACAATATCGCCAATTAGCGTAAAGATACATTTTTTTTTCTTTTACGCTTGTTTTGCTTTTTTATTCCCCCAATAAGTCTTGAAATAAAAAAGCTAGAAGTACATAATTTATTTTATTTGTAATCGGTAGTAAATTATTATTTTCGATTAGGAATGCTTTATTTTACAGCGATATTGTAACATCTTCGAGGTATTTCTGTATTTGGGGATCAAAAATATAACTTTTTAGAAATAATAAAGAAAAGAAAATAGTAATATACTTAATAAATTAATTATTTTATTAATTACTTAAAAATGGAATGAAATAAAAAATAATATGTTTGTCTCAATGCATTTAGTTGTAGTAAGTAGTGAATCCTTGTTAGGTAGTCCAAATGTAATCATCGATTTGATTATTAAAAATAAAGCTAATGTAGAAAAAAAAAAAACAATAAAAAGATAACTAGTTGTTTATTTATTTAATTAACTAATCAATAATTTACTGTTGGTTTTTATTCTCAGAAATAAATAAAAATCGTCAAATTGACGCCATATTGATTTCCCGCCAAATACAGAATTGATCCTCTTTTTTTTTCTGCAAATCTACGTGAATTGATGAAATAAAAATCATGATTTTTAATAACCTGACGATTAACATGAAAATGTTCATTGATTGGGAGCGATGCATTTTTTTAATACTAATTGTAAGTTATTCCGCACAAATCAAAATTATTTTAAATCGCTATAAAAGTGCATCGCCGTTTATTTTAATTATTATTTTTTATACTGAAGTACTTGATATATTTTTTGTAAAATATTATTTTCTCGTAAAGTTAAGGTTTAATTAAGGAACATACTAAATAATAATTAAATGTGATTTAATTAATAATGCCTACAGTATATTTAGGATTGGCTATTATTATTTACCACTAAAAGTGTATGAGATTAGTTTTTTCTCTGTAAATGTCCATTTAAAATATATGTAGAATAAATCTTTGCTGAACTTGCATCATATTAAATATCCCTTATTGCTCATATCATTCATACATCGATGTATTTTAGAAATATTTAACCTTTTATAGTTTTAGTATTTTTTCTATAGTGCAATACCGCATCACATTTATTACCAGCTTAAAATATGAACAAATGTTTTTCTTTTATGATATTTTTGTATTTTTTGAGTATTAAAAATATGTACTTTCGGTCGGAATACTCAAGTTTAGAAGAAACTGTTATTTTTTGGTGTTTTGTTTTTTTTCACAGCACATCTGTAGTTGAGCACAGTATTATTTTTAATAGGCGCTGTGAAACGAGGAAAATTACCTGAGAATGTTGCATTGTTGGTTTACTTCTGCCAGGCTAAACAATCTACACTTGATAAAGCTTTACGCGAAATATTATTTACCTACCTACCCAACTTTATTGCTAAATAATATAAAAATAAAAATCTCTTTACTTAAAAATATTCTTTGGTTTTTTGTCGTGTTGAAATGGTTAATTTTGAGTACAATAACGTTGTTTTTATGTTTAAAAAAATAAAAGAAAAATTACTTATTTTGATTTTAATTCCTTAGTATTTTTTTCTTGCGTACTATTTCAAAGTAAAGAGAAACAAATCTAAATCGTAACTCAAAAAGTCTGCTGAAATGTTTTTTTTTATATAAATTCTAAGGTGTTACTTCAATTTTACCACAAAAACAAGGTCTTTTTCGTTTTGCTGACAGATAATTCAAGATCGTGGGTTTCTGTGGTAAAGTCGTCAGTTTGTTATCTCAATTTTGAGTAGTGATTTACTATTAATTATTAGCAAGCCAGGCTTTATTTCAATTATCGCGAAACTGTAACATAAACGCTGGAAGCGTTAATATTTGTAAAACATAATTGATGTTTAGAGTTTTGTAAAAATATTATTTAAATAGGAAACAATAAAAAGAACGTTTAAAATTACTGATCTTCTTTTATTTATACAAGATGGAGGAGACATTAAACTGCATATAATGACTTTCCCAGTCTGCATACAAAAATTCAATCAAATACATCCAATAGTTTAGACACTTTAAGCTAGTTCACTAATAAAAACCCATAGTTTGCCCATCACTACTAATTAGTTTGTTTAAAAAATAATCATTTCTCATAGTCTGAAATAGTGTTTGTTGGATCCAAATAGCGGGTGGAAGACGCTGCTTGCCTCCTTTGGGGGGGAAACACTCATAGTAATTGCTTCATTCAAATTCATTCTCGCCCTAGGGCGAGAATAAATTTTAAAAATAGATATGAAATTTTTTACATAATTAACAAAAATGCTGCGGTCTTGTGAGTGTATAAACAACCAGTGTGACTTAAAAAAATACTTATAAAGCGGGACGGCCCGCGACGGTGACGCGGTGTGTTCCATATTAAAAAAAAAAAAAAAAACACTTATTAAAATTTGGCGGGATTCTAACTCTGTGTGTGTGTATGTTCTAACTTCTCAATTAATTTTAAATAGGTACTATTTATTATTCTACTACTATTTTTTACTTTCCTTATTTTCTAAATGAAAAGTAGAGTGTGAAAGTCAGATGATGACGTACGACGGAAGAAAATAGAATTTGTTGTTTGAACTTTTACAAAAAAATTCACCTGTAGTCGTCCAGGTTCACACAGGCGATTTTTAACGCGACGGTTTTATTTCGGCGCACTAGGTTTTCAACACTCGTTATTGAGAATCCAACTTAGTACATCTCAACGCGTCAAAAAAACTAGGATTTTCAACTTTCGGTGCTTAGCAGTGCGAGAAATAAAAACGCCTGTGGGGTACGAGAGCTTATTACACACTGCAAAGAAATATTTCAAGGAAGACATTTATGTCGAGTTGTGTTAACTTGTGTTGTGTTTTCAAGATGGCAGGGGTAAAAAATTAAACAAGATATACATTTATTATAATATTGATTTTATCTTTGAATATCAATTACACTTTTTTGTTTTATTGTTATTTTATAAACTTTACATATTCATTTCGTATTTTATATACCATATAATATATAAAGTTTCAATACTAATTATTTTAGTATTACATTACCTTATACAAGAGGGTTTAAAAAACATAAATAAATACTGCATTTCGTAAAGTAAATTAAAACTCGCGTTTTAATGTTTAAACATTTTTTTTCGTTGTTTTACACCAGTACACAACACTTAATTTTATAACTAAAACTTATGAAGAATAACATTTCAAAGTCACTCGATTTTTTTTTTTCAATAAAAAGGAACTCTTTACATCGCTCTTTCTCTTTTTCATCCGTAACCTACTTACTTCACAACCACATTACATATTTTTTTATTAAAAAAAGGTTTAAAAAGATTCATTACTAGTTCAAAAGTAATTTCTAAATTGAGCAAAGTTAGAAGTGACAATAAAACGTTATTCGTCAAGAAATACTTTGTGTTTTTAATTTAGAGTCGTTTTTACGACTACGATTGACGTTTTCGTAATTCTGAACTATTTATTCAAATTAGTAACAGGATTTTTTTAACTATTAGTACTACAGAATGACAACTAAAAGATGCTAAAGAATGACTCAACTCAAAACGACAATCCTTCGAGTTTTTTTTTTACCTAATACAATTATACATCGCAGAAAAATACAAAAAACAACATTCTGTATCTGTACATCCTTTTTACAATATTAAATATAGTTAAAACTATTTTAAATATCCTTACCTACTAAACTGGTATAATTCAAATAATTTTGAGTGTACCTACTTCCTCAAATATTTTATCGAAAAACAAACTGAAAATCTAATGTGAATATAATTCAGCATAGCTTTACTTACAGACATTCATAGCTTAGTTTAGATCTAGGTTATGTGTGACTAAAAATAATACCGGGAAGTCACCATAACTTTTTTGTGGTCCGTAAAGGAGGTTTGTTGTACACCTCAGCTCTAAACTAAGCTATAAAAATCAAAGCCTACACAATGATTTCAGTATCACACAAAGAAGTCAAGATTTGGCACAAGAGAAACATTTAAGTATTTTGAAAGATGATTCTCATAGCACGAACTAAACTGTTGCTACTTATCATTTTCTCGCAGATATAACAAGAAAAAGAAGGCAGTATGTGAAGTTTCAAAGGTTGAGTCAAAACATCAAAATTTTCACGTAACGTACCTACTGGGTTAGTTTGACAGCTCAACTGTCACCATCTCTTTCTCTTTTTTTTTTTTAGAAAAAGTTAGAGTACTCTAGTTTAAGGCGACTACATGACCTAACGCGCGGTCACTATCGGACTGCATAGAAAAGAAAGAGATGCGCGATGACACAACGCTGGTAATTTATTGCAAAATATGAAACAATCATCTATTGTTGATTTATCAAACACCAAACAAATAAAAACCGTATACTAAAATTCGGGGGATTAAATTGTCTTTTATATGGTGAAAGTTTTATGAAAATACACCCGATAGTGTTTGCGTGATTATCGTTTTAATGTCCGCGGTAGACATTACTTTACAAATTAATAACACTATGTTAAAAAAATATTATTGCAAATATTCACATATCAAATTACGAAGCAAATGGTCTAGTATAACACTTATTTTTTTTCAAAGAAATCAGTCCGGTCAATTAGACGTGATGTTGAATTCAAAATCATTAGAAGTCGTATATCTGCGCCTTAAGTTTAGTTGGTGCCCAAGAGAATCCGCACCTGAACCAAAGAAAAGATTTGATGGATTTTTTTAACGGAAAAGAATGGAAGTTACCATGATACCCTGTAATTTCATGCCTAAAACGAAACTAAATGCACATCCAAGTAGGCATAACTAAAAGAAATGGCACTACTACGAGTGAACATAACAAAATCCTTATCTTAAACTATCTTACAGTAATTAAAGCATTCATGTGAATTTTTGTTTTCACATTTTTAATTTCATATATATATATATATATATAATAAATCTATTTTTTATATCGTCTAAAGTGTATATTTATATAGTATGGCAAATCTAACAACACTAAAAGAAAACTCCTGAATATCTTAACATCACATAAAGTTTTTACAAACGAAAAACAGTTTTACCTGTTGTAGATCTACGCGAAACGTTATATATTTCGTATGTTTAATTTAAAGGGCGGATGTACATAGATACCTACATTTTATTATTATTTACAAACATTTTAAGCGCCTACGGTGTCTATTTTTATTCTAGGAATGAGAAAAGGGCCTTTCGTGATTTTTTTTTGTTGTTTAATGAAAAAAATATCACTTATTTTTAATGAACAAAGGTAGGTAACAATGAGACTGACATTGTATGTTTTGTTTCATATAATTATAAAAATCTACGAAAGGTCCTGAAAGTTAAACATAAAGACAGAATCGTATAATTCGTTCCCGTGGTCTTAATTTAAGTTTTAGATATTTAAGAAGCAATATAATTTTCGCCTGTGCGTTTGTTTTTCAAAATATGTAAAGTTTAACACATTTTCAGAACACATTTACTCTCAAATCTTTAAACAAATGTATCACCGGGTGTAAATTTGTTTAAAATTCTGTATAAAATTGTGTCTAATTCACAAACATTTGTACTAATGTTTGAGACCAAAGTCATTATATTTAAATTTGGCAGAAATAATTATACAAAATTGTAAAACAAATAGCTACGAAGCCCAGTTTATTTACAAAAAGTTTTATTTAAAATTACACAACTGATTTTCCGATAAAATATCTAAGTAGAAAAACTAACTGCCTTTATTCCATCTAGGTAATATTTTGTTCGCAAAACATTGAGCTAATTGAGCAACAATAAACTATGACTATAAGCATCGAGGAAGCCATTTTGTTAAATAAACTACTATCCGTAACGGAAATAATTTTTTTTTTGTACAAGTACGATAAAAATACAAAATTTTCAAAATAAATATTTATTAATAATATCTTTTTCATCACAAAGTCTATTTATTTTTAAAATATTTACAACTAGTAATATGTAACATTTCACTGAGTGTTTCGGTGGCACAGTTTTAACACAACCACTGTCACTGGCGCCATCTATCGTCTAACAGCTAATCTCGGAGTCGCCGACATATTCGCCGTTACTACCCTGTTTGTTCACTATATTCCTATCATCGAACTTCTTGCTCATCTGGTTACTGCTGGAACTCGAAGACGCGTTGTCACTGTCAACGTAGGGCACATCGGTCATCGGTCCGTTGAGCAAGCTCGCCGCAGAATTCGATTGCTTCAATTTCCCCTTTTCCTCTTTCGGCTCGGTTTCTTTCGGCAAGTCATCTATCACCGCCTTTTTAGGGTCTATTTGAATAGTTTTTGATTCTGATAACTTGTTTGGTGTTACAACGTTGATGTATGGCGGCAAAATGTTCATTGTTGTCAAGTTGACAGAACCGCTATTTTTTTTCAACGCGTTTAGGTTTTGTTCTAGTTGTGCCGCGTCGAGGCAAAGGGGTTTGGGTTTTGGAGTGTATTTTACTGATTCTTTGGCCCATGCGTTGATTCGGGGTGGGTCTGGGGAAGCAATGGGCGCTGTTTTCCTTTCTGGCATCAAAGTGTTCTTGTGATTAGTCTTGTCTATGAAATTTGTCTCTATGGCTTTTGTAAGAGCGTTTTCAGGCGGTTTGGGCGAGGTTGGGGTTATGCTTATTAGTTTGTCGACCTGTAAGGTAGATTACATTAGAATGACGTTCTTCGATCATAGCAAAACAATGATCCATCTCTCTTAAGTGTCACATATCATATCATTCAACTTAATGATTCAGGCTCTGGAAATATTTAAACCATCAAAAACTTGTGAATAAAAAGGATACAAAAAAAAACTGTTGGGCTCGTGGGTATAATAACAGCCGCACGGGTTGATCGATCAGGTTCAGCTACGCTTGCCAAAGTCAGTCCGTGGATGGGTTACCAATTTTTACATACCTAGACCCTTCCGTGTCTCGGAAAGCTCGCTTAGCAGCTGGTCCCGGCTGCCATTTGTGGAACTATGACAGTCGTTACGAGTCGTCAGAAGCCCGAAAGTCTGCCAACCAGTCTTACCAAGGGGTATCGTGTTACCCAGTAACATGGGTTGTAGAGATCAGATAGGCAGTCGTTCCATGTAAAATACTGGTATTCAGTTACATCCGGTTAGACTGGAAGCTGACCCTGGCTGACCCAACATAGTTAGGAAAAAGGTTAGCATATTTGGGTTTAGATCTGCCCAGGCAGATCATGATAAGATTTAAAACTACATAATAATTATAGTGTTACTTACGGCAGGTCCATTATCGATGCTCTGGCGCGGCGTGGCGAGGCGCGGCGGCTCGGTGAACGACGTCTCCCAAATGACTGGCTTGTCGTCACACTCCGAGGTTATCTCGTCCAGTGACGGACCCTCTAATGAGCTTAGCAATCTGGAAATATTTGTAAGGCTATAATAAACTAATGTTTCTTATCTAATACAATTTGTACTTTTGGCAGTTAAAATGAAAAGTGGAGACGCTTGTCGCTTTTAGTCAGTGAACAACTTGTGTTAGTAAGTTGTTGCTGACAATGATTTAAAAATGTGCAAAAGGTTGATTTTCAAACTGTTCAAGCCAGGGTGCACACCAGCGTCACTTGCAAAATTAAAACGGCGATAATTTTTCATCTGAGTTGTGGTAATATGACAAGGGTTACTATTTAAATAACTTACTTATCTGTTGAGTTAGACGGCAGAAACTTTGTTGTGGTCCTTGTCTCGGCGCCGGAGGTAGCGCAAACATCGCGTCTTGCTGCGTTTGCGCCGATCCGGGACGCCGTTGGAATGTTGCCATATTCTTGTGATGCTATTATAAAAAGTAATTTAATTACACACTATTATAAGCTCAATTTAAATCAATCTTAGTTTAAAATCTTTTAACTTCTAAAATACACGATGCAATAAAAAATAGGTAAGTTCTGCACCCTAATTGTGTAACACACTTTCAATCACAATCCGAGAGTTTTGAAGGATATAGATAATACATTGCTTCATAGGGTTGAAAAATTCGTCTGCTTAACAACGTAAATAACGCAATGAACGTGGGGGAACTGTCAAAATGGAACCCATTGCGATCAATTGTCATTTTATGTGTGTTACACAATTATCCCGCCGGATTCTATTCATGGTTGAAATTATAAATAGGTAGGTAGACCCGAGCAGGGTTTCATTCGGTTCACATAACAGGGGGTTTTTCGTTCCTGAATGATCAGTAAAATGTTACCTGAAGAATCTTGGTTGACTGTTAGACAAGTTGAGTGATAGCTTTAAAGAAAATACTGTTGAATACATAGAATGAGAATGTGTAGAAGCGAAACCCGCAAACGCATTCGAAATTGCGCCATTAGCGAAGGTTAAATAATTATGTTGAAGCTAAATAATACGCCCCAAAACTGAAGATTTTTGGGTTTTGGCCCATATAGGTATCAGCCCAAGGAAAGTAGGTACATTTCACTCCTACAGATACCTAATTCTATTTCTATAATCAAAATACCTTTCAGAAGAGGTGGATATTGTGAATCCTCCGTTTCTGGTTGATCCTGCACCACCGTTTGCGATTTGCTATGAGGGACCAGCGGTTCCGTTGGGCTACAACAAGTGTCTTGCATTGGTATAGGTTGTAGATAGACATGGGTTGAGGTACACTGATTGTGCAATTGACAAGCTTTATTAAAATTGTGATTGGTTTGCCGAGTTGCTTGGATAAGGTATTTTAAGGGACATATCATTGGGTGTAGAAAATTCATTACATTTACCAAGGACGGTGTAAACAATCTTAAGTCTTTTAAGTGCTGCTCAACCTAATTTTACATACAACCAAAGTGTATATTTTTTTATACAATCTAACTAAATGTTGTTTGGTTTTAAAGTTACGGGGGAAAAGGTAGATTCTATCTTTAATAGAAGGTAATATTTGAAGATCAATTTTTGAATGTTCAATAGACAGTTTCAGTTCGGCATCGAAGCAACTGGCACAACATAAAAAAAAATCTCGTAATAAAAAATCAAGAATCCTGCTGGCAATTGCTTTAAGTGTAGCATATTATTTGATTATTTATCATAATCGCTGTTTAAATTAGAAACATCGGCTGGTGAGGAAAGTTCAGCGTCTATCGCATGCTGCCACTGCTCAGTCTTTCTAAAGCAGTTTCATACTTTGTTACTGCTCGCTTTTATATCGAAATTATCTCAAAAACAGACGAAAATTTAGGAAACCACTATATTTATTAAATTTTTATAAAATAATGCCTTCTATAATTCGAAATAATTAGCATTTTAGTTAGCCAGTGCTGTCAAATTGGCTAGTTTATAATTGGAAATGAAGGGAAATGAATATACGTAGTATTTGAGAAAATTTAGATATACCAAAGTAATCTGTCAGTTGTAAAGTATGTTTGTTACTATACAACATCGAACTGTGAAAGGAGGTGCCACATATAAGTTACATTTTAGAAGTAGCTCATTAATTAGTACTTGAGGATACTGGCAGGTAATTTCATGTATAATTTCTAAATTGTCTATGTCCGTTGTAAAAAAATACAACATACTTGATTCGGCCACGGCTTATATCCAGGTGGTTATAATTTTTATTTTGTTGCCAATTAAAACATGACAATATTTTCTAGTGTATACAACCTCTTAGATGCTTGTTTTGGGCTTTTTTTTGATCTTTATTTATTTGAAAGGCTTTTATCACTTAGTGATAATGTCACCGCGCCGTAACAAAAACATTTAACAACTTAAAACTAAACAATGAGTAATGAACAGTTACTTCTTAATAAAATTATGACTTGTCTTGTGTTGTTTTGGGCTTTAATAGAATAATTTAAATGTAGATTTTGATAAAAATGTCCGTCTGGGCACATTGTAAAAATATAGTTTATCTAGATGATATATTCATTTAAGTAAGTATGTAAGCTTTCCAAAATACAATGCATATTGTTTTCCTGTTACTAGGTATCTATATTATTTGTTATATATTAACATAATGCCAATTTCATTTCTTCTAGGTAATCGATCTTGCTAGAAATGGAGCCAAACTATTTTAAACCTGTATTGTAAACAATTTTTTCCCGACTAAATCCTTCTTTTCCTTTTCCTGCCAGCACCCTCAGATATAAAAAGGCGTTACCTATTGCTGGTCGGCGGGTTGTCCTGCGGCGACATCGGCACGAGGTAGTCGCACACCGGTGGTCGCTGCCAACATGCCACGCTCAGTACACACGACCACAGGGAGATTTTAAGGTAAGAGCTTTCCGATATCTTTTGGTTTTACGTCATTGAATGCGATGACATAATTAATGGTGGCCATTGATTTTGTTTTGTGCCTTGATTTTGTATTGTGTTTAACAACCCTTCGATTTGTATTTATTTTGGGATTGTGGCATTTTGACAACCTTTTTCAGATTTTATTTTACGAGATAAATTGGCAGCGTTACCAGAACTAAATTTTTTGTACTTCTTCAAAATTCTTGCCGGATTATTTGCGCATTTAATTAGGGTGCAACTTAATATTTATAAACAAAAATTGTTGAGTTTTGTGTAACTTTTACATAAAAATCGTTATTCAAATATTATTGACTCTGGTATATTTGATTTTAAAACCTCCTTAAATCGCACGATCGAAATTATTTCCAAAAAATTGCGGAAAAGCTTTTCTTGTATTTAACTATT
This sequence comes from Gortyna flavago, assembly GCA_963669345.1. Taxonomy (NCBI): domain Eukaryota; kingdom Metazoa; phylum Arthropoda; class Insecta; order Lepidoptera; family Noctuidae; genus Gortyna; species Gortyna flavago. The sequence goes on along the minus strand of OY770150.1, from coordinate 9,699,784 downwards.
TTATTGATTAGAATAATCTCCATGTGTTTCACTTTTAATTCTACGCGTGCATACCACTGTGTTTTGTAAAAAAATTAAACTAATAAATAACTTACAATGAACTTTATCGAGTAAAACTTAAGATTCATTTTACAAAACCCAGAGGCAGGGACAAAGGTAATAAAAGAAAATAGATATATAGGTAATAGATTCCCGCTATAGCTACTAGGCAAGTAAACACCCAAGTTTCTGAAATAACCGATCTTAGAGATTCTTTGAAATGTAAGCAATGATGGCGGAGAAGAAAATTAATAAATAATTAAATGAACGGAACCATGTTATGAAAAAACGTGCGATTATTTTGATGATATTCTTTCACATTCCAATGAATCTCTCACTAAACTACTGGGGTTCTAGTTTTCTAGGCGAATTTCATTCAAGGAGAGGGCGGGTAGTTTTAGAAAATAAAAATAAAAATGGAGGTATTCATGCGAACTCGTAAGCACGGGCTCTTATAAGGATCGCTAACACCGAATTAGAAAATAAAATGTATATATTATGCTTTATTAATAAAAAAAATCCATTTACTTGCTTCTAGTAGCCAGAGCGAAAACATTTGGAAAAAAGAGAAAAATGTAGTACGCATTAGTATTTTTGATTTTATTAGTTATTTTTGCTTTTATATTTAGGTGGGCTATACACTCATTTGTGAAAGGGACCTTTTACAATTTCTGTTTAATAAAATTTTACTATTTTATTAGAGGCGTTGTTCCGTTAGAAATATTTTCTTAATGTGGTCCTAGAATCTAAAAAATAAATATGGGTATTTTACTAATATTATTTTAATACTTTGATATTGTAACAAAATAATAATTCAATAAACTAGATCGGGGTAAATCTACAAAAGTGTGTACAAGGTGTCCGTGAAACTACCGAAATTATTCCACTAATAATTTTTACTGTAACAAAAATTGTATAATTTACAAATAAAATGATCACATTACGGCTAACATTTATAACTAACCACATACTAGTATTCACATTTCTTTAACATAGTTTTTTTTTTTTTAATCTCAGTCATTTTTATTCATTACGTTACAAATTCATATATAGCATTTTTTTTCCGGAACAACGCCTCTACTCAATCAATTATTATCATAAAACCGACTCGATTACTCACCTGCGGTCCGTTGGCGTTGTTTGGCATCTCTGTATGCGGCGGTAAGAGCGACCGCACTATTGGTAGCGGAGCACTTACTATCGCAGGGTCCTGCGGCAAAATGGCGGGTAGAATGAGAAACTGGCACAATATTGTTGTTGCTAGCATAATCAGCCGATAATATTCCCACTGGGACACAGGCCTCCTCTCTTCGAGAGGGAGTGGGCTGTATTCTACCACGCGAGCCCAGTGCGGGTTGGTAGATGGCACATGTCTTCGATGTTCTGGTTCTAAGATATGCCGGTTTCCTCACGTTGTTTTCTTTCGTCGTTTTGAGAGCAGTGGAGATGAAATTATTTACACAAAATAAAGCGCCTGCCTGGGTTTTCGAACCCACGATCTACATCTCGTAAGTCGAGGCCGTTACCACTTGGGCTACCACTGCACTCTTGAGCCACCACTGCTTTTTTTTGTTGTTAGCTTTACATGAATTAGGTATTTATTTCGGGAAGGAGCGCTTCTATGATAAGAAAATCTTTTAAACATGAGACTATGATGATCTTCAAAAGTGATATACACTTCTGCGGGAAATTAACATTTGTGAAATCCACTGTCTTACAATAATAACTTAAAACCTAAAGGCTCACGAGTGTACATGAGGTGCAAAACCTGTAACCGTCATAAGATGGTGTTTCGACCGACTGTGTTTCCGAGCGCATACAACCCGAATCTCTTCAAAGTGAGAGTGAATAGGCTTCTTCTGGGTAAGCTCACTCCATCGTCGACTCTGTCTCTGTCACCTCTGACCTAGACTAGAGTCAAGAGCGAATCCATTTCAAATAAAAAAATAAAAAAATTTGATTTTGTGTGTTTTCATGATTACACAATATGCTTCATAATTATCACACTTTTTGGCCTAATCTATATTTTTTCCTCTGCACGTTCACTTGAAGTGTTACGGGGAAAATCAAATAAAAGTGATTAGTGTGTAGTGATAGAATTTTAAGAGATCTAGGACGTTTTAAGTGTCTAAATTTGAGCGAACCCGGGCGTTCATTCGCCTTGGATCAACGACGAACTCTTCATTGCTGGTGACTCCGACGTGATGTTACAGAAACCTTCACACTCAAAAAAGGTAATTTTCGTTACACTACGGCTGCGTAGTCTGTGTCTGAAAGAGATGAGTCCCCCTTGCAACATTCGTGGTAAGTTTATTTCTGTGACACTCATACCTGCACAAACCGTTGCATCCTCTCATACATGTGCGCGAATGAAGGCCTTTCGCTCGGCGTTGGGTTCCAACACTCGCACATCAGCCTGTATATTTCTTGTGGACATCCTGTATATGAAACAAGAGATATGTTACTGCAGGTCTTTGTTAAAACTTTGAAGTAGAAGACAAAGAAACACTTTCCATCAATGCTTTAAATAATTAAAATGATTGCAACTTGTGCCAGGTCCAATTGACTTACCATAAGGTTTCTCCAGTCTTCCTCCTCCAGAGACCATCTCCATGACCTCTCTGTTGGCGCAGCCGGTGTACGGCATCACACCTAGTGAGAACACCTCCCAGAGCAGCACTCCGAATGACCTGAGAGTGGAAGAATGTGATGAAACACCAACTGGAGGTTGATACGGACAAAACTGGCAATAGAACAGCTCCATAAATAAATCATTCGTGAAGATGTGCTTGACGTGTCTAAGTCCTTAATTGCGTAACACACTTTTAATCACAATCTAAATCATTTTGAAGAATATTTCAAATACATAGCTTCATTTGTTCGAAAAATTTGTCTGCACAACAACGTAAATAACGCAATGAATGTTGTTGAATTGTCAAAATAAAAGCCATTACTACTGTTAGTGCGTTACGCAATTACCCCGCTGTTTCATTTTGATATAGAGAACATTTGCAATCTTCTAAATGCTTACCAAACATCAGTTTTAATAGTAAACACGCCATCAATGTAAGCCTCCGGCGGCATCCACTTGATGGGCAGCATGGCCTTGCCGCCCTTCTTGTAGTAGTCGGAGCGGTAGATGTCGCGCGCCATGCCGAAGTCTGCGATCTTGACCACGCGGCCCGGACCGCGGGAGGTTAGGAGACAGTTGCGGGCTGCTATATCCCTGGGGTTGGAGATGAGAAGTAAATAAAGATGTTTTTAGGCTGTGTGATCCTTGTCTCAAGTTAGTCAAAGACCGTGATTGATAATAAATCAAGCGTCGTAAATGTTAACACTAATGCTCGTCAACATGTGGGTTCTGAAATCCATCGTAGAAATAGAACAGAGACTTAAATTTTCACAGAATTAAACCTAACATAATCGTGACGATTTCACCTAAAAGAAATAATGTACGGAAACCAGTCTGGACATAGTTGGTGTCGTTTATAGATGGATATTTCGCTCTTATATTGGAAAGCTATTAGGAAAACAGCATTTGCGCTGTGTGCTTAAGTTTGTGCAAAGCTACCTTTTGCAAATCATAAGGCAGATTGCAACTATTGCAAGTCTTATAGAAGTTTTCATCCCAGATGCCTTATTTATCTGGCTCAAGAACCTACCTGTGTATAAACCTCTTGCTCTCCAGATATCGACATCCCTTGCACACATCAATGGAGCACAGCAGTAGATCCTTCATAGTGAGCGCGCTCGCTCGCTCGGGCTTCGGTCTGCTTTCTCGGAGGAAGTTCTTTAGGTCTCCACCCGCTAGCAGTTCCAGGACTATGAACCTGGTGGTGGAATTTTTATTGCTTAAAATTGTGGATTAGTGTCGTGGTTTTTATCAGAAGTAACGGTGAAAAGTTAATTTAGGCTAGCTACGTGAAGTACCTACTTAATATTTTTTATCGCAATGACAAAAGATGAACAAAAAACTATTTCAGTTTGAAAAACTGTAAACTGAAAATAGCAAGGATAATAAAATATGGACGATAAAAAAAAACTATATTTACACATTGTAAGGATCTATACAACTGGCGCGCTATATAAAACCAGAATATTTAAGTATAGAGTGTAAACTAATCATCCAGTAACAATACACAAAACCCATTCGGGTTACATAATTACCTTGTAGTAAATATTTCGATAAATTGTTTATAAATTTTGCTGCTCACCAACCCACAAACTAGTTTATCAACCATTACTAACTACCCACTTAAAATTATATCAAAATTCTACACACAAACCTCGGATGTCTATCAAAGCACACCCCTATGAGGTGCACGATGTTAGGGTGACTGAACTTCGCCATGATGGCCGCTTCCATCAGGAAGTCGGACTCAGCCTGTCCGGTAGACAGCTCCGGGAGTGTTTTCACAGCTACCGGCATTTCTACTGTATCGCCGGTGCGGTGCCGGTAGAGACCTTGGTAGACCTCGCCGAAAGCGCCTTGGCCGAGAGCCCTGGGAGTCATTTCAAAATATTCTTGGAAACTATATAGGGCTACATAGATAATCTTATATAATATCACACTACACTCTTATCGTCGAGGTTTAATAGTATTTTATTCCCTAAGGGAATAAAGCAGTGTCTTGTCAGAGGCGCTATATTGATGAAACACAAGCACAGCGAACGGTTCTAGGGCTCTGAGAGGTGACTAAAATCCTTAGTGAAGCGAGGGATTCAAGCTCGTCCAAGACGAAGACACTTTTATCCCTGAGAAGAATACTCTACTTTTCTCACCTACTGCGAGGTAATATAACCAATTTGTTCTTCGAATTAGTAGTATAATGAAACTGTTGAATAACCGAGGTATACGTAGTTATGTACAGTATTATACCTACATTATTTTATCTAAACTCATGCAATTTGATCAAAAACACAATACATTTAAAATTCTAACACGGGGGTACGCCGCGCGCTATTATGTTTTTTGTCTATTAAATTAATATACAATATTTTTACTTATTATGCCACTGAAATATCTCTAGTAATTTCACTATTTTTATCATATGATTTTTTTGTTGAGGTTTCACATTATGGACCAGCAGGTCATAATGAAATTCAGTAAGTAAATTATTAATTCCCGGCTAGAGCCTAGGATTTTAATGACTTGCTTTAGGTTAGGTTTGCATAGCATACTTACATTGCGGCAGGGACATCGATGCGCAATCTGCTACGTGAGAAAAAAGTCTAGAATCGTGTGCTGAATTCATGGTTACAGTTTGCGTGTCGGTGTGAAAAAGGAACTTTTACATCACCAGCTCGATAATGGCGTATGATGGAAATTTACCAAAAACTAGTTTCGGGTACCTGAATAAAATTGAATTTTGTAAATGTTCCTTGTCAGTAAACAACTTGTTGATAACCAAAGATTGCATCATCTTTATTTCATAGGAGCTACCTATTCTACACCTTCATTCACTTACCAGCTTTATTTCTTCATTTCTTTTAATCCATCCCTAGGCAATGGACGACCTACTTTTGATTATACTCACTTAACCAGCTTCAGACTCTCTCTCGACACTTGCGGCAAGCCCCTCACATCGATGCCCTGCGGCAGTATGCTCTCGCTGCCGTAGTGAGGGTTGAAGGCCATGGTCAGGTTGTCGTTCCCTCCTGGGGCACTCCTCAGTCGTTGGAGTTGTACGTCTTGTTCTAGAAGACGCTTTTGTTGCTGCTCTGCTTCTTTCTTGCGTTGGTATGTGTTGTCTGGTGGAGAATGATTGTGATTAGATACTGTGTGTTTTGAAACTATCTAGAGTAGGATTAGCTTGGGCGTGACAACTTAGTATCAATTTTTTGAAGAAATGAGCAATTAGGAACCCATTAATTTCTTAATGGTATTGGGAGTGCCCAAATCCAATATCTTGGCAGTGCTCATTATGTCAAAACATGTATGTATATATTTTTTTAAATGACATTATTTACTGGAATTTTGATAAATCTAATATTAATAGCAATACCTGCTGGTAATCTTTGTGATAGTGAATTAAAAACCAAAGTTAATAAAAGTTACAGCGGTATTGTTAATATACTTACACAGATACAGACAAACGCAGAGAACAGCGAGCGCACATACGAACACGGCAACCGATAGCACAATGATCACCACCCATGGTGTCCGAGGCCATGCATCTTCCACTGAAATATAACAACATGCTTAAAACATAATTTATAACAAACTAGCGGCCCGCCCCAGCTTCGCACGGGTGCAGTTAATTTTTTTAAATTTCCCGAAATTTTCTTTCACAAAAAAATAAGAATGATCCAATTTAGCGCAGTCGTTCGGAAGTTATGCGCGTACATATATTTCGGCGATTCATTTTTATTTATGTAGATGATGTACAGACAGTCTCTTTTAAAGTCTTGGCATAATCAGATCAGAGTCTTTTAAAGAGAGTACCACCCAGATTTTAGTGGCACTGACTGGTGCAGTGTACGTATTTGTCAGTAATCGTGTCCCAAGGGTTGAAGTGTTTGCATTAAAGTTACTACTTATTTACTACTATAACTTTTGCAAACTGTTATTAAATAGGTATGTGTGACTATGTATCCTAATAGACACCTTGGACCTCTTAAGGGTTCGTAATTTTTTCTGCTCTAGGAGTATATCAACGGAAAAGCGTCTCCACCAATTTCAAAGAAGTTCTTAGATTATTCCCAAAAAATTAAGGATACATTAAACTTACGTATACACTTGGTAGGATCATGAGCATCTGTGGTCCAAGTGGCGGGGCAGTAGCACTTCACTTCACTGCGGTACTCGTTGAGAGCCACACAGCGATAGTCACAGTCACAATCCTGGTAAACAATTATTATTATTATTAGCCTGTGATGTCCCACTGCAGGGCAAAGGCCTCCTGGTAAACAAGCAGTTCTTTATTATAATGAAAACTTTGGCTTAACAACTAGCTTCATCTTTCTGACTAACCGACTCCTTGACAATTCAAAAGTGCCTGTAATTGGTTTATTTGGAATAAATGCTGTGAGTTTGACAATACTGTAACACTTTCCGAGGCACGGAGATGACTCTATATGAAATGGATCGTCACCCATCCACGAACCGACCGCAGCAAGCGTAGCTTAACCTTCGATTGACTCGTGCGGCTGTTTAGCCACGACCCTGCGGTCGATACTCACATGTATAGCAGGAAATATAAGCAGTTCCCCGGGGCCAGTCCTCGGTGCTACGGCGGCATCGCTATAGTCTCTGACAGCTCTGCTGGCTGCGACATACGACCAGCCACCGCCGCCGTGGGCACCGCCGTTCTCGTTGGTGTTGCCACCTGCATAGGATCATAATCATGAATTTTTTTATCAATCATTATTCTGTGTACTGCTTTATAGATTACCTACTTGTTTTTTTCTCATTTTTTGTTGCATAATATCTATATCACAATAAGTAAGCACTATTTAGGAATAGCCTCAGAAATTGCTAATAATGCTGTATCATGCTACATAATTTCCTTCTACCTTCACGTACAATATTAATTTTAAATTTTAAAATCTAAACGTTTTAACCGTTTCATAATTATCTATTTTTATTGTTTTCTTTTTGCTCGAGCTTGCTTAATATGTAAACTCCGTTCTGGTCATTACCACCACGTCAATACTACTACAATTAAATAGGTATCTCTTCCTTGTTGTCGTCGGTGGTATCCCAGCACGGAAGTTAATAGGCCGAGTTCTTATCAGCTGGAACGGTGCTTTCCAGGTTTCAATTTTACGCTTCGCCACCGGGTTGCTGACTTGCTGAGTAGTCGGACGGCCGCGCCTTAATATCGTCTAGTGACGTCACCGTACAACCCAGCACTGAACCTCGGCCATCTTTCATCTCCGGCCTGCGGCGGAATATTGCCTGCAACTACAGGGGAGTACCTATCCCTGCAGAAGTGTTAACAGACGTCCGTAACCCACGACCCACAAATCTTTGTGTGCCTCCGGCTTTACCAGCTTGGTTTAATTTGTTAATATACTTATAAAGGTACACACCCGTTTTTTTTATTCAGTCGCCGACTTACCAACTGAATTTCGACAAACCGTACTACGACAAGATTTTATTTCGACAATACGGAACTCCGACACGTCTTTATTTCGACAATACTTTAGTTCGAAATACCTTAAGTCCGACACTACTGTACTCTGATAAAGCGTTTCTTCGACACGACTTAACTAGGAAACGATGCGACTTCGACGACATGCTTCTTCGACAACAATGGTAGTCCGACATTAGTCAATTTCGACGTACTCTATTCCGGCATGCTGTACTTCGACAATAGCTTACTTCGACGTGATATATCTGAGACACGATGCTACTTCGAAATTATTCTGCGACATTAAGGAACAACTAAACTTGTATTATACGGCTAGAAAGGGGGTGACTACCGAGATGACGACTAATAGAGAAGTATGGAAGAAAAAATTTTTTGGTCCGGAGGAAGGTGATGGCATTCGTAATTAATCGTGATACAGTCTAGTACGAGTGCCAAAGCACTCCTTTAACACCTAAGTGCGCATTACATAAGACCAATATACATCGTTGACTGATTTAACGAGAACGTTATTTTTAGTTTTAACTTGGTGTGGATTTCATGGGTCTCACGAAGAAGAGATACCGCGGCCGATTGTCATGACGGTTGTCGCCGCTATTTGGAGGTGTCTTCGGGTTCGCTTCACAGCCGGTTACAGTTGAATCGTCAAACGTTGTGGAAGTGTTCACATAGAATTGGGTTTATTAGTAAGTTTTCCAGGTTCATTTTTGATTTCTTTAGCCCTATAAAGTTTAACATGTGAAAAGGCTGCCCAGCTTAAATGGGACTAGGCAGGATATGTTTTCCGACTGTGGATCAAAAATGCAAAGCTGATGCCCTGAGATTATAAGCTACAAAAACTACTCACCAAGCCAGCCCCCGCCCCCGCCGCCCCGCAGACAGCCCCCCCCGCCGCCCCCGAAGCCCCCGTGCGCCCCGCCGGCACACGCGGCGCCCCCCGCGCCCCCCTCGTGCAGGGCAGCTCCACGAACTACCTCGAAGCCAGGAGTCGTGGGCCCGGCGCGGGCGAGCCAGCCGCCGCCGGCACCTAGGTCAAAAAGACATTGTTATATCAGAAGTAGAATCTCTAGGCAAGTTCTATTAAAGACCTTACTACACCAACGCGTTCGTATGCTTGCGCACAGATAATGTAATACTCGTGCGGAAGAGTATTTCTGCGAAACCATTGCAGTAGCGATGCATCTGCAATTTTCATTGTGTATGACGCGTAGACTGTGCGTGTAGACATCATTTGGTTTCAGAATGTTTTCCTAGTCATTACTTTCAGATTTTGGAGAGGATGAATTGCTATTTCTGTAATAGAAACGCCGTCATACGACTGACAGTTTTTCCGCTGTCGAATGTGTCGATGTACTAAGGGCTTTAAAGGGCTTGTTTCACGATGTCTGACGAATAGCCGAATAAATTCATGAATGGGACAGAATTTGAACCTAATCGTATGTGATAAAAATTCTGTACAACCACCGGTTTTGACCGATATTGGTACAAATCAATAAGAATTTTTATGGAGTAGCGCTCCATGTTTTGTTGGAGTATATTTTACGTCACACACAACGAGTTCATGAAGAATGTCCATGGAGTTTGTTGCCCGTTGTTCTCCATAGGAACCTACGCTTTGAAATGGGCTAGCTTCATCTTTCTGACTGTCCAACTCCTTGAAAAGTCAAAAGTGCTTGTAATTGGTTTAATTGAAACAAATGCTCTAAGTTTGAGATTGAGCGCAAATTACGAAAACACAAAACTTCTGGTCGTCGCCACAGTCGAGTTCAAATAAGGACATCTTCCGATTTAATAGGATGATTACTTTTTCGATTATTTGCTCTTTCTCGTGGTAAAAACACGTCTGTATTACATGAAGGACTCAAATAATAGGTATAGTAGGTACACCCATGTTTATGATCGCCATGATTAAGTCTAATAGAAGGCGAGCTCAATGCAAAATAACATTGCCATTTCTACTTTTGTCAACTTCTCTAAAACAAAAAAAAAAAACATGTGGGGTCGGGAGACCCCCGACTAGAACGAAGTTCTAAATGAAAATCCAAGTTGGCGGCTATGAAAATTTGAAAATATTCGTATGAAAACTATCTCTCTTTCTCTGAATGGTGAAAAGCAATAAAAAGTCGCATATAACGTCTCTTGACGATTTCTCCCAGTTTACTCCTACCGCAGGCTCCGTTAAAAAACTTCGTTCCAAAAAATAATCCAAGCTTACTTAATGCTATTGTAATTTTCTAGACAGAAAAATACAAAATCCAACTCGATCCTTACCTGAAGTCTTGCCAGGCTGTCCATACATATACCCTGACTCCGGAGTCGCGTTGGTCAGAGGCCTCGCGTGCTGGGACCCGTCATCTCGGAAGCTTCCCACGGATATGCCTCCCCCTCCTCCTGCTACTATTAGGGGGAAAGCTTGGCCGTCTTTGTCGAGCTGGTCGGAAAGATGTTGCGTTAGAAACTAAGCAGTATATTTTTTCCGAAAGGTTATATGTAAAGTACAATCAAACGCCAATTGTTTCCCGTCATAATAAGGGGAGTGTCTATTGTTATAAACCGTGCATAAATCCAGACTTAGATTAAAGAGACAAACAAAGGACTGGTCAATTCAAAAGCATTATTTAATCAAAGTCTGTATTTTGTACTGCATCCAAAGGGGTAATACAGAGGCAACGGGACACTGGGTCTCAGGGATGCACAAGTGTGTTTCGATCAGCAGTGCGATTCTGTAACCATCTCACCGTGAAAACTTAGGTGAAGTGAGCGTGGAGTGAGCTGTTATTAGTGTAAATCCCTATAGCATCAGATGGAATGACAGCTCACTTCACCTAACTTCTCACGGTGAACTATACGATTTCATGCTTTAATATCTCGACTGTACGTATCGCTTCTTTTGTTTAAATCCACCTACTTAAAGCTGGAGACAAGTCTCCTACTTGATCATACGTATCGATCGTACTTGATCATCAATCTTTCATAAACCGCGGCAATTTACACTTACCAAGAACACATAAGTAGCTCCACCTCCGCCGCCCCCTCCATCATTGACCTGCATGCTCCTCACTTCATGCGTCTTGCTGGTGAACACCTGACCTGAGGAGTCGTTGGACTGACGACGGGAACACTCGTGATTGGCCTCTTGGGCTGAGAGCGTCTGTTGGAAGAAGGGAAGTGGTATCAGTGATGGAATCAGTGTAAGGCATAAAAGGGTCTTAGCGCCGAGAGTTAAAAATCCAACAGTGCAATAATTTTTAGACGTTCATTTCGAGGTGTTTATCTAAATTTAAAGAAAACGGACATTAGAAATCTTGTCGTAAAGTACGACACAGCTGGCGACGTTTAAAACGGTGTGTTAACATAATGCAGAAGTGATATAGACAGGTACAGTAGGTACCGAGGCATAATAAGAAAAATATTTTTACTAATAATAAAGCTGAAGAGTTTGTTTGAACTATCCGTATCCGGATTTGAAAAAATATTTTTGCATTTGGTAGCCCATATTTTGATTAAGGCTATTAAACATAACGCTAGGACTCTTAAGAGTCAAGTAAAAAGAAAAAAAAGTAAGAAATAACGCTAAGCGAAAACGGAGTAATACTGTGGGCAGGCGATGCGAAGCGACGGGGTGGGTCTGGGGAAAAAGAAATTTCACGCTGACGAAGCCACGGGCAGAAGCTAGTCGTGTCATAAAAAGTGTGTCATCTGTCTAACTGTATCTATGTGTCTACTAACTAGCTGTCATGTCTGTCACACAGGAAGAAGTGAGACGCCGGTCTACGAAGCTGAACTTTTTGTAAAATTCGAGAGTTTATTCTTGATCGAAGCCTGACTTGATCGAAACCTGTACTTACTTTACTATGTAAGAAGTTTGATGTGACAAAAGGCCAAAGTGTTCAACATTTCGCACAATCAGCGACAAAAGCCAAATAACACTTCAGTGTTTAAATTCTTTATTATTGATGTAAATACAAGGCGCAAGTCCATAACGCGAAAACTGTAACCATGAATTCAGCCCATGATTGTAGACCCCCTAGTGTAGAAATTATTCATAGATTACAAAAAAAAACTGTCTTTTCTTAGATAATTGCAATATATGCGGTCAAAATATACTGAACAGGATTTTTTTTTAATAGCCGCCGAGTCATTTCAACGCAGGGAGGTACAAAATCATGTACTGAATCCTTGGTAACAGATTATGCGACGATATAATGTATTTAATTTAAATCGGAACAGCGGGCTTATTGCGTAACACACAATACCAATCACAATGCAACAATGCCAGCAATGGGTTTCATTTTGACAATTCAACAATATTCATTGCGTTATTTACGTTGTTGATCAGATAAATTTTTTGAACATAATGAAGCAATGGATTAGCAATATCTTTCAAAATTATTCAGATTGAGATATTAGGGCGCTGAAGTTAAATTAACAGAATATTAACTCTTATTAGCTATTGTTATGTAATACTGAAATACGTATCGAATAATTTTGTGTCAATTTAGATGATCTGTATGAGTATTGACGCCTTAGTTGTAGATGATCTAATAGAATATAATTAATGACACCGAAGAAACCACTGCGAGATAAGATATAGATAGCAAAGTAACTTAAATATTGTCACATATAGAAATAGGCGTGGGTGACAATCGACTGTAAGATATCGACGAGTTTTTAAATAGCGCATGAAAACCCACTCTACTCCTACGCTATTCTGGCTGCTAATTAAGGAGACTTGAAGAAACATTAAGTACGTAGATGGAAAAAGAAATGTATTGAACATCGTTTGTTATAAGATAAAGCGAAATTCCACTGACTGGCTACCACTGCCAACCACGAAAGTCTTTGGAGCCTACAAACTTGAAAAAGAAAGAGAAATATTTATTCGCAGTTAATTCTTAGTAAGTACTTATTCTGAGAACAGTAATTCTCAGAATTTTTGTTAAATGTTTGTTGTCGTTTGTAATCTTATAAGTATCATAACAGTCATCTTTACACATAGTTATAAGTACATCACACACTTCACATAACGTCACATCTTGAAACATTATAATTATTTCGGGGTGGTAAAAAAGGTCAACATCAATATCCACTCCAATTACGTTCCTGTTACATATAACTACGTTTACTATTTTCCTTACCTTCTTACAAGCGTTGATACCCTGCTGCCCCACGAGGATATAGACTCGTTCACTCTTGTGTAACTCGACGAGTGCTCTCACTGAGGCAGCATGTGACACGCCCGCCCAGGCAGAGCCTAGCCCGCCACTCGCGCCTGTCGCTATCAACCTGAGATGGGATGGTAGATTGTAACAATAAGGAAAACACGAAAAGTATATATTGTTATCGTAATATAGACGTCCACTGCTAGACGTAGTCTTGTCTCCAATAGCGAGGTTTTCAGCTTTATCCTTGGCATTAATTATTTTTCAGTCATTTTCCAAAAAATTTAGTTTTACCTAGGTCATTTACAAAAATATTGGTAAAATATCGTAAAAGAGCTAGAAACTATTTTAGTCTTATCCGGTCTTTTCGGTCTAATACGGTTGATCATGAAATTCTTGAACATAGAAAATCGTCATGCGGTGTTTCACGCTATCTACCTAAACTATGCCTAATCTAGAGTCGTACAACGTTGACGTCAACGTCGTGCTAGTTTTTCTTAGGAGATAGGTACTCGTGTTACTTAGTTAACCCAATCTTTCTCATGGAGTTTTTCAGGGACCGCATTAGGACCAGTATGTTATATTTTCATTGTCTTGAAGCAACAGTGTTTGTTGTACACTCATTGATTAATTTATTCCTTTCTTAATAAAAATAGACACAGTTTTCCGAATGTAACCGATATAATCCGCCTTTGTACCTTTTTGTGCGAAAAGTTTAAATAAATAAATAATAATGTGCACATTAGAAATTTCTCTCATCCATTTATCCCAGTTTCTTCACTCTTATTATTGTATAGTCGACTATATAGGTAATGTTGGGATTGGAAATAAGCTTACGTATACAATCCTTCGGCAGGCACCTCCCACAGTTGGATGCCCTGGTAAGGAGGACTCTGTATGACACTGACGGAAACCGGCGTGTTGTTGTACGCAGCATCGCACATCGTCTGGTTCGGACCCGTGCGCCCGGTCGCTCCGCAGGTTGTGAAGCGATAGACTGGAGAAGAATATGTGGGATTATTATAAAACATGATGTTTATCTAAATCTAAACCCATTATTTTAATGTTCAGGAAGATTTTGTGGTTCAAGATAGGATGTAATATGCGCATATTACATCCTTAGAATCACTTAAATGTAAACTTCGTCGTTGTGCCAATGATTTCAACAACAATAAATAAATTAAGCTTCAACCAGAATTCGGCCACATCGACAGCGTTATCAGTGGTTTCGCAAAGGTTCCTCAAAATACAGATGCATTTGCACAAAAAGCAGTACAAGAACCTCACTTCTTGTCCTGCTTTTGCCGCTCAATAACTACTGTTTTAACTAGATTACTCTGCAAGTTGGATCGCAAAAATGATGCAAGGTGATCATCATAAAGATGAGCATTAAACGGCAAGCTGGCCTAATTATTTGAATACTTTAAAACTCTTAGAAATAATTGTAAAATCCTAATTTTATAATGATTTCTGAGAGTTTTAAATTATCTCTCGTGTTATGTCATTATTGATTTCGCCTACCAAATGATAACACGAGAAAATTCTACATAGTCAAAATGCATATTAAAAACTTACAAGGTTTGTCAGCAAACGCAGGATGCGGCGTGGTTTGCTCCTCAAACGAAGGATCGTAATAATTATAGTCCCCGAGCTCCTTTGGATCCATGTTGAGACCGAAACACTCCGGAGCCATCGAGAAGTCATCTATCGCTGAGTCCGAGTATATTCTCATGCCCATACGAGTTTTGAACTCTAGGAAGTATCTGGAAGAAAGAAGTTTACCATAATACACTATGGCATGGCTGTATTAAGGAGTGGGCAGAAGTGTTTACAACACCACATTAAATTGTAATGGGGGGTGAGCTGATTGCCATGAAGCGGGAAAAATAAATGCAGACTGGGCTGCTAGCTGTTATTGAAAAATTTTAATAGAAAATTCCAATAACACTTTTCCTGGAATTCCTATTCCGGGTCCTCCCAGGAGGGGCGAACACCCCATAGTTACAAGTCAGTTAGCAGTTATTCCGTTACTTAAAGGCAGTAACCTTTGTACTTACATTTCATTTCATGTGATTATATAAATATAAAGAAGACATGGATCTAGGAACCGAGAATCCGATGGAAACGGGAAATATAGGACCAGTCGTTGAGGCGATTATTTCGGGAAGTTTATATACCCAATAATGGGCAGTCTTTCATCGGAATGATGATGATGGATCTAAACTAAACATACTGCTTACCTTCTAGTAACATTAGGCAGGAAGATCGAAGCTCTGTACCACGGCTGGCCCATGTCCTTAGTACTGAACCAGACGGACGTGGTGATGTTGCCGCGTTTCGTCAGTTCTACCACGTTCACGCTCAGAGAGCCGAAGTTCCGTCCGTACTGGGTGTAGTAGAAGCGTATCTGTGGGTAGGAGAACTTGGTTAGTATCTTGGACTAATAAACGCCACGCTTTTATTAGCCAAAGGTGGTCTATCTACGAACAGTCTGAATCTGACCAAGATAATGCCTGGACTTTAAAAAAATACTGTGACCTCTTGACTTTGTTTTGGCGTTTCTTCTCAGAGTAGTCGGGAATTCGGGATATATAGGAAACACCGATCAAGCTTTAAACCTAACTACAGAGATTTATCATTTATTTTCAGTCAAACAAATCAATAAGTATGAATACAATAAGTACTGACGGAAACTAACTACTTAGTTTAAAACAATGTTGATAATGTACTAAATACTTAGTCAAGTCAGGGTTTCTGTATCTGAATTTCTCAGCAGAAGCCTTGAATTTAGTTTCAAGGCTTTTGTTGAAAAATTCTTCATGACACAACCTTTGCTTGACCTGCGAATCGAATCCAGAATCTCACAGCAGTCGTGCTTACGACCATTGCATGACTATTTAGTGCAACGAGGCAATCAATTTCACCACCATCTCGGTTAATATACTGAAGAGATACAGATTTATAAACGGGATAAACTAGTCTAATCTAATCTATCTAGCCTGTACTGTTCCACTGCAGGGCCAAGGCCTCCCTCTCCCTTTTCCACACAATTCTTTATTTTTCGAGTGCCGGCCAGTCCCTACGGTAGATAAACTAGTAGAAAAAAGAAAACTCACCATACAGCAATTATAATATCTTGACGTTATATTCCCGTGGACTTTCGGCGGCGGGTTAAAGATGACCGTTCTCATGACAGCTGTCGAAGCAAAGTCAGCCTTCTTCTGGTTCGGGCCGGTCACGTTCATGTTCACAAAGAAGTAGTACCCCACACAGGTCTGGTTTAAATGTGCCGGATACAGCAGCGGGACCATCATGGTCGGGTGTGGTTGCTGGTCGCCGCATGTGTGGTCGTTGTCAGGGCCGGTCTTGTCTGTAGGGGTTGGTCCGTTGTGGCGAGACCAGCGGAGGATTGGCCTGTGGAAAAGAGTCAGTTATAAGGTCGATGATGTCGGGTTCATTAGGGTCGTGTGGTTCGAGTGCTCGCTTACTTTTTCGAAACATTAACACGCGCAATCGCTTGGCACTTGCCACAGCCAAGGTGGCAACTTTGCCAGTCTTTGGGGCCACATTGCCATTTTCAGGATGTGGATAAATAAATTTTTGATGCCCTATAACCTTTTAATTGAGTAACGTGTACATATTTATCTGTTTCGATATTTCACACTTGGTCACTTATCCACAGTTGTTATTATAACTATTTTCTACTTACTGAGGAACATTCTCGAATCCACACGCATCTTGTTCGAAGTTGCAGTATGATCCATATGGCATTTTGTCTGAAACAAAATAATTTATATTTTATTTTTTAATCACTGGCGTGTAAATTGTCAGGCCACACTACACGCTAGAACAAGTCGTATAGTTCAAACTACCACATATTACAGCCACATCTGGCAGCAGCGCATCCTCATCAGCCTAGCCTTTTCCCAACTTTATTGGGGTCCGCTTCCAGTCCAACCGTATGCAGCTGAATAACAGTTTGTTACATGGAGCGACTGCCTATCTGACCTCCAGAAACCCAGCGCTGCGCTGGGCGCAGCCCACCCAAATGTGCGTTATACGTATGTAAGTGCATACCACAATTCCGAGTCTCGTCACTCCCGTCGTCACAGTCCTTCACCAGGTCACAGACTTGCTGTAGCTTGATGCACGAGTCGTTCTGTAAAGAGAAACAAGTGGATTAGCTGTATACATAGCAGAACGTCACGCATATATTCCCCGAAAGGGGGATAGAGGTGCAAAGCACACCCACATTTCGCCATTACGATTTATTTGAAGCAGAGGCATTGTAGATGCGTTGCCATCTATGCCAGTTACACCAACACTATGATTGCTGATGTAAATACAAGGAGCGCCCTAAGACACACACCCTTGCAAGCCGGGACACAGCAACCCTGCTTGGCAGCAAATATAGGTTCCCTGGTCGAACTCCTTCACAACGAGGTTACTACATGCCATAACATCAGTTCTGTATTCCCCGAAGGGCTGGGCAGTGGTGTATAGGCACATTTCGCCTATTGCCTTCAACTGGGCACAAATCCATAATCCGGGCTGCTACTGAGAAAAGTTTTATCGGGTGTTTCCAAAGAAAGAAAGTATTTACGGAAAACATGACGCATAAAGGGAACACAAACACAAAAAAATATATTACAAGTTGGGGTAAACATGCGTCACACGCAAAACGGGTATCGCTCAGCATAATGCTAAGACCCTATACGAGACAGAGCCCCAGCGCTGGTTTTCAGCGACAGCCGGCGAAGAAGCCGCCGCTGCCGCCGAAGAAGAGCTTACTACTACTTTAAATAAACTTACATTCATTATCTTGCACTTCAGCTGTCCCGGCACACATTTGCCGCCATACACGGGAGGTTCAGGCCCGCAGTCCATCATCCTAATATTGTCTATGGCGATATGCGGCAGAGTCTGCGAGAGGCTGACGTAGGTTGGTCTCGTGATCTCTATGATTATCCGGACTTCTTGTAGAACCTTTCCGATCATGACGCGCCAAGGTTGCCAGCTGAAAAGGGAGTGCAGATTTAATTTGACTCACATAATCAGCCTGTAATTTTGCAGGGGAGATTTAGAATTATGATATTTATAATCAGGCTTTAGTTTTCCTACTGCTAGGACAGGCCTCCTCTCTGTGGAGAGGGAGTTGGCTAAGCAGGCCCAGCGCATTTTGGTTGTAAGACATTCAGACATCATTGCTGGTTTCCTCATGATGTGTTTTCTGCAGCGTTTCTAGAACAGTGATGATGGAAAAAATTGCATAAAGAACTTAGAAATCGTATGTCGGGGGCCAGTTACCAATGGGCCACCACAGCCACCTCAATTTTAACAATAAAACAACAGAACAAAGAAAATATTAAAATTGATGGATTGTGTGATAGAAGATTACATAAGAGCTTAAGGAGATGTCGGCTGATAAAGATGTACGAAAGAAGACATGCAGCGCCAACCAAAAATAAATCGCCGCTACAAAAGACGTGGATTGCTCCAACTCCAATATTTTCCTAAAAGATGATAAGTATTTAAATTGGGATATTGGCAAGGAAGATGATGACAGGTTTACTTACACATCAAAGTTATTGCCAGTGATCTCTCCGGCGATCCATTGCACCTCCGTCGTCGTGGACTCCGACACCAGTTTGATGCTTGCGTTTTGCATCTTGCTTTGATGGAGATTGGCTTCCAGCTGTACGAGAAAAACATAACGCATGACACGCCGTACGGCATTTCATTCAAACTTTCAAGCCGTTGTTTTTCGAAATGAATAAACCGATTTTAATGAAACGCATAAGCAGGATACAAAGGTCTAAAAAGTTAGCTGAGAACATTTTCGAAATTTCTTATTTAAAAAAAGATAACTGGAAATCTCTGTTTCTATGAAAACTTTAAAATCGGTCTAATTTGGCTGTAAAACAATTTTTCGAAAATTTTGCACCTCGTGCCTTTAAAGTGAAAATATGCAGTCAAAAACATTGAGCGTAATATAATTTCAAATCTGTTCATTTAATTAGGTACAATTTTTACAAGGTAAGGTGCTCTGCTTAGCATGAACGTCAAACAAGAATCATTTTTTTTTATCTTTGTAGTAACAGTTTCAAATAAAAAATCCATGATATACGGAAGAATACTGTACCTGACAAAACTCCCACAGTCCTCTGAACGGCGGAGACTTTATGACCATGTTCTCCATCGTGGGGTCCACAGCCAGGTAGAGGAAGCGACCTGTAACAAGAAATACAAATATGTCAAGATCATCCAATAAAAGCATTAGCAATATAAGCATAACATGATTTGCCTTTATAAGCCCATTGTTGGGACACAGCTTGGGTTCCTACAGATATCTTAAAAAGTGCTCTTCTCAGCTTATTTGCGCAAATGGCTTTTTAATTTGACTCCTATCGATACATAAACAAGGCAAAAAAAAACCTCCTTGATTCGGGTGCAAGTCTTCGAGCCCTGACCGCTGACTCATCGTAAGCCAAATGTTTACAAAAATGCGATTTTTATCGTAAACGATATAGTTTTAAATATGCTTTAAGATAAAAAACGCGTTATAGTAAATTAAAATAGTTATCTATGCCATACAATTGTTACTTCGAGGATTCTAACCGCGAATACAAAACGCAAAAAATCTGCCGACAAATACGAACTCTCATCATCATTATAAGCCATAGAAGTCCACTGCTGGACATAGACCTCACCAATCAACCTCTGCTACTCTCCATTCTGCGAAGATCGTCGCTCCACCTAGCGTGAGGGCGTCCTTCGCCACGTTTGATGATTCAAGGCCACTACTTTTTTTTTTTTTTTTAAGGATGGGAAATCATCAAATGACCCCTCCCGCTCTGGGTGGAGCGGAAGGGAGTGTCAGACTCTTACTGACTAAAACCCATCCGTGTTCCTTCCTTAGCCCTTTATGTTCACCACCACCCCACTACCACCACTAGCCACTACTAACCCACTACACCACTACTACTACTAGCCCACTACTTAAGAACACGTCTACGTCACTGTGATTCTATATCATTGACAGTCGTTACGGGTCGTCAGAAGCCCAAAAGTCTGACAAACAGTCTTACCAAGAGGTATCGTGTTACCCAGTAGCTAGGTTGTGGTGGTCAGATAGGCAGTCGCTCCATGTTAAATACTGGTATTCAGCTGCATCTGGTTAGATTGGAAACCGACTCCAACATGGTTGGTATAAGGCTAGGCAGGCAGGTTTTGACTCAAGAACACGTTTACTTCAACAGTAAAACAAAATCTCAGCACTCTATAATTTCTACCCATACCAAAGGTACTGTATTTATTTGAACAATTTAATTAGCTTCATAACATATTATTTCTGTATATTAAACGATGGAGAGTGAACATTTTACATTCAGCACGTGGGCGGGAAGCGGTAACGGTTGCGTGGGACAGACATCTCGCAGTTAAATGCGCAAAAGGCTTACATGGCTTTACCTACGAGATTTGGGTCGTGTGGGTGATAGTATGGTATGTAATTAAAATATTATAGATTTATTTAATATGTATTTTAATTTACATTTAATTATTGTAAAAATTACTGTGCGCTTACAGAGTTCGTGTCAGATGCTGGAGCCTTAAAACTGTAATAACTTTTTACCTCAATAAATATTGGAATTTGAATGGTATTACTACTGTGAGTAGGAATAGACATGCTGTTTATGTGAGGAAGGTTAAACTGCCAATAACATTTGATGTAGTTCATGAACTGTGGAGAAGAAAGTGAAAATAAAAATGTGACATTTAAACTTCACGCCAGTAATGGCCTATATCCCCTGAAGACCACGTGACATGGACAGGATAAAGTAAACCCACATTTATTCACTAGTTATAAGTCGCAAGTACAAGTTTTTTTAGAAATGGAAATATTAAATTCCGTGACAAAATCATATGGCGTTAGTTAGTGTGCCCTTGTGCCAAAAAGTAGAAAAAAAGGCGTGAAACCGCGATGATTTTTAAAACCAAGTATGTTTGTCACTTGTGTGAGGTTCTAAGAAGACTTAATAGTATAGCACTTCTGAGTGCTACCACGTGGGCGATTAAGCATTCAGACATTATTACACACGACATGGCTTGCCGCTGCACGGTCAAACGGATCAGATGTCGCAACAGTAGGTAAGTTAATAATTTAAATGGCACGCAAAGGAAATGGATGCAATGCAGACGAACCGTGGCAAGTAAAGCGAATGTGAAAAAAAAAAAACAAAAAAAAAACAAGTTTCGATAGTGAGAGCTGGGGGTATGTATTGCAACATTGTGTACTGTTGCGTAATATTTTATGATTGAAACTGTAAGTTAATGGCGTTGACTTATTGAGTTCAGTATATAAATCTGGCACAGTAAAAAGTATACCCAATTTCTCATTTTATGATTCTGAAATCTTCTTCTCTCCTTGCAATCTGCAATTCTCTCAATTCTAATAGGTAGATACCTATTTTTTTTAAGGATTTTGCATTATGTTACTTACAAAGTTTTTTAAAGCATCGGTTATATGATAATAATATTATTCTTCAGTATGGCAACAAAATTACTATAATTTTTGCACTTTTCACGAGAACCTTGCCAAATTAACTTTCTGCATATTATTCTGCACAGTTGTAGAAGGGACATCTGCCCGGTGGGCGGGAAAGCGATCAATTTAGATAATAAAACATAAAGTGACTGAATTTGGCGTAATTGAAACATGATCGTGTTTGACAACGGGGAGGGAGGTCGGTCTGAGTGGGAAGTAAAAATTGCGGTTTTAAAAAAAGTAGGAAGGTAATGCAGGTCCCGGATATTTCTTTTTTTTTTCAGTATGTTTGGGGTTTAGCCGGTTGAATGCCATAATTACGGAAACAATTAAAAAGCCATTGTGTCTCGCGTGGATCCAGGGTTAAAAGAGACTGTGACCTCCGAGTTTGTTTCCGTGTTTCTTCTTAGAGTAGTCGCAGAAACACCGCCCACATCATCTGCCTAGCCTTTTCCCAACTATGTTGGGGTCGGCTTCCAGTCTAACCGGATGCAGCTGAATAACAGTATTTTACATGAAGCGACTGCCTATCTGACCTCCACAACCCAGTTACTGGGTAATACGATACCCCTTGGTAAGACTGGTTGTCAGACTTTCGGGCTTCTGACTACCCGTAACGACTGTCAAAGATCCACGAATGACAGCCGGGACCAACGGCTTAACGTGCTTTCCGAGGCACGGAGGGGTCTCGATATGTAAAGATGGTCACCCATCTACAGACCAACCGCGGCAAGCGTAGCTTAACCTGATCGATCGACCTGTGCGGCTGTTATTATTTAGCCACGGGCCCGGCCACATCTTGTATTAAAAATATTATTGACGTCTATAATATTATTAACTTTGTTTTTTTTCTGTATGTAGGTTTATAGAGACATGAATAAACTATCCTATCCTGGTTACACCTAGTTATATGTGTCTCTGTGGTCTCCTGTAGGTACCCTAATTTCGTAACAAACTTTCAATCACAATCTGAATGATTTTGAAGGATATTGCTAATCCGTTGCTTCATATGTCCGAAACGTTTGTCTGTTCAACAACGTAAATAACGCAATGAACGTTGTTGAACTGTCAAAATGCAAGCCATCGCTGCTGTTAGTGTGTAAAAGAACCTTTTTATTATTATACTCTATACTACTCATACCACGACATGAGCTATTCTCATATATCTTTCGTGCCGATACGTGTGAAAAAGAAGTGTAAAATTGCTTAGCCGCCCACTCACTGCCAGCTAAACTGTAATAAACACAGCCACCTTTTCCCAAAGGTTTAGACAAAGGTCTACTATTGAACGCCCACCTTTTGGCACGAGCATGGACATAATAAATAGTATAAATAAACTGTTGGGAAACTATCGCGGGACTTAGTTTTATGCAGCTGTATATTTGCAATTAATTACCACGGCTGTGCTCATGTTGGATGCCTTAGAATCAGCGTTTTAACTCTAATACTAAAACCCTCAAAATCGAAGCATTTATCTTCTTCTTCGTGTGGCTGGCACGACTGTATTTTAAATCTGGTTTACCCAAAACTTTTCCACTTTCACGGCGTTGTCGGTGGCAGCGCAGAGGTCACTTTGACTGCATGTTTTGAGACACAGAGGGCAGGATAGGAGATGGGGCATGGTTTGTGACATAGCTCCACAATCATACCCTACTGCCGTTCCGTCAAGGTAGCCCCACTTTACCAGGTTGGATTTACATCTTCCCACTTGTGTCTGGAGACGGTTTAGAGACTTGCCAGGTGCTCCTTTGGTGGTAGATAGTAAATAGGAGGGGGAAGATATCCTGCCACAGTTTGCAACGGTCGTGGCGCCTCGGCTGGGTTTCCTGACAGAGAAGCCGTTCGATGTCGATTATTATAAGAAGCTGTGTGTGTGTGCAGATTCTTGTTTGAGTTTCTCCACTGCGCTTGCAACTTCTCTTCGGACTTGTAGTGAAGCTATGCTAGCTGTGGGGTCGGTAGCAGGCAACCTGTAATCGTGCGGCAGGTTTCGTTTAGAACAATATCTAATTCCTTGGTGGTTGAGATTAGGGCGCCTGAGCAAGTTGTTGAGGGAACCGACTTTTTTCTTAATTTTGAAGCGCCCTGTTAAGGGTTACTCCCAAATAGGTAGGTCAAATTTTATTTCAATAAAACCACTTTTGAATTGTCGAGGTAACAGTCAGTCAGAAATATGAATCTAGTTGCCCATTCCAAAGCGTAGTAGGCACCTATGGAGAAGAACGGGCAAGAAACTCCACGGAGACTGTTTAAAAGTACACATATGTTTGAGAACGACGCAGATAGGTGTGCTCATTGAAAAGCATTCAGACCAAGGTAAAAAAAAAAAAACTTCTAAAACCAGCTATGAGATGACCAGTCCCACTGACGGCGCCCGTTCACGAGAAGGAACATGACCTATGGAAACCTAAGCATCATTCAGCTCAACCATTTTGATTGGAACCGAATATAATATTGTCCACGGAACCTTAAAAACGGAACCTCTAAACGATCACTTTTTGTCTGTCTGCCACACACAAAAGGTTTTTTATAGTTTCGTAGATTGCTCTAAAAATTAGTCTCCCTTAAACCCCCGCTATACGATTAATTTTTCGAATTAAACCTAACTAAGTACAAGTAAGTGTTGAAAATGCTTTGTTCAACTCTTAGCTTGGCGCTTACCGCCCACTCTTGCTCTCTTAGAATAATGGAGTGCGTGTAACTGAAGTGGCGAGAGTTTAAAACTATTATTAGATCGCGTCGACGCTGCATCCAAAATAATTGCTTAGAAAATGGCGGAATCTGTGACGTCACGTGCAGGGATGGACTTTGTCTACTTCATTTTATTTGCTACCTCGGACACCTTTCTGTTTAAGATTGTGTATTTTATTATCCAGTCCCTGTGTTATAATGTTGAGATAAATTAAGATTTATGATTATTTCAAGGTTATCCTAAGCTACCCTAACAAATAGAATAAAATGATGGTATGTACTTAATACTAAATTCAAATAGTTAAATTAAAATTAAAATCTTTATTAATGTTCAATATTTTAAATAATTAATTTCTTAATCTAATTTATCAATTCAATCTAAATTACCGTCTAGTACCCAAGAGTTGCTGCAGCCAAAAATAACTAAGACATGTGACATCTACCAACCCGCACTGGGCCCGCGTTGTAGATACTGCCTCCACCTCTCACAGAGACGAAGTTTGTGTCCCAGCAGTGGGAACATTATAGGCTGATTATTTTATGCTATCCAGGAGCTGTGTACACATTCAAGAGACATATTTAAATAAAACTAAGAATTTAAAATGAAATGTAAATATGTAGTTGGTGTTCCTAATCGAGACATACAAATAAATAAAGCTACCATTTGTATTAAAACTAGCTTCCGCCCGCGGCTTCGCCCCCGAGGTATGTCGATAAAAACTATCCTATATCCTTCCCCAGGATGCACTACTGATTAGGGAAATTCTAAAAATGAAAAAAAACGAGAAAACGTAATTATGAGTTCTCATTCACATGACTGGCTGGCATGGGTATCTATAATAAAGAATACGAAAAATATGGTTCCGTTCAGCTCCATAATCATGTTCATTTCCAGTACAGCTGATGTGTATGGCAGATCAAGATCAGCGGGGTACTTGCGTAACTCACCATCAGTAGCAATGGGGTTCATTTTAACAGTTTAACAACATTCATTGCGTTATTTACGTTGTTGAGCAGACAAATTTTTCGCACATATAATGAAGCAATGGATTAGCAATGTCCTTCTAAATGATTAATATTGTAATTGATAGTGAGTGTACTGTTAGATACGCATTTTTAGGGTGCCTTTAAAGTCGATGCGCACTGGCACAGGGTAAAAAATTGGAAAGACTATACTCACTTCCTACACTCCACTTTATTATTATTTTTAGGGTTCCGTACCTCAAAAGGAAAAAACGGAACCCTTATAGGATCACTCGTGTGTCTGTCTGTCTGTCTGTCCGTCTGTCACAGCCAATTTGCTCCGAATCTTATGGACTGATTGAGTTGAAATTTCGTACACATATGAATCATTGGGACCCAAACACAGACGTGTAACGTAAATAAATGAGTTTTGAAATTGGGAGTAATTTTTGAGGGGTATAAAATAGACAATTTAAAAAAAGTTTCGCCATCTGTACCGTGTGATATATCAAATGAAAAGGCTTACCGTGAGGATCTCAATTTTATTTTTTTCATAATTTAAAATAGATTATATTAAAGTTATTTAAGACAATAGACGGAAATTTACCATTCCCCCCCCCTTATCTCCGAAACTACTGAGCCTAAAATTTTGAAAAAAATACAGAAAATAGTTCTATACCTATAGATTACAGGAAAATTAATAAGAAGTCTATGATCTTGAAACAACATGGTAAATCTCTCAATATTGTGCGTGCCAACTTACATTTTCAGTTGGAATGTATGGGAGAACATGATTTCAACTACAATGTTAAGTTTGTTCTTGGGATAAATTCATTCCAACTACGGAACCCTTCATTGTGCGTGGTCCGACACGTGCTTGGCCGGTTTTTTTTTATTACTTACTGACTTTTCGATCGACCTACTATCCTACAGTACAGAGTGTATATTATAACTATTACCCAGTAACTGGATGGTGGAAGTCTGCACCCTAATTGCGTAACCCACTATTTTCAATTCGAATCATTTTGAAGGAATAAACCAATCCATTAACCATTCCATTTGGCTAATCCATTGCTTCGTATGTTCGAAAAATGTGTCTGCTCAACAATGTAAACAAAGCAATGGATGTTGTTGAACTGTCAAAATTAAACACATTGCTACTGATAGTATGTTACGCTATTATCAGTCGCTCTATGTAAAGTGGTATTCACCTGCATCCGATTACACTGGAAGCCAACCATGATCGACCTGCTATAAAGTGTTTACGTATGACGACCCCCCTGTACCTGGGGGCATACCATGATCTATTTAAAAACTATTCAAAAGCAAGACATTTCAGTTTAGGTTCTTAAACTGCATCGCTCCAGTCGTACCATGACGTCCAATACACTCAGCGGCATTTGAATCGTTGAAAGTGAATGAGCGTTAAGAGCTCGTGGTAGGTATCCAGATGGCACGGCCTAAATTGAATCGTTAAACTGACGTCATGGTACGAATTAGAAGAACAGTTCAGTTTAGGTCCTAAAGTAGATCGCGTTAAGAGCTCGTGGTAGGCATCCTGAGCCCCTTCGTAGATCCTCAATTGATCAGCTACCCAACTTCCATATGTATTTTTACCACGGATCTCTAATAACAACGGTCAGTGGTCAGTCGGCTGTCCAAATTGCAGCTTTATAGGCCATTTCCTTTTAAAATAGTCGCAGACGACGTGTCTGTTATATTATGCGTGTTTATTTACGGATTTCCAGGCGTCTTCTTTATCTATATTATTTATGTTCTATATCCGTATCTATTAAATAAAGTCGCTTTTCGTGTTTGTCTGTGTGACCGCGTTGTTCTTCTAAATCACGAATCTGGATTTGATTCGGTTTCCATCATCATTTAGAGCATTTATTCCGGAAGGTTTATTAAATGTGTATAATACACTAGCTTCTACCCGCGACTTCGTCTGTGTGAAATTGTTCTCTCGACCCTCCCCGTCGCATCGCATTGCCCGCCCGCGCTTTTGCTTCGCTTTCGCTTAGAGTTCCTTCTAACTTTATTTTTCTTTTTGCTCGGAACCTTTAAGGTCGTAGCGGAATGTTAGGTAAATAGCCTTCCTCAAGAATTGGGCTATCAGGTGCAATTTTTTTTTATCCGACTGTTAGTTCCCGATATTAGCAATCAAACAAACAAACGTTTCAGCTTTATTTAGGATAGCTAGATTCAGGTTTAACTCTGTTATAGCACAGAAATGTCGATGTTTTGACATGTCGTCATTGCACCCGTGCGTAGCCGAGGCGTGTCGCTGGTTGTATATTAAAAATAAAAGCAGATGTTAGACAAGATACGAATTTTTGTAAATGTTGGAATATCTACCGTATGTTGGAATGCGTCGTTGGTCTAGTGGTCATAAGCGCGAATGTTGAACGTGTGGGGATTGACACCCAGGTCGAGAAAAGTGTTTTGGCTTTTGCGAAATTCTCAATAGCAGTCCGGAGTCTGGATTTATGCCATAGCCAAGTTATTGGCAATAGGCTCGCCCCCTATCACATAGGACTAAAACATAACTGGCGAAATGTGAGAATACTACACCTTCTAATAAATCTCCTATATTTGTGCAGATATAATATTGTGACTGGGTTCTCACGGTGTATAGGAAAATGTTGTCAAAAATATAATTCTATAATTACCGCCAGACGGAGAGATGTCGTCATAATGCCTTGAGAGAAAATTAAAACAGGATGAGATAACTGTTTGTATTGGCGGTTCAATTTAGAGGTTAAAATATTAGTTATTATACTTCTAAAAGACTGGCAGGCTTCAGGGGGCCATTAAAGTTAATATTGTCAAATAACATAAAATAATTGTTATGTTGCAATTGAAGCAATTGATCAATTCGGTGTCCCTTTATAAGACCGAGATCTATGAACATTACTTTGCTTGTGCTTTGACTCCCTTAGTTCCCGTTTCTATCTGGCACTTGTACTTTGACAGTTATGCGACATGTGACAGGAATATCGCTTAGCCAAAGTACCTACGTGCTAATTAAAGAGTCCCCGAAACGATCAATTTCCATTGTCAATTGCTTCAATTGCATTATGTAGAGTGTAGACGATCATTTTGCGCATCAATGTGTAGGTATCAATCACGAAAAAATGGAAAATTGCAATTGATTATAGACCTCGGCCCTCGGCCTTTCACCGCCTTTCAGGGCTAAAACATGGCCTATCGTCTAGCAAAATACAATATGAACACCTGCTTATAGGATAAGTTTAACATAATATCAACACTTCACGTGACCTGATGGGTTGTTCTTGTTGAATTAGCTTTGCCATTTAACATGGCAGTCTTCTGGGCTCTTTTCGGATGATAGCAATCCGGCGAGTACCTACTTCAACGCTTAAGTGTCCTTATGTTTATGTGTTTATTTCTAAAGTTAGATATTCATTTAATTTAGTATCTAGAGTAAATAGTTGCGAACAAAATAAATCGACAAAAACAAAAAAAAAACGAGGTATTATGAGCTCTTTTAAAATAGGTAGGTAGACAAAAGTTAACACTGGTTAATCTACCTTCAGTATTGACAAAGAAAATAACTATCGACCTAAATACGTCCCTGTGGGTATAATTAAATGCACATAACAAAGGGACGCTAAAAATATCGCGCGTTTAGATGCAAACATTATGCCTGTCTACATAGTATTCTCTTTAATGAAATGGGCTGGCTGAGAACACATCCATGGTACTAATATAAATGTGTAAGTAACTATCTGTCTGTCTGTCCATCTCTCTGTCTGTTACCTTTTAACGCCCTAACGGCGGAACGGATTTGGATGAAATTTAGCACACAGAAAGACCAAAATCTGTCTTAGGATAAAGGATACTTTTTTATCCTGTAGGTAGTTACCTTGTAGGTAGACTTTCACGCGGGTGAAACCACGGGCAAAAGATAATTATTTAGCAAATAAAATTGTAAACTGTTTCAAGATTAATTGTTTTTATGCTTCTTAGTATCTTCAATGACTTTGCCAACGACATTTTATAAAATTGAGTTTAATATACTTAAATGTCTAAACTACAAAAAAAATAATGAAATACGTCAGGTCAAAACTCTAGCTCATAACATTTTTTGCATGGCTATGAACGTGTCCAAAGAATTTTGATGAGATAAAATCCCGAATTTGAAACGTTATTTTTAGGTAGGTACTATAATTTACGCATTTCAGTGGGCCTAGTACGAACGCGTGGACCATCTTTCTAAACGTAATGTAATTTCAAAAGTTTTTAAAATTATAAATAGTGATTCTGCACATAAATACACATTTGACTATTTACACTAGCTATTAAATTAATTGACTAACTATGTACAAATAAATACAAAAAAGGACACTTATCTAGGCCTCGAAGTACAGACGCCAGCACATCAACCTACCCGAAACTGTCAAATTTTCCCAATCAACTTTGAACCTTATACTTTAGCGATAAAGTTGAAAATCTATCAAAGAAGTTTGACAGATTGTAGTAGGTTGATGTGCTGGCGTCTGTAACTAGTACGTCCGCCTTGCTACTCGTCTATTTTTACCTAGTTTTTAGACTATATTCATATATGATCTATGAGTGAAAGCAATTCTTCTTGTCGTAAATTTTTTAACCTAAATGATGGAGTAAGTATATATTTTCGATTAAAAAATCGTTCGTATGTACGTTCCGTTTCCGTTCGTGCAGCTCTGTAAAACATCGGCTGAAAATAGAACACACCCATAACCGTCGATGCAGCTAACCTATAACTTTTGAATAATGGTGTATCTATTCCAAATATAGGGGCTCGTGGCTAAGTAATAACAGCCGCACGGATCGATCGATCAGGATACGACGCTTGCCGCGGTATGACGGTGGTGTCACAGAGCATGTAAGGTGGAGTGGTTGGCCATCTTTACATACCGAGACCCCTCGGCTGCCTTCGAAAGTACGTTAAGCCGTTGGTCCCGACTATCGTTTGTGGATCTTTGACAGTCGTTACGGGTCGCCAGAAGTCCTAAAGTCTTTCCAAGAGGTTCCAATAACTAAGTTGTGGAGGTCAGATAGGTAGTCTCTCCATTTAAAATGCTGGTAGACCCCAACATAGTTGGGAACAGCACCCTAATTGCGTATCACACTATCAATCAGAATCTGAATCATTTTAAAGTAATCCACAAAATAATCTGTTTTGCAAAGGGATAGGGAACACTAAAAAACGTTAATATTTCTGCACATTTTATTATTTCAAAGGGGTATCATTTTACCCAGTAACTGCACGGGTTGTGGAAGTCTGGTACCTATTCATCTGTATCCAGTTAGACTGGAACTAACAATTAGCCCGCTGATTCCAACACAGTTGTGAAACAGCTAGGCAGATGACGATTGATGATGATGGATGATCATTCATGACATTGATTTCATCACTAAAACGTTACGACCCGTTGATGTTAAAGGGTCCAAGTTCATGAGGTCTCGTTTCCTATATCGACTTTACGGCTCGTTATTGTTTAGTAAGGTTTGCATTGATAATCGTTTTCCTTGCGTTGCACCCCGACATCAAGTCAAAAAAGTCAAAGTCAAGTCGTGGGTTAAATCATTTCATCACCACTGCTCTCAAAACGGTGAAAGAAAACATCGTGAGAAAACGGGCGGCATGTCTTAGAACCAAAAATTCGAAGACATAATTATGTGACGTCTACCAACCCGCACTGGGCCCGCGTGGTAGATTCAGCCCACTCTCTCTCGAAGTGAGGCGGGCTGAGTCCCAGCAATGGGAACATATAGGCTGATTATGCTTGCGTTATTTATTTATTTATTTAATACTTCAAGCACAAAAATGTACAGAGGCGGACTTAATGCCATAGGCATTTTCTACCAGTCAACCTTTGGGTGATGCAGAGACAAACAATGGTAGGTGCAATCATGAAAATTGAGGAATAAATATTTTAAATCTATAGATTATGCATAAACCTATTAAAACTATGAATATATATATACCTAATTACATATAAATATAAGCACAAATAAATATACATACATACATGAATATACTTACTAAAAAGAAATAAGACAATGAGAAAATATTACCGTTGTATAATATATATAGTATAATAGGTTGGTTGCCATCCGTTTTTGAAGTCTGCAATAATAGGTTGATAGCAGTGCCCATTGCTTACTTTAACCCTTACTTTTTTACGACTTCCGTGCTATAACGAGCACTTGATACTTTCTGTATTTTGAGGTCAACCTCACCCATAGCTTAAATGTCTTTCAGTCGTCTTTTATAATGTAGTGATCCAAAAAGGTCTTCGTTCAGCATTGAACAATTAGCATTACTAGCTGACCAACATCCATTGGCTTCACAGGCGAGCCCTATCAGAATACCAGCGCTACGGTATTTATTTTTTGAATATCGCAGCATTATGCAGAGAATTTTTTTTTGGTCTCTCATAATTAGGTAGGTACCTATTTTTTTTTGTCGTTATTAATTTAATTTTGTTAGTTATAAATGCTCAATTTTTTAGTAAAAATTGAGCATTTATAACTAACAAAATCAGGTAGTCCTGAGCATTTGTATTCTGTGTGTCCCAAATAAAATATTTTTCTTTCTTTTTCTTTCTATGTTTCATCTATGGCTTTGAGGGGCCCGTGGCTAAATAATAACAGCCGCACAGTTCGATCGATCAGGTTAAGCTACGCTTGCCGCGGTTGGTCTGTGGATGGGTGACCATCTTTACATATCGAGACCCCTCCGTGCCTCGGAAAGCACGTTAAGCCGTTGGTCTATGGTATTCAGCTGCATCCGGTTAGACTAGAAGCCGACCCCAACATAGTTGGGAAAAGGCTAGGCAGATGACGTTTCATCTATGGCTTTGTGTTTCTCTCTGATCCACATAAAAGAAACATTGTCATCATCTCCTGCCCTAACTTATCCTAATTTATTTAGGGTCGACGCTGCATATCTTCTTCTTCCATACTTCTCATCGTCATCTCAGTAGACATACCTACATTTTTTGTGCTACCGCAATTCTCGTAACTTTAAGAACGCTCACAGTCTGATCTCAATCTGTCAAAAACACCTCTAATTTCCGTACATTTTTGACAAGTTTTTGACATTGATTGTCGCTGAGATGAACTAACGACTAGTTTTGGAACGTTTTTAATTACGGGAATTGGCCTTCTGGACAGCTCATCCTATGGTAAAAATATTAGCCAATCAGCAAGGCCGGAGAGTCTATTTTAATGTATCCCATGCATGGTCACACGAGCATCTTAGACAACCTATGACCTTTCGAGAAAGCGGTAACCACTGCGTACTTAGATATATCTTCCTACTTCCTTCCTTCTTAGAAATGTTCTTCCTGGGAATGTGAATTACCACCTACTTATAGTTTTGAAATGATGCCTTGAAAATCAGTAAGTAATAATAGTGTAATAAGGTCGGTCTGTTCCAAAAGTACTAACCTATCCGATGAGAGTGTCAATAAACCCTGGCAATCACTCACTAAAGGGTAACACATTCATCTGTATTTCTAAGGTTTTAATTTTATACCAATAAAAGTTTTTCCAACAATATTTATTACTGTTTCAAAAACATTAATAAATTGTAATTGAAGAATCCTCTACGAAAATTTAAGACTTATGTACTTACCTAAATTAACCTCAAATGTCAAATATGAAAAAACTAGTTTTTAGTTAAATTAGGATTTTGGGTATAAGTATTCAAATAATCAAATTCGGCATCCACAGGTACGTTTTCTTATCCATGTGTTTACATTTTCATCTTAGGTACTTTTGGAACAGACTAATATGAGAAGTGTTTCCCTGAAGACAAAAGACTCTTTTCAAACAGAGAAGAACCAATTACCACGCACTCTTGGTGAATTTTGATCCGCCAACCCGCTGGGCCCGCGTGAAGGACCCCTCGGCCCAATCCCTCTCATAGAGAGGAAGCCTGTGTCCCAACAGTGGCAACATGATAGGCTGGTTATGTTTTTTTTTTCTTTCTTTCTTTCTTTACATTAAATAACTGCCACGGTGTTTCTCTTCGTAAATCAATGTTGAAATGTCTCTTATAATGTCCTTGTTTTGACGTCACACATTCTTCAAACGCACAGAAATATACCTTGTTTTGTCTTTTTGCGGTCTAGTCAAAATAAGGAACATTGACATCTCAGACTTATTCTGCACTAAGATAATAAATATGTTGCATGCAGTTTTACTTGAATGCATCCTATGTGCTACATAGAACAGACCAACTTTATCCATGGGACCAACATCGTAATCGCAAAAAAAAGTCAGCCGTCCAACAACAACAAAATTTGGGTCGAGTAAGTATTGTAGTTTTGTTGAATGGGACAGTTGATAAATTTTTCGCGCTTACGATATTGGTCCAATGGAGAAAATGGTTCAGTTTGATGGTCTGTAGGTACCACACCCTTTAATTTGACCGCCCCTTTCTGGTAAGTACATCCGGTATATGTAATGTCAATTATTTAATTTGTTGTTTCCTTCTTTCGACTCATGTTCATCTACTTTTGGGTAAGGCTACTAGGAGTATTCCTTGTGCTCTGATCCATGCTTTTCGGATTGATTTTTTTTTTTTACTTACTCCTTTTTTCACTATTTGTATTTGCCGTGTGTCCCAAATAAAATATTTTTCTTTCTTTCTTTGGCCTTACCAACCAAGTTACAAAATTGACCAAGTTTACCACGGCCATATGGTTGTTATTGTTTACTGTCGAAAATCATGCCCTTTACTATATTCTACTCTAGTAACCTTTAAACATACCTATAGTACTTCTCGTAGTTTTCTATCTTTAGAGAGTGTCTACTGAAAAGAGTGAAGGCAGTTTTACCTGTCGACATCGCAAGAAAAAGAAATCAGCAAAAACAGAGATAAGGGAGCCAAGGTCCTGAAAGACTTAATAGGCTGGGGAGCAGAGTTTTCCTATTCAGATAACACAGTCAGCATCAACTTAGAATACCAGAGATCATCAGTCCGATTCCGATGACCTGAGGGCCAAGACAAGTGACAATCGCTTTTAAAACGTTTCGTATGTCTACAACGACTTTTAAGAGTATTGACAATAATTTTTCGGTAGCGGTTATGTCAGTCCCATACATCAGGGGTTGTCAGAAGCCCGAAAGTCTGCCAACCAGGCTTACCAAGGGGTAGATATCGTATTATTGTAGTCTGTCATGGATTGTGGAGGTCAGATAGGCAGTCGCTCCATGCAAAATACTGGTATTTAGCTGCATCCTGTTAGACTGGGAGCCGACCCCAACATAGTTATCAACCTCATTCATTTTGCAGACACTCCTTATTTCTAACGCACCAAATTAAGGTGTTGCTTTATTACCACGCCAATTTACCCATTTCCCTTTATTCCCATAAACCTTAAGCCTTAATACGTGTAGGAGTAACAATAGTGCGCCGGCAGGTATTCGAACCTGTGACCTTTCGGCAGTCAACACCCAGAAGGCTATTAATCCAATTATAAATAAACATGAGTTAGCTTTGACAAAAGATATATACCCCCACTCGCGTTGTGGGTGGTATGATCATTATTAAGTGATATAATGGAATTAGTAGGGTAGGTATGGCAGGACACTTTTAATTTTGATGCTTTGTGAGACGAGTTAGATTCCTTCATGGAGAATTGGACTCAGATAGCAACAGATAGACCAAGAAAAAATGAAAAACGGATGAGCCCTGCATTGCGCTTGGACGCGACGCGGGACATGGCAAGAGCTCATATTAAACAAAAATATACAAAAGTGCTTAGGGTTCAATGTTGTCAAAAATGTCTAAAGGCTAAGAAAGATATGGATCAGACTTTGGCCAACAGCGAGACGTACACAAAATGTCAGCGGAATAACGTGACAAATCCTTTTCGATTCGCTGATCTTGGCAAAGTCGCAGATCTATGAGCCTTTTTTCGCCCTATGACATACACCTTCAGATCATGGGAACATGCTTTGGTGAAGTAGAATGACGCGACTAATTTTAGTGCGTTTTTTTCGCTCATCAGAGCACCTTACCTCCTTAGCGTTTTATTAGCATGCACTTTTGGACATTTAGACTGGCTTCGATGGAGTGGAATGGAAGAAGGTAAGCCAAGCCTTTAAAAACGAATGCTCATTAAATTAGTACGAGTACATTTTGTAGCAAACATTTTTAACAAACGCATTCATCGAAATAAGAGAGTAGGACAATAATCACTTGATTGCTTGTACTTAGGTGATCCCTATTGCGATAAGTATATTATGGTTAAAAAGTTCTCAAAGGTCACGTGTAATAAATAAAGCTACCTACTCTAGATTACCGCTACCTAATAGTAGAAATTGATAATATTGTTATGATATAGTTGATATCATGAAATCAGATATCAACAAGTATTGGTACGGTCCGCAAAAAAAACAACATAATATTTTTACTTTTGGCATTTAAGTCTCTGAATAATCTGGAAAGTGTTATCAAGTACAACTTACAGGCTTTGATTGCGATTGGTAATAAAGTAATAGCAACAAAAGACGATAAAACAGTAAGTGCACCAAAAAGTTAATGCTAGCGAAAAATAATGTCTTACCATAGGTCCTGTAGGTACTCCTGGCAAACTTAAACCCAAACCATTTACAAACACTTTTGAATTGTCAAGGGGTCGGTCAGTCAGAAAAATAAAGCTAGTTGCTCATTCCAAAGCGTGGTGGGTTCCTATGGAGAAGAACGGGCAGGTGATGCTGTGCTTAGATATGGCTTATAATCAACATCCTGGATGCAATTTCCATAACGGCATGTCCAGAATAATCTGGCCCAAAATAAACAAGTCTGGCGACTCTGGCCTAGGCAATGAAAATACGACTACATAACAAACACTGACTGATTTTTCCGGATGGACTGGAAGTCGACCTCAACATAGTTGGGAAAAGGATGGCAGATGATGACACTTGATGATATTTGAGTATGTCATCCACCACGGGCTAATATGTCCTCAGAGCTATTGAGTCTTTTGTGTTTTTCAGGGTATATGATCTGCGCAGTCTATGCTAATGTACTATTTATATTTTAGTCGTCTTGCGGCGCACTGTTGACAGCGCCAAATGACACTCGAAAAATCAAGAAAATCACTCTCCTTGGGTCATTTATTAGCCCCGGATGACCAAAGTGCAAAAAGCTACCAAACAATTATAGAGTTTTTCGCTGAGCTTTCTACACTAATGACCGCGGGTTAATTTAATAGTTGTGCTTCTGTGACAATGCCCGTCTAAAACACAAATGTTCGTCTACATCGGTTGGAAATCCCAGAACAATGAAAAGGTAACTTAAAAAACGACTTATGTTTGCGACCCAGTTTTCCAGTACCTAAAAAACGTATGATTCTTCGCCACGCCTTCAAACCAGCAATCCTACTCGTACAAACAAAAACACGCACAAAAAAGGCTTTATAACCACCCACCTCCTTCATTCCCGTCCGCATCAGCCGAAGGTCCGGAGAATTTTAATCCTCTTGTGGACTGGTTCATAGCCACCACGTCCGCCGCGGTGACCACCTTGAAACCCAGCCCGTGGCTTGACACCGTCGAGTTCCACTGCCACATGCACATATTCACAGGGTTCTCGGGCCCATTCTTCTCGAAACTGCAATAAACCCCCGTCGCCTTTGAAATGAAAGGATTCTTGTTTACCGCCTCATACATCGGACCGTACGGCCGCAAAATCTTCATTTTATCAGTCAATGAGAAAGTGTCATTGTTGGAATTAATCTTCTGGTTGATCGCGATGGACCCCTCGTTGTCGTTCATCATATCGTTGTACCGCTGATTGAGCTGCAACACTTTGTCCACCGCCGACTTGTCTCCCCGACGGTTCTGACGTCGGTCTTCAGTCCGATTCAACAACGTCGTCAGTTTGTGGAAAGATCCCTTCTCCTTCCCTGGACTGGCACTCCTGTACTTTTGTTGCGTCTCCGTCGCCACGGTTTTCTTTGCTTTATTCTCTTTTTCGACTTCATGGTCGCCAAGAACGATGGCTACCACGACCAGCACAGAAAGAAGCTTCCCAAACGCCATTTAGTGATCTCGTTTTGTTTTTAGATGATATGGCCGCACGGCGCGGTCGGTACAGCGGGCATTATGCGTGCTAACACTCATAACAATAGTTTAAACCAGAGTTCAGTGCGAAATCGTCCGTGATTATCTCGTTAAGCGTGTAGGTTCGGGCGAGCGCGGACGACGCGGCTTTGGATAACAGCCAGCCGTGCTCTCGGCGCGGTCGATACACTGCCGTACAGATACATGTTGCAAAAACACTCATTGGTACACTACATCTAGCCTATACACTTATAATCTAACGCACTGGGGAATTTTCCGTTTTATTTCGCACACCCTACACTGCCCCTGGAAAATCGTGTCTAATGGAGGACACCGATCGTACAAGCTAGCATCGTGATACGCCCAGACACATCAACTATTATATATGTTTACACACAGCCACGCAACACGGTTTGTTAATATTTCACTTTAATATATTTTTACACTTAATTTATCAATTTACAATACAGTTAATACGTTTTAAAATCCATATAACGAGGTACGTATTCGCGGTCGGACTCCCGAGCATAGCGCCACCGCGGGAGTATGCGGAACTAACCGCCCGCGGACAGAAATAATCATTACTTTTCGCGAGATGTGATCTTGGAGCGGCGTCTGTAGGGATGCTGCGCAGGTGTCGTCCCGCCCCGGACCGTTCCCGGGCTTTTCGCGCAGGATGTAGTCGCATCGCTCACCGGATATTGCATTGGCTCAATTAGGATCACTGCTCACGTAAGATACCTCGGATTGGCCATACCTACAGGTGGTCCATCGTGATAGGTCGACGGTGGAAATGCCGCGAAAATGCTCCAATCGTGAGCCGAACCGGATATTGCATGAAGAAAATTTCCTCAGAAATTTGTTTACGCGAACGGCGGGTGGTCGTCGGGTTTTTGTCGACTACGGATATCAATTTAGTGTTTTTATCGGCTCCATGGCTGTTCGTTTCCTTACAAAAACGTCATTACGATATGTGTGGTGAGATTGATTGAAATCTCATCTGTGACAAGCGCGACCGACGCGTTCCATTTATAAAAGTGATCGTTATGGACTTCCATTGTTTATTGTTGAATAAAAAATAATGTTCCCATGAAGTAGGTAGCTAACATTTTCATATTTTAGCAATAACATGGCATAATCAGCTTGTGTGGGGCTAATTTGATAACATAAACAAATGAAGACTTTAGATTTCATGTTGTGAGTGATTACCGCAATTAAAGAGGAACATTCCGAATCACGTAGCTGCAATATAATGTTGCTAATTATATCATTTCATAAAATAAATAACGAAGTAATAAAGAGAGTTCAGAGTATAAACATCTATAAATAAACGATCAATCTTTAAAGCGTACCTAATCATAATCATTTAGGAAAACTATAAATAAATTGACAGATAAAAAATATCACGTCGTTCACAGACACTTTCCGAACGTACGCAGATAGACAATCAAATCATCATACAGTACAAGTCTATGATACAGTACGTACCACTCCTTGAGCTGTGGATGTAGACTATTTTGGTTTGAAATACCTACATTTTTTATGAATAATTAAACGCTAATTTATTTATCTTACAGAATTTGTGAGTAACTAACACCTAAAAATGTGTGGTGCCCGTGAAGTGACATCGGTAATCTAACAGTGGGATAGAAATCTATTGTTTATGTTATATGGTGAGTGTCCTAACAGTACCTTTGCCCTTATTTTCTAAAAAGTAGAAAAGGTTATCAATGCTTTGTGTTCTGAATATGAAAATGCTCTTACATCCTCGTATTGTGCAATAAAACAAAGAGTTCATTGCGTTTGTATGCATTAAATGCATTTTCTATCACCAATCTAGTTCAGCATGAATCATGATTTAAAATGATTTGTTTTGTTTGTAAATCTTATCTCGCTTCACCGTAATGACAGGATTAGATCTATTAAATTGCAATGATTGACAATAATACTCATTAAGAAGAAGAACACTCGTCATTTGTTTCAATTATTAATGTTTCCAATCGTAATAAAACAGGTAATCCCATAGTATAAATTTTTATTTACTCATAATTTCATTCTCTATTTCCTTGTTTCAGTCTGGTTGAGATACACAATAAAGTACTGTATTTAAAAATAGTTATCAATTTAAGTTCAAAATCCATGACAATGAATTTAAATTAGGTAGCACAAAAAACTAACAATTTTTTCTCACAGCGTTCCTTGAACTAAATTCTTGTACTTATGTGAGTCTGTTCTTTAGTATTTATTAAATTCACTTAAAAAATTACAACTCTGAAGTGATTAAGTAATGTCAAAAATGTGTTTCAATTTTGCAACTTCAGATTTTAGCCTCTTCAAATTCATTGTCAAATCTTGTGTCAAGTGATTTCATTGGCCATTGGTTTTTTGTTGTCCAATTATTTACAGCTAACATGCGATTTGACAGCCATTTTTTGTCAGATTTGACCAGCTTTTCATAAACACGTCATTACGAAACAGACATTCCGTCATTAGAAACTTTGCTTAAACCTTCAAGAAATTTTATGTATTTCGAAAATTGACCATGTAGACTAAGGTTCAAAATCAGTTTTTTTAATGTAGAACTTTAACTTTGTCAGAATAAAGTTTGAAATTAAAAAATGGTTTGCTGATTTGCAAATAAAATTGAAATATTATAATTGTATTTATTGTGTTATTTTTGCCACCAAAATGCTAAGAAGAAGAATAAGTTCAAAAGAGTTTTACTCTGTATGTTATGGTCCCACTTTGATTTAACTCACAAAGGCGTGACTCAAAACAATACATTTTCTATTGTTGCGTGATCTCTGGGAGTCGAAAAAGTTAATTTTGAGAAGAAGTCTTTTTCCAAATGTCCTGAGTTCCTATTAGTTATTTCCTAAGGAGAAGAGCCCTCAAGAAACTCCACTGTTACCCTTCGACTCTTGCCACTCTACAGTGCGGTAAATTACATGCTAATATTACTGTTAGCCTGCATCATCCCAATGCTGTGCAAAGGCCTCTCCCCATGACTTCCAGCTCTTTCGATCCAGGGCCATTGGTCATTTGTTTTGTCCAGCTCGTCCTGCCATCGTCTACTATTATTATATTTAGGTAATTATTAGTTTCTTTCCCAAATATAATGTTAATGACAATCTGTTCATGAAACATCATTTTATTTGATCAGAAACTACTGTTTTGAAGATATAATTAAATTCAGTACCTCTCACAAAATTATTTAATTTTACCAAATAATCTGATTATGGGAGGGGCCTGTGACTAAATAATAACAGCCGCACAGGTCAATCGATCAGATTAACATGTTGGCTGCCAGGCAACAGTTGGCAGTCAATGCCTTAAGCTACGCTTGCCGCAGTTGGTTGTGTATGGGTGACCATCTTTACATACCGAGACCCCTCTGCGCCTGGATCTTTGACAGTTGTTATGGGTCGTCAGAAGCCCGAAGTTTGACAACCAGTCATACCAAGGGGTATTACCCAATAACTGGGTTGGATAGGGAATCGCTCAATGTAAAATACTGGTATTTAACTGCATTCCGTTAGTGACAGCCGACCCCAACATAGTTGGGAAAAGGCTAGGCAGATGATGAAATGATCTGATTATGCCTCAGAAAGCCAATTGCAGATGAAGAGGTCAGAAAAAAAATGTTATTTGCCAAAAACAACAACTACAATGTCCAAATTGTGCAACCGGTCTTACCACAAAATTATAGGGAAACTCCTGTTTATTTTTTATAGCAGTAAAATACTATGATTAGTAAAGAAACATTGTGACTCACTTGCTCAACGACATTCATTCAAACGGCAAACATTATCAAACAGCTGAACAAGTCATAATGCTAGGAAATGTCTTTAGGCTTCATTAAGGTAGGAAATAGAATAACATTAATAATTGTTCTTTATTAATTTTTGTATTTTTACTACAAGTAAACAAAACAAATGTTAGCATGTTGATGACAAATATTGTTTGAAAAGAAGTTTATTTTTGTTTGGCCCAGTACTCAGCCCTGCACCCTAATTGCGTAGCACAACATCAATCTGAATTATTTTGAAGGAATAATTATAAATTATAATTATAAGCTAATCCATCCATACTAATATTATAAATTCGAAAGTAACTCTGTCTGTCTGTCTGTATGTTACCTTTTCACGCCTAAACCACTGAACGGATTTCGATAAAATTTGGCAGAGAGATAGATTACATCCCGGGGAAGGACATAGGATAGTTTTTATCGACATACCTCGCGAGCGAAGCTGTGGGCGGAAGCTAGTTGCTAAAATGTGTCTGCTCAACAACGTAAAATAACACAATTTATGTTGTCAAAATGCAAGCCATTGTTACTGATAGTGTGTTAAGCAATTATCCCACACTATTCACCAAAAAATGATAAATCTGTGATACACACAGATTTATCATTTGTTTTGTTTGGGACAGATTTTTGTACTTTAATTATTATTTTTATTAACTACTAGCTTCCGCCCGCGGCTTCGCCCGCAAGGTATGTCGATAAAAACTATCCTATGTCCTTCCCCGGGATGCAATCTACCTCTGCCAAATTTTGTCGAAATCCGTTCAATGGTTTAGGCGTCAAAAGGTAACATACAGACAGACAGAGTTACTTTCGAATTTATAATATTAGTATGGATTTTGATTTTATCAAATCCACATTTGTTACATGGTCCAATGATATAACTTATCCTGGTTTATTTTAGTATACCTTTGAAAGAAAGAAAGAAAATACCTTTATTTGCGGCAAACATGACGCATTAAAAGAAAAAAAACAAAAAAAATATTTCAAAATCAAAACCTATAGGGTACTTCCCGTTGACCTAGAATCATGAAATTTGACATGGATCAATGTCATGTAGCACAAGTAAAGGAAAAATCTGAAAATCGTAAATTTATAGTTGCATTACAAAAAAATATATTTTAAACTGCATACTTACCTACAAATTTGTACGGAGCCCTCGGTGCGCGAGTCAGACTCGCACTTGACCGGGATTTATTTCCGTTGGGAAATCCCATCAGCCGCAAGGCTTGTTATTAATAATATGTATAATAATATAAAAATCTTTACCCGCAGATGCTCTGAAAGAATGTCAGGCGGTAACTCAAAAAACAAGGCTCGGTCCAAGAAGCAAGAAGGATGGGAGGAAGCTGGAGGGGAGTTCTACCAGGAACTGTACCCTGGAGGGGAGCAGGAGCTGTTCGATAACCTGCAGAGAGCTGATGCTGCTAAGCTGGCCACGCTGCTGCCTTCGAAGCAGGCGAGGAATAGTGAGTTAACTTTTTTGATGTTATTGGTGGTTTAGCCAGCAATAAAAAATAACTATAGTAGGAAGGGTCAGCAAAAAAAAAGGATTAAGTACCACAGTCACTGCTAGTTTTTCACTTAGTTGGATACTACCATCCCATTTATCAAATAATTTTTCAGCATTTTATAACTCCTTGCTACTAAACTAAAGGCGGATTTCAAGCCCTTGAAAGCAGTTTAGACGTGCTGATCGCGTCCACTTTAGTTAGCACTAAGTAG
The DNA here is from genome assembly GCA_963669345.1 of Gortyna flavago. Lineage (NCBI taxonomy): Eukaryota > Metazoa > Arthropoda > Insecta > Lepidoptera > Noctuidae > Gortyna > Gortyna flavago. Next base: position 9,656,668 of record OY770150.1, on the reverse strand, counting down.
GTGAATGGTTACAATACCACTAACGGCCGAACCCAATAACCTATTGACACATCGGTGCTGATGGTAGCCAGTATAATTATAATCATATACAGATCGCTACTGATATAGATTATTGGGACGTTAAAACCAGAGATAGATAGGTTTTCTACTTCCAGTATGCCAAAACTGGTGATCGATAAAAAAGGAATCTATAAACGTGGTCCGTTATGCATTTGGCTGAGCTTTTTCCTGCATTGTTAATGAATATGAACAGCCAAAAACCAGGGGGCCTAAAAGGCCACTTTGGCAGAATCATAAAACAATTCATATCACGCAATTTATCTGTATGACAGTTTTGTATGGAGATTCGTAAAATGCTATAGGCAGAGGTGTATCTGCCTAACCCTTCAGGGATATATAGGTGTGAAACTGTCAAACAGATGAATTGCGTGATATATGTTTTATGATTCTGCCAAAGTGGCCTTTTTAGGCCCCCAGATCTAAATGGATAGTTTATACTATTATTACCAAGAAATTGTGCGTTGCGAGCGTTGCAATTTGCAATAGCCCGGAAATGTAGCTGTTTAGTAAGAAGTCGGCAGCCCCGCCAGACGAATGGCGTCAGATCCTTGGTTCCTTTACCTAGGTATATTGTCGGATGGCTAATATTTATCTAATCATTTGAATTGGGTCTTCCGATTCCGATAATCTACTGTTTGTATCTTTTTAAGACTACTAACTTACGTTTGTTTTTGATAGCGGGTTTTCGATTAAATGTTATTTCTTGAAAATTTTGATAATTGGGCTTTACTTAAATTATTCGATTATTATTGTTTTTTGGTTCTAGTAATCACTCACTTCGTGAAAACAAAAGACTGGCGACAAAGAAGGCAAAATAAAACATAGTCTTTAACAAGTGGTAATTTTCGTATTACATGGGATTTGGCGAAAGCGTCAATGTAGCGGGTAGCCCCTGAAATTCAAATTTTATTAGGTTTTTTGCAAATTGTAACTGTAAAAAATATTTATTTAGGTATAGACTCATAAAAAAAAAATCATCATTACAACTCAAGTTCATATATTATTGAATGACTTTCATGAAATCATGACATTTGAGGCCAATTCTAACTCAAGGAGTTGTATCGCTGATTCTAATGATTATAATTCTGTGAACCCGATTTTTTTACTGTTGCAAATCATATTTTAATCAACATACAACCTGACACTGACCTGGTACTTGCGAAAAACGTAAGTAAATTTGAATTTCGCGGGTTACCTTCTAAATGTGGGTGTGCCTCGGTCGGTGGTAGCATTTTGAGCTTGAGCTGGGCAAGCTCAGAAAGGAGTTTGAATAGAAAAAGAAACCAGCTTATACTGTTTTTTTTACCACTCACGTAGGTACCTATAATTCGGCCAATAAGACGTAGGTACCTATAGTGCGGCCGTCGAGACAACGCGATCTTGACACCTGTCAGTTTCATACAAACGCATACATGTCTTGCGAATTCGGTCTTTATTAGCTACTAGAATTGTCACACTGACAGGTGTCACGAACGCATTCTCTCGATGGTCGGACTATAAATTACGGTTTTTTCTTTCGTCCCGCTTTCGACGAAAGAATCCCGTTTTTTTTACTCAATAGGTTTCAAAATCCCGCAACGCTGCTAATTTCGTTACTACATTACGTCCAGCACACCCTGCTTCCTGGGGAAACAGCTCCGCTACTATATTGCTGTCTGGCTAATTTTACCAGAACATTAAATAGACTTGTTGAGTTCGTTCCAATGCGAGTTATGAGCCCGCAAATCATATTTAGATCAACATACAACTTGATGAAGTGATGAGTTGATGACCTACAAATTGCAAAAAACATAAGATAATTTGAACTTCGCAGGCAACATTGACACGTTCGCCTTAAGTTGGTATGACAATTTGTTGTCAAATCTCATATCAAGTGATTTGCTTGGCCGCTGTAATTTCAGTCCACCAATCACAATACATAACGAGGTTCAACAGTGTGTTAGGCAAAAGGATGAGAATTAAGTTGATTTCAGAGTGACTGAGCGAAAACTGACCTTTATTTTACAGTAGGAATTGAAAGTTATTTTTCCATTAATTCATATTTTTTTACATTTTTGGCAAATACATCGCAGGATAAATGTACCTAATGTATTATGTTAGTCATTTCTGTGTAGCTTCTCTGCAACCGCCTGGATAATACCAAGCGACACACACATTAATATGTATTGTCATTGATCGAAAATAAAACAATGCCAACTTTTATTTACAAAACATCCGGACATTTTTCCTGTGACAATCTAAATCTGAAATACATCAATAACAATATCATTACTAGCTATTGCTCACGGCTTCGTCTGCGTATATGTTGTATTTCATAGATTTTTTATAAAACTAACCAGATTTTTGAGAGCAGTGGTAGTCCAGTGGTAACGACCCCGAATTACGAGTTGTAGGTCGAGGGTTCAAACCCAGGCGCTTTACTTTGTGTCATAGAAATGTATATAATATATCTATGACTTTGTGTATATAATTTCATCACCACTATTCTCAAAACGGTGAAGGAAAACATCGTGTGGAAACCGGCATGTCCTAGAACCAAACATTAGAAGACATGTGAAATCTACCAACTCGCACTGGGCCCGCGTGGTGGATTACAGCCCACTCCCTCTCACAGAGAGGAGACCTGTGTCCCAACAGTGAGAACATTATAGGCTGATTATGCTATACAGGTTTAAAAGTAGCAAATGTCCTTCGCCGGGTCCCAGGCTACCTATCTGTCTTTCATAACGATCGGTTCTGAAGTTTAGGCGTGAAAAGGTATAAAAGACAGACAGACACTTTACTTGAGAATTTTTTCGCATTCGTTATCAAGTATATATTTATACAAATACTAGCTTCCGCCCGCGGCTTCGCCCGCGATGTATGTCGATAAAAACTATCCTATGTCCTTCCCCGGGATGCAATCTATCTCTCTGCCAAATTTTATCGAAATCCGTTCAGTGGTTTAGGCGTGAAAAGGTAACATACAGACAGACAGACAGAGTTACTTTCGAATTTATATTAGTATGGATAAGTAGGTTATATTATACCTGTTAATAGCTGATAAGGATAACTTAGTTTTCTAATGATTGTCCTTATCAGACAATAGTATAATCTCTATTATATCTGAAATCACAGTTTTATTGGTCTACTGACATCAATCGAGGGGAAACCTGCTTTAAATCCTGCTAACTGCGTCAGTGTAATTCAGGTACTTATTGGTAAAAGGTTGCCTATTGCGCACCCCTGTAATGAACGAACAATGTGAGTGACAAAATTTCAATACTCAATCATTTATTGCGTTTCACAATGTGTACGTATTATGACTTACCTGATATTTCATTATCACCTCGGTCGAAAGGCGTTCATTTCAGGATATAAGCCTCTCCAAAAATTTCCTCAACGACGTGGCCTTCGTTCAACTCATATTTGAAGTACCTACGTAGTAAGAGTTAAAATGGTATACTAGAATTGATCAGGAGAATTCATGATTGCTTATAAAAGCCCGAACTAAAAACATCCTTTTCCATCAAATACAGTTTTGGGACAGCAAATAAATGACGGTGTCTCATTGACCGATCATACCAAATTATAGAATGAAAAATAAATTACGTATAAGTACCAGACGAAATTGATAAGCTATCAATCCCTTGACCACGTCCTTCTAAACATTTGGGGAAAACTAAATGCTCAAATTCCCGCTATACGGTCATACAACAATTTATAAGTAAATATTATTTCCCTGTAGGTACTATATACAATTTACCGCGTGTATCTATGGCAGAAAAACACAACTCATCCCTTTTGTGACTACGATGAAATGTTTTTTTCAAAGGGGTAGGCAAAAATTTATAGGTAGTAAAACAACGCTAGCAACCTTGATGACTCGCTTATGTTCCACGAGGAAAGTAGAAGAACAGTTTATCATCCTGCATCATCATCTGCATAGCCTTTTCTCAACTATGTCGGGGTCGGCGTGCAGTCTAATGGGATGCAGCTGAATACCTACTAGTGCTTTACATAGTGCGATATCATATCTGACCTCTAAAACCCAGTTACATGATACACCTTAGGCAGGATATAGGAGGATATATCTCACATTTAGCCCTTTGCCCAACCGGCAATAAATCAAGACTTAAAGCTGTTACAAAAAAAAATTCTCGAACAAAATCAGGAAGAATTACTGCCCGACCCTGAGATCGAACTGTACGTTGGACGCTTATCAGTTACTCATGTCAGATGGGCAGTGTGTGGGCTATAAGAACCACCTAGTAGGGCCCAGATTGAAGCGAATCATCTGCCTAGCCTTTTCCCAACTATGTTGGGGTCGGCTTCCAGTCTAACCGGATGCAGCTGAATACCAGTATTTTACATGGAGCGACTGCCTATCTGACCTCCACAACCCAGTTACTGGGTAATACGATACCCCTTGGTAAGACTGGTTGTCAGACTTTCGGGCTGCTGACTACCCGTAACGACTGTCAAAGATCCACGAATGACAGCCGGGACCAACGGCTTAACGTGCTTTCCGAGGCACGGAAGGGACACGGTATGTAAAGATGGTCACCCATCCACAGACCAACCGCGGCAAGCGTAGCTTAACCTGATCGATCGACCTGTGCGGCTGTTATAGATTGAAGCGAATATGGTGGGAATTTGAAAATTTTCGCAGCCGCCATCTTTTATCGTTATTTTGACCTCACTATTTGGTTTCAGCAGCGTCGAAAACCATGAAAACGACAGCCATGATGAAAAGTCGCATGAAGGGGGTATATCGGCTTTTCGTTACGGCACGATTTCAATCAGGTTACTTCTACCGCAAGCCGCTTTAAAGAACTGCGTTCCAAAAAACACCATAAATATAGTCGCAACTATCAAGCCAGTTTTAATACTAAGCTCCGGCAAACAAACACACATTTTCCCTCAATTAAGTATATTAACTAACAATGAATCATATTGTTCCAGCCACGACGGTGAAGCGCGCTCGTTCGCAGAATGAACGCCGGCAATCAACGTACGCACGGACCACGCAGAGCAGGGATATACATCTATCTATGTTGCCGGATTTATCGGGTGAGTTTAGAAGTATTTTTATCGTAAGTTTTTTTTATGTTTAAGATAGAGAGGACTTTAAAAACTTGACGTAGACTATCTCTACACCTCAGTTGATCTCCTTTAGCTATGTGTTGAGCTACACCATTATTGACAAATGCGAGCACTGACTGGACAGGTCCGCTCAAATCTGTTGGATGCCGTGTTTCTTCTTAGAGTAGTCGCTTAGGAAACGCCGACCTCATCTAGTTTTAAAAATATTATTGACGTGTAAAAGTGTTTGTATAAACCTACTTACCTACAGAAACACTCCGGGAGTGCCGACAGAAGTGAGAAAACAATTATTGTACGTGTGTATTTTTTGAATCGTCTTATAAACAAAACACAAACAGAATACTTTGCCATCACTCACTGACATATCGGATATACATTAAAACTGAGTACATCCCGAGGACAGCCGAACACATCCGAAGCGGTGTCGCTGGTAACAGTGTCGCGAGTTCAATGGTTTTTTCCCATCTCAAGAAATGCCCAAAGCGCCTAAAGAGGTTTTCACTTCAATAAAATCGTGTATCATTTACCTATTCTGTCAAAAACATAATGAAATAGGTACTTACATATGTGTTTTCGCTGAGTAGCTGTGCTCTGCTGGAATTTTTCATACCGTGCACTCGTGGGTTGATCAGTACCGACACTACCAACCCGCCGAAGGGTGCTACATAATGACACGGCCCGGCAAAGACAAGCAGTAAAAACTTAGGTGAAGTGAGCTGTCAATAGCGTCAGCTCAGGATACAGAGTCTGACACTCCCTTCCGCTCCACCCAGAGCGGGAGGGGTCATTTGATGATTACCCATCCATAAAAAAAAGGATACAGAGTACATTCTGTATTCTGACTGTCATTCTCTAGCATCAGGTGGAATGACAGCTCATTTCTCCTAAGTTTTCACAGCGAGATTTTTACAAAATAGACCGGTTGTCCCGAGAAATCAGAACCGGAAGACCTGTATTTTATATACTGGCACCCCAACGCCCGTTGTGACGATTATTCTGTGTTGCGGCTAGCGCGCCATGCCGTAAAGAAACCGTGCCAACGGGCCTAATGCTAGAATTTAATCTAGCCAGAGAATAAATATCTAAGGGCTGATTTTTCAAATGACACACAATTTTTATTCGTGGAATAAAATTTACGTCTGACAGTTTTTGTAAGGAACAACTGTCAAAAATTCAAAATTACTCTTTCGATAAAATTATCTGGCGTTGGAAAAATCAGCCCTAAGCATTCACACAATTATATTACTTGAAATCACTGGCCCTAAGAGTACAAAAAACAAAAGGATAAGTTCTTCTTGAGTTACGCGCACACTAACAGACAAAGTGATGTTACATTTAGACATGAGAGGATAAAGTTGACAAAATACCTAAGTATTATACACCTATTATTACCTACAAAAACATAATAATGGATGTATTTACACCTTTGTGCTTCAGCTTGCGTCAGACGTATTTTCTTGTGTATTCAGACGCATGCGTTGTGACGTTTGCGCTCGCGTCTTGGGCGCTGACTACAACGAATGCGTTCAAATCCATAACACATGAAAAACGCGCATGTTCATTCTCTCATTTAACATGGCAAGTGTCTCCCCTTGTCCAGTAGTGGGACAAGCAAACGTAAATTTTGGTGGAGACCCCATAGACTTCCAAATCTCTCTTTCTGCTCTCTTCTCTGGGCAATCCGTCATTAAATAGTCGAGGTCACGCCAGGCGCTTTGTAAGCCTGCCTCGATGATGGCACCCCTCACATACATACAGGTGTAGGTCGGCCACGTTGCACAAATGCACCCGGACAAATAGGCAAAGATCGCCAGTCACTGGACGCCTGAGGGAGGACATCGCCGTCGAGATAGACCGCAGCGAAAGTAGTGTGACGATCTAATAATGTTAGTAAGGTCAACATGGCCAGAACACGCACAAAACAGAAACATTTGAGAAAAGAACAAGGGAGAGGCTTTTGTCCAACAGTGACACAACATTTTTAATTTTAGACTATGTGATGACAGGGGGGGGGGGGATACATTCCTTTCTCCATTCCACTCCTCTCTGCCCTGAGCTAGTGTGGTCCAATCCTGTCTGTAGGCGTCAAACTCGTCCCGCCATCTTCTCCTGGGTCTGCCTTGATGTCGCCGAACGTTTTCTGGGACCCACATGGTGGTAGATTTAGGACACAAATAGGCTATTATTAAAAGGTGTAAGTCTCGCATTTAGTTAATTTTTTATAGACTTTTGACCTTGACTTTTTTGTATCATATGAGTACGGTAATGTTTAATCTATCTGCAACAGATAAGGTTCGTAATCACAATCGACCTTAAACCGACTAGATTTTCAAACATCTGACACAAAAACACCACAATTTCGAGAGCAACCAATTACCAACATAGTTACGGAAACTCATGGGAATGAACTTGCTCAATTAACGTGCTATGAACAAACGGGTCAGGGTTTTTGTGCTATCATCATTTTCAGTTGCGTTTTCACTGTTATTCGTAGTACTTGGGTTGTGGTGTGCGTTTCTTGTGAAATTATTAATCAGTGAGTTTTATGCATTTGCGAGTAAATCAGTGTCAAAATGTATCTTGAATTGATTAATCATCAGCTTGCCTAGCTTAGAGTTCTTAACTATGTTGGAATCGGCATCCAGTCTAACTGGATACAGCTGAATACCAGTGTTTTACATGGAGCAACTGCCTATCTGACCTCCACAACCCAGTTACTGGGTAACACTAAAATTGTTAAAGTGACGTTTCGTCTGTCGGTTTGATACGTTGTTGTGACTTTATAACCGAACAGATTCTGATGAGATTTCACAGAATGGCAAAGATTATAAGCTTAAAAAAATTAGCTCGTTGCGCAAGCACACCTTTAAAAGTTCAGTTCTCACCTAGGAAGAAGCATGGTAAGTGCTTTTGCAAGAAAGAAAAAACAGGTTTCAAACCATTTAGATGTTAGATATCCCACGACTAGAACCAACAATTCGAAGAAATGTGACATCTACCAACCCGCACTGGACCCGCGTGGTACATCACGGCCCACTCCCCAGCAGTGAGATCGATAGGCTGATTATGCTATCCACGAATGGCAATACCATAAGTTAAATGTCCTTCCGGTGCACCCTGGACAGTCAGCCCCGTTACTATCACGCTGACTGGCTATCCATCATAATCATCATAATTTCAGCCGAAAGACGTCCACTGCTGGATATAGGCCTCCCCCAAGCACCGGCACTTCGATCAGTTCTGTGCTTCTCGCATCCAGCGGAATTTACTGGCTATTATTTTATATGATTTATTTATTTACTAAACACTTTCTCCACGGGCTTGAACTATTCTCATATAGTTAATGACACGAGAAATGAAGCAATCTAAATTTAGTGTCAGGTTGAGGTAAATAGACTCAGCACCTATTCCAGTAATTGTATCTCACGAACCGACGCGCGATTTGCTTGTGATAGCTAAGCGTACAAACACGCTATGAATGTGTGCATGAAGACTAGTAGCATCAGCTCATAACACACACACACACACACACACACACACACACACACACACACACTTCCGTCTTCGCCTTTGTCTCGGTCGGTACCTAGAGCTCCTGCGCGTACACACATTCACAACGTATTTGTTCACTTGGTTCACAAGTAAAGCGCGGGTGGCTTCGTGAGATAAAATTACTATACACCGTATGTATTTTTATACAGGAACTTAAATGTGTATGTGCTGTACATATCTCCCTAACCACTCGGGGAATACAGCCGTGTTCAGCAGAAGAAGATTAAATATTTGTCTTGTTTGTATAATCTCAGAGAACCTATCAAATGAGGAGCGAACATGGGAGGAGATCATGCAGATCAAGGCTATGCCGGTCCCAATGAACCAGAAGAGGGAACTGAAGGCTAGACTACAGGTAAACTTAGAATATACAATAACCCCCACAGGGCGAATTTTCCAATTGTGTGTTCCAAAACCGAAACTACAGTATTTTCATCGGATGATACAAGAACACCATAGCCATACTCATAAACCATTATCTCATCCACAGAACGCCACAAAACTCCGTCTCCAAGGCTTCGAGCAACTGCAATGGCGGCAACGCAAAGTCTGGCACCGCTTCCGAATACGATTCTCAGAAATAGTCGGCAAGCTAGAACTTTGGCAGTCCCCCATGAGAGAAATCGAAGGCAAGTTCGGAACCGGCGTAGTCTCCTACTTCCTCTTCCTTAGATGGTTGCTATTCCTAAACATAGCCATTTCGATGTTAATAATACTGTTCATGATATTACCAAAAACTTTGCTGACCGAAGCGGAGGTCACTTGCGACGATTACGAGCTGAATTCTACAGAATGCTGCTCAATTTTTTATCTAACGAAAAATTTGTCGGATTCCAATGTATTTCTCGACGTTATACAAGGTACCGGGGGGATGGAACGAACTATACTTTTCTATGGAGTGTATTCCGATCAAATCTATAAGTACTACGTTAAAAATTTGTTCCAAAGAGAGATTTATTTCAATATGCCTATGGCTTATATTCTTGTGGCTATTTCTTGGGTTTTATTATCCTTGATAGCTATTGTGAAAACGGCTGCCAAAGGATTTAAAGAACGATTGGTCGAAAACGAAGGTCAGTTTTATAAATATTGTAACTTAGTTTTTGGTGGATGGGATTTCTGCATCGAGAACGACAAATCAGCTAAAATTAAACACAAAGCGTTATATAACGAAATTAAAGGATATTTGGAAGAAGAAAAATACAATGAAGAAAGACAATTAAGGACTAGAGAATCTCAAATTTTGATTTACTTCAAAAGACTACTTATTAATGTAATTGTTTTCATAATTCTCATAGCTTCAGGCGTTCTAATATATTTCACGTTCAACTATTCAACGGATAAACTAAGTCCTAAGGCTCCTGAACAAAATGATGAATTAAACGATAACTTAAAAGTCGAAAATACCAATATAAATACAACTCATCCTGAAAAATTTACCTTAAGATTATATAAAGAAGGTGGAATGTTCTTTGGACAGCTAGAAAACACGTTACTAGAATTTCTGCCCTTCATATGTATAGTAGTTTTAAACTTAATAGTTCCAGAAATATTTAGTTATTTAATACAAATTGAGAGCTACACTCCTTCGCATGTTTTAATCATCACGTTGCTTAGGACTGTGTTGCTTCGATTATCTTCTTTGGCTGTCTTATTAAGTCAAATGTATTCTTACGTAAGGGATAATGGTTTTGTCTGTGCTTACGATAATGCAAATGATGCATCGTCATCAAAATTAGATTGCTGGGAGACATATGTGGGACAACAGCTATATAAATTAATTTTGACAGATTTCGCAGTACAATTCGTGACGACATTTTTCATTAACTTGCCTAGAGCGTTTCTGGCGAGGCATACTAACAGCCGCTGTTTCAAAATCATTGGGGAGCAGGACTTTTATTTACCAAAACATGTTTTAGATATCGTTTACACACAAACTATAATTTGGATGGGCTCATTTTTCTGTCCTTTCCTCCCCATAATTGGAACGATATTTTATTTCCTCATTTTCTATATAAAAAAATTCACTTGTCTCACAAATTGCACACCATCGCCAGTTGTTTACAAAGCGTCAAAGTCTAAATCTCTTTTCATGTCAGTCCTGCTTCTTGGTTTTATAGCCTCAATTACTCCGGTAGCCTATTCCGTGGCCGAAATATTCCCTTCAATAAACTGCGGGCCTTACCGAGGTTACAACACCGTATGGGAATTTGTTGTCGAGACATTCGACGGGTTCCCATTCCTTATAAGAGAGTTCATATTCCGGATGGGAACTTCTACGTTCGCTGTGCCTGCATTTGCAGTGTTACTGTTCTTTTTGTACTATTATTGGGCAGTGGCTGCAGCAAATAGGCATATGGTGACAGTTTTAAAGAATCAACTGGTTTTAGAAGGACATGATAAACAGTTTCTTCTAAATAGGTTGAGTGCGTTTATAAGGCAGCATCAGAAACGGTGTGAGAGAAGGAATAGAGCTAGTTTTGCAGATGACGACTCAATTAGACAGAGTTCTAGGTAGAATATTGTGGTTAATATTTAAGGAGAAAGCGTCTGATTAGCCCGGGAAATAACATTTTCTTACGTTTTTTTTTAATTTGCAGTACTGTTTCGGGTTTTAGGTTGATCTAAATATGATTCGCGGCCGTAACAAATATTTATATAGAGTTATAATCATAAAAATCATCAATACAACTCTGAATGACTATTTCATGAAATCATGACATTTGAGGCCAATTCTAACTCAAGGAGTTGTATTGCTGATTCTAATTATTATCTAATATATAAAATTCTCGTGTCACAGTTTTCGTTGCCATACACCTCCGAAACGGCTTGACCGATTTTGATGAAATTTTTTGTGCTTATCCGGTATCTATGAGAATCGGCCAACATCTATTTTTCATACCCCTAAATCGAAACTTACGCGGGTGAAACCGCGGGGCGCAGCTAGTAATTCTATAAAGTCATATTTGTTACGGTCGCGAATCTTATTTTAATCAACATACAACCTGACCTGCAAAAAACGTAAGTAAATTTGGATTTCGCGGGCTTTCTTAGCGCATTTAAGATAGTTTGGTCTGATAGTTATAAATGTTTAATTCATATTATAAATTCGGTGCCCAAAATGTGAAGTTAGGCAACTACTGATAGAAAACGAATGTTCAAAGTCTGTTCCAAAAGTATCAGATGAAAGTGTAAACAAACCTGGTTCAGGTTAAATTCTTACGCAGTCACTTACTAAAGGGAATTAGTAACACATTCATCTGTATTTAGAAGGTTTCAACTTATTAACTTTACATTTTTAAATTGTCATTGAAAAATTATCGACGAAAATCGAGGTCATATAATTAACCTTAATACTGTCAAATGAAAACATACATAAAAGGTGTTTTAAAATAAGAATTTCAGGTTTAATTATCCAAATAATCAAATCAAAGCACTGAATTTGTAAGTAGCACTTACAAATTGGTAACCTCAGGTACGTTTTCTGATCCGTTTGTTTACATTTTCATCATCAGATAGTATTAAAACAGACAATACGTATCCGTCAATCGCCAACATGAATGTTTCTCGATAATATTCAAGTCCCGACAATTAATCTAAATTTTGAAATATCAGCACCCGCTCTTCTTGTCCCACATACCGCAGTGTCTCAAGACAGTCTTTGACCAGAGGGGCAATTCTCGTAAGAACGTTCACAGTCTGATCTCAGTCTCAATCTGTCAAAAATACCTCTAATTTCCTTACATTTTGACAAGTTTATGACATTTGTTTGTCGCGGAGATGAGACTGCGACTAGATTTTGAACATTTTAAATTACGAGAATTGGCCTTCTGTGCGTGTTGCCAGTAATGACATATGGCACTGAAACGTGGTCACTCACAATGGGCCTTATTAAAAGGCTGAAAGTCACCCAAAGGTCAATGGAGAAGGCTTTGCTTGGAGTTTCCCTACGTAATCGAATCAGAAATGAAGTGATCCGCGGGAGAACCAATGTAACCAACATATCCCGAAGAATTGCCAAACTTAACTGGCAGTGGGCAGGGCACATTGCTCGCAGGACAGTTCTCTTTATTTATTGAAAATGCTCTCTCGTTGCTCTCGTCTTCATTAGGCAAAAAATATTTAAAATGGTATCAAAGGTATCCTACCGATAAAACATGTTACTAGCTTATTTTTTTCCTCTAAAAATGTTTTTAAAGATTTAACAATAGCGTCCCGATAACTGAACTATAGTGTGAATTAAACGTAAAAGTTAATTAGCTAATAATTTTATAAATGACTTCATAGTAAATGTAAATTAACTTAGCATTTCTTTGAGATTGCCATTATTTATTCTTCCAACTAGTACGTAAGGCCATGAGTTTGCTGCATTGATAAAAAATATTGCATCATCAATAAAATAAAATCACGGCTGTTCCCCGAATGAGTAGGAAAAAGTTGTAGGTACACAGTTTTCTACTCATGGTCAAAGGACATCAGTCAAGTGGCGAACATTTTATACCCAAAAATTAAAGTGCCAGAAAAAAAAGTACTATTTTCTTATGGAAAATAACATCTTGAGCATTTTTTTACTATTACAGCGAGTCTACAATTAACCCCCGGCTGCTATTTGAGATTGACAATGCCAAAAATCATATTTTTATAACAAGTTTTTTAAGCATAACAAAAAAAAAATACCAGCTTTTAATTGAATTTAACATCCTGAATATGTTTTAACTATAAGCTTGTTCTAAAAATGTGTGTGTTGTAAAAGCGTGGTGCAATACTATTTTATTCAATGTATGTTTTAGTCATTTCTGTGCTACGTTCTTTAGGACTTAAGTGTATCGCTCAAATAATTTCAAAAGTCGTGAATTTCAGATGAAAAGGATAAATCTGAAACGCTTTTTTTATATTGCGATTATGTAATTATTTTTAACACTGTGTGACAGCTAATATCCCTTGCTAAACACTTTTTTCTTATAAAAAATTCATAATAAAGCCCCCGATACAAGTTTCACGGTGCAAGTTTCTTGACTGTGGCCTGTAGCATACAATAAAATTAAAGCAAGATATGACTTGGACCGTCTAAATACTGTTTATGGCCGATTCCTATGATTTACGCAGCCTTATTGGTTTAAACGAAGACTTGTATCTTTACCAATAATGAAGCAAAGACCTTATAACTTTGCATAGTACACCCTCCCATATGAAAGTAGCTATAAGTCAATGATTCACATGCCCAGTTTGGTAATAAAAAATGCTACGATTAGTAAGCAGAACTATTCGTTTTTTTGTTTATAGGAACCGAGCATTAGACGATGCAACTTAACCAAGATAAATGACTTTTTGTTAAAAATCTAATAACAATCATTTACTAAAACTTAGAGTCTATCAAAAAGTAATCTGTGAACTAGACAGAACCAAATGACATTTAAATTCGCCATAACATTGTGCCATAAGTTTATATAGCAGTACAAGCGCGTGGCTAAAATCGGAACTAACGCCGCCATATTGTTTTCAAAACATTCACGAAACAATTCCACAAATATTTGCCAAAAGCGCCCCCTGTCAACTTCATTCGAGCGCAAAAAGATCCTTGAAGCAGTCCAGGTACAATATTCTGCCTTTCCTGCATAACTATTCACAACCATCCGACAGGCTATCGTATTGAAAATGACAGATTTCGACAACCTCATTCGCCTTGTCCCCGACAGCAAACAGCTGTCGGAAGAATAGCTGTCGTCTATTTAATTTAGGGCTGATTTTTCCAACGCCAGATAATTTTATCCGAGGAATAATTTTGAATTATTGGCAGTTCTTCTTCCATACAAAATATGTCAGACGTAATTTTTTTCCACGAATAAAAATTATCAGTCTATTGAAAAATCAGCCCTAAAACTGACAAAATTTTCGGTTCTTGGGCATGGAGCAGAGCGTTTGGACTTCAACGATAACATTGGTGTCATGTTTCATACGGTACGGAAGCGTGGAGAGATTCTGAATAGCTATGTTGTAAAGTTTTTATAAATAAGGAAAGGTTAGTGTTATGTTAGTTTTCTTTGTTTGCATTTCATAAAACTACATTCCTTTATATTCTTACTAACAATTTTGTAGAATGCCAGAGTTAAGACTGACAAAACTAATAATTACTTTATGACAAAGTTAATAACGATAACATTGAAAGGTTTTGTAACAAATAGGGCTCAAAACATCTAAGTCTTTCCAAGTTTTTCTTTGGTTTCCAGTATGGAAAAACTGTCAAATATTCAAAATTTATTCTAAGGCTAAGAATTATTCTAGGTATAAAAGTTTGGTTAAATTCGCTCTTAATAGATTTAGGGCTGATTCGTCAATCGACAGATAACTTTTATTCGTGGAAAAAAATTGACGTCTGACAGTTTTTGTATGGAAGAACTGTCAAAAATTTGAAATTATTCTAACGATAAAATTATCTGGCGTTGGAAAAATTTGCTCTTATAAGAATAATAACCCAATTACAATGTTTAACTACTTTCCTAAATGTGGGTAGTGAAAGACCACAGGAGTTGGTTCATTTCACAATACATATTATTATTGTCGTTCTTCGTCCGAATATAAAAATAAAAAGTAAGATTTGAATCAGTTATATCGAAGGCAAACACGACTTTTCTTGCCTCTTGCAAGAGACAAATTTTAAAATGCACACTCACAAAAATTTAACAAACGAAATTATTTAGTATTTAAAACGAAAATTTTATAATTATGTATATTTGATCTTTTTAGCGAAATATGACTAAAGGTAGGCCGCACACTATGTATTAACTGTTACGATGATTATTCGACGTTTTTTCACGTTATGCGCATACCTTGCGTCAAAATGAAGACTGTTTATTTATTTAAAAATCTACGTCTTGCTCAACTGAGTCTGACTTATCGTATGTTATTTAGATGATTTTTAGAGTCTTTTGTCACTTAATGCTCACTAAAACAATTTTTTATAATATTTATTACTATATTATTCTTGAACACATGAATGCGGTTCTCTTTTGTAAATCTGTACATACATAAATAGCATTTATTAATATAAGTACATAGATTTCTTAGTGATCTCAATATAGAATCATTGTATGATTAGTAGGACAGTCCGTTTATCGCGAAAAATAGTTTTATTATGCTTTTCGCATTTAAAGACATTGATTGTCCCATAGATGCGTCATTATTTCTTTTATAGTTAAGTACAACTTTATATTCCTATGTTTAGATAATTATATTTTGTATTTTTTTTAAATAATGCAACACATATTTTTATTAATTATGTTAAATATTATCTAGTCTACCATTATAGAGGCATTTAATAAATAAAATACAGTTTGATAAATTTCTCCTTTTTTGAAGTCGGTTAAAAAAGGTTGACTAACATTCTCAAAACTATAGTCAAACGTAAAAGTTGTAATTAAAACAAACTGTTTTAATTTCACTTAACTTAGTTCCTTAGGCAATTATAATTATAGTTTTATAATCATTTTGTGTTATAACCAAGAATTTGTGTCGCTATTTAATTAATTTTTTAAACTTATTTATGTAGTTTAAAGTGGTAGATAATATTTGGTATTTAAATAAGTTGATAATATTATCAATTTATTCAAATAAAATAAATGTATATAATTAAATCAGTGTGTGTAAATGTTGGTCTTTTAATATTTATTTAAATTGCGAAATAAAAAAATCTAGTACACTTCATATATTTATTAGTATTTTATCTTGTTTTATATAAATTCGTCTTCCTTTTTGTGCAATGTTTGAATGTGTTTTTGTACACAATCGATATCGCGGGTTCTAGCGAATATTGTAAGTTTAATAAATAAGAACTAAAAATGTTACCACAACACACTGCCATAAGCATCTGAATATTTATTCAAAATAATGATTATTATAAAAATAAACAATTGTACACTTTTTATGTATTTTTTTTACTTCACTAACATACACCTATGTTTAGCGGAACTGGGCTTATCGAAGCGGGGCTATTAGAGCGTGTGGGGTATCATATAAAAGAGCGCTCTTTGCACATTCTCAAACATTCTTTCTTTTTTTTTTTTTTAGGCCGCATTGTTTTCGACTTTTGAAGAAAAATAAAAAAAAAATACCGTCCCCCCCTTATCTCCAAAGTTTGCATAGAGGAAAATTTGAAATTATTCTATGTGATAGAAATTTATGTAAAATTTACATGAAAAATAAAACGATGTCGAAACATCACACTTTTTCAGAAATTATCAACAAAAATTACATTAGTTCCACTGTCGGTCAAGAGATGGCGCTGACCCAAAACTGCAATATTCTACACCGCCGTATTAAAATGCTCTGACTAATAAAGGCCTCGCCGATGAAAATTTTAAAACATTTCACAATACGGAACCCTCGGTGCGCGAGCCCGACTCGCTCTCGACCGGTTTTATTGTTTGATTTTTGTTTTGCTGTATGGGCCTGGTTTTGACCTCGTTCACGCCTGATGGAAAGCGATGGATAAGGTCTATGACGGAACGATAATAATATAGTGGTGTTTATTTGCGATTATGCCGCATATTTTGACACTCGCAAGCGAATCAAAACCTATAGGGTACTTCCCGTTGACCTAGAATCATGAAATTTCGAAAGAAGCAATGTCATGTAGCACAAGTAAAAGAAAAACCGAAAATCGTAATTTTCTAGTTACATACCTACCGAACCCTCGGTGCGCGAGTCCGACTCACACTTGACCGGTTTTTAAATATATGAAATTAAACTAATCAATCTGCCTAGCCTTTTCCCAACTACGTTGGGGTCGACTTCCAGTCTTATCGGATGCAGCTGATTAGTATTTTACGTGGAGCGACTGCCTTACTAACCCACAACCCAGTTACTGAGTAATACGAAACCCTTTAGTAAGACTATTTTCCACCCTAGCAGCTAATTAGCTGATGACTTGTGTTTCAAATAGCTTGGAGATATTTAATCTGTCCAGTCACCAGTCAGTCCTTGAAGCAGTTCAGTGGGAGCCCCCACAACAATTTCTGGGAGCCTAATCCATGCTGTTACAACTCGTGAACATGGTAAGTACCTATATTATATTTCTTTTTATATGCTACAAGTACAACCTTGTTGGAAAGAAAAGGTAAGCGAAATAATAAAACCCCAAATTACATAACATAACTTTTATTATCAATATTATCTTGCAGTACACAAAATACAAAACTAAATTATACTATTTCGATATATTTTGCTTTTGTCTATTACTAATAACTAATATAATTATATATTATTATAATCTATACTCTATTCGGTTGTATACATAACAACCGGTTAATCTCCACCTGCAAAATCCACCCCGCGGTGGTGCGGTGCGGTGCGCATTTCCGAGAATCCACCCTAAGCCAATATATTCCATTTATCCAACTAGGTGACTAAGCCTAGGGTGGACTCTCGAACATGTTTCCGCGTGTCCAAGTTAGGGTGATTTTTTTGGAATGGAGAAACGGAATAACCAACGGTACAAGGATCCTTTGGCGCGTGGCCATAGTCGGAAGGAACTAACACCATCATCTTGTTTTTCAACGCAACTACTGTGACAATTCTATGACTCCCCCCCCCCCCCCCCCCTGCCAATGCCATTTAAGCGCCAAAACATCTTTGTAGTAGCTGTTTTTAACTATACATTTGTATAAACAAGCCTAACCCTTCCAATGCCCTCGTCAATCCAATGCAAAAATCATCATAAATATTTTATAATGCTGGTTAAATATTTCTGTTTTTCTCGTAAAAAGAGTCAACTCTTCAGGAGAAAAAATAGTTTTGAAAATCGATCCACAGTTGGCGGAGTAATCGCGTAACAAACACACAAACAAAAAAAGGTATAGTACAGCTAGCTATTCACAACCATCCGACAGGCAATCGTATCGAAAATGACACATTTCAATAACCTTGCCTTGCCCCCGACAGCAAACAGCTGTCGGAAGAATAGCTGTCGTCTATTTGATTGAAACTGTCAAAATATTCGGCTTTCGGATTTGTGAACAGCGTTTAGAGTACTCCTACAATAACATTGATTGAAGTTCGATAAGGTACGGAGGCGTATCGAGTGGTTGTGAATAGCTATGCAGGTGGAAAATCACCCAGAGCATAGTATATCTTACTAGCTTCCGCCCGCGGCTTCGCCCGCGAGGTATGTCAATAAAAACTATCCTATGTCCTTCCCCGGGATGCAATCTATCTCTCTGCCAAAATTTTTCAAAATCCGTCCAGTGGTTTAGGCGTGAAAAGGTAACATACAAACAGACAG
The DNA here is from genome assembly GCA_963669345.1 of Gortyna flavago. Lineage (NCBI taxonomy): Eukaryota > Metazoa > Arthropoda > Insecta > Lepidoptera > Noctuidae > Gortyna > Gortyna flavago. Next base: position 9,637,695 of record OY770150.1, on the reverse strand, counting down.
ACAGTTACTTTCGAATTTATAATATTAGTATGGATTTTTCAAAAACTATTAGTTTATCTTTTGTTTAATGCAATTGAAATGACAATATGAAAATACAATCATACTTACGTAAACCTAGATCTAGTAAATAATCTAATTACAAAACAGAGTTTTTTCTTTTATAAAATTCAAAACATTTGAAACGGAATATAATAAAATATTTTTTTTTATAAAGTCAGCATCACAATCATATAAAAATACTAAATATTACTTCAAATTGTCGATGGCGCCTAGGTCATGGAATATGGGGGGGGTTAATTACATAACACCCTAACAGTAGCGGTGGTATTTATTTTGAAAGTTCAACAGCAATAATTGCATTAGCTATATTTTTAAATTAGTGGGCATATAAAGGGTCTATAAACTAATGGGGTGTGTCGCTCAGTAAAGTTTTGAAACAGGAGCACCTTGCTATTATAACTATACCCTGTGTTAATATATTATTATTATTTGCTTACTATAAAACTACTACATAAAGAAGTCTAGATATATTGTACTGTGACTGTACCTATGTATCAATTTCACATTTTGTATACCTGTAACCAAAATGTCATGGTGAGTTTATAAATTCGTTACATTTCGACAACTTCGAAAGTGAATAATGTTAAACTTGAAACGAAAAAAATATCCAAGTCGTTGTGAATATGACGAAAAAATATGCGAGTCGTTGAAACTATTGGAGAAAATATGCTAGTAGTTGAGAGTTGCGACTATGGCAATTTTTAGCCTTGGGATCCCTAAAATATGGTAATGTTAGTCTCCATTAAGCTCGTTAGTGAAATCAACTGTCGATAGCAACCATGACCAGCCTGAAATAATGGCCAAGGTGTGAAAATGTTTAGCAATTCAAACTTCCACATGACCACCTTTTCGAACTGCGTTTTTCATTTAAAAGTATTGGCAATAAAGTCGGGAAATTAATAAGGAAGGTGCTAGTAAATATTACCATTTTCATTCCTTTGCTCCTACATGGTTACTCCGCTGTCTGTGTCAGTCAAGTCGTATTCAAGCGTATGGCACTCGTGGGCTGAAAATCAGCGTCAGCTGGTAGTACACACGGCTACACATCAAGCTATACATTTTCAGTTTTAACTGACCTCGCATTGTATAGGTTTTTCGTACAATCAGAAGTCAGGTTATACTGGTTATGTATAGCTTGATGTGTAGCCGTGTGTACCTAGTGTTGCCATTTGATATTTTGCTGAGCTGATGCCCCTTTTGTTTTTTTTTTTTTTTTGTAAGTGTTTACTTTTGTATGTATGTCAGCAGTGGAACCCCAAATTCAGGTATTTTCGTTTCCCCTAATTGTTTGCCCCCAAAAGACTAGAATGGCTATAACATTTTAATATTTACCTCGTTCAGTTGATTGTGGCGGACTGCTCAAAGTCTCCCTTGTCGAGGTGTCGTTGTGGCGTCTTTGACGGCTCGTAGATCAACATGGACACGCGTTCCGGACTAGTCTTGTTACGTTGCATGTCTGGAAAAACAACTGTTTATACTCGCGACAATCTAAGAAGTCGGATTTGACGTTTCTCATTATACATGCCGCGATAACTTTCTATGAACGCCTACGTAAGAAGTATGACTGGAGAATCCTTCTACAATCGATAGAAAAATAATTTAAATTACAATCCTTAACCCGCCCAAAGACGACCCACTGACCAACCTTTTTTTTTCTGCCAGTGAACATGGCAAATTTAGGTATTCTGCATTCGGCAGTATATCATCAGAACACAGCTTCTGATAGGTAAGTGTTGTTACATCACTTATTACTTACATCTCAGACTAAGGCGTCGTTTATGCTGTCCGCACAACTCTAGCTGCCTCCTTACCAACTGCGACGCAGACGCGGGGCGAGGACTCAGTGGCAAAGTGGCCGGCTGCAGGGTTACCTCTGAATATGCTGTCTTGCTTGTATAGTCTAGAAATGATTAGCGATAAGTATTAGCGCGTTGAGTTTGGTGTGTTTGTGATAAATATTGCAAGAAAAGGCAACCCAGAGGAAGTTGTGGAAGCCTATGGGAGCCCGATGCTCCGATGAATGAAAGCAATAATCATTTCCTAGCGTTATTTCTCTCTTTTTAAGCGGTTGTGCAGTCAAGCAAAATAATTGTTTACCAGATTTAAACACATTTCTAACGTACATTTTCCACGTTGATAACTTATTACCACTTCAACCGTATGTATGTCAAACGGTGATAACAGCATTTTTACAAAAGTTGACTGTCAATTTGCTAAGCACTCAGATTATAGTCTATAATCTGAGGCTAAGCATATCATTTTCTCCTTTACAAGATTCCAGCGCCATCAGAAATCGAAAGACTTGAAAGAATCATAATACCTATAGAGGTCGTCGGGCGTGTTTTTGTCTTATCAATAAAAAAATTTCTACTACTGCTTGTACAAAGTTACGAGTTTTTAAAGTCCGGTCGTCGAGAGAATGCGTTTCTGACACCTGTCAGTGCGACAATTCTAGTATAACTAATAAAGATCGAATTCGCAAAAGACGTAAGTATTCGTTTGTATGAAACTGACAGATGTCAAGATGTTAGTTGATGATAAGACCGACCATTGTGTCACCCTTACATTTATATCTGTAATTAATTATGGTGTACATAATAAAGAGTATTCTATTCTAAACGTTTGCCTAAGAACCAACCTCTCTCATTCAGCACAATCTCGCGATGCATCTGCGACAGTTCAGCATCATTGACCTGGACCTTCTGCTTCTTCTCCGACCCGTCCCAGGAACGGTTGCGGTCACCAATGATGACGGTCAGGTCACCGTCTGGTTTTAAATCCTCGTCTTGGAATGATGCGTTCTTGCTTTGTGGTTCCACCTGGTAACGAGAGAAAAAGAAACTATAGCAAGGCTCGGAACTTAGTAGTACTTTCTTCGTATCGTGTCGGAAGATTTGATTTCTTATTTTGTTTGTAACGCTTTCACGCTAAAACGGCTGAACGGATTTGGATGGAATTTGGCACATAGGTAGACCATGACCTAGATTAGGTCATAGGATAATTTTTATCCAGAAATTCCCACGACATCTAGACTTATGCGGCTGATACCGCGGAGCGTAGTTAGTACCTAGTATAGATAAACCTTTTCGTAAGGTGCTCGTACTACCGCCATACATTTATTTCTTTATCTATTTCTGCAGCCAAGCAGCGTTACTGTGTTGCGCTTCAAAATAATATGGAGGGTGCCGTTGTAACCACGCAGGCGCATGAGATATTCCAGCTTTGTCTTTAAGATAGCAACACATCTGCGATGATTCTGGTATTGCAAATTTCCATAGACTGCGCTGACCACTTACCATCTGCTGGGCCGTCGGCTCATTTGCCATACCTTTGAAATAAATTGATACTCTACTCAAATCAAACCATTCTTTACCTTTATCTTCCTCTTCACAGAAGGACTCGACTGCGGTCTATTCTTAAAATCAATATGCTGATTCTTGTCACTTTTATTCCTGACAATCGGCGACAATTTCCTATACTCACTCCTTGGCTCCAACTCTATCCTAACAGTCTCAACCGTCGAGTTACTAGCCCTACCAAATAGAGGAGACAGTTTCGGCTTTACCACACTAGTCTCATCCGATTCATCAACGCTCTCGATTGTAATAGTCGAATCAATGCTATTCGGGTTATGCTTAATCGGTTTAACAATTATCAGTCCCTTGTGGACTTCGTCCTCGTCGAGTTTAGACGATTTTTCTAAATCGTAATTCGGATTTTCGAAGCCCGTTTGTGTGGCTATATCGTCGCTCACTGCTGTGAAAGTTTGCGAGTTAGTATTCGATGCTTTGTTGAGCATTCGTTTGCGTCTTTCCAGGTCTGCGTGTATGTCTGTTTGGACGCGTAAGTTGATGTCTCCGTAACGGCGAAAGATATAGTTCAGGAGCCATTGGTAGCCTTTGCGAAGGCCGGGGTCAATTTTTGGCTTTTTGGATGTTGGGTGGTCGCCTCCTCCGTAAGCGCTATAGGATTCGACTAGAGTTGGGCAACGATACCTGTAAAATAAGATCAGAAATAAATAGTAATCGGATTGAAGATTTTTGGTAATCTTGTAGTTCTTTTAGTGCATGTAAAGACGGTTTGCACTTTTAAAGTGGAGTAAGTTATGTGTCTTTTTCCGACTCAGTTTTCATTTTTCTAACTTCTGAAGTCCACCATTCTCCATGCTCCCGCAATTCCAATATTCCAAAAGCGTTATAATTGGGCGGAAAAAGCGTGACTTCGACGTTTCTCTGATCAGAGGGGCAATTCTCGTAATTATTTCACTAAGAATTGTCCCTAACCCTATGTGTTCTCATTCATTTAAATGTACATTTGCTAGAAATAACATAAAGATAGTAGGTTTGAATTAGTTTACTCACTTATTGACCAAAGGCTCTATATTCAGTTTGTCAACCACATCGATGTCGTCAAGGGCTCCATGCTTGTCCTGTTTGTTTGCTAGCACAAGCACCGGTTTGCCTGGTGAAGTAAAACCTACTAGCTTTAGTGAAACTCAATCATTTCATTTGTGGGGATAAACTGCTGAACATAGGCCGCAGAAAGCCGCGTGAACACTAACTTTTACATAATACTTCTTGTTCTTTCCGTGGTAAAAATATAAGCCAGTCAGCAAGGTGCGTTTCCAGTTTTAGCTGACCTCGCATTGTATAGGCTTTTCGTACAATGAGAAGTCAACTTATACTGGAAAAATTATAGCTTGATTTGTCTTGTCCTTATCGATTTTGATAACGGCTACCCTTGGAGAAAAAAAAATTTAGCGTGCCCGCCCTAATATGACTCGCAAGACCGAATTTAATTCTAAATAGGTACTCCGTCACAACTAGAACAGCAAAGTTTGCCTGCAGAGTTAGAAGTATAGTTAGAGGAGGGCTTTAGTCTTTTTTTATCATATTTGGTCATACAGATGAAATTGCGTGATATGAATTGTTTTATGATTCTGCCAAAGTGGCCTTTTTAGTCCCCCAGCACCCTAATTGCAATCATTTAAACACACTATCTATCTCAATCTGAAACATTTTGAAGGATATTACTAATCCATTGTTTCATAATATGTTCGAATAACGCAATGAATGATGTTGAACTGTGAAAATGGAAGCCATTCCTTCTGTTAGAGTATTACGCAATTACACCACAGGCTTGAAATGGAATGAATTTCATTCAAAAACTTTTTTTTTTTTTATCATCAGTTGTCGCTGCTCACCCAGATAACTCCAGTTGCAGACTTTATAAAAAACAGTAGGTAGGTATTACAAGGTTTAAAAGGCGAAGTAAGAACAAGGCATAGGACAAGGCAGGGCTTTAAATACCGGTAAAATTTTCATAACGTTTCCTTGATTTGACAGCGTTACCGTTAATATTAAAATAACGTTAATGGATTTAACGTTATTTTAGCTCCATTTTATCGGTAATCATTATTAACGTTAGTTGTTTATTAACGTTAATTTTATCGATACTTTTAGAACGGTTAATCTAGTGAGTTTGAAGTAGAGGGGGACGAGACGCGCGGGGGCAGGCCACCCGCCGTCGCCCCGCTCTGTGATGCCGTGCCGATCAAAACATTGCCGATTCTTACGCGTGAGAAGTAATAAGTGAGATACCTAACTGATAAGATAATTTATCCAACATCAAGATGAGTGAAGACAATTTTTTTTTTTTTTTTTTTTTTATTATGAATACAGTAACTTGGCAATCTGTGTTAACACAATAAGCCATTCAGATGAGGTATCTCGATCTATGTCTTAATAGCGTAAGGAATTCCTATGAATCCCTTTTATCATATGTCACCAAATCTCACGGTAAGTGTAGAGACACTATGCCGTTTCAATCGGGAATGTCTAATACTTCCTGTGCCTTCTAGTTTGGATGCCAGTTCATTGACATGAGTTGATATTCTCGTCTGATAGCTTTCACTATATCTAGCGATCTCTTGTTTGACGGTAGTGATACTTAGGTCCTCGTGTATATATTTGTTGCTTACATAGTAGGGTATATCTAGCATGGTTCTCAGTGTCTTGCTTTGAAATCTTTCAAGAATCTCTATGTTGCTATTGCTAGCAGTACCCCATAGCTGGATTCCGTAAGTCCAGATTGGTTTGAGAATGGTCTTATAGATAGCTATCTTGCTTTCATGTGACAGGCTTGATTTGCGACCTATCAGCCAGTTCATTGATCTGACTTTCGTATCCAGCTGTTTACGCTTGGTCCAGATATGCTTTCTCCAGGTGAGTCTTCTATCCAGATGCATACCCAAATATCTGGCACCTTCAGCTTGAGGAACCTCTTCATTATGAAGTCTTATTGGGGGATAAGTCTGCCTTCTCAGGGTGAAGGTCACGTGAGCAGATTTTCCTTGATTAACCCTAATACGCCATTTATCTAGCCACTTTTCCACTTCATGGATGTGGGTTTGTATGTTGGCTGATGCTATAGCCGGATCTACATGTTCCAACAAAAGGGCTGTATCATCTGCATAGGTGGCAGTTATAGTATCAGCGTGCATTGGAAGGTCTGCGGTAAAAAGCAAGTATAGGATGGGTCCCAATATGCTTCCTTGTGGTACTCCTGAGCAGAAGAAACTTCATTGTTAAATTTCACCTCAAAGCATCTACTGTGTATGTACGATCGTAGAATCGGAAAGAAAGAGTGAGGCAGTAACTTTTTAAGTTTGAAGAGAAGTCCTTCGTGCCACACTCTGTCGAACGCCTGGCTAATGTCAAGAAAGACAGCAGAGCAGAACTGTTTGCATTCTAGTGCACGACTTATAGTATCCGTAATACGGTGTATCTGTTCAATAGTTCCATGTTTCTCTCGTAAGCCAAACTGGTGAAGAGGAATAACTTCCGGTAGATAGGGGCGCATCCTGTTCAGCAATATTTTTTCGAAGAGTTTACCCAACACGGGAAGTAGGCTTATTGGTCTGTAGGAGCTTGCATCGTGGAGCGGTTTGCCTGGTTTGGGTATCATTATAACCTGCGCAATTTTCCACTGAGCGGGGTAAATTGCTAGTCTTAGGCAGGCGTTGTAGATGGCCGCGATGTGAATTATGCTTTTTCTAGGCAGCTGCTTGAGAAGTTGTGCGTCGATTAAGTCATAGCCTGGTGTTTTACCCTTTTCTAGTTTTAGGATTTCTCTCCATAGTTCGTTGGGGCTTGCACTTTTTAGTGGTAGGTTCATTTGCAGTGGTGCGTCCATATATTCGGAGACTTCCTTGTCGTGTTCAGGATTTTTGCTTGGTAAGGGGCTGAAAGTTTTTAAGTGTTGCGCGTATACTTGGGCCTTTTCAAGATCTGTTTTTGCCCACTTGCCATCAGGAGCTTTTATGGGTGGTATATGTTCTTTCGGTCATTTCAGCCTTTTTGTTATCTTCCATAGAGAGTAGTTGGTGTCTTTATTAGGAGTAAGTTCTGCTAATTGTTTTTGTAGACGCTCGTTTTCTGCTTGGCAGATCATTTGTTGAAGTTCCTCAGAGGCCATGTTTGAAAACTTTTTTGTCACGGGGATATTTCGTAGAATGCCATTTTTTCCGCAGCAGTCTTCTTTCATTTACTTTATCCTTTATTACTTTAGAATAGTGGGCAATTTGTGTTGTTTTTGGTCTTGAAAAAGGCGTAAATTCTTTGGCCGCTATGTGAATAAGCTTATTGAGCGTTTCGATAGCTGTTTCAACGCTATCTACATTATTTAATGGCAAGTTCAAGTTAATGGATTCTGATATTTTGGTTCTGTATCTGCCCCAGTCTGTTGTGTGGTTATACAGTCTTTGTGGGTACTCAGTTAGAATGGCCTTAGAGTGAACATTGATAATTACTGGTGTATGGTCTGACGACAGGTCAGTACATTCCTCTACATATATTTGTCCAAGCGGGATATTTTTGGTGATGAAAAAATCCAATAGGTCTGGTACCTTTTGTGGGCCCGCAGGCCAGTATGTAGGAATACCATGTGAAGCGCAATATAGGTTAAGTTCGTTCGTGGCTATATAGAGTTGTCGACCCCGTGGCGAGGTTAGTCTGGAGCCCCAGGAGGCGTGTTTTGCGTTCCAATCGCCACCGCAAATAAATCTGTTTCCTAGAGTGTTGAAGTAATTCTTGAACTCATCTCTTGTAATAACATGCCTAGGTGGGCAGTAGATAGCAGACACTGTTGTTTCTATATTGTTATCCTGGATCCTGATTGAAGTTGCTTGTATTTTTTCAGTTCTGTTTTCCCCAAAAAAATAATGTTTGATGTTCTCTTTAATTATGATTGCAGTTCCTCCATGTGAATTACCAGAAGGATGGTTTGTAGCGTACACCATGTAATTTTTAAGTCTGAAATGGGTTTTTTGCGTGAACCTTGTTTCCGAGATTAAAGCCACGTCAACTCTTTAAAGTTTCAAGAACAGTTCAAGTTCCTGTCGACGTTCTGTCAGCCCGTTGGCATTCCAGGTGATTATTCTAAGGTTTAGGGGTGTTTTATAAGGCTTGTGATTAATTGGATCATACGATCCATCATGTTGTCTAACATAATATTTATTATGTTTTGAAATTTGTTGAACATGGCGTCCAGTACTTCCCCAAAATTATTTGGGTCCTTATGTCGGTTAATGATCCTGCTGAGTTTTCTTGTTTTGTCGCTTGTGCGTATGTGATATTTGGTTTCGAGTGATTGAAGAGGTTCTTAGTTTGATGTTTTTCTTGTACAGTTTGTGTTGGGGTTTTGCGGTATTGATTTTGTGTTATGTTGTTTGTGTTTTCATTAGTTTCTTTGCCCTTTCCTGTCTTGTTTTTCGTAAGTAGGTCTTTGTACTGTTTGTATTTTGTGCAGCCTTTGTAACTTGCTGGATGTTTTTCTTGGCAGTTGGCACAAGTTGCCTCGGTGTCCGGTCTTTTTAAACAGCTTGTTGTTGAGTGTTCTTCCCCGCATTTTACACATCTAAATGGTCTGTTGCATTGGTTTTTTGCGTGTCCGAATCTTTGACATCTTTACACTGTAAAATGTCCAGTTTTTTGTATGGTGCTTCAAATGAAACTTTTACGTAATTCATTCTGTTGATTTTAAAGATTTCTTTGTTGTTGTGTTTGTGCTCAAGATCTACATAGAATAAAGGTAGCGGCTGTTTTGTGATTTTTTGTTTTACATTTATGATGTGGCGTACTTCATGCAGAAGACAATAATCAAGGTAATTAATTGTTCTTATTTATGGTTATTACAATTGTTGTTTAGACATGCAGGAATTAATAGTCTAACGCCAACGTCCAACGTCTAACTACCACGGAATTTGCGGCTTTAGCGCCCTTGAAAACCATAAAAACGACACACATGATGAAAAAATAAAAAAAAATTACAGCCGCCATCTTGGATTTTCATTTTGACCTCACTATCGACTTTAGCGCCCTTGAAAACCATAAAAACGACACCCATGATGAATAATTATAAAAAAATTACAACCGCCATCTTGGATTTTCATTTTGACCTCACTATTGGCTTCAGCACCCTTAAAAACTATGAAAACGAAACCCATGATAAAAAAAAAATTGTGCAGCCGCCATCTTGGATTTTCATTTTTATCTCACTATCGCCAATCTCAATATCCATCCCTTTCTTTCTTCGTACGGCCAAATTACGAACGAATTACAAATTACGATTTTAACATTCATACTCGTTTGGATTTGAGTAGGCATCCTACTTTAGGGTGATAAATTGCGAAGGTCGAACGTCATGGTATTACGCCGCGACACGTATTACGTATTACGTGGCGACGGCGCAGGCGGCGCGGTTAGCGCGTGGCGGAGCGGCAACAGTGCATCTAATCCAATGCTAAGCGAGGCGCCCGCGCGAGCGCACAAAAATGTAAACAGACGGAACGGCAACGTAGCTAAATTAACGGTAAATATAACGTTACTGATGTATTTGCGGTAACGTTACGCTAACGTTACTTTACTGGTAATGTGACCAAGTAACGTTACATTTTTGTGAACGTTATTAAGGTATCAAATTGAAATTAACGTTACTTAACGGTTATTATTTTGTTATTTGGTAACGTTAACAAGCCCTGGGACAAGGTATTCAAACCCGTTCAAACCTTTTTACAGTACAGCTCGATTCAAACTTTTTAGCGGCTCGGATAATGAGGTGAGTCACCGCTCAGTAACAAATTCACCAGTCAGCGGGGGTGCGGTATTGCGTAGCGAGTTGCAAATAAAGTTTAAATAGGGATGTAAGTAGGTTTGTACTATATCTACGCTTTGGAATGGGCATTTAAATGGCTTCATCTTTCTGACTAAAAGACGCCTTGACAATTCAAAAGTGTCTGTAAATAAATGAAAACGTAAGCACGTCGTTCATTCAAGGGGTAAAGGTGTTATCAACAGTGATTCACAGAACAAAGTAGGCATCTAATAAATAAATCAAAGGGTGGTAGACACATCGATTACCGGCTGTCAGCTAGTAACACGTTATTTACTACCACCTTTAAGGCTTTCCGTGACGTAACAACACAGTATCCGCACGGCGCGTCCTTCCCGCGGCGATTTTTTTTGTCGCGCACTGGGTTTCAACTCACTGCTTAGCGCCAAGAGTTGAAAATCCAACAGTCTGTTTTAATGACGCGCTGGGATGCGCTCCATTGGATTCTAAATGCTCAGCTGAACAAAGATAGTTGAAAATCCAGTGCGCGATGATAACCGGTCGCTATATTTTTACATCCGTGCGAACGTGGGCTGAACACTTTTCAGAGAAAAGAAATATTAAGAATATAATAATGTTTTCTTTGGAATTGTCAAATACCAAACCAATTACCATATATTATTAAAAAAAAACCGGCCAAGTACGTGTCGGACCACGCACAATGAAGGGTTCCGTAGTTGGAATGAATTTATCCCAAGAACAAACTTAACATTGTAGTTGAAAAACATGTTCTCCCATACATTCCAACTGAAAATGTAAGTTTGTACGCACAATATTGAGAGATTTACCATGTTGTTTCAAGATCATAGACTTCTTATTAAGTTTCCTGTAATCTATAGGTATAGAACTATTTTCTGTATTTTTTTCAAAATTTTAGGCTCAGTAGTTTCGGAGATAAGGCCCCCCCCCTTATCTCCGAAACTACTGAGCCTAAAATGGTAAATTTCCGTCTATTGTCTTAAATAACTTTAAAACAATTTATTTTAAAATATGAAAAAAAAATATTTGAGATCCTCACGATAAGCCCTTTCATTTGATATGTCACACGGTACAGATTGCGAATCTTTTTTTTAAATTGTCTATTTACCCCTCAAAAATGACTCCCATTTTCAAAACTCATTTATTTACGTTACACGTCTGTGTTTGGGTCACAGAGATTCATATGTGTACCAAATTTCAACTTAATCGGTCCATAAGATTCGGAGCAAATTGGCTGTGACAGACGGACAGACAGACAGACAGACACACGAGTGATCCTATAAGGGTTCCGTTTTTTCCTTTTGAGGTACGGAACCCTAAAAATGGAATCCGCGCCACGCATATCGAAAGTGAAGCACCGTACCGATCTATGTGTGCGTGATTGACGATTGACGCTGCGTGTCACGTAGGTAATGGCGGCCGGTCGGCATACTATGATGTAAATGTGAGAGTACAAACGGTCCGGCATACTTACTGTGCTTCACTTTCGGTTTGCGTGGCGCTAAGTCTATCTTTTTTTATAAGTCTAAGTAGGTATGCCAATTAGGTACAAGCGATTGGTATTGCAAACAGGCACTAGTAGTTGCAAATCACGAGAGCGTTATGTGATGTTTCCGTATTTGACATAAGGTTTGAAATGCAGTGATTGATGTGAAAATGTAACAACAGATAGGTACCTACTACGTGTATGGAACACACTGACCGTGACACCGGATTCTAAGTTCGCGATCTATATTACTAGAACAACAATTAATTCTGAAGCCTTTGTTTTAACCTACCATAATAATATGTGATAGATGCCCCGTTGGTCTCGTGGTCGCAAGCGCGACTGCTGAGCAGGTCCTGGGTTCGATTCGGGGTCGGGCAAAGTGTTATTGGGGATTTTTTTAGTTACGTCGAACGAAGTCGGAGGTGTGATACTCCCGTGCCTCGGAAATCACGTAAACCCGTTGGTCCTACGCCTGATCTACCTCCGAGCATGTGCATAAGGGGAGGCCCGCACTGCACCGCATTACGGAGCGGGGTGTGCGAAACGGTGCCAAATTCGCGCGTGATTGCGTTTTTTTGAATTTGTATGTAAAATTCACGCGCTTGGGTGCGTTATCTGCGCCCCGCTGCGTGATGCGGTGCAGTGTGCGAATCGCCTAAGAATGAGGGAAGAGAAGTGCACCTGTGTCTGGGCACACACTTGCACTTGCAGCTATAATATTTCCCGCATAGATGGCTAGTCTCCGCTGCGATTGACTGCTATGGCCGAAATACGGTCTGGTGGACAATAGTAATTGGCGCCCGTTGCCACCTGGTGCCTAGAGCGACCGCTCCTCTCGCTCTACCCCAGGGCCGCATTGATTACTTACTGCTTGGCGGCAGAAATAAGTATGGTGGCGGTTCAACACCAGATGAGTGCCTTCAAAAAAGACTCTGCTACTACTTCTGATGTTTGCAGCCGTTACTGTTAGGTATAACCTACATGGAATAAGACAAAGTCATGCACGGTGCCGAGACATGGATGCTCACAAAGAAGACTGTCCACCGCAGACGCACGAAACCGGGAAGTATGGCAGAAAAAAGGGGAGGTCTGTTACCTAGCAGTAGCTGGCTATTCGGTGCTGAATTATGATAACATGGAATAAGTGGTATTTTAGTAAGTGCCATGTATTTACGATATTAACCACGGCAACCGACACGGTTCAGTAGCACGCACGATATATAGTTATTACCTACCCGCCATTTTTTCACTGTAACTGATAAGCATTTTTAATTAAAAATGCCAAGTGGTTTTATCATCATTATTAGCGTTACATACATTATTAGGCAAGTACCTATTTTGTTATTTTGATTAGTCAATCGATGACACAATTCATCATAGCATAAGCAAAATCAGCCTATGATGTTCCCACTGCTGGGATACAGGCCTCCTCACATTTTTTGATGTCAATTTGTGGTTCTAGGGTTCTAGGACATGCCGGTTTCCCAAGATTTTTTCCTTCAACGTTTTTTGCGAAAAGGGGTGATGAAATTATTTAGACAAAGTAAAGCACCTGTCCAAGCCAAGACCTACAACTCGTAAGTCGGGCCGTTACCACTGGGCCATTACTTTTGCTCTCTCAATTCATCATGATCCTACTGTACTAATCGCAATTAAATGGGGACGGTAAGCATATAATTATGTATTCTCCTTAAATAAACACAGACAGCTCTTCATATCTTTTACTGCCCATAGACTTATAAAAAAAGATGGACTCCGCGCCACGCATATCGAAAGTGAAGCACAGTAAGTATGCCGGGACCGCTCGTACAAACACGCCTCACGCTGACATTTACATCATAGTATGCCGACCGGCCGCCATTACGTGACACGACAGCATCAATCGTCAATCACGCACACATAGATTGGTACGGTGCTTCACTTTCGATATGCGTGGCGCGGAGTCCATCTTTTTTTATAAGTCTATGTTACTGCCATAATATTTTAAGAATAAATACAACAATGTTATCGAGGAAAACACGAGATTTGTCACGCGCGACAATATCGAAGTCGTAAAAATATACAACGGAAATGACTTGAATCGTAATAAAATTGGGAATGTATGGCAGTAGGTATTTAACACGTGTCAAGGAAGAAATATGATCAGACATTACAACGACGCTGCACGCAACGGAGAACGCAGCTAACGCGCCGCCTCCCGTGTGATTTTGCGCGCGATTTTTTACATACAATCTACATACAACAAAAACGCACTTCCGTGCGGGAAATTTTGTTCCATTTTCCGCGTCCCGTCGTGTGGCGCGTTGTGGTGTGTGATCAGCATTAGGGTTTATTTTTATTTGTAACAGAAAAATATTTTTTCTGTCTACGTCATTGCCAAAATATTGAATGAAAAAGACAGCTCGAAAAGGTGACGGCGCGCGGCGCCCACTATGTGGGAAAGGGTATTTACTTGAAAGCTTCTTGACCATAGGAACCTAACAGACTAAATTGAAAGAAAACCATTAAGCTCCTGGTCAATAATGTGATGACGATCGAACCTGGATTTTTCATCTTAGGTAATCCTGACATTAAAGTGTGATAAAAATAAAAGTTTTTGAAGGTTTTTATTGCGTAAAATAAAGATTAGTAGTCTCTATTTCCGCTGTTAAAGTATACATATAACACAATCGCAGCGATTCGGCATACTCAATAATAATATGAGTTCATCCAAATCACGTTGCGAAATGGCAAAGAAAGAAAGGACAATTAAGTACACCTTGTCCGTTCTGGCGTTAGGGTGCTTACATGGGCAGCGGGATTGTCCGAAAGGGTTACCGCTGCCCCGGAATACAAAGGGCTAAGGAAGGAACACGGATGGATTTTAGTCAGTAAGAGTCTGACACTCCCTTCCGCTCCACCCAGAGCGGGAGGGGTCATTTGATGATTTCCCATCCATAAAAAAAAAGGGTGCTTACATAAAGAAGCGGGTTTTCGGTCCCGACTCCCGGTACAGGTCGCTGCAGGTTGATCTTCGGAAATAAAGGGTTACATGTTTTATCTGTTTCTTTATGTTATGTGTGAGAGCGCATAATTTCACCTGCACTGATCGGTACCGACCCGCACAGACTCGCCTGCACCGGAAACCTGTTTCTTTATGCAAGCACCCTTACGCGACCGACAGTAGGTACGCGACGCATCTTCCGTCTCATGTGCGAACACCAGGCAGGCATTCAATTCACTATTACTGCAGGTTCGCACGGGCGCGCTTTTCCTGCGTCGATTTTTTTTCGCACACATGATTTTCAACGCACTGCTTAGCGCCGAGAGTTGAAAATCCAAGTGTATTTTTCTGAAGCGCTGGGATGCGCTCTCAATGCACTGCTCAGCACCGAGAGTTGATAATCTAGTGCGCAATAAAATCCCGCCGCGATATTTTTACGTTCGTGCGCTTAGTTATCATTGTCACCTAGTGTTAGTAAAACGGGCATGAGTTTCTTTCCCCACAGAGCAGACCGATTAGGTAGTAGGCGATGAAGTCCGCAGTTCTAGAAACGCCTTGAATTCAGGTAGCAGTACTAAGCACAGTAACTAGGTACCTAATGTCAAACAGTGGTCGTCCTTCGGCCTAAGTAGTTCAAGTAGGTCATTAAACTATGACTTAAAAATACTAAGAACTGACTTGACCTAGAACTAGAAGTTGAGTTGCGTGTAGATTAGTGTCGGTAGGTACTTATTTACATTTTATGGCGATCTTTTGATAAGCGCAGAAATAATGTAGCATTAGGTAGGTACCTACCTATGTTACAGCTGCAAAAAAAATGTGGATTATGAAGCAAACCTAAGGTTTTTAGATTGCGATGGCATAGCACGTTCTGATTAGGGAAAACCCTCTAGATCTGACAACCCTAAGACGACCCTCATGTCTGACCCAAATTATTTTTAAATTTGTATCAGACCAAATAAAAAAAAAATTTGGTCTGAGACATGTATGGAAATCTGCAAATTGTAGTTTTCTTTTTTTTTTTATTGTGTTTTAGTAGCTCCGAAAGACCGAATACGATTATTACATGCATTTTTTTGCCTAAAAAATTCGCTTATCAAAAACGCATTTTCCGAGCCAAATTATTGCGAAATATAAACTTGATTCAGCCCCGAGTTACCATGACGATTGTTGCAAAATATTAATAAAAACCATACCTGATATTTTGTCGTGCGATAACACCTCTTCAAGAACGGCTCTGCATTCGTCCAAGCGTGAAAAATCACTCGAATCGATGACAAATATCACTCCATGCACTTCGCTATAATACTGGGACCATATTTGACGAAAATGAGGGCCTCCGCCTAAATCATATATCGTCACAGGTGTATCTTTATGCACTAAATTCACAGCTTTAAAACCCACAGTCGGCAAAACCTTGTCATCCTTTTCGCCGGCCAAATTGTTCACAGTTTTTGTTTTTCCCGCGTTATCCAGTCCTATTAGTATCAATACGATATGGCGACGCTGTTTTCGACGCCGAAAAATACTTCCCAGACAATTACCCATAGTAAACACGACATACACAACTAGATTAACGATAAAAAATCACTATTCATATCACAAATACGTGTTTCAAATTTGAATTTGTCACCCGTGGCCATTTGTAAACAAAAAAGTTTTGTTGACACAACGGTTACCAATAGCGATCGAGTACGATGTGGCCAGTGTTATGCATTGGCTTGTTCTCTTTACCCCTTTTTATTATTTACTAAAGTTGTTTTCTTTTCTGTTTTTTTTACTAAATAAACTATTAAAAAAGAAACTTGAAAAAATATTTAATGAAAATTATGACCATTGTCATTTTAACTGTCCAGGTTTTGACATCTTGTTTTTTTTTTTTACTTTTTTGTGATATATTTTACTTTAATCAATGACACAACTAACTAGTGCAGTCCATGATCAAAAAGTACTCTGTGGTCCATGTGCGGTCCTATAATAAACTAATAAATTATTAACGTATTGGCACGCTTGTCTACCCCAAGGCGACAGGCGACAGCTGTATTTGAACAATTCTACATATGTAACGATTGTGACATTAAAGGTCACATCTGTTCTGTTATAAATTACGATGTCCTTGCAGTTAGTAGGTATGTTTCTTATGGGCAAGCGGGGTCTGTCATCGCCTTATTGCTTATAATCACAACATTCACAACAGTACCTACCATTAAATGAAGCACCTACTAAGTAATAACAGAAGTAGGTACTTGTTAAAAACAAGTTAAGGGCGGCAGCGCTCATCTATTCTATACTAATATAATAAAACTGAAGGATTTGTTTGAGCGCGCTAATCTCTGGAACTGCCAATCAGATTTGAAAAATCTTTTTTGCATTTGATAGCCCAATTCTTGGGGAAAACTACAGGGTATTTAACACCACGCTGCACCCTTAGGAGCTGAACAAAAAGCAAAAAATCAGAAAGAACGCTAAGCGACAACAAAGTAATAGCGCGGACGGGCGATGCGATGCGACGGGGTGAGTCGGAGGAACAAGAAATTTCACGCGGACGAAAGCGCGGGCAGAAGCTAGTTTACATTGAAGCTGACGAGTTTGTTTTTTTGAGCGCGCTAATCTCTAGAACTACCAGTCGGATTTGAATTTTTAGCATTTTATACGCTATAGGCTATAATAGTACGAAATTATGGCGTGGGCGGCCGATGCGATGCGACGCGGTGCGTGAAACAGGCCGAAGGAGTTTTATAAAATGTAACTGTTATTCTGTTATTTTAGTATATTGTGTATCTTACGACGCCCACGCGAAGTCGCGGGCGGAAGCTTGTATTTACATAAAATACCTTTTTGATCTATAATGGCAGAAACAGAATACAAAATATGCTGTTGCGCCACTGGGTCATAATTCAAAAATGTCTGGGATGCAAAATAACTGCAAGAACGAAAAAGAGTCCTACAAAGAATCCTATTGCCATTGTCAAGTCTGTCAAAATCATTGTGATCTTTATGTATTCTCGTTATAAGGTTGCTAAACTAAAATTAATTAGGAACGGATTTGTACATTCCAAAATTCAAAACTACAGAAATACAGATATAATAACTTTCCCTCTTTTATCTATGAAATTGATGAAATTAAGCTTGTCTATATAATCTTAAATAAAACATGCAAATAAAAATACATAATTGAACATTTATTTTGAGAAAAATAATATTCACCGTTAATACAGGTACAATTTCGAGATAACGTTATTTACAAAGCTCAATAAGTTTTATAAATAAATACATTAAAATGCGCGCCAATTAAAATCAACGGCCATCTTGATCTGTGTTGCCACTCGGGAAAAGTTAAAATTATCTGAATTTCACGAGAACTGTGTCCCCATTCTTGATTGAAAAATAGGCAAGGTCTTTCATTACGTTGTCGAGGTATATTTCTGCTCCTTGCATTTGATCGTCGAGTAAATATAGTGTTGGCGGGCCAGTGTGTACAACCCTTGGGAACAATCTTTGTGCGAGTGTGACCAGCTTTTGCACAAACATGGAAGATGGGAATTTCTTTTTGAATTGTTTGCCGGTTTCGTCTTTTAGTATAATTTCTAGAAGTTGTGATGTGAGCGTCATGTTTTTCGGTTTGTTTTCGAGCAAGCTGTCTTCTGGGATGCCATATTCTGAAATAGAGAAACAAAACAGCTTTAATTGAAGGTAAAAACGTTTTACTAGTTGGATGATATAATTATGATCTACTTTCTACAGCGGTGAGTAGATTATATCGTTATAAACTCGGTTATTAAAAAAAATGAAACAGCCGTTTTTTTTTTATTACCAACGAAAAGTTTCTACACTAGGGGATCTAGAATCATGTGCTTAATTCATGGTTACAGTTTGGGCATTAATATCCTTACCACCCTGTATTGGCTTCCAGTCGGAGCGACTGTCTATCTGACTTCCACAAGACCACAACCCAGTTATTGGGCTTCTAGGCTTCCGACTACCCGTAACTACTGTCAAAGATTTACGCATGACAGCCGGGACCAACGACATAAGGTGATCTCCGAGGTACAGGGGCCTTGGTATGGATATATCAATGTACTACTTACTGCTAACAAGCTCCGCGAACCGACAGTGTTCCAGGTTGAAGGCTCGCTGAGCCGACGGGTCGTTCTGTGCAAGCTTCCATTCCGCCCCGTATCGTTTCATGTAGTCGTATTCAGCGCCGCGACGCAGTTCCCGGGTTATTATTGAGCCGTTTATTTCCTGAAAATTGGAAACGATAGTCTGTCAACTGATTTATATCCGTCACCTCACACTTCAGGCCCAGTTGACAACCAGCTTTCTAGTTGTCTGGCACCTTTGGTGAACAGGGGCCGTATTATGAACTATTCCATTACAAATAAAAAAGGTCGATAGCAGACCTTTTATAGCTCCGTCTCTCTCTCACACTAGGAAAATAATGGCATTAATACGTCATAAAACGGAATGGGCATTTTTAGCGCAGCCAAGAGAACTTTCCTGCTAGTTTCTTACTGAAACTTTTTACTTGTTTTTTTTTTACTATATTATGTATATTATATTGTGTGCATTTTAGTCTGTGCTAAATAAATGCGTTTTCTTTCTTTCTTTTCTTTTTAAATTGTTGATAAACATTTTAAGCATCCAAGGCCATATTATTTTTATGAATTTGTCCTGTTTAGATGGGTGAAAAAAAGACAAGAAAATGCCAGTGGTCTTTCTTTCCTAACAGGTATAGACTGCCAGTTATAACAAGAGGTATTCATGGTAGAATTAAAAACATGTTTCATATACAAGTACATGATGGACACACAAAATAGCATTTATATTCTCTTATGCGGGCCCAATCTCAATATGTCTAGCCTTTTCCCATCTGTGTTGGAGTCGGCTTCCAGTCTAATCGGATGCAGCTGAATACCAGTATTTTACATGGAGTGACTGCCTATCTGGCCTCCACAACTTAGTAACTGGGTAACACGTTACCCCTTGGTAAGGACTTTTGTACACGGCACGGTTTCTTTGCGGTACGACGTAAAATCGCGCCGTAGAAAAACCGTGTCTGTCAACAGGCTTCCATAGTGATCCACACAACACTGACGACCGTGCCTACACACTACGAATAAACTGTAGTTTTTCACGGTAAAAAAAAAACCTGTGTACAAAGGGCCTAAGACTACCCAGTTATCAGACTTTTGGAAACAAAATCCTGAAACTGTAAATGTTGCTTTACCTGTAGCGTCTCAATCTTAGCAGTAACAAGTTGTGATCCAGTGTCGTAGTCTTCAGTTTCTTGTATGGGGTTCTTCAGGAAGTATAGTTTCTTCAGGCGGTTCAGTTTGTTCAGTTCGCTCAGTGATCGCCACTGTAACATTTATTTTTAACACGCTTTTATTAACCTAACTTGTAACTAAATAAAAAAGAATGTTATAAAATCTTAGAAGTCAATTTTAACCTACTTCTAATTGTCGTATCGAAATGAAACTTTGTAAATATTTGTAGTTTGTATGACAAAACTATAATTTGGTATCTTGGAGCTGATCTGATGATGGAGCCAAGTAGTGGAAATAGGAACTCTTCAGTGGCTACTATAAACTCCTCGAGTTTGGGTTCGTATGATTTGTTTTGACGAGTCCAATAGATTGGATAGGCGTGTTTTTTTTTGTTTTTGTAAACTTCTTACTATTTATTATTACTACCATAACTATCGTCAAATTGCATGTGAACTTATAATATATTAGCGACCCGCCCCTGCCTCGCTTGGTTTGTACGACTTGACAAAACCATCGTGCTTTCTCTATCACTACAATTGACTGAAATATGACGATGATTGTTGAAAATGTCGTAAAAAATCATGCCGACTGGGAGCTTTACTCACGTAAACCAATAGTTATATGAAAACAATGTATTACGGAATTATGATGGTGAAAACAGCATCAAAATATAGTGTTTAGAAAAACAACGCGGTCACGCAGACAGACACGCAAAGCGACTTGTATAATTTGTAATATGTATAAATGACCTGTTGCTGCAATCTACTATGAAACGATGCTCAAGCCGGAATTAGGATTTTAAACTAGATTTCAGCATAAAATTAGTTCGTCATGCTTGAAAGATATATTTTTCATACACTGAATAATAAAGTAAACTTTTTTACACATTACAATACAAAACAAAATGTTACCATACTCACATTATTAATCATGTTTCTATTCAAAAACAGAACTTCAAGCTGCTCAAATATATCCACCTTTTTATCCGGGATGTCATTAAACCTTATTTCAGTGAACTGACAGTCATTCAAACTTAGAATCTTTAAGTTTTTCAAACTGCCAAGCTTCATAATTTCGGACCAACGATCTAAGGGGTTTCCATCCAATTTTAAAACAGTCAAAGTTCTCAAAGTGACGGATGGTGGTATTATTTTTTTAATTCGGTTGTAGGCAGCGATCATTTCGTTCAGTTTTGGCCATAAGTGTGATAGGGCGAGAATGTCCGCCCATTCGTAGTCGCATACGGAGATGTTTAGTTTTTCAAGGCTGGCGAAATTGATGGACAGTTGGGCCAACGTTTCTTCTGGCATGTCGATGGCCATGCGGTTTTTGCTGTAGAAGAGAAAAGCTGTAATTTAAGTACCAAGTTTGTTTAATAAAAACATACATTTTTTCAAGTTTAAGGCCCTATTTTGTAAATATTACTTATTACAATACATCACGACATCCACCCACGGTATTTTGCTTCACCTTCATCAAAAACTTTCTGAAATCTTCATAAGAAGGCTTAAGGCGTAGTCTAGGTCTTTTCAAAAGATAATGGAAGAATCTGGTATCACCAGAAACTTTCTTAAAGACTAGTAGACCAACAACAAAAAATTGGTATTTGATTGGTATTAAGAAGATGACAGAATGGGAGGTTCTAGAATATTTGCCACTTGGACAAACTATCACAAACTCATTTTGGCATATATACTTTTAAAACACAATGAAAGGTTTTCGGAATCTTTAGTATATGGAAGACCCTTCTTCAACATCCTTTTGTTATTCTCAGATTTTTAAAAAACACTGGATATTTTCATTATCTTTGGATTTGGTCGCTTTAACGACAAGACTCAGCCATTCAACATAATACTGGGTTCGGAACTTTACTAAAAGTCCCTTTAAACATTCTCTTAGTTACATACTTAACATCCAGCTCCTGAAGATCGGGCAGCTGCGCTGACAGCTGGATCACCTCGCGCCAGCTGCAGAATAAGTTGCGCGACACATCCAGACTGCGCACGGCGGGGCACAAGGACGCTACGTCTCCTGGCTTGGCTATGTTTTGGTCGTGGACGCAAACTTCAAGAAGGCGGTCGAATTTTCTGGAAAGGAGTTGAATGGAGATTAGTTTTCAAGGTTTACATAGCTCATATCTAGCTATGCTGTTCGCTGTCCGCAATGGGCTCGCGTGGCACCACCTCTGTGAGAGGGTGCCTGAGTCCCAGCAGTGGAAACATTATAGGCTGATTATGTTATGTCATGCTATGCTGTCCACGGTAAGCTGGGTGCACAAGAGCGCGTAACACTTTTATATACATGCTGTGGTCTCCTATAAATGAAGGAGTACCTACGTATCTAATACCTAATGTTGCCCATTATTTAAGTGTTAATAACTTTTGTTCATAATCCGAAATAAATATAAAAAAATACAATAAATAATAAAATACAGGGTGGCAGGGACATCGACGCGCAACCGCTTACCATGGATTCAGTACATGATTCTGGACCCCCCTGCGTTGAAAATTTTCGTCGGCTTTTTCTTAATTTTTACGTTTTTTTCTGCAATTTTTTTTATTGTGAACCGTATAAATTCATTATTTCTATCTAACCCAATGAGATTTTTAATAAAAAAATAGTAAATTCACTTATTTCACTTAAAACAGCAATGTAAATAAAACTCGAAAGGGCTACCTGATCAGCTGTTTGCAAAAGTTCATTTGCGAGGTCAACACTGGCTTAGTACCTTGACGCTATTCGTTTTCAAATGCCGACAAAGGGACCGCGGCGGCGGCGGCGGCGCGGCGCACAGTGGAACGAATGTATGGGAGCGGTTGGACGTAGACATGTCCGAAAAAAAAGAGTAAAATTATGCCAAACTAATGATGCCATCTTATTCGATTACTTAATGCCTTCATAACTTGTGGTGATGAATTTCTTCATAACTCCCATATTTCGGGAGTAATTTGAGAAAATGTGAAATTTTACTATGAAAATGAGTGTATCGAGCTCTCTCCCTCCTGATTCCGGGCTTGTTTCAAGTAGCGGTCTCTAATATCATAATGCTAATACTAAGAGCTATATTTAATACTAAGACACATAGTGCGCCAAATGTGCACTTTCTGGGATAAAGAGTGATGTTTATTTTATAACACAATTTTTTTATTTTTTGTTTATTTTGTTGATTAAAACCGTTTTTCTAAAGGTTTACCTTATTACAATAACATTTCTGAGCAGCCAATTAGAGAAGATATAAGCTAATTAGGATATATAATTAGGGACTTAAGGTTTACATATAAAACTGATGCACTAATGATTACTGATAAGAACATTGCTATTATTTAATTACTAAATGGCTCTTAATACACTAATTTAGCATGCATCATTTACTAATTATCACAATAACTAATTACCTTGCAATATTTAACAAAGGATACCTGGGATACCTGGATTTTATATAAATAGGTCACTATTAGTAACTTTAAAATCAGTGTTGATTTACACCTCGTTGTATCCAAGCTAATCTCGCAATGTATTTTCCAAATTTTAATACAAATCTTGATATTCACGTTGCTTTATGCGCACGCGCACATAAAGATTTACGCGACTTTAACTATTTGTTCAGTGTTTTAAAAGATAACAGTTGTGTTCAGTTATGTGAAAGTGCTGAAACAAGTTTAAAAGACTGGTGTCGTCGATTTTGCTACCGCATTTATGCAAAATGGACACAGTCTGGAAGAAGCACAGATAAGTTTCGGAAGAAACATGAGATTTGGCTACAGGCTGCAATTCAATGGCCGGAATTACAGAATGAAAATATGGAACCTTCTACAGAAAATATAAGTGACATAATTTCTCCTGCTAAATCTGATGCTTCAACTTGTACACATCCTAGTCCTCGTAAATCTTTTGAGGACCTTAGTAACCGGCAAAAAAGAAGACGCACTGAAGATAGTCTTTCATGCAGCAGTAGCAGCGCTGAAATTATGTTTTCGGCCGAAAGGGCGCTTCAAAAGGCAGGACAAAGCGATACAGCTTATGTTATGAAATACTTGACGGAGAATCCAGAAGAGGCCTCAAAAATCAAAGCCTTCATTGAAGGTAAATCAATTCAGGTACGGGAAATATCCCCTTTGAAGGCATTGGCTCTTTATGTATCGATGAACTTATCGAAATGGCGCTATAACACTCTTCGGGATTTCAACACTCAAGAAGGAGCTCTTCAATACCCGAGTTACTACATGTTGGTTAAAGAAAAAATTAAGTGCTATCCGGCCAAAGAAGATCTCACAGTTACAGAGAGCTCTGCAAAAATCAAATTACAAGCCTTGATGGATTTAACCTCAAGAAGACTTATTAGGTCGTTAGAAACCCCTGTTGATCCCAATCAACAGCTCGTATTGACCAGCAAATGGGGTTTTGACGGATCATCTAGCCAAAGCATTTATCATCAAAGGACGAGTGAAGATGAGCAAATCGATCTTGCTAGTAATTTTATGATTAGTCTTGTACCACTGCGGCTCGTCTCAAAAGGTGTAACAATTTGGGAAAACGAGCGACCATCTTCCACTTCATTTTGCCGGCCAATATTGTTTAAGTTTATAAAGGAAACCAAAGAAAATGTGCAGAGAGAGATGGCTGAAATCGAAGCAGAGATTGAAGCCTTAACTCCATCCACCATCACTGATGGAATTAGTGTCAAACACCAACTGCTGTTGACAATGATTGATGGTAAAATTCATTCCATTATATCCAATACAGCAGCTTCAGTGTGTGACATATGCAAGGCTTGTCCTAAAGAAATGAATAATTTAGAGTTAATCAAAGATAAACACGCAAACGAGGACATGTATAAATATAGCTTAAGCACCCTTCACGCTTGGATTCGCTCAATGGAATGCTTATTACACATTTCCTACAAATTAGACATAAAATCATGGCAAGTAAGGGGTGATATAGCAAAAAGGCAAGTTGATGACAGGAAGAAAAGAGTTCAAGAGGCTGTAAGAAGAGAAACGGGCTTACTTCTCGATGTTGTGAAACAAGGCAGTGGATCCACCAACAATGGCAACTCGGCAAGGAGATTTTTTGAAAACTACACTAAATCTGCTGAACTGACCGGAATAGATGCTATGCTTTTAAGAAAAATCTGTGTGATCTTGCAGTGTATTTCATCAGGAGAAAAGATCAACGTAACTAAATTCCGAGAGTTCTGCTTTGATACTGCTAAGCTTTACGTGGAGTTATACCCATGGTATTATATGCCTTCTTCACTTCATAAAATTTTAATGCATGGGCCAGACATAGTTCAGAACATGTCAATTGTGCCCATTGGTTTTCTATCCGAAGAGGCATCTGAGGCTAGAAATAAAGATTTTAGAAAATATAGAGAGGGGCATTCTCGAAAGCATAGCAGTATCTCATGCAATGAAGATATTATGCACAATCTTTTACTGTCTTCTGATCCACTTGTTACAAGTATCCGTCCAAAAGGAAATAAGTTTGTAAAAAAATCTTCTTTTAAGGAATTTTATGAGCTTACGGATTCTGAGAAAAGTGATATCGAATTTGTTAACATAAATGATTTAGCGGACATCGATTCTGAATTTGAATTAATTGATGATGATGATGATGACGAAGATAATTAAATGATGTTATTGTTTTAAAATGTGTAACTTAGTAAATTAGAGCTTACATCTTAATTATTTATTGTACTTTTAATGAAACTAGGTAATTTATTATCAACTTACTTAAAAGTCATACTCTCATCAGTTCTTGTGAATATTTTTGTTAATATATATTTCTGTATATATATAATATATTTATAGACCTCTTAATAAGTCTGTCTGCGGTTTAAAGTAAATACAAATGGGGAAAAAACGTTTTTTTTTTTAAATTTTCATTTCCTTTTATCCCAGAAAGTGCACATTTGGCGCACTATGTGTCTTAGTATTAAATATAGCTCTTAGTAATAGCATTACGATATTAGAGACCGCTACTTGAAACAAGCCCGGAATCAGGAGGGAGAGAGCTCGATACACTCATTTTCATAGTAAAATTTCACATTTTCTCAAATTACTCCCGAAATATGGGAGTTATGAAGAAATTCATCACCACAATTTATGAAGGCATTAAGTAATCGAATAAGATGGCATCATTAGTTTGTCATAATTTTACTCTTATTTTTCGGTCATGTCTACGTCCAACCGCTCCCATACATTCGTTCCACTGTGCGGCGGCGGCGAGCGGTCTCGTAAGAAGCTATGCGACGTATCCCAATGAATCTAACAGACGCGTCACATGAGGCATTTTAATCATCTACATAAATGAATTACCCATTTACTACTTTTATTTTAGATTCATTATGAGGATATTTATTTTTCTAATGCTTCATCGATTTAAGTAAAGAAGATTTAAAAAAAAAACGTGTAGAAGTGTATTGATAGTCACGTAATTTTTCAAACTTTTTTTATTATCAACATTAATTTTAGTTTTGAATGCAATTCAACAATGTAATTTACTGTTTCATTAAAAAATAATACATCCATTTTCGCAATTAATTTCGTGAGTAGGTACCTAGGTACAACTAAATGTGTTTGTACACTCTATCATTTTGTTGATCTGTGTTCGGTGTAGGCACTGTATTCACAGAAAAAATGCAAGTACTAACTGTCGGCAGCAAGTGCGGCAAATTGAAAGAAAGATCAGCTAAGTACATTTCTTTTGATTTCGCCGATTTTATCGGATTTTTGCCAGTTCCTAGATTTCGTTGATCGTAAACGGGCGTGCTGTTTGTCGCGAATTTGTGATCTTAGCGTAGTTTTTAAAATCAAAAGTAATTTTCTTTCTCTGTGTGTGTGTGTCGTGTGTGTTTGAGAGTGACGTTCAAAATGCCTTCCAGACCTGAACAATTCTTCAGGCACCAAACCCGATGGTCGGTAAATGTGTGGGCCGGTATTTATAAAGACCGCGTGATTGGACCCATTTTTCTCCCTGAACGACTAAACGGGCCACGATATCACGAGTTCCTAAAAACAACTCTCAAGGAAATAATCGAGGAGGTGCCTGTGCTCCAGTTCCGCGAGACATGGTTCCAACACGACGGCGAGCGCGGCGCTCCCCCACACGTGACCCTTCCTGTCCGAAGCTGCCTCACCGTATCTTTTAGAGACCGGTGCATTGGAAGATTCGGTCCACAACCATGGTCAGCTCGCTCACCGGACTTGACTCCATTAGATTTTTTTCATTAGATTTTTTTCATTGGGGTTACGTCAAGGATAAGGTGTTTATGACCGAGTGCGATACCGCAGCAGAAATGAGAGATCGCATTGTGAATGTGTTTGTGACGCTGCGTGAAGAGTGTGTCCAGGATCCCACTTTTCGTCCCGTGTCCACGCTGAAACTGCGCCGCGCTCAGATCTGCGAGCGGGTTGGTGGCGGCCACTTCGAACCCTACCTACCCCCTATCTCATTAGGAATGAGCGAGATTAAGGTAAGTTCATCAATTAAACATTACTGGATCGCTAAGTTCTTATCAAGCATCTTTTTTGTTATCAATTCTCATCGGTATCGCTATTTTATGGGAATAAGCTTATTGTTATCGGTTATCAAGACTAATTAAACATGATTTTATGTGGTAGGTACCTATCAATGTTGTCGTTAGGCGATATTTCGTAGGTACGTTCACGTTCGTCCGGTCGCGGCGGGCGGCGGTGGCGGCGCGGCGGCTGCGGGGCGGGCGGCCGCGCCACAGTGCCGTATGTGTGTGTAGGTAAGGCAGCGCGCGCGCGCTCGCCATCCGCGGAGCGTTTTAATCGCGTTGTTTGCAATACATTGCGCGCTCAAAAATGTAAATTTTTTTAACCGGTCATTTCCGAGATGAACGACTTTCGTAATTTAATTTATGGCATCAGGTGTAACCTTTTGACAACGTTTGCGCGTCGATGTCCCTGCCACCCTGTATAATAAATGTGGCATTGTGCGGGCGAGAAAGTACGAAGTTATCGTGTGCCCCTGCTGTTTCCAACAAAGCCTTGCCATGGTAACGCAGCTCAGCACGATGAGCTGTGTGAAGGAGCGCGAAAAAGGGGACCACCCCGGGTGCCTTAGCCAGGGGAGCTCCAAAATCAGCTTGACGACAATCAAGTGTCGAATTTCGCCCAGGGTCATTTCACACAGTAATACGTACGTTCCAGAAGGTCTGGTATTTTACATACATACATAAACTAACAACTTTTCTCCCATGGGACAGATAGAAACTACAGAACGCCAGCTACTAAGATCCTTACATTATTTTGCTTCGTTTACGTTCATGCATCTGGTCATACGAGCACGCCGGTTGCGAGTACTACGCACCTGACCTGCGTAATTGCGTAACACACTATCAGTAGCAATGGGTTTCATTTCGACAGTTCAACGACATACATTGCGTCATTTACGTTGTTGAGCAGACACATTTTTTGAACTTATGAAGCAATGGTTTAGCAATATCTTTCAAAATGATTCAGATTAAGATTGATAATGTGTTACGAAATTAGGGTTCTGCGTCTGGTACAATATTTAGGGTTTAATAAGCTTTCTTTACATCAGGGCAACAATTTAATATGCTACATAATATTATGGCGTGCATCGTCTTGTTGCATACAACAAAAATCATCATTGCATGCTATCTATACAGCATATTTCAAGTACCAAGTACCAACCCCTGATATTTATTTATTATTAAGGCACATCAACAACATAAACACAAACATTTAGGTACAAATAACAGAGAAATGGACTAGTGTTTACGTCAATTACAGACGTGCACAGCATTCACAACAAAAAAGAAGAGAAAAACACAGCATTCACGTTACTAAAATAATAAAAATGTTAAAACGATAAAAGAAACACAAAAACAACAAAAGAACAAAAACTCTAGCTAAAATCTCGATAGTAGAGAGAAATACCCTGATCGGCTTAAACATTGATTAATTATATTTATATTTATTATACTAATTTGTTTTGTTGTCTGACCCATACTAATATTATAAATACAAAAGTAACTCTGTCTGTATGTTACCTTTTCACGCCTAAACCACTGAACGGATTTCGATAAAATTTGGCAGAGATAGATTGCATCCCGGGGAAGGACATAGGATAGTTTTTATCGACATACATCGCGGGCGAAGCCGTGGGCGGAAGCTAGTATAAAATAAATTACCATTTTATTTGGGTAAACGAATTGCCGCATAAAAATGAAGTGGCAGAATAGTATAGCGTGCTTTGCACAGCTTTTTGTTGAGCGAAAACTGCTGAATACATACTTATACTGTACATGCGAAAGTAACTGTCTAGAAAGTTTTTTTTTTTGTTTTTTTTAAATCCCTCTGTTAGCTTTTCACGCCTTGACGGCTGAACGGATTTGGATGAAATTTGGCACACAGGTATACTATGGGTATACTACCTGGGTTAGGACATAGGATGCTTTTTATCACCGTAGTACAGAGGCCAGCACATCAAGCTACCCCAATCTGTCAAATTTTCCCAATTGAATGAGAACCTTATTCCTTTGTAATAAAGTTGAAAATCTATCAAAGAAATTTGACAGATTGGGGTAACTTGATGTGCTGGCGTCTGCACATTATCGTGGGATAATTTCCGACCTGTACGCGGACAAATTCAAAAAAATATGCCTTTTTCCAACTATGTTGGGGTAGGCTTCCAGTCTAACCCAAAGCAACTGAATAACCGTATTTTACATGGAGCGGCTGTCTATTTGTCCTCCACAACCCAGTTACTGGGTAACACGATACCTCTTGGTAAGACTTTTGGGCTTCTGACTACCTGTAACAACAAAGCTAGTAATGCATAAATTCTCATATTGAGACAAAGTTAGTTCATTAATAATCTGACCACAAAGAAAATCTTCGAGTGCAACATAATATGATATTATGTATTAAGTTACTGATACTTGTTATGTGAGCCTACTACCTACTTCCTATGCTAGCTACCTTGTTTATTAACTCGAAAGATGATCATATTTAAATTGCGTTTTCTTGCCGTAAGTACTAATTCAATATTAAAGTTATGCATCTTCTTTTTTTTAAGCCATTTGGTTTTCAACTTTTGTTGAAAAATGTAAAAGAAAAACCCGTTCCCACCCTTATCTCCGAAGTTTGCATAGAGAAAAATCTGAAATTATTCTATGTGATAGAAGTTTATGTAAAGATTATAGGAAAAATAAAATGCTGTCTCTAAATAGCACACTTTTTCAGAAATCATCAACAAAAGTTAAATTAGTTCCACTATCGGTCTAGAGATGGCGCTGACCTAAAACTGCAATACTCTACACCGCAGCATGCAGTTTTAAAATTCTCTGACGAATATAGGCCTCGAAGACGATTTAAAAACATATGATGGTACTGCAACCCTCGGTGCGCGAGTCCGACTCGCTTTTTTGAGAGGGAGTGGGCAGTAATCGACCATGCAGGCCCAATACGGGTTGGTAGGTTTCACATGTCTTAGAACTTTTGGTTCTAGGACATACCAGTTTCTTCACAATGTTTTCCTTCACCGTTTTGAGAGCAGTAGTGATGAAATAAATTACACAAAGTAACGCGCCTGACACGGTTCGAAGGCGCGGCCGTTACCACTGCTCTCGTTTGGGATCAATACCATGAAACTGATAAAAGTTGATAAGTGATTAATATCAAAATGTAACAGCAACTGTTGATACATGGTGACTCGGCAGTTTGTTGACGAACACATTGAGATTAGCTGCATTGCAGTTTATTTATTGATTGTAAAAGTATAGTCTGGGCTGATAAGTTTTTTTTAAAGCCTATGTTGTATCCTACAGCTGGGCAAAGGCCTCCCTTTTCAATTTCTAAACGTCCCTGTCCTTTGAAACCAAATCAGACATGACATGTATTCATGATTAATGCTTTTTTCTACTTTTTGTGGAAGCTTGTATATGGCACCCGCACTGGGCCCGCGTGGTGGTGTACTGCCTATTTTCCCTCATAGAGATGAGGCCTGTGTCCCAGCAGTAGGAACATTGTAGGCTGATTATGTGTGTATGTGTTGTAAATGCCAATTGTAAGTGCTGATTGTTCATTAATTACCTAAATATTAAGGTTTGTGTAAGTAAAAAGTAAGTTTTCTGAATAATAAATAAATACATTCTTGACAATTTCAAAAAGGAAGCAAACCAGTTGAATAGCAAGCATCACATCAAAGTTCTCTAACCGATGACTCATAAAATTTACACATGATTCACTACCATTGTAATTTAAAAAAACATTTCCACTCACTGTTTCTGATGAATTTTCTCAAAGCCAACCATTTCTATGAACGGAGCGCCCATCTCCCGTTTCCATTCATTGATAACTGTCCTGCGGTGAGCGGCAACGGTCTCATCCTGGAATAGATAAATTGTTACGGATAGTAAATAAGGAACTTACGTAACGTCTATGTCTATGGTCCTTCTTGTTACTTCATCGTATTGAGTCAACTGAATGAACTGGAAAGAAGTGAATGATATTTCTGAGCAACAGAAAGGGAGAAGAAAAGAAAAGTATGTGTTTTACAGGAAAATGGAAATCTGAGTGGATAGACATGTGTTATATGACAAATGGCAATATTAAAGACATTCTTTCATAGTTGTTGATGGTTGTTGTGATAATTGGGACATCTTTTTTCATTGTTTATGGTTTTTTTTTCTCGGGAATCCCCCTCTTGGCATAAAATTTTAAGGCATATATTGTTTGGTATAACGTTTTCGCATAACTTTTATTAGCATAATAATACTTTGGCATAATACAAAGGTTAGCTTAACTATCATTCGGTCTAATTTGTTTTGGCATAATTTGGAGTTGCATAAATTTTTAAGGCATAATATTTATTTGTGTAATAATCATGAGTCATAAATATAAAAAGGTTGTCCTGTCATTTGACAAAAAAGGAATCAAAAATTTTTATTTAAAAAATAACATTAGGTAAATTATTTATACTTGATAAAGTTATCACTTTACAAAATATTATTTCTGTAAATAACTAATTTGACAAATAATTTACAGACAATATTTCATTACATCATTTGACAAACTAATCTTTTTATAATCATGTTAATTGGTAAAACAACGCAAATGCATTGCTCCATAACTACTTGCTTAATTTATTTGATAAATTTTTTAAGTGGCGGACTTGGGGCACTCTGACTCGGAATGGTTAGGTTCGAAGGGGATGATGGGGACTCAAGTGAGTGAGCAAAGCGAGCGAAAGTCATCCCCCTGTTATCTCCTTCGTGTTAGGTTCCTTTAAACCCTGTAGACAGAAATAGGGGCCCCGCGAAGCGAGGCTCCGTCGACTATGTCTTATTATTACATAACATTCAGCATTATATTGGAGCAATAATCAATAATGCGAAATAGTGTCTACAATCATTAGGAGTTATTTCTTAGGGTTTTATTATGTTTATTACAAAGAAATTTTTTTCTAAATATCATTATGCATTTATAATATTATGCTTTATAAAATTATGCTTCATTATTATTATGCCTACTGTATTTATGGCAATAAACATTATGGAAAATCATTTATGCCTATTAATATTATGCATAGTGATCATTAAGCTGAAATTCGTTATGCCAATGTAAATTATGACAATATATTTTATGCTTATCATTAGTAAACCATTTTTTTTCATTTATACATTAACTTTTACTACATGACTCATCATCATTCTCCTGCCTTTTTCCCAATTTATATGGGATTGGCGCATATCTTTGACTTGACAATTCAACTACAAGGTTTATTGCTATATTATTAATGCATGCTTGCAGTAGTGTAAGAACATTGCATGTTAATCTGCAGAAGCAGACTAAAACACTAAGTTGTAACTCTTTATTTGAACAACTCAAGTAATAAAGTGCATTTTTATCTTTGTTATTTATTACAAAGAATGTTCCATGTCAAGTACTTATTAAAAATTGTTTTGTTGACTTAGTAGTTACAGCATTTACAGACATTCTAATGACTCCAGACAAAAAAACAGCCTTGACATGCAGAGACAGATTCAAAACAAGTTTATTAACCACGCAAATACTTATTATTCAGCCAAGTCTTTATGTGGGTGGAATGACCTAATGTGTGTGCACATACAATGACAATTTTTTTTTTTTAGTTTGTTTGTATAAGCAGTTGCTCAGGTTGCTCTTACTCACCTCACGATCTCCGTAGTATTTCCTGATCGCTTCAGCACAAGTTTTAAACGGAGCAATTTTATTCGGACGAATGAAAGAACCTGCCCCAGGTTTGGAGGTCTTGAAATACTGTACGTCATCCACAGAACCATCATGTTTACCCCTCACTGGGTCATCCCACTCGACGCCGTACCAAACACCTTTATATCCGTGCACTTCGCCGATATACTTTACCGTACCAAAATCATCAGAACTCTTTACGCGACTACCGATGTGCACTTGAATTTCGCTCTCGTCGGTACCATTGCGGCTATCCATGGTACCGTTGCAAAATTTTGGTATTAAGTTAACAGGCATTGCGCCCACCATTATTTTTTTGTTTTCGAAAAAGGAACTGTTTATCAAAAGAAAAACAGGCTGACTTTTTCCCCGAAAACTGTTGTCACTTTACTTGTCAAACTGCGTGCGTCGCTGTAGGTAAGTAAGGCAAAGGCATTGCAACCGTTTTTAATTTATTTTTTTAGTCGATTTTCATAGTAGATTTTATAAATTAAACAATTTGTAAAAAAGTTTTGAAGATACCATTTATAGACAGAAATGATTTTGTTCTACTTCAAAACAGTATATGAATAAGTTAAAAATGTTTACGATAAATCATTGTCAAGTCTAATAAAATTGAGTGCCTTGATTCTTAATAACCTGCTGTTTATATTTTATCATTCTTATTTTAAGTAAAGTCTGTGGATAAAATAGTAGAATCGCAATGCGTTCAGGTAAGTTATTTCTTAATCTTCTTAATAGAAGAAATGGACAATGCGTTTTTTTTTTTTTTTCATTTGAATAGTTTTACTTGTTCGCAAGCACTACTGCTGAGCATGAGCTGGAATTGTGCCCGGACGTAATAAATAGGTACACCTCTGCTTAACCCTTTGGAGATAAAGGCGTGATGCTATGTTATGTTACTCATATGAAACAAAATTAGTTTTAGTCAATTTATGTAATTTTAAATTATTGAACTTACTAAAAGTTATGTAACGTCACTCACTAGGTGTCAGAAAGGTTGCCAGATTCTTAAACAAAATTAAAGATTTCTTTGTTTACCTGAGATAACGCCTGCCTGTCATTTGTAGACTGCAAGTCAAAGCAATAAATTGTCTTATGTTAAATCCAGTATAGTTTTACTGAATCAATATCTTATTGAACCAGTGTTGCCAGGAAAAAATATGTCGTACTAGTCAAAGAGCTAGTCAATAGATGGCAGGACAAGTATCGTTTCGAAATCAAATTCTAAATGGTGATTGGTGGGTGCACGGCAATAGGTTATAACCCGCCCAAGTAGGGTAGAAATACCGAATAAGGACGAGAAATGTAAATTCGCGTTCCGATTCGCGTTCTGAAGTTCAAAGCTGCAAGTTTGTGAAGCAGTGAACATAGGCATAACGTTCGACGTGGAAGCTTTTCGCGGAAGCTAAGTAAGATGCAATAATGTGAATCGGACAGCGATATACTAGGATTCGCGACCGCCCGGTTCAATGTTCCATTTATTTTCATTCGTTGTCTCGGCGCGGCGCTAGCGTCATCTCGCTCATAGCTTTCCGAAATCGGGAATCGGGACGTAAAAAGTGTTTTTTGACAAAAATGGCTACCGAAAGTGTCCCAGACGTGTACACCAGTCGATAATACGGAAATGCTCGTTTGTGTTTGTGGAAATATGCAGTTTATAAGTGAACAATTGTTTCGTGCTGTGCAGTAGTGCATTCGGATTTGTCACGACAAAGGATAAGAGCGTCAAAATGAGGTATGTACAAGAAAGCGAGTTCATCGCTCCTCGGAGCTTTCGTTAGGAAAACAAATAAATAATTACAAAGATGATCATGCACGCGTCAATCTATTTACGTCCATATAGTATTTACTGCACCGGTGGTCTTGCTTTACATCGGCAGACTGTATTTTTCATAGATATTACAACGTAAACACAGCACGGGCGTGCGGTCGTTACGGTTCATCGATTACTTGATTACGATCGTAATTACATACGTTTATGAATGAAATCGCAATTAGAGGCTGTAAAAAAGTGTGCCTTGATCATTCCTGCATGCATTTGTAAAAGATACAGGCGCTTCGAAGACATATATCGATTTTTCTTCGCGTTGCGTTCCCCCCACACGATGTATTTTCATGTTATTTTCTGAGAAAATGTTGTAAATAAGAATTTAGCAGTGACCTTGTGAGGGTTCAGAGGTAATTTGTTAAATTGGGGCATGGTTTGTCCAATAGGGATGTCCCTTGGCACCATATGCGTAATGTTTCGCCGAACTGGGGTGTATGGGACCCCCAGGAAGGGTGGCTCGTTAAAACGAATGCATATGACTAATAATAAACACCCCACCCCTATTTCTGCGTAATAATAAATTCCTTTAGTTGTTATTGCACTGCAATGTTAGTTGATTACATAAAATTCTAACTTATATTTTTTTTATCTCAGATAGTGTAAGTAATGATTTTTATGTAAGATAAGCCAGCTAAATGAACCTGTGATAATTTTGTTTACATACTTGAGTCAAACTAGAGATAGTAGAATTTCAGATATCATTTTTATTCATAAAACATTTTGTCATTGAGTACTTCCTGTGTGACATCACTATGTAAACAAGTTGATGTAAACAGATTTCATTCTGTATTCTAATTAATTTAGGTACTAATCAGTCACTTTGAATTAAATTAAGTACTTGTAATCATAAGCATTTCCTTGTAGGGAAACAGATAATTAATTAATATTAATGAGGGTGACTAAATTAGCCAAATAAGGTAAATTAAAAGCTTACTTATATTAATCATTAATGAATTTGTGTCTTATGTTTTTTAATCACATCATGTTTATACGAATTAAGATAAGGATGTGTTGGTATTGATCCTACACTTTCTTACTTGTGTATACTGGAAGCCAACCCCAACATAGTTGGCAGATAATGTGTTGATGATGACTTACTATAAAGATATAGAATCTAGAAAGATAGAAGAAGGTTGTAAATATATAGGCTGGATAGGCAGTTGTTCTATATAAAATATATTAATAGTATTCAACAGGGTTAGGCTGGAAGTCAACCACAACATAGTTAATGATGAGAAGGTTATATTTTATCCAACTTTATGGTAATGTGGTCATCATCATTTGATTTTCTACACTGATGAGTTTCAAATCTTTCTTGTTTATTATTCTACTTTGGTCAGTCCTATACTATTATGTTAGGGGGTGAATACTGAGATGATGGCTGGTAGACATGTATGGAGGAAGAACACATTGCTGTGGCATGCTAACAACTAAAAGATAAATAGCAAACGGACAGGATGATGGTTGGTCCTGTGCTAATGTGACCACATAATCTCATCCTAACAGGATGTTCACGTACAATATCAGTAAATACCTAAGTACCTAATATTTTCATTAAAAAAAAACATGTAATCCGTGTGGGAGGTGGTAATTTTGTATGAATAATAATCTTTTTATCTGGCCATATATAAAAGTCCCGTTCCGGCTACTGTAAGTCAGATCAGTAGATCTGCTGCCCAAATTAACCCTGATGTAATTACTATTATTATTAAAAGCCTGTGATATCCCACTGTAGGACAACTCTCTTCTCTTCTTTCTTTTAAAACTATTAAGGACCAGTTGTTATTAAAGATGTCCAGCTTATGCAATTAATCATCATTCATCATTTCAGCCGAAAGACGTCCACTGCTGGACATAGGCCTCCCCTTATGCAATTGGTTCACCAATAATCTAGATTGACATAATAATAATAATTATTATTATTTATTTATTTCAGACAACAAATAAGGTCCAATGTGTTAGTAACAATATTATTATTACATAAGATTACACAAGATATTAAGTTACTTTCGTTTTCATTAAAGTTAAACCATTAATCCTCTCACATGGCCTGTTAAATTGCTTCTGCCCATAAAAATATTAAAACCTTTTTCAGATACTTAATACTATAATGCACAACCTACATTAACTTCCACACTCAGCCTTGACATCATTTAAATGAATAAATGAATGCACACTAGTAAATTATTCAAGTCAAAATATTTCGAGCAGTTTTTATTAATGACGCAGAGGATAATATGCTAGGTTTTTATTATGTTATAAGTTGGTTAAAATTGGTTCTGAATGACCTAAATTATAAATCATAAGTTCTAATTCATACTTTGTTTTTGTGTAATACTTGGAATGAGCTGGCATCCTTTACCTGTCATGTAGGCAAAGTTATGTTCTTACAATTTTATTTAACTCCCATTTCCTATTGGCAAACATGATGAACTTCTAAATAAACTATCATCCCCTATTTAAGTCCTGTATATGATGAATATTAAGAAATCCTTTCTTAGTACTAACCTTTGTTATCAAAGGAACTATTGTGCAAATTCCTGATGCTTCTAGAACCAGCAGTTTAGGTTTTATATTGTGTTTGAGTGAATTAAAGATTTTTATTAAGTAAGTTGTAGATCTTTGTTTTTACTGCATATGATCAAATAAGTCTTTTCTTATTTATTTGGGCTTGGTGTAACATAAATAACATTATCTTCTACATTATAATCACACTTCACACTAATATTATAAAGGCGAAAGTTTGTGAGTGTATTTGTATGTTTGTTACTTCTTCACGCAAAAACTACTGAACGGATTTGGATGAAATTTGGAACACAAATAAGTTTATAACATATGATACTTTTTATCCCGATGTTCCCACGGGATCGAAACTTATGCGGGTGAAATCGCGGGGCGCAGCTAGTGATTTTTAATAAAGAAAAAATATTAAATTTTTTCCATGTTTGTTTGTTACGCTTTCACGTTAAAACGGATGAACGGATTTGGATGAAATTTGGCACATCGGTAGAACATGACCTGGATTAGGACATAGGATATGTTTTATCCCGATATTCCCACAGGATCAAGACTTATGCGGGTGAAACCGTGGGGCGCAGCTAGTCTACTATACATCATTCTTAACCTTCATCTCAGTATTCTATTCACCCCCTTTCTAGCCATAACATCTTTCACACAAACCATGCATTGTTTCTTTGGTCTGTTCCGAGATATAGCTTAGTATTAGGAGAATAAATTCATCCTGAAGAATGATCATTTCCATTTTCATCAATGATACAGCTATTTCATATTATGTTTCTGTATTCAAGCAACACTTTTGCTACCAAATTGCTGTTAGCTGAAAAACTTTCAACTCAGACCCAAGAGAAACACTTTAATAATTGCAAAATATTTCAGAATTCGGCCGCTCCTACCCACCTGTCAGCTGTCCATCCTATATTTATGAACTTGTTTGTTCAAGGTGGTTTACAGTTAAAAGTTATTGTTGAAATATTCGGCTGTGACATTTTAATAGGTACCTAGTGTGTTGCAACGGTTTTTGAGGCTTGTTGCTACACCTGTGTTTAGTTTTAGCAAGCACTATTTTTATTCTAACATCAGCCCTGGTTGGACCATTAAAACCCCTTTACAAGTTATGATACCTACATTCTTAAGTATGTTAGGCCGGCCCTGGTCAGTCAGACAGACTATTGCTTCTTGTTACCTTGCAAGTCTTTTTACTAATATTATGGCGATATGAGAAAAAAATATAAGAAGTACGTAGGTATGCCATAGCTACAATTTTGGGTCCACGAAAATGTCATCATACCAAAAAATTATGAATGAATCATCACAATCACCAGAATTACTCTGATTGTATTATAATGGAACCAGTTTCTTGTCATAGGAAGGATTTACATTGATTAATACTAATATTAAAGTTGAATTCTTAGAAAATGAGTTTGTGAATGACGTAATTTCATTATCCTCGATTTTTTTTGTGGGCATAAGAACCTACTTGTTCATCTATTCTAGGAT
The DNA here is from genome assembly GCA_963669345.1 of Gortyna flavago. Lineage (NCBI taxonomy): Eukaryota > Metazoa > Arthropoda > Insecta > Lepidoptera > Noctuidae > Gortyna > Gortyna flavago. The sequence continues at coordinate 9,598,670 of OY770150.1, read as the reverse complement.
CGAAGATCATCTTCGGAACTACTGATCCGATGCTGAAAATATTTTTAATAATGGGAAGTTACACCCTTGTTGAGTACCAGCAACACTAGAAACTTCACGCGAACGAAGTCTCGGGCAGTAGCTAGTTCAGTAATAAATACCTAAAGAGATTCTTATAACTACCTAACTATTTTTTTATTAGTTCAATGGTGGTGGTGGCGGCATACTTAATGCCCACTCCCTCTCACCGAGAGGTGGCCTGTGGCCCAGCAGTGGGAACATTATAGGCTGAATATGATGGGCACAAATCCTTGTTCCAGGCTACTACTGAGAATTCCTACCAGTTATCTCTTCGTGAGATAACGGAGATGGCGGGATGAGCTGGACTCCTTCAACAAGAACTGTTCCTTAACAGCTTTGAACAGAGAGAAGTGGAAAGAGAGTAGGGAGGCCTTTACCCTGCAATTGGGACATCAGGGTAATAATCATATCTCTTCGTCGAATAGTACTGTAGAACATACATCTGGTACATGTGGCATTAAAACATACTTATTTACATAGGAAATAATTACTTTGTCATGTAACAATACTAACGTATTCTTAAAGTCAAGGTTCTATGCAGGGATTGAGTCAGTTTCATTTGTCTTTACTCTATCGTGTATTATTATTCTAGAATCCGGTAAGCTCCAGGCGTTTAAAATAGATACCTACGATTAATCATGGACTGTGAGTCAAGGTAGACTGCGAAATTGATATTTTATAAAGATTTTTGCAATTTACCGATCAGTGTCAGGTGTTGGTTAAAATACGATTCGCGACCGCACAGTGGAACGAATGTATGGGAGCGGTTGGACGTAGACATGTCCGAAAAAAAAGAGTAAAATTATGCCAAACTAATGATGCCATCTTATTCGATTACTTAATGCCTTCATAACTTGTGGTGATGAATTTCTTCATAACTCCCATATTTCGGGAGTAATTTGAGAAAATGTGAAATTTTACTATGAAAATGAGTGTATCGAGCTCTCTCCCTCCTGATTCCGGGCTTGTTTCAAGTAGCGGTCTCTAATATCATAATGCTAATACTAAGAGCTATATTTAATACTAAGACACATAGTGCGCCAAATGTGCACTTTCTGGGATAAAGAGTGATGTTTATTTTATAACACAATTTTTTTATTTTTTGTTTATTTTGTTGATTAAAACCGTTTTTCTAAAGGTTTACCTTATTACAATAACATTTCTGAGCAGCCAATTAGAGAAGATATAAGCTAATTAGGATATATAATTAGGGACTTAAGGTTTACATATAAAACTGATGCACTAATGATTACTGATAAGAACATTGCTATTATTTAATTACTAAATGGCTCTTAATACACTAATTTAGCATGCATCATTTACTAATTATCACAATAACTAATTACCTTGCAATATTTAACAAAGGATACCTGGGATACCTGGATTTTATATAAATAGGTCACTATTAGTAACTTTAAAATCAGTGTTGATTTACACCTCGTTGTATCCAAGCTAATCTCGCAATGTATTTTCCAAATTTTAATACAAATCTTGATATTCACGTTGCTTTATGCGCACGCGCACATAAAGATTTACGCGACTTTAACTATTTGTTCAGTGTTTTAAAAGATAACAGTTGTGTTCAGTTATGTGAAAGTGCTGAAACAAGTTTAAAAGACTGGTGTCGTCGATTTTGCTACCGCATTTATGCAAAATGGACACAGTCTGGAAGAAGCACAGATAAGTTTCGGAAGAAACATGAGATTTGGCTACAGGCTGCAATTCAATGGCCGGAATTACAGAATGAAAATATGGAACCTTCTACAGAAAATATAAGTGACGTCATCGAGCCCATAATTTCTCCTGCTAAATCTGATGCTTCAACTTGTACACATCCTAGTCCTCGTAAATCTTTTGAGGACCTTAGTAACCGGCAAAAAAGAAGACGCACTGAAGATAGTCTTTCATGCAGCAGTAGCAGCGCTGAAATTATGTTTTCGGCCGAAAGGGCGCTTCAAAAGGCAGGACAAAGCGATACAGCTTATGTTATGAAATACTTGACGGAGAATCCAGAAGAGGCCTCAAAAATCAAAGCCTTCATTGAAGGTAAATCAATTCAGGTACGGGAAATATCCCCTTTGAAGGCATTGGCTCTTTATGTATCGATGAACTTATCGAAATGGCGCTATAACACTCTTCGGGATTTCAACACTCAAGAAGGAGCTCTTCAATACCCGAGTTACTACATGTTGGTTAAAGAAAAAATTAAGTGCTATCCGGCCAAAGAAGATCTCACAGTTACAGAGAGCTCTGCAAAAATCAAATTACAAGCCTTGATGGATTTAACTTCAAGAAGACTTATTAGGTCGTTAGAAACCCCTGTTGATCCCAATCAACAGCTCGTATTGACCAGCAAATGGGGTTTTGACGGATCATCTAGCCAAAGCATTTATCATCAAAGGACGAGTGAAGATGAGCAAATCGATCTTGCTAGTAATTTTATGATTAGTCTTGTACCACTGCGGCTCGTCTCAAAAGGTGTAACAATTTGGGAAAACGAGCGACCATCTTCCACTTCATTTTGCCGGCCAATATTGTTTAAGTTTATAAAGGAAACCAAAGAAAATGTGCAGAGAGAGATGGCTGAAATCGAAGCAGAGATTGAAGCCTTAACTCCATCCACCATCACTGATGGAATTAGTGTCAAACACCAACTGCTGTTGACAATGATTGATGGTAAAATTCATTCCATTATATCCAATACAGCAGCTTCAGTGTGTGACATATGCAAGGCTTGTCCTAAAGAAATGAATAATTTAGAGTTAATCAAAGATAAACACGCAAACGAGGACATGTATAAATATAGCTTAAGCACCCTTCACGCTTGGATTCGCTCAATGGAATGCTTATTACACATTTCCTACAAATTAGACATAAAATCATGGCAAGTAAGGGGTGATATAGCAAAAAGGCAAGTTGATGACAGGAAGAAAAGAGTTCAAGAGGCTGTAAGAAGAGAAACGGGCTTACTTCTCGATGTTGTGAAACAAGGCAGTGGATCCACCAACAATGGCAACTCGGCAAGGAGATTTTTTGAAAACTACACTAAATCTGCTGAACTGACCGGAATAGATGCTATGCTTTTAAGAAAAATCTGTGTGATCTTGCAGTGTATTTCATCAGGAGAGAAGATCAACGTAACTAAATTCCGAGAGTTCTGCTTTGATACTGCTGAGCTTTACGTGGAGTTATACCCATGGTATTATATGCCTTCTTCACTTCATAAAATTTTAATGCATGGGCCAGACATAGTTCAGAACATGTCAATTGTGCCCATTGGTTTTCTATCCGAAGAGGCATCTGAGGCTAGAAATAAAGATTTTAGAAAATATAGAGAGGGGCATTCTCGAAAGCATAGCAGTATCTCATGCAATGAAGATATTATGCACAATCTTTTACTGTCTTCTGATCCACTTGTTACAAGTATCCGTCCAAAAGGAAATAAGTTTGTAAAAAAATCTTCTTTTAAGGAATTTTATGAGCTTACGGATTCTGAGAAAAGTGATATCGAATTTGTTAACATAAATGATTTAGCGGACATCGATTCTGAATTTGAATTAATTGATGATGATGATGATGACGAAGATAATTAAATGATGTTATTGTTTTAAAATGTGTAACTTAGTAAATTAGAGCTTACATCTTAATTATTTATTGTACTTTTAATGAAACTAGGTAATTTATTATCAACTTACTTAAAAGTCATACTCTCATCAGTTCTTGTGAATATTTTTGTTAATATATATTTCTGTATATATATAATATATTTATAGACCTCTTAATAAGTCTGTCTGCGGTTTAAAGTAAATACAAATGGGGAAAAAACGTTTTTTTTTTTAAATTTTCATTTCCTTTTATCCCAGAAAGTGCACATTTGGCGCACTATGTGTCTTAGTATTAAATATAGCTCTTAGTAATAGCATTACGATATTAGAGACCGCTACTTGAAACAAGCCCGGAATCAGGAGGGAGAGAGCTCGATACACTCATTTTCATAGTAAAATTTCACATTTTCTCAAATTACTCCCGAAATATGGGAGTTATGAAGAAATTCATCACCACAATTTATGAAGGCATTAAGTAATCGAATAAGATGGCATCATTAGTTTGTCATAATTTTACTCTTATTTTTCGGACATGTCTACGTCCAACCGCTCCCATACATTCGTTCCACTGTGGACCGTAAAAAATATGACTTTACATACTTAATTATAATCACTAGAATCAGCGATACAACTCCTTTACCTTTAGTTAGGTTAGAATTGACCTCAAATGAATAGTCATTCAATAAGGTAACTTGAGAGTTGTATTGATGATTTTTATGATTATTATCATTCTATAAATAAACTAGCTGCGCCCCGCGGTTTCACTCGCGTAAGTTTCGATTTAGGGGGATGAAAAATAGATGTTGGCCGATTCTCATAGATACCGGATAAGCACAAAAAATTTCATCAAAATCGGTCAAGCCGTTTCGGAGGAGTATGGCAACGAAAACTGTGACACGAGAATTTTATATATTAGATATTTGTTACGGCCGTGAATCATAATATTTAGATCAACATACAACCTGATACTGACCTTCAAATTGCAAAAAAACGTAAGAAAATTCGACATTTTCGGTCTGCCGACTACTGACGCTTTCGGCCTTTCACCTTAAGAATGACTAAGCATGGCTACTGTATGGTCTCTATTTAGTAATTTATTTTTTTATCTTCACTGCCTCGTTGCTGTTCTGGATTGTGGATTTTAAAAAGGTATTCGCTTCGTATTCAGCTGCATCCGGTTAGACTGGAAGCTTACCGAAACATAGTTGGTTAAAGGCTGGGCAGAAGATGGTGACTGACTCGTTGGTCTACCAGTCGCAAACGCGGCTGTTGTGGGCGTGTTGTTGATTGGTTGCAAATTGTGATTTTGTGATTTGTAACTGCACAAAATTCTCAGTAGTAGCCCGGAGTATAACTTGTAAATAAACCGTTTTAAACGTATATGGCCCACGTGGTCGTGGTTAAAATACGGTTTAAAACCACGACATCGAAACCGTTTTATGGTTTAAAACGGTTTATTTGCAACTATAGCATATTTATATCATAATCAGCCTATAATGTTCCCACTGCTGGGACACAGGCCTCCTCTTTGTGAGAGGGAGAGAGACGAATTGTAGGTAAGTAATATGTTTCGTATACCACTGCCATGAGCCGTCTCTTCGGGGAATACAGACATACCTATATTCTCTTTACAGTTACTACTTCAGGTCGATACCTACCGTAAATAGGACGGAAGATCAGCCCCAGTGTTTTTAATTTGTTTAAAAGCTCGTGTGGGTTCCGGTAAACAGTAGGTCAACCCTACCCAGTCGTTCATAACCCGTAGGTGTCGTAAATGGCAATTCACACATTATTTTATGAGCAAGAGCTACGTTCTCCCGTAGTTATGTTAGCTATATCCCTACAATATGGTAATTGTAGTTGACAATTGGGTCCATCCCTGGAGACCTGGTACTTCTGAGGACTTAAAACGCTACTGGTCTGGAGACTGGCGTGTCCACTTTCTGGGTTCATTTGCAGAAAGTCAGTGTCAGGTTTTACGTTGAACAAAATGTGATTGGCGAACGTAACATTAATTGATATTATTCATGAAATGATTGATGATTTTAATGAAAATAACTCTGTGAATAAATACGTGTTACGCGAAGAAAATCTGAATTTTGCGGGGGCAACCCTAGCGCTTCCCCCTTAACATAATACATTTATTTACCATCGACCCGAAAAGGAAGGAAGGAATGGTGTCCATGCTCAGCATGTATGTTTTAATACGGACGTATCGGAATAATGATAGCGACATAGACTTATAAAAAAAGATGGACTTCGCGCCAGGCATATCGAAAGTGAAGCACAGTAAATATGCCGGACCGGTTGTACAAACACGCCGCACTCTCACATTTAAAACATCATAGTATGCCGACCGGCCGCCATTACGTGACACGACAGCGTCCATCACGCACACATAGATCGGTAAGGTGCTTCACTTTCATATGCGTGGCGCGGAGTCCATCTTTTTTTATAAATCTATGGATAGCGAATCTTTTTTGCCAAAAACTATACTTTTGTTCCTTCACTCTAGTGCTTTCCAGAAACTATTGGGACTTGGGAGCCCAACAATTCATCTGTTAAAAAGAATTGTTTACAAAAAAAAAAGTTAAATAGTTGGTGTCTCTCTCTTTCGTATCGACCCGAACTATAAAATAGTTCATGCTGAGGTAAAAGTATAAGCCAGTAAGCAAGGTGATACCTTCTGGGAGCTTTTTTATACCTCCCAGCAGCTACTATGGAGTTTAAACTTAGTCAAATGTCAGAATGATGACTCCATGTACATTATTATGTAATAACGCGAAACAATGTTGTCACCTGCATCAAAAACATGATGATAATGGCCAACATCCGAAAATAACATCAATGACACTACTTCCTCCAAAACGGAGGGGACAATTAGCACCAATTAATGTTATTTTACATCATTTTAGGGCTGGCACGATTGGTGGCACGTCCTGTGTAGCCTCATGCGCAGTAAAGCAGAGGTGTTATACATATAACCAAGCAAGACATCAGACGTTTCACAAATCCTACATCGCGCAAGCAAAGTTTACCGTGAAATCTGCATTATAATCTACACGACCTGAGAACAACCATCGGAGAGAAGACGGACGTTGTGTCTGTTGGTCACCAGATACAACACCCGTCTGGTTGGAGGATCCTCCTTTTTCTATGCAGAAACTCCACCCTGGTCCTCATTTGTCCAAAGTATATTTCGTCAAACGATTTTTTTCCCGCGTGTTTTCCTAAACATTGTCTTTAGATCATAAATTTTTTCAAACAATCAGTGGAAAAAACCTCGGATTTTTTCATATTCAAAGGGCCTCTATTGAATCTCATCGAATACCTACACATAAAATCAAACAATGCAATTAAAATAAATTACATTTAAGTCGGTAATATTTTTTATACCGATGCAATACGTTTCAAGTAGGTACTAGAGTTTAAAGGGCCCAATTGACTGTTACTCAAATATGCCAAGGTGAGATGTTCGATCGTTTTCTATAGAACTTTATTGCTTCATGTCAGCTGTTGACCACAAAACAGAAAATAAGTAGAAGTTAAGGAAAAAAAAAATGCATTGATCACAATTTTTTTTCTGTTGGTCTTGCTTGTTCAATACTTTATTTGCATTCTACAATGTGTACTTAGGTGTTAACTTAAAATTTTTATTATGGAACCTGTCGGGCACAGGCATAATAGTAAGAGAGAGGAAGCTTTGAAAAACTTCAAGAACGAGTGAAGCTCTTTGCCAGAGTCTGTATTTCCTTATCGCTATAACCTGGGAGTCTTCTAGTCTGGAGCAGTGGTGGCCCAGTGGTAACGACCGCGACTTACGAGTTGTAGGTCGTAGGTTTGAACCCTGACAGTTGCTTTACTTTGTGTAAAATATTTCGTAACCACTGCTCTCAAAACGGTGAAGGTAAACATCGTGAGGAAAACGGCATTTTCTAGAACCAAAAATTCAAAGAAATGTGACATATACCAACCCGCACTGGGCCCGCGTGGTGGATTACGGCCACTCACTCTCACAGAGGAGGCCTGTAAAAGGCCAGCAGTTTGAAGTGTGGGAACATTATAGGCTGATTATGCTTCAAGTTTCGAGTAAATAGGTCACTTTTAGGCAAACGTGCACTATCGTCGACCACATCATCGTTTATAGGGTGAGATAGAGAGTGGTCAAACGAGACCTTATCGAAAAAGAAAAAAAAAAATCCTTATCTAATGCAGAAGCCGTTTTAAATTAAGCGATTAGTATTGTTTTTGGGATTTCAATCTAAATAATAAAATAATAATAAGTTTTATATTTTTAAATGTTTTTTATACTTAAGTATTTTATATTTTAAGAAATATTTAAAAATGTAATTAGGTAAGTAAATGGATGAATAAACGAAATAATCCATACTAATATTATAAATTCGAAAGTAACTCTGTCTGTCTGTCTGTATGTTACCTTTTCACGCCTAAACCACTGAACTGATTTCGATAAAATTTGGCAGAGATATAGATTGCATCCCAGGGAAGGACATAGGATAGTTTTTATCGACATACCTCGCGGGCGGAAGCTACTAAGTTATGATAATAAGTTTATTCATCAAAAATACAATGTGACGGATTCGGTGAGCCACAAACTGAGCATCGCTTGTATCTTGTGGCTCTGGAGTGATTGTGATCTAATCCATATGTCATTACAATAATATTGCGACTTTCCCATAGGTGGCAACGAGTACCTACGGTGAAAGTAAAACAAAGCCATGTTATTTATTATTGTTCTGCAAAAAGATACTATCTCCAAACAAGAATGTCCTTGACGAATAAACATGTTACCTTCTAGGTAGGTACTTCACGTTCTATGTCTATAATTTTTTTTAGGCATGGAAATCATCAAATTACCCCTCCCGCTATTTGTGGAGCGGAAGGGAGTGTCAGACTCTTACTGACTAAAACCCATCCGTGTTCCTTCCTTAGCCCTTTATGTTCCGGGGTAGCGGTAACCCTTTCGGACAATCTCGCTGCACTCTATGTTTACCATGCCTTGATTTTAGTTAGTTAGTAATTACTTAGCTAAGCCTTGTACAAAATCTTCCTAAAAATTAGGTTGAGTTGCTTGCGTGGGTCGCTAAGGGTCAATCCCCACTGAAAGAGCAGCGACCGACAGCGGCCATTACCCATAGTCACTTGAACTTTGAAGCCAAAGGAGGGCCAGCGGGGCGCCGCAGGGCTGCACGAGCCTTCTAGCAATTAGTCAAAAGAAGGAAAGTCCCTTGCTCTTACGGCCGCTGCGGCACTGCTCTTGCAGTGGGGATTAACCCTAAGGCGGGCCCGAAATATCAAGGATGAAATCGTCGTTTGCACACAAAGAACACAAAACGGTTAAACTGTTTAATTTCAACGATTTGCCAACCACCAGATGCCCAGCACCAGGTAGTCGGCGAAAAGCGGCTTTAATAATCCTCTCTATCTAGACAGACAAAACAAAAATAATCTATCGCCTAAATCAAATCCTTAATTTTCTTTTAATACTTAAATTATCACCAAACACTTTCTCGATTTTAGAGCATTTTTCTTTAAAAGCTCTTAAAAGCAGCAGAGTACTTATTAATGAAACAACTTGCCACAGTTTAGTGCATTAGCAAGCGGGGCTGCCAGAAAAAGTTTGCGTTCAAAAACTTAATTAATGGTTAATTTCTGTGGAAATGTTCACCCGCTGTTGGATCTGTGTTTGAGTTGTTTGACAGGGTCTAGAAAAGGCCAAAAAGAGGTCGTAATACTTATTTAATACGATGTTTTTACATTAAATTTAGTAATGTTGGTCCTCAATATGTTGGCAAATACTGCAGTAGCAGCAACCTTTAAATGAGTTCTTCAGCTTAAGTTATAGGCAACATGATATCTATTTCTGCTATCAAAGTCCGTTGCTATGTTCAGCTTTAGAAGTTATGGGCGCTTTTCAACTTAATCTCCAAGCTTGGCCTTGGTAAAGCATCGGCAAACCATTTGTACTGAACGAGTTCAGAGGCGGTTAATCAACGCATATGGTGTCATCAAGTCATGAGGACTTTGTAGATATCATAATCGGCCTATAATGTTCCCATTGCTAGGACACAGGCCTCCTCTCGGTGAGGGAGTAGGCCGTATGCACCACGAGGGCTCAGTGCGGGTTGGTGACTTTGGAGATGATAATGCAAGTTCTGAATCGACATAATTGCTTACGACACGCTAAGAATGAGTCATGTCATCAAGTGATTATAAGTAATTGCACTTCTGACAAACAACTGTTTTGTAATTTTTCATCGACTATACGAACCTAAACGGGCGTATCTCGTTAACGAAATATCGTTAACAAGATTTGCTCATGTCGTAATGTATTCGATGGTGTGTTAATTAATTGATGATTTGATGTCATGCTTCTTGATCATGTTTTGGGATGTTGATATATAAAAGAAGTCTTAAATAACGAGTTATGTGTATTTCTCAATTCTGTGAAGCCATTGTCAATTTCTATTTTGAAGACTGATGGCTTACATCTCTTCAGCATCTACCTACAGCAGTTCACTGCTGGGCATAGGCCTCTCCAATTGCACGCCATTCAACTCCATCCTGGGCTACTGTCACATAACTGCTACCACTCGAAAATCTTTGCTCCACCTAGCCTGCGGGCGTCCTATACTATCTTACGTTTGCCAATTCGCGATCTCCATTTATGTACACGTCTACATCAACGGCCATTGGTTCTACGGCTAATGTGGCTGGCCTACTCTTATAGCCATCCACATCCTCAAAATTTTTCCACACAACTTTTCAGTCACTGGTGCCATTTTCAGACTTGCTCTTTAGCTATCATCCTAAAATGTCAAACTCGTATCTACACTATCTACCCTCCTTTCACAATTTCCCAATACATTGCTGCATTTTTAAATCGATGATCTTGCAATACACACGTGCTACGCAATGCACAACAAAGTGGTTCTCGGTATAGATTGCTTATTGTTTGTAACAGTGCTTACTTGTATCTGATCTTACATAATGTGATAACATAAAATCTTACGATTGTTCTCAATGATGTAAGTGATCACTTTTACTTTGTGTTCTTGGCTGTCAGGTTTTTGCATATTTTGCATACGGTGTGTATTAAAGTGCATCGGAGAGTTTGAAAGACTGTTGGTTTATAAAAGATTGGGTTGTAAAATGTTGAGAATGAGATCTGATCTTGATTGATGTTAAAGGATTTACTACATGGATGTGCCTTACAGGCGTTGCACGGTGGGGCTCAGGAATTGGTATTTTAAGAGGAACCGGGACCACCCCTTTATTGTGCTGATGGTGATCACCGGGGTGGTTTTAGTTTCACACACTCTCCGACCTCCTTCCCCGGAGGTCGGGTGCGTTTTGAAGTTTTCTCCCCGAAAAAATAAAGTTACTATTAGCGCAGTAAAAGAAAAGATGGATGATGATATTGCTAGAAAGAGGGTGACGTGACGGGCGAGCTGACGACTAATAGAGAAGTCATCATCATCTGCCTAGCCTTTTCCCAACTACTTTGAGGTCGGCTTCCAGTCTAACCGGATGCAGCTGAAAACCAGTAGTTTACATCTAGCGACTGCCTATCTACTAACTAGCGTCTGACTAATGGAGAAGTATAGAAGAAAAATACATGTTGCGCCGACCACAAACAAATTGGGACAAGGGCAGCAGAATGATGATAAGCCAGTAGTAGTACCTAAACCCTTAACTGCAGGGCACACACATACCTCTTTCCATTCGCTCCATGTAAAATACTGGTATTCAGCTGCATCCAGTTAGACTGGAAACCGACCCAAACATAGTTGGGAAAAGGCTATGCAGATGATGATAAGCACATTCCTGTGGGATATTTTCCGACATCCACGAAGCCTCGGGAAGAAGATAGTTTTAAATATACATTGCTTATCAATCAATAAACAAGTTCTACAATCATACAACATGTCTATCACTGACCCATGCGCATTGACCGACCTTGCTATACCCAGCTGTCGATTATCACAGTGCCCTTTGGAATGCGCCTGATCATACTTAGAGGTATAAACTAGTACATCCGCAGTTGGATAGTCGGTTCATTGTGCGGAGTACAGGCGAAGAGAAATGGGCTTTTGTTAGTAATGATCGTCCTAGTTTTGTTAGGGAAACTGCTGTTGTGTTTCTGCCTTGGTTGTGGATGTTTTTTTGCATTGTAAAACTGGTTTTTGTGTGCCGAAAATGTTTATTCTATAACTTTTTGATCACTTTTGCATGTTTTGTCATGATTTAAAAACGGAGGTTTTTTCTGCAGTCAAGGTGTTCGCGATATCGCGAGACGCTTTTGGCAACCTGAAGACGTAATAGGCGGTAGGTACTACGAGAGCAGCAGCCTAATTGCGTAATGCACTATCAATCTCAATCTGACACATTTTGAAGTATATTGCTTCATGTTTGAAAAAATTGTCTGCTCAACAACGTAAATAACGCAATGAATGTTGTTGAACTGTCAAAATGAAATCCATTGCTACTGATAGTGTGTTACGTAATTACCCCGCAGGTATAGTTTCTGTAAAAAGGTCTTACACCTTAGCCTGGAAATCTGGCAAGTTCTAAAAATTCATCCCTGGCAAAAGTAAAACAGGTGCGTTAATTAGTGCTTCGTTTAGGCCTGAATTCCTGTTACGCTGACGTCGTCGGTCGCGTACGGTCAGTATCAACATACGCGCTGCTGACATCAGCGCAGCGTCGCAGTATGGTGCTATATAGAACCCGACGTACGCGACCGACGTCAGCGTAACAGGAATTCAGGCCTTAAACTTTGCTTATTTCTATCGGCTCACTTCCTCTCGCAGAGAGGTGGCCTGTGTCCCAGCAGTAGAACACAATGATGGCTGATTATGCTTTCTCTACCAGGACACGGTTATTTTTAATCTATTTCACCTACTTGCACACACAAAGTAAATTCTCCAACAAAAACGTATTGAAACGAAACGCAGTTGAATACGCCAGTCCCCATCAGATCTAGCCTAGTTTAATATATTATGTTGTACACGAGCGAGTTGTTACGTAACAAGCAACTACACTGTGGCAGACGGCTTGATAATTTTTTTAGAAACTGAAGGTGAAGCTTGAAAGTAGAGTGAATGAGGTGGATGAAATTGGGGCTCTAGGATATATCGTGTTATCCAGTAACTGGGTTGTGGATCGTAAAGGTCAGATAGGCAGTCGTTCCATGTAAAATATTGTTATTCAGCTGCATTCTGTTAGACTGGAAGCCGACCTCAACATAGTTGGGAAAATGGCTACGCAGATTGATTTAACTACCCTGTGGCAAACGGCTTGTTAATGATTTAGAAATTGTTAAGGTGTTTTTTTAATAGAATTGATGAAATTGGAGCTTTATTTTGAATTTGATTGGATTAGTTATATTTTCGTGGTGAGATGGGGACAACTTTATTGCGACCGCAGTTAGATGGATGAGGCAGGCACAGAACTGTGGAGATTGGTACAATCATAGAGAAGCTTGAAGTCAGAACGACTTCGTATGATGATGATAAATTGTATTGCCTGCAAATATGGTTGGATGTTGGAGTCACAACTGGTGTGAGCTAGCGCGTGAAAGCGCGACCGGCTCCGTAATGCACCCCAAATCCGAGGTGTGCTTATGGGTAAAATATTAAGAAGAAACAATAATATTGACTGGAGATCACGTTGCTTCTCCGCTTTCGCTGAACATTCCCAGTTATCAAACGTCAGAAGAGGAATCTCACTTGGTTCGACTATGACCTTATAAGATGGTAACTTGCATTATTGATATCCCCAAGTTAGATGCGGCTGATAATGCATATTTAACACGGATCGATTGCCATCTGACCTTCACAGCCGGAAACTTACTCTGGGTATCTATATATCCTATAGATAGACCGGATAAACCAGAAAACCGCTTTTACTAGTCAAACAGTAAAGTTTGTAAAGGATACAGACATTCTACATTTTACCGAGAAAGAGTTGGCTAGGCGCCAAGCATTGCAATTTATAGGGTTCTCCACTCGTTTTAATTAAGGCAGAAATAATGATCAGACGGGCAATTCTGGTAATTTTAAGAACGTTCACAGTCTGATCTCAGTCTCAATCTGTCAAAAATACCTCAAATTTCAGTACATTTTGACAAGTTTTTGACATTTGTTTGTCGCTGAGATGAGACTGCGACTAGATTTTGAACGTTTTAAATTACGAGAATTGGGCTTCAGATTGTTTACGCAACTCATCTTCAAATGACGGACACAAATTGCGTCATTGGAAACTGCCTAGAACTTCCGACAGAAAACCCAATTTTGTTTTTCAAAAGTTTAAAGGATTAAATACGGGGTTAAAATCTTCAAAATCTAGTCGCTATCTCATCTCTGTGACAGTCAATGTCAATCATTTAATCAATGTAATGAATGAGAGAGAATTCGGCGCCCAGAACTTGTAGTATTTAATTTACAGTGTACAAAAAGAGCACAATATGAATGATATGGTTAGAAAGGGTGTGACTACCGAGGTGACGACTAATAAAGAAGTATCGAAGAAAAAGACATTCTTCGCCGACCCCGAATAAGGAGCTCTGCTTTTCTCCTACTAAACAGTGGTATGCCCGACAGGTCCATAATATTGACACTAGCCATAATATTAAGCCACTGGCTCAAAATTACGCAATGGAATGCAATAAAGCATTGAGTATTGATTGTATGGGTTTACGAAGTTACTAGCATTTCTCTAAGTATTATTATGCACTTTGAACTTCTAAAGATTTTACTCTAAACCTCTCAAGTCGTTTCTTATGGTGGTGAGGGGGCTCACCCAAGTTTTTAACACCTTATTTCTCAGCCAAACTCTTCAATACCTTAGCGAAAACTTTAAGCACTCCAACTTTCGTTGCTTACAAAGTACCGTAAGGCAAACTTCGAATATTTGCGACATACCGGCACTACGAAAAAAATCTTCAACCCATTAACGGATACCCTTAAAAAGTCGTGGAACAGCAATAAGGCTGCCTTTCCACCAGATATGTGCTAAGCTGCGTAACGATATTCCAATAGGTTCGATTGATTTTCATAGCGTAGCTTGCCTAAGCGGTGGAAGAGGGTTCAACGAAGCTAAGTTTTTTCACATAAACGCAACGCGCATCTTTATAGCACATCTAACCTGAAGGCCAATTCTCGTAATTTAAAACGTTCAAAATCTAGTCGCAGTCTCATCTCGGCGACAAACAAATGTCAATAACTTGTCAAAATGTAGGGAAATTAGACGGTCGTATTTTTGACAGATTGAGACTGAAATCAGAATGTGAACGTTCTTAAAATTACGAGAATTGCCCCTCTGCTCTCTGCTACGTCATGGCGTCAGTAGCTCAATAATTCAATATGTAATTCATAATGCCTTTTGGCCTCGTATAGGACTTTGTTTCATTTTTTGTTTTTGTTATGTTTTTTTTTAATAACTTGTTTTTATTTTTTACTTTGTTTAGTTTTTAGTTTAGTAATAGTTTGTGATCCTCCTGTACGAGTCGCAATAAATACTTTTTCTTTCTTTCTTTCTTTATAATTAATTAGATGCATTAGATAACATTATTCGGGCGTATGGCACCCGTGGGCTACAGCTAAACCAGCGTCAGGTGGTAGTACCTTGTATTGCTATCTGACATGAGCTGAGGCCCTTTTCTTTGTTTTCTTAAATAGTTTTTTGTTTAACTTAATTTTCTTTAACAATAAACGTATTTTCTTTCTGGTGAAAAACTACTCACAGTTTCGTAGCTTATCTCTGGTGGAAAGGCAGCTTTATACAATATACGTCCAGGCATTGCGATTAATCGCTCAGTAAGTTATTTCCGTCGAGCCGCAGCTTTTGATTGCGTTTTTGTCCGTTTTATTATAACATCGTCGATGCGTCAGAGTGGCTCAGTCATTATTTTGCATTCCTGCGGAGTGCGCAAGTGGTGGTGGTTATAAATCTGTGGCATGCAATGGCGAGTAATTTTTTTCTTCATTAGGACTTTTATTCTGAAGTCTCGTCTCATGCAAAGTAAATTGTTAACTTATTTGTGATCTTTTCGTTAAACCAATCAAAACAGCTTATATGAAACATGACGGCTGATTTATGGACTTGACAGGCTTTGGGAAAATGAGGCGTACAGTCAAGAAACCATTTTGCCTAAATCGGCTCTTGTAGTCTTCTTCTGAGCGTGTAATCTATCACAAGTCGCCCCAGAACTTCATCATCTGCCTAGCCTTTTCCCAACGATGTTCGGGTCGGCTTCCAGTCTAACCAGATGCAGCTGATTACACTGCCTATCTGACCTCCACAACCCAGTTATTGGGTAATACGATTCCCCTCCGTAAAAGTAAGTTGGCCCAGACCTTGTAGTATTTAATTTACAGTGCACAAAAAGAGCACAATATGAATGATGATATGGTTAGAAAGGGGGTGACTACGGAGATGACTAACAGAGAAGGATGGAAGAAAAAGACATGTTGCGCCGACCTCAAATACCTAAATTGGAATAAGGCGAAGATGATGATAATTATGAAAAAAGAGCAGCACTTTAATGAACAATCACTCAATCTACAATGCTAAGAACTCCCGCCACAAAAACTCAATTTGAATACTACCGCATCGTAATGGGACGATACTAGTAATAAGTTTATTTTTGGACAAGCGCCCATACAGCTATAATATCGATAACAATAGGTACGTGCATCCACATATTAATATGACAATGAGGCAGGAAATGTGCTCGGTATAGCATCGATTGTTCCGACTGAATTAGGCATAGGCTTGGTGCAATCGATTTCATTAAGCGAAGTTTGGTGACGGTATTATTGTGCTGGGAAGTTGGATTGTTGGTTATATTTTTATTTATTAACCGACTTCAAAAAAAAGAGGTTCTGTATTCGACCCGTATGTATGTATGTTTTTATGTCCGCGATTTTCTCAAAAACTACTGAAATTGGCGCCGACTTAAAAAAAAATTATGCTATGTAGAGTATTATTTGGGTTTTGTAATTGGGTCCTAAATTATTGTTTTAAAATTAAGAGGAAAGTGAAGCAAATAAAATATTATTTTTAACTTGAGTTCGTGTTTTCTTGAAGGCGGTTCTTTTTTTTTAAAGATATTATTTATTTATTTATATATACTTTATTGTACACCACAAATATACATAACAAAAAATTTATCGATCACTAAAAAATATACAATGGGCGGCCTTATAGCTTTCTGCGATCTCTTCCAACCTATTATTCCTATTTTCCTATTATTGACAGGGCTTGAGGTGCATCGTCTTCTTTCGTAATATTAATTAATACTGCGATTGACTGCCTCGTTAGTCTGGTGGTCGCAAGCGCTACTGTTGAGCAGGTCCTGGGTTTGATTCCCGGGTCTGGCAAAGCGTTATTGGGTTTCTCAGTAGCATCCCGGAGTCTGGATTTGTACATTAACTCTTACTTCATATTCTTTCATCCATCTCTATTCGTTGGCATCTCATTTACTTCCTTCATAGCAACATGATCTTTTACATTAGACAATCATACCACCTTGTTCTTTCTCCGCTTAGATAAGAGTTTCTCTTTCAGCCAGATTTATTGATTTAGCATGTTTTCGATTTCTGTTATTTCGGTGAACTTGTAGTGGCATCTGTACCGCCACATGTGAACTACGCATCACAGTGACGTCACGAATATCCTGCATCGCACAAGCAGAGTTTACCGCGGATCAATCGTCGGGCAGTTGCCTTCAGACAGGACACCCGTCTGGTCGGAGGATCCTTCCTTTTGTATGGAGGATGAGATAAACTAGTCAATACATATTTTAACTTTAAATGAGGAAGAACCAGACAGGAAAAATGAATTAAGGACCTTTTCGTCCCTTGGAAGTCGAAAAGCCAACTACAGACAAGTCCTTGTGAACATGATTCATTTAGCACGGCCACTTTCTCATGATTCAACATTTAAACGTCCGTAAATAGCAACTCATCCATCCATAAACTATCAAACGCTTACCTTTTCAATCCTTGCTTTACTTTCAACTTGAGAAACCCAACATAAATCACCCTAACAAAAGAATTCCCACCATTTTGTAAGACATGAAAGAAAGCTTTGACATCAAGGGTCAGTATACAAATAAATCAAAAAACATTACCCTCTTTCTTTCGCCGTGGTCGGCCAATAAGCATCATCAAGACATTGTGTTGAAATGAGTAATGACCTGGTCTGAAGTACCTAACTATACAGCTAGTTATTTTTAGATACATATAGAAAAAAGATAAAAAGCTCTTTGAGGCGAAGTTTTATTCAGTGCCTTACTTTGGTCAAAGAGATTTTTTTGCTGTATAATTTTAGTACCGTTGCAGTTGTGAATGCGGACAGTGGTTTGAAAATTAGACTGAACATTGAGATAGGAAGTTGGAATTTGAGGTGTAGACAAAATTAAGGTCTTCTGGAATTTCTCAGTAGCAGGCCAGAGTTAATTGCGCCCGGTTGATGGCAATAGGCTCGCCCCCTGTTATTACATGAAACTTAAACATAACTGGCGAACTGTGGGTGTACTATAGATACACCTCTACCTAATACCAGTAATATTTGTAAGGAAAAAAAAAATTTGGAAGAAATACGTAAAAAAAATTGAGGATAAAGGTAACTGTTTTCTATACATCTTTTCTTTGTAAATGAAGAGATCTGGTGAAACTGTTCATTTATTTATCATCAAGTAAAAGTAAAATTTTGAATGTAATTATTCCTCTTCCGCGAAAATTTCAGAAGACTTCCCATCTTCAGAAACTGTATAATAAATTTTATATGTATAGAATTCCAGTCCTTTTTAGTGCCCAAAGCAAACTACGCAAAAGCGAGGTAAATAGGACAGGATATCCGGATTTTTCTTCAAAGGAAGCTCCGAAATTATAAATTTCCTGCGATATTATTCTAAAAGCTTCTATAAACTTCTATTCTTAGGAAATATCTTGAAGAAAACTAGTTTAAATATATATGTCGCAGCCAACTGGTTAAATTAGCCGTTCAGTTAACTGTCTGGCCTTTAGAAGTAGTGTTCGCCTCGCTTCCTCCCTCGGCTCGAACGCGGTTGATCACAGTTCTAACCTAACCTAACCCACTTGGTCGGGGTGCAATGCCTTAATTACTGCAACCAATTCGGCTCGCGCGTGATTGGTTACAGACTTCCAACCTAAACTGTAATTGAATATCATTCAGGCCGTTAGTTGAACGGCCGCCGTTTAGTTGAAAGGCTAGGCAGTTAACTGAACGGCTAATTTAACCAGTTGGCTGCGACATATATATCTCTTTCTGGGGGCATGGTATTTCGGGTTCAAATCTCTCCTATAGTATAATATTATGAAGAAAAATTTGTGAGTTTGTAAGTATCTACAGATCTGAATCCGAAAATTCTTTCACGAATGCGAAGCTTCAGACAACAACAAGACACACGGCTCACAAGAAATTACGCGGACGAAGCCGCGGATAGAAACTAGTAAGGGAATAAGGAGACCATAGACTTATAAAAAAAGATGGACTCGTCGCCACGCATATCGAAAGTGAAGCACAGTAAATATGCCGGACCGGTTGTACAAACACGCCGCACTCTCACATTTAAAACATCATAGTATGCCGACCGGCCGCCATTACGTGACACGACAGCGTCCATCACGCACACATAGATCGGTAAGGTGCTTCACTTTCATATGCGTGGCGCGGAGTCCATCTTTTTTTATAAGTCTATGAAGGAAACTTTGTTTCTCTCGTATCGGAACGAACTGAGTAAGAAAGAATTGATAAAGATATTTTATTAGCTACTTACTTAAATGAGTACATCAGTTATTCTCGTATTTAAGGTCCTCTAGCACCACAAATCACTAAATGCGTTTAGCGCTAAACATATTTAAAACATAATTTTGTCTCTGCCATCTTCAAACGATTGACGGAACGCTGTTTTTATGTCCTTTAGCTTTACATTTTTAGGCTGATTTCTGGTGATAAGTAACCAGTCCGCAAGGTGTTATGGGCTGATTATCCAGGGTGCGCCGGACACCGCTTGTGGTGGTTATTTTAATACAACATATACACTTTTATTCTCATTTATTGGCACAAATAATTCCTAACCACTTCCCCATAGCTGCATCAAAACTGTAAAGCATAAATTCACTTCCTGAACTGACGTGATGAAATTCCTCCCAAGATTGAGTGGGAACGGCCCGTCGTACGTAATCGGTCAAACATCATAGCCATCCGTCATGCTTTTCTGATGGTCTCTGATGGCCATGTAAATGGGGCTTGAACATGGAATGTTCGTTATGGTATCGCGTTTTGATGGTTTTGTGCTTCGTCACGGAGTTGAAGACTTTCACTGGTGGACCGGTTGGTGGGATTCGGGATGATGAATGTTTTATCAGCAGTTGTGTGAAAAAATCAGTGAACTTTATTTGCCAATTCTGTGGACAGGAAGAACTTGAGTCCGAGTCGAATTCGTCGAAGCCGACAGTTAAATAGATTGTTGATAAAAGACGCATTACCGTTAAACCTTGCTACCTATTGAGTTTCAAGAGCGATCGCGTCGACGCTGCATTCGTTGATTAGCTGGAATAAAATTCATCTATAGATTAGACAATGGAATAAAGGGCAAACAATGCACAGTTGGACATAGTCTTTCTAAATGGCGCCACTACATTCGATTCTTCGGCTTTTACGTCCAATCCGGGATGCAGCATACATACTCAGCCTATAATGTTCCCACTGCCGGGACTCAAGCCTCCTTGCTGTAAGAGGAAGTCAAACACGCCGGTCCAGTGCCGGTTGGTGGATGAAACGTTGGGCCACCTTAACTAGACCACATTTGGTCTAGTTATGAAAATCGTCAGAGCCGTAAAACTACATTGAAGTAGTAAGTAGTAGTGAGCATTGATTCGGGAGATACACAAAATAATGATGAAGCTAATAGCGTGACTCGTCGTGCTAACATCACGCTTGGCCAATTTTTTAGCTGCCACCGTTCAATACTCGAGTCGAGGCAATTAAGTGTGGGCCTTGTGATAAGCGGTAGTGGAGGAATGTGGGTTGCGGGGTGAGAGCGTTTTTGTTCGCGGATTTTTAATGAATAGTTAAAAATGCAGTGTTGATAATGGCGTATTTTCTCAATCGATGTAATGACTAGCATTGAAAAATCAAATCACAAACACCATGTTTTCTTATTTGCTAGTATACCTTAAAGTTTTTCCAAAACTTTTTACTTAAGATTTTTTGCACCTGTCGTGTCGCAGAAGTCGTAGTCCAGCAAATAACTCCTACAGACCACGGCTTTTTAACGTACTTTATTCGTAAATCAGGATAACATATCCTTTAACAAACGACAGCCAAAACAGCTTCTGAACGCAAAGAGTGGTGGTAATCGTAGTAGTTGCATCTAAATTATGTTGTGCCTCGTTTCAAGCAGCCTTTTATATTTTAAGACCTTTTCTGCCACGAACGTTAGTCCATGCCATAGTAATTTTACTCGTAGAAGTAGTAACCCCATCCTAAAAACAAAGCACCAATGAACCAAGGAATGTTATTCTTTCTTTTCTTTTTGTTTCTTTCAAAATTATCCCAATGCTGGGCAAAAGTACTAAAGCAGCGTGATGTTGCTTGCCTTGCTAGTTTCTGTTTCTTTTTTATTCAAGATTATGTCCGGATTTTTATATACACAATGACATTGATAAATTTTATATATGTACAAAGACATGAATATTTACTTGGTAAACTATTTTTTATTTAATTTTTGTGAATGTGAGGACTATGTGAGTCATTTCTTTTTTCTGTTTTCCTTCTTAGTTAGTTTTAATCATGATCTGGCAGTTTGAGTAATTTACGCGGCCTACCCAAATTACCTTTCTTTGGTATTGTTCGTCGAATGGTTGAGCTCCTCAACTTCTGAGTTGAGCTGCCCGATTTTTTACAAATGCGTGCACTAACAGGACAGGTTCGCTCAATCTGTGTGGTTCTTTCCTCAAAAGACCATTTCAGACACCAATCTACATGGTCTTCACATGATCTGACCAAGATTTTGTCTGGACTTTAAAAGAGACTATGACCTCTGAGTTTGTTTCGGCCTTTCTTCTCAGAATAGTCAGATAAGAAACGCCGACCTCATCTAGTTTAAAAAAATATGATTGACGTGTAAAAGTGTTTGTACAAACCTACTTACAGAAAATAAATAATTTATCATTAATTTATTCGTAAATCTCCCTGAATACCAAAAAGTAATTACTTAAATATATTACAAAATCACTAATCGCTTCCGCTTATCCACTGTGCCACATTTTTACAGTTAAGGCCCCTGACCACGTATGATTTAATAGACTCATCCGTCCGGACGTTGTTGTGCCACAATTCGCCGATGTTACCCGACCGAATTCGTTAACCTATGCGCGTGCGCAGCTTAAACGAATTCGAGGACTTTTTGAATGAGCCGGGTTATACATTCTCTCGGTGTAACGAGCTATTGTGTTTTATGATAATTTAATTGGTTTTAAATTGGATTTAACGATTAATGGACATGTTTTCTTTTTATTTGAAAGATCACGAATTTAATGACAGTAGATATTTCGTCGAAATAAAAAAAAAATAGAATTTCATTAATTTCTCTATTTAGAAAAATAATTTCAAAATACATATCTACTCTATCTCTACATTTTCTGTCTTTATTGGTGAAATATTAAGTCCATTATAAAACTACCTGTCGACACTGCTTGGTATGCTCTTTTCTTGACGTTAGTAGGTAAGTAAGTCTTTAGAACAGGTTGTGGGTCTTTCTTCCCAGGATCAACATAAATCAATTATTTTTTTTATTTTATGTAATAGTACCGATACCACCTTTTTATGTCCTTATTTTATTGTTAAATTAAATTATTTTAAATAGGGACCTCGATTTTTAATTTTTATATTAGTTATAGTATAATTATGTTTTTTATAATCTTAATTTTATCCTTATGCTGACCCTTATAGGGTCCATATTTTTGTACCTAGCTTTAAGCCCTTTGTAACCATATTTTTTACACTATGGAATGCAATACTTAAATGAATATGAACTTGTTATCAAATCTTATATTACCTAAAACACTTCTATTGTTTTTAACTTCGCAATGATTGCCAAAAATTACCCTAAAGCAACACAAAAGACCTATTACAAAATTAAACACCCACTTATCTCGTCAACACCTGTTTCTGCAACCCAATACGTCGCCATATTGAGGTGAAATGGTGTGTAAAAGTGAAGTCCGCCATGTGCTCATGGTTTTGTTTACAGGCCTGTTGCCGTGTGGTTTTGTTAACGAGCGAAAAGTAAGTTAATTCACGGTTTTGAGATTAAAAACGTTGTGAAACGAAACCAATAGATCGATTTGTTAATTACTTTACGCTTTACGCTTTATATTTTGTACAGCGTTAGGGCAAAACATGACTGAGATATTTCATTTACTGTGTAACATGTTGCATGCCATGTGTGTACAGTATACACTCATGTTTTGACAAATAAATTCATGATATTGTATTATGGATGTCGAAACTTTTGAGCATGTTTTCGGTACCACTTTGCAGTTGTACACTCGTGAGGAAATCGAATTCCACATGATTTTCTCGGTTAGTGACGCGATGTTCACACATCTAATTCCTAATTTATATACATTATTTCTCAGTGGTGCCTTTTGATCTCAAATCGTTAGAAGATTATTGTTATTCCTGGTAAAGATTGGACGTCCTTCTTCCTCGTAAAAAGCTATTACTGGAGTTTGAGAAGCAGGATTGGTAGGATTCATCTGAGTGCTGAGGACAGTGCTGGCTGGGCCAGTAGTAATGGCCGCGACTAACGAGTTGTAGGTCTTAGGTTCAAACCCTAACATGCGCTTTACTTCGTGCAGTTCATTTCATCGCCACTGCTCTCAAAACGCTGAAGAAAAGCGTCTTGAGGAAACCGGAATGTCCTAGAATGAAAAAATCGAAGACATTTGAAAGAAAGAAGAAAGAAAAATTGTTTATTCTGCACAAACAAAACGCACATTACAAATTTGACATGTCTACCAATCCACACTGGGCCCGCTTGGTGGATTACGGCCCCCTCCTCACCGAGAGGAGGCATGTGTCCAAGCTGTGGAAACATTATAAGCTGATTATGCTTACCTGAGTGCTTATATCGACACGATCATCAACAATCACCAGCCCATCAATCGCAGCGCTAAGGTTGGATTTTATTCAAGGAATGCTATTCAGAATTCTCATCAAACACCGTTATTCAGCATAATTAAAATATCTTGAACGAATAGACTTCTCCATTTGCTTAATTTGGAAGCTCCATTTGGTCGGACATATTTTGGCCGGATATTATGATTTTTGACGCATATTTGTGGAGCAGTTCCGGAATCCGATGTTTACGGAAGTCTTGAGACGCTCATAAATTATTGTTTACATTCAACTTCCACGTTTGGTCTGTT
This sequence comes from Gortyna flavago, assembly GCA_963669345.1. Classification (NCBI taxonomy): domain Eukaryota; kingdom Metazoa; phylum Arthropoda; class Insecta; order Lepidoptera; family Noctuidae; genus Gortyna; species Gortyna flavago. Next base: position 9,574,516 of record OY770150.1, on the reverse strand, counting down.
GAAATAAAACATGGATGTGTATCAGTCTATCAGCTGCGTATTTTGTTATAGCACACCGAAGGAAAGAGAAGTATGTGTGTGTACAGAGGCCAGCACATCAACCTACCCCAATCTGTCAAATTTTCCCAATTGAATATGAACCTTATTCGTTTGTGGTAAAGTTGAAAATCTATCAAAGAAATTTGACAGATTGGGGTAACTTGATGTGCTGGCCTCTGTAAGTTAGCTTTAGCTAGTAGACTAGTCGAAATTCGGTCGGAAGGATATCATTATTACTTATTTAATGCAAATAAAATTCTTGCTTGTAGATATGTAAAGGGTTTCCCTAACAATTTCACCTCTTAAGTCCTGGGTTCCATTCACAGGTGGGACACAATTTTATTGGGTTTTTCCATCAGGAATATCTCTGTAGCAGCCCGGAATCTAGAGTTGTACCCGGTTGATGGCAACAGGCTCGCCCCTTATTACATAGGCCTTAAACATAACTGGCGAAATGTGGGTGTAGTGTAGGTACACCTCTGCTCAACCTCTCGGAGATACAAGATGTGAGGATATGTTAAGTTGTGTCTTCTAAATAAATAAATGATACTAGCAAGCAGGGCTGCGAACTCAATTTACAAAAAATGTCCAAGAGTACATATTCTCAAGAATGATCCCCAATACCATTCATGCCTGCTTCCCCCGAACGCTTATCAACAGCCGTTCTAAAAATAACCCCCTACTGAAGTTTTCGCCTTCAGCCGCTGCCTGAATAGACGACTTTCCTCGAATTTTGACGATAATAATAATGCGTAGGCTGTGTCTGCGAGAATTAAGTTTATCGCTAGATGGCTGTGACGTGATAGTATTCCTGTGAAAAAGTTGTCTGTGATAACAAGGGATCTTTGATTTATGACTACTGTGGTTTGCAAGTATGATAGTTGATGATTTTGGTTTCTTTGTCCTGGCTATGTACAACAATGGACTCTTCAAATACCATTTGTAACGGTGGTTATCTTCTAAAGCTACACTTATAATTCATGCTCATCATGTGCCTAGCCTTTTCCCAACTATGTTGGAATCGGGTTTCAGTCTGACTGGATGCAGCTGAATACCAGTATTTTACATGGAGCGTTACTGGGTAACACGATACCTTGTTAAGTCTTGTTGTCAGATTTTCGGGCTTCTGGCTACCCGTAACGACTCAAAGATGTACGAAAGACAGCCAGGATCAATTACTTAAAATGCTTTCCGAGGAGGCACGGGTCTCGATATGTAATGGATGGTTAGCCATCCACGAACCGACCACGGCCAAGCGTAGCTTAATATTTCGAGCAAGCCGTGCAATTGTGATGGATGTTTAAAACACGAGTCTTAAAACATAATCGTTATCGTATTACCCAGTAACTGGGTTGTGGAGGTCAGATAGGCAGTCGCTCCATGTAAAATACTGGTATTCAGCTGCATCCGGTTAGCCTGGAAGCTGACCCCAACTTAGTTGAGAAAAGGCTAGGCAGATGATGAGTCTCTTAAAATATAACTTGTGGGGGTTGTCATCTTCTTCTATCGTGTTGGACTTAAGCTACACAAAAGTTTACACTTTGTAGCGGAAGACAGTATCCAGCTAACTATACTGACGCTGGAAGATCATTGTTATGCCACGTTGCTCGTGGATAATTTATCGTTAATTTTTTGGATTGTAATGCATCATAATCAGATTTAGCATAAGTCATTGAAGTCTTTAGAAGTAGTAGTTAAGAAGATAGTCGTTATTGGCTCAGAAGAGGTCCCTAACTTTTCTCCTTCCATGTAATTAACTTATTTTAATTTAAGTAATTAAGATCCCAACTTACTTCAATCTGAAGTCGAGGTAGCAACAAAATGCAATTCCGTAAAATAAAGTTCTGTAAATGCCAAGCGTTTCCACAAATAAAGCTGTTTGCACACCGAACTATTATGCAACCACATTTATTCGCGAAATCGACAAGATTTTGAAGAAGGATTTGAGTGTAAGTTTTCTGACAGTGGGCTGAAAGGAATCTTTAGAATAATAGAATGTATTCATGTTGGTATTCGTCTTCAAGATTTTGATAGATCCTGCTCAGTGTTTTATACTCCTGAGTCGGTTGGTGTGCGCTTTTGCCTATCAGTATTGTCATCATCTTCTCTATTTCTATACATGTCGCAAAATTACACCAATAGATGAGCATTTAGTATCACTCATGAGGCATACTGATTTCAACTGCGAATCGTCGCGAAAATGGGATCAATTTGAAAAAATTAATCATCTTTAAGTTCTTGGAGGTTCTTCCCCGTTTTGTTGTTTCATCCCGTCAACTCCTGTCGCTCCGTGTGTAGCCATCCTAAGGACGCGCCGTATCTGGGGCATCGCCCGGGTCGCTCCAATTCTCCGCCGATGCAGCGTTTAATTTCCGCCCTGTGCGTATAATGTATAATGCAACGTTTAGTTCATATCGGAGCTGAGAGATTAAAGTGTTTTCGTTGTTATTGTTTATTTGAGAAGGATATTGGACTGAAAATAAGTTACTTATATAAATAAGCCTTAAGTTATACTTGTTGGGAGTTTGTTGCGCAAGTTCTTTCCCACAAAAACACTAGGAAGTGGTGAAATATCCAGTGTTGGTCCATCCAACTAAAGATAACAAGTGCATGTGGATAAGAATACGTATAACTGCTAAGTTCTTTGTAAAATACAATACTTGAAACAAAAAACTTTTTTACAAAAAAAAAACAACCGACTTCCAAAAAAAACTACAAAGTGATAAATAACTTTTATTTCGGAAGTCGGTGTCGTTGGTTCTGCATTTTCGTTTATTGACACCGACTTCCGAAATAAAAGTTATTTATCACTTTGTAGTTTTTTTTGGAAGTCGGTTGTTTTTTTTTGTAAAAAAGTTTTTATTTTTCACTTTTTAGTGAGAGAGTTTGTAATTTATCTAAGTTACAATAGCCTAACGTCAACTGCTCATCACCTTTTACAAAATATTGCTTTTCCCGATGCTGGGACGTTAATTTTTGAGGAGTTCTGGTAAGAACCTGAAGAACTCCACTCCACCACCACACGCATTGTGACGAGCATAAATTGCTTAGCAACCATATTAAAGTAATCGAATCGCAACCCGTGAAATATTTATCATTGATTAGTTCCGATGGCCGTCTGTAGTCTTCATCATCAGCTCCACTTTACCAAATGATGATTTCCGAGAGCAAATGCTCAAGTTTGCCAATAAAATTTGAGGGTTTCCCTCGATTTTCATGGGATCCTCTCATCAGATTCCAACTTGCTGACAATGGGACCACCTTGGGAGTATACCCTTCAAGTTACTCTAAAAAATATCCAAATCGCTATAGGTTTGCCAAAAAAAGTTGAGGGTTTCCCTCGATTTCCATGGGATCCTCTCATCAGATTCCAACTTGCTGACAATGGGACCACCTTGGGAGTATACCCTTTCAAACAAAAAAATAATTTTCGAAATCGATCCACAAATGACGGAGAAATCGGTGAACATACAAAAAAAAAAAAAAAACATACATAAAGTCGAACATATAACCTCCTCCTTTTTGGAAGTCGGTTAAAAATAGGTACATGGTATTTGTCCTTATTAGACACATCCTACCGTTCTTAATTACAGAATAAACCATAACAGCTTTCATAATTCCCGCCAAAAAAGAAGATATTTAAACCTTAAATCCGCGCCGCAGCCGCACGCGAGTGGTGCTTCACAGGCCGCCCTCAAGACTTCACAAAGCATTCTCCAGCGGTAATTGGGAACGTTGCCCGAAACGCTAGTGAATTCTTTATGGCGACAACAATAGTTGCGCTACTGTTGCCATGTGTAGCGTTGGCTAGGGCCGGCCTAATTTTTGGGATCAAACGTGTAGCGGAAAGGAATTCAAATGTCAACTATTTGGTGGTTCAGCAAAAGCATTTTGTCAAAGGTGCAATATTAATGTCATTGATATAAGGGTTGCATAGACATCAGACGCGTCCAACCCATTGTTGATAACTGCCCTGCATTGAATATGAAACTATCTAAATTACTCTAAGCTTAAACCTCTATACCTAAAGTATAGACTCCACGAAGTGCTCTTCAACATTAATTCGGAACGCTGCAACGTTGCTCCGCGCTCGAAAAGCTGGTGAATTCTTTATAACCTTCATCCATTGTTGCTCTTTAGTCGCTCAATGACCTGAAAAGAAGGCTTATAGTCTGCTTAAATATTACTGAAGAATCGTAACAACTAAGATCATGCGGGTTGTAACTGAGGAACTTGCTCAAAAATCTGCTAAACTTACTAGTTCGCTGCTAAGCAAAATTATATTTCCAGGATGGTCGCTTGTGCTGACACTCGAACTTTTTTTTTACTTACTTTATAAAAAAATACATAACACAAAAACTCAGTTTCGCTTTGGTTAGATTCCAATCGTAAAAACCTTAAGATTCAAGCCATTAATTGGGAACACTGCCCGGAGCAAGTGAATTCTCTACATCAACATGTAGTTGTGCCACAGTCGCGCCACTTTCCTGAATGAGCGGCTAAGCGTTCTGGCTCCGTTTCAAAATGCTTGAAATAAGTGGCGTTGTGGTAGATAGTGTACTGGATTGAGGATGTTGAATTTTATGGAGTTTCAAGTAGTAACGTTGTGATTGCGAGATTATATTGGAGTTAACTTTGAGTTGATATCATTCATAAGACTATTGATGAAACTACACCAGTCTTCTCGCACATAAGTACAAACTATTACTATATTATCTGATATGATCTTCTTTCTGTGTTATAAATATTAGCAGGTCGTGTTAGCAGGGCTGACTGCCCAGGGTGCTATGCAGGTTAAGTGTCGATACTCTGGAGGAAATTTTAATAAAATTGTTAGTCTTCCTGCCTTAGTCCTCCTCCTTCCTGTCTTAGCCTCCCGCTCTGGGTGGAGCGGAAGGGAGTTTCAGACTCTTACTGACTAAAACCCATCCGTGTTCCTTCCTTAGCCCTTTGTATTCCGGGGCAGCGGTAACCCTTTCGGACAATCCCGCTGCCCCGGCAGGCTTCGGCCCTGACGGGCCCCTCCTTGTCTGCTGACATCTCTTTGAGGCGCGCGTGGAACACATACGCGCCGTCCGGCACGGGCCTGGTCCTGATCGTACGGCGAGCTACCCATTACTCGCCCGTCCGCAGGCCCGCACCTAAGGTGGCCGGGAGTCGTCACGCGGCTCCCGACGCCCGGGGCGTCTACCGCGGCGGCTGGGACGTGCGGCTCTCTCCGCTCTCTCCCTCGCCCATCCCGCCACCTCCTTCGCTAGCATGACTGCTTCGCAGAAGGAGGTGACTGCCTCCCACTCCCTCTCGCCCCGGACCATGGCTTGGACCAGGGCCGGGCGCGAGAGGTCGCCGCCGCTGCCGATCGCCTCTACGAGGACACTTCGGTGCTCTGCCCAAGCGGGACAGACCTCCACCGTGTCCTCTGGGCGATCCTCGCAGTGGTGACACCCGGGCGTTTCCTCCCGCCTGATGATGTGCAGGAACCTCCCGTAACATACGTGTCCGGTGAGGACCTGCGTCAGGTGGTAGGTGAGGACGCCGTGACGCCTCTCTAGCCACTCCTCAAAGAGGGGCCTTACCGCCGCTGTCGCGGCGTGCCCTGCGCTGGGTTGCGACAGTCGCGCTTTCCATGCCGCCATGAGATCGCGCCGGAGGTCCGTCCGCTCCGCAGCAATTTGCCGCGCCCACAAGTGAACGCGCCCACATGTCTTGACGTCTAAGGCCGAGATCTTAAGGGCAAGTACTTTAGCTAAGCGTCATTCCTGTCACTGTCGCAAACTGTCAAACTACAACTGCAAGATAGAAACGGGATCATGTCTAAATCAATGTAGGTACTGAACCAAGCCCTTGAACTTACCACGATCACGAAAACCGCATTACAATCAAGAACTTGACAAGATTAACCCGATCTAAAGTAGCTTATTACTTGCCGAGTAATAAATACTGCGGCCATCTTGGTATACCTCTGACGTTTGCCCCTGAAGCAGTAGCGCAGCCGCGGTTTGGACCGCGGTCAATCTAGTGGCTTGTTTGAAGTTTTCGTGTAATGTGTGGGCTGTGATATAATAAGAGCCGAAAATAATAGCAGAGTAAATAATTCACAATAAGTCAGGGTAAGCAAGCTCTCAAATCGGTGAAGGAAAACATCATCGTGAGGAAACTGGCAAATCCTAGAACCAAAAATTCGAAGACATGTGACATCTACCAACCCACACTGGGCCCGCGTGGTGCATTACAGCCAGCTCCTTCACACCTAGAGAGGCCTGTGTCCCAGCAGCGGGAACTTTATAGGCTGATTATGCTAAGCAAGCTAAGTGGCAGTGGACTGTCCAAACTTATTTGTCGAAGGACTAATGGCCGGTGGAGCAGACGAGTCCTACTGTCCTAGAGCGGAGACCGCTGATATCGGCAAGCGTAGTGTGCGAGTGTGGCGCCCATAAAAAGGTGGCTGGGATAGACTGGATGCTTAAGGCAGAGGACGGGGTGTTGGGGCGCAGCCTAGGATGCCCAGCAGTGGAAAGCGATAGGCTGAATTGATTGATTGGTTGATACAACATGGACAGTATCAAGAATTTGAATGGTTTGAAAAAAAAATATATAAGAGAGTATTCTCTGATGAACGAGGCAATGCAGCCAGTCCAGAGGAGGCGGTGACCACTTACCAACAATTGGGCTGTCTGCTTGTTTACCAAAAAATAGCATAAAAAAGCCCTCAAATTAACGATGCATCCATACGCCAGCAAATTTATTAAAAAACTATTTGAAGACTCTGATTCTGACCGACATTGTGTCACCCCATTTATTTTTAATATCTGTAATTTATATAAGTACATAATAGTATTATAATAGTAGTATTATTCTATCTTCTACTATGTCTTTCGGAATGGCATCCTAACCCTAGTCGGAAGTTACTGTTTTAAAGCTACCTACTGAAACAAAATACGTCGTTTTATTGATTAAATAATAACTATATCAGTGCAACTGACTCATCAATGACTGGAAGTGATCATGTCATCATACAATAGTGCTTGTAAATATCATATCTTGCATAATTTATTATGCCCCAAGTTTATGGCTACTAGCGCCATCTATGATACGGAATGGAAGGCTTTTGTTTAGTGTTAGTCGTTTTGCTGGTTGAATTTGCTTTGTATCTTTTCTTTTTAATCAAATAATAATAAAGCAGAGCATAATCCTAACTAATATTATTAATGCGAAAGTAAGTTTGTTTGTTTGTTACCTTTTCACGCCTAAACCACTGAACCGATCATCCTGAAAGCATATTATACGTTGTCAGGTGTACAGAAACGGACATAAGGTACCTTTCATCCCGAAAAAAGTGTTGTTCCCGAGGAAAACAACAATAACGTTATTATGATAATAAATGATAATGATAAATGATTTTATTTTGTAAGTAGGTTTGTACAAACACTTTTACACGTCAATCATATTTTTTATAAAACTAGATGAGGTCGGCGTTTCCTATCTGACTACTCTGAGAAGAAAGGCCGAAACAAACTCAGAGGTCACATTCTCTTTTATAGTCCAGACATCATAATCTTGGTCAGGTTATATGAAGACCATGTAGATCGATGTCTGAGATGGTCTTTTGAGATAGATGGCGCCACGTGTCTTTTGTCTTGATCGCAGACGAAGTCGCGGGCAACAGCTAGTCAGCCTATGATGTTACCACTGCTGGGGCACAGCCCACAGTCCTCCTGTCTGTGAGAGGGCCGTAATCCACCACGCGGGCCCAATGCGAGTTTTTAGATGATGGCAATAGGCCCGCCCCTAATTTGTCTTTAAATATAACTGACGAAATGTGGGTGGGTAATATACACCTCGGCGAGATGTTCAAACCAAATATTGACTTAAAATTGTATTCTGTTTCAGGTAATAATCTTCTTACACCAACATGATCGTGAATTCGTGAGTACCAAATTTTAATAAAACCTAGAACAAGTCCGTCAGAATCTCATCATTCAGAATCAGGGTATACAATCTCTAGGTAACCTTGACCTTCTGACGTGGTATAAATAAAATGCCGTTAACTGACTTCTGCTCGATTTTTAACTTTTGATGCTATTATTTTCAATTTGAAAATTCGGAAACACAGATCGATAGATTTTTTTTTTTTCTTTAATAACATCAAAAGTTAAAAATCTACCAGATGTCGGATAACGGCATTTTAGTTGTACCACGGCAGTATGAAGTGATGACTGAGGGAGATTAGACCAGTCTCTCCCCCATAGGCCTTGGGTGTAAAAATATAGGGGAAATACGCGTTCTTCCGTCGATCTAAAGACGACCATTTGGATTTTTCGTGTTTTAACACCCTTTCTTCACCTCACAAGGGGTCATTTTACTCATCATTATGAACAACTTCTGCTATTTGTGTGCCCAACCCTAAAAAAGCGGAAAACAATCAGCTGTTCTCGACATTTTGTCGAGTTATGCGAACATAAATATATGGAGCAGCAGATTTTTTTTGGCGAATTGAAGGCCTTGATCTTTCAAGAGATTTTTCGTTATTTCATTATTGCTCCTTGTATAGGTACCAGGATATGCTATGGATCCCGTTACTCGGTTTTAATTTAGCCCAGTGGGTACGTGAACGTGAACACATATTTTCTTTGCTGCTGCTGTCTGATCAACTTGATACTCACTTGGATTTGCTTCATACGAAACTACCTTTTGGAAGGGGTGCCTAGAATCAATTCTATTTCTTATAAATTTTGACGTTCAAAAGTGCATTTTATGGCCTACTTAATACTTACAAGTTATGTACTGATTTCATGGTTACAGTTTGCGCACTGCTTAAAAATTTATCCCGTAGGTATAAATGATCTGACTTTGACTATGAAAAATCTATATTTTATGCATTTGGCTGGACAGGAAGCACATCCCTTTATCACCCAGGAAATCCTAGGCTGTTAATTAAAAAAGAACTATAACAAAACCCTAATCTTCACGCTTGTGGCCACAAATTGAGCGCACTATTATTATGTAATAGTTTGTGCACATACCGCATACAGTATTATCAAGTCGTTGCGCGTTGACCTAAATTCCTGGTTTGCAACCGTACGAAAATCAACCTTATTCCTACAGCCATACGAGCTACAGGAAATGTAAGGAAAGCATCTATTTTTTCTCCCAGATTTTTACAAAACACGCTAAAATCGACCCTATGGTCATTCAAATAAGGGTGAGGAGTAATTTAAATTAGTTTGTACGTAATTACTTAACCCAATGTTTGCTTGGGATAGGTTTTTAATGTTGTTTTAATTGCATAAAGATAGTGAAAAGACATTTCTATTGCACCTCAGTTAATAGGATTACTGTAATGTACTGATAATTAACAGATTACGTAGACTACGTATTTAGTAGCAAGTGGATTGTTTATTAAGGTGAATGCGCAGTGGTAGACCGCGAAATTCAAATTTTCTTAGGTACGTTTTTTGCAATTTTCAAGTCAGTGTCATGTTGAATGTTGATTAAAATATGATCCGCGAGCGTAACAAATATGACTTTGCAGAATCATAATTATTACAATTATCAACCATCCTTTATGTTCTTATAATCCCATTGAATGACCATTTCAAATATCAATCAATGGGTTTATAATTATGAACTTAGAGGGATGACAGATTGCGCGTCGGTGCCATCCTGTATATCAAAAAGTATTTAATTTATAGACCTCACCCAAACTAAAAAAAAACAAAAACCCGGTTTTCCGCTATCAATTCTCTCTCACCTGCTTTTCTTGCAAGTCCATCTGGCATCGCAGCAATCTTACCTGGCTTCTAATTGAAGGGCAATGAGTGTATGACCACCTGTTACAAATTAACCATCTGCCAACGTTTGCGAATTCCATTGTTCTTTCCAAACTTATTTTGTCGTCATTCGATGCTACCAGTAGCGCCATCTAGCGGTGAACGGCGTAAAGTTGAACGTTTATTTTAAATTCTTATTTTGCGTTTATTTTAAGAATAATGTAGATTTGAAAATGAATGAATGATATTTTTAATCTTTTTCTTCCACACTTCTTTCTCTATTACTCGTCATCTTAGTAGTCACCCGTTCATATCACAAAAAGAATAAACGTTAATTAATAAAAATTAAAAATATTTTCGTCCCTTTCATATCAATAGTTGTTCCTTTTTTCCTCGATTACCGAGTCGCGTTATTAACCAGATTTTTACCGTAGTTTGCGGTATTTATGTACGTGAGATTAGCAGCCACCTGGCTTTAATGAGTAATCTGCTTTATAATCTAGTCTGAATCTTAGTAGGAATGCGGACACTTGGCGGCATAGCAAGCAGCAAGGACTGTCGTGACATTACTTATCTTGCACGGAATCTGAATATATCTGTGATACACTGCGTATAGGTCTAGGAGGTCTAGGCCCCTGCCCCGTTGGTATCATGGTCGTGGGGTCCTGGGTTCGATTCCCGGGTCGGGCAGTGTTAATGGGTTTTTCTATTGGGAATTTGTTAGTAACAGCCTGGAGTTTGGAAGTTTTCGGTGTGATGCCCCCGTGTGTCGGAAAGCGCGTTAAGCAGTTGGTCCTGCGCCTGATCTCTCTGCGGTCGTGTCGGATGGCAGTCCCATCGGACTATGAGAGCACATACTTGTGAACTATAATGTCTACCGTGTAGATGGCTAGTCTCCGCTGAGATTAGCTGCCATAGCCGAATTTCGGTCTTAAGGACTATTATTATAGGTCTAGGACTGAAATGAGATGTCCCAGGCGTGGAAGATTATGGTTTGAGTAGTTTGACCAGCGATGGAGTTTCCAACGAAATAAATCCTCTATCGAGTCTAATTGCATCTTCTTATCGTATCTTTATTAGTTTAGATAGTACAGACTCCAGCACAACAATCTGTCAAATTTCTTTAATAGATTTTCAACTTTATTGATAAAGCATAAGGTTCAAGGTGGATTGGGAAAATTTGACAGTTTCGGGTAGCTTGATGTGCTGGCGTCTGTACGTTGCCTTTTACTGTCTATCAGTCACGGGATTGGTGTCATAAATGCACCCTGGCTGGACATTCAGCCTTGCTACCAATTTTCTGACTGGCAAATTTTTGCCACACCAGAAGCAGTTCTCATACAGGTCTTGCTTACACGAGGCAAATAGACAACATCCTCCTATGCACTAAACGTGTTACTACGATGACTAACACACCTGCTTACAACAGTTGCAACCTGTGGAGATCTTTGTTCTTATCTTGCATACGCTACCGATCGCGTAACATAGCTGAGCAACAGAACAATGCAGTAGTACCGACCGGTACCGGTAAATATTGATGTAGCATACTTCAAACTATTCGTAGTTACTTTGTAGTTGTAGGTTACTTGTTGTGTAATACTTGAAGAGCAAGTTCGTTACCCAGAAGAGGGTTCATGAAATACGAAGAACGAAGACCTGATGAAGGTCGTGGGCTTCCTCAGGATATGGGACGCGCATAACTAGTCGGTAGGTACAGCGGTACTTTGGAGAAGTTATGTCCAATCGTTCAGCTGAGATGATGATAGTGGTTTTGAGAAAAAAGATTCAAGAACAGGTTGAAGAACCCCATTCTAAAAAATGTTGACGGTGAAAGAAAACGTCTTTATGATATCCAGAATTCTTGGTCCTTTGGCGTACCGTGAGGCAATTTATATGCTGAATAGATCTGTAACCTGCCATGGGACAAAAATCAGCAAAAAAGGCAGAAGTTCCCTAAATACCCAGATAACCAGTCTCATAACGCCATCCCAAATTAAAGGGTACAACGCATAAATTAGACGTTAAACAAACACAATATTTATGTACATTCCCCTCATCCCCTGTGATTAACATCCTTCCGTCGCAGATTCGTCTCAATATAACTAGATGTCACTCCGTGTAAACATGCGTGGCATAGATTAGGTTAATGATAGAAGAGACGCGTAAATGTTTTTATTGTGCCTACTTTGGATGTATGTAGTTGCTAAGTTCAAGTAAAAATCAACTTTTTATTTAATAAGCGGGAGATCGATGGGATCTCCAATAATGCGTGGAAAGCTCTAGGGGTAGACCTTTGTTCTGCAGTGGAATAGTTTACAAAATTTATATATTTTTTTGTATTGTGTCAGTGTGTGCCAATACTTTGCACTGAAAAGGATTTTTTTTTAATTTTGCGTAGTTCTGCGGTCTTTTCTATTGCCGTTTTATAGGACTTCCTCTACTTATTTCGAACTTTTGTCGAGTAAGCGGTACTTAAAACTAAAACTCTTTTCATAACTTTCTTTCGACGCGACGTTCATAAAACTACGTACGTGTCAGTCGTTTTCATTTCCATGCATCCCATTTACCGTTTACCATACCCGAACACGAAAATTGGATTCGAAACTGCATTAAACTCTCGCTGCGCAAACTGATATTCGTGGCAGTTTTAAAAACTTTTTCCCAGCATTTCATTTGGATGTCCAGCGTTAATCCATTGGGCGAGTGGTGTACCACGTGTCAACAGTTTTAAAAGGTTCAAACTCGCAGCTTGGATAGTGTTCCCGTTGTTTTAACACCGTCCGTCCGTTGGAAAGGTTTATGCCAGATTTTTTTATTTAGACTGTGTGCAGTTGCGCCTTTATGGCGACAAAAGAATAATGGACGGTTTATGTGTCTATGTACAATGGAAGTTAGTAGGACATTTTTTCAACAAACTTTTTGGTTATTTCGGGTATTATTGACTGTGGAATGTTTTCTTTGAAATGCGTGACAAAACGTAGTCCTACACTAAACTGCTGACGCATCATGTGTTGTGTTTTAAGATGATTTTAAATAAAAACCAACAACATTTTTGTCCAAGTTCTTAATATAATTTACAGAATTCATTACATTCATCAATGTATCAACCGCAAAGACACACTCATCATCATCCACAGCCCGACTTCACTCACCGCTGGGCATATCTGGTCTCTGGTCTTTTCTTGTGGCAATTCCCACGTTCCTGTGCCAGCCTCATCCAGGTTCCACCGCGATGCTGAGTTGCTGACATAGACGTAATATTTCGTACTTTGCCTCACAGATGCTACCTCTGTGGCTCTTTCAATCTTTCTACCATTTCTCTCCTCTGCTAGCTCTTTCATCTACACACGAGCTTACAAACATTACATTGCCGAGGCATAAACAAATCACTGTCTATCCCTTTCCTCCACAATATCTCCGTCCCTCTCCCCCGCGATGTTTACAATTTTCCCGCTCACGGCTCCAGTCGCGCGGTCGACGCGTGCGCAGATACCTGTATCGATCGCTCGAAGATCGATTTTTCATTAAATTGAGTGCAATCTGTGTGATAGTGTGGTGACAAGGATCCATTGTGTTTGCAACGTTTATAGAATGCATTCCAGAGTGTGATGCATTTTTAATTAAGTTTTTTTTTATTGATGCGTTCTTTGACAAACTGATAAGTGAACATTTTGTGCCCGGCTTTGAGTTATTGGTAACGGAGTAATACTTTGTGTAAATTTTACATACTTTATTCAATATAATAATTTAAAAGCTCAGTTTTCATGGCGTTAATTATGATTAAAACGTTTATTTCCTGAATACATTTGTCACGACATTGAAACTTTGACAGGTTTTATAATAAAAGGTTGCAGGTTTTTCTCTAAGCTTATTCATAATATCCACTCTCAAGTTTTTCGAAAACATTTTTTGGATCTTAATTTCTTAGATAATATCTCTATTGTTTGAACTTCTTGCCTTAACAACAGACTGCCTAATTATCTTTATGCATCAACGACATTGAATTTCATGTTTTATTATTTAACAATTCTATTAATTGGTTTCGCACTAATGGTTCTGATTTAAAATTAAAAACGTTTGCGGTACCTACAATAATAATTGTAATAATTAGATTAGTTTCCCTATGTAGCCATTGTTAGCGATTTATTTATAAATTCCCGTTCGTATGGGATTTTGTGGTTTACAATAAATACTTACCTATTTTAATGGCGCCGCTGTAAACGGCTATTTTCATATGATGATTAATTGTTTTAATTATAAATAACAGCGAGATGAGCTGGACTCCTTAAATAAAGATTGGTCCTTGGCAGCTCTGGACAGAGAGTAGGGAGGCCTTTGCTCAGTAGTGGGACATTAATGGCTAATAATAAAAATAATAAAATACCTATGTATCTTGTTTAACCTCTGATTTTTTTAGGGTTTCGTACTATTACTAAGACTCCACTGTCCGTCTGTCACCAGGCTGTATCTCATGAACCGTGATACCTAGACAGTTAAAATTTTCACAGAATGTGTATTTCTGTTGTCGCAATAACAATACATACTAAAAACAGAATAAAATAAATATTTAAAGGGGGCTCCCATACAACAAACGTGATTTTTTTGCCGTTATTTTATATGTAGTGTTAAATATTGTATGATGGTACGGAACCCTTCGTGTGCGAGTCCATCTCGCACTTGGCTGGTTTTATTTATTTTTCTGTTTTCGTTACTTAAATATCTTTGACACTTGGCGTATTGAAATGATCTTCTAATTCTAATCCATTTTAGTACAACAAACTATTTCGCGAATTTTATTGCCCTGCAGTATCTACCTCAGACAACATATTATTTCGACGTTCAAAATTGCCTTTAATGTATCTATTTGAAAAAAAAAGTAAGCCCAATGCTCAAAGCCTTTTTGTGCCTAATCTATCTATAAGACTCGTTAAAACAAATCATATGAGCCCATACTTGAGAGGTTTACTCGTAGTCACTGAAGAGTTCCACTATCCAGCTCCTGGCCCCATCATCAGAAGGCCTCGTAATTTAAAACGTTCAAAATCTAGTCGCAGTCTCATCTCGGAGACAAACAAATGTCAAAAACTTATCAAAATGTAGGGTATTATTAATTAAAGGTATTTTTGACAGATTGAGACTGAGATCAGACTGTGAACGTTCTTAAAATTACGAGAATTGCCCCTCTGATCAGCTCCAAGATACGAAATTATGGTTTTGTCATTCGAACTACAAATATTTACAAAGTTTAATTTCGATACGACGATTAGAAGTAGGTTAAAATTGACTTCTAAGATTTTATTACATTGTTTTTTATTTAGTTACAAATGAAGCTAATAAAAGCGTGTTAACAAAATTTAACTTTGATAGCCAATAGCCCTAAATAAATATTAACAAGACTGCGTCAGAGAACAGACTGATGATTATAGTATTACAAAGCTATAACGAACAAATGAATGCTAGATTTCAGGGCAACAATACACAGACTATTGTGATATTTATTACAATTTGCGGTTAGTGACGATAACCGCGGCACAATGTTATCCGTTATTATAAACATAATAGGTACTTACGTACGTGCAATTTCCTGTACTGATGTGTTCGACTCTGGTTTCTGTCTGTTCATAATATTATGTAGTCCGTACCATAGAAAGAATACTACGTTTGGATGGAAGGAAAGCTGCGGGGTATATAATTGCGGAACACACTAACAGTAGAAATGGCTTTCATTTTGACAGTACAACAACATTAATTGCGTTATTTACGTTGTTGAGCTGACCAATTTTTCGAACATATGAAGCAATGGATTAGCAATATTCTTCAAAATCATTCAGATTGTAATTGAAAGTGCACGCAGGGTGCTGGGCGTTTCATACACCCATAGTCTGTGGCTATTAGTGCAATTTAATTTGAATGTTCAAAGAATAAGAAACTTCAAGCCAAGTCAAGGTCTGGAACCATCCTGACTGGTTCATCATAGCTCCCCGAAGCTGTAGGGTCAATTTGCGTTTGATTTTGAACGTGTATGAGCGGGAATTTATCATCTATGCTACTCGTAGCTAGTTGGCTAAACTAGCTAGGCAATATCTCTGACGCTTCTGTTTGATGTTCAAAAATTAGTCTTTGGTAGTTTTAAGTACTTTCATATTTCATATTCGTCTTGTTGGCGAAGGGAAATTACTTGTGTATTTTAGTCTAGATCCAAAATATCCCTAAAGTTGGTGGGTATATTGCTATTCATATGAATCTGAATCTAGGTACAGAAAAGCAATGGATGACGTTGCCTACAAACATTTTACATACTTTGAACACTAAGTGACGAAGAAATTCGTTGAAAAACACTTTGATTTGCAAATACTGAAAGAAAATATTGCATGAACGTGCTCAAAATGTTCAACAAAAACGCCGCAGTATTTCGATGCACAAATACTGTTAAGTACTCATACAGATCGGAAAGACTGCCCGTTTGTCCGTTTTAATTAATTTCATAAACAAATAGTCCTATTGATTCATTGGTCAATAAATAAATCAACATTTGCTATCTGCATTTTAAAGGTAAATCATAAATGATTTTATTTCTGTGAGAGAAGCAGTGGTGGCCTTGTGGTAACGGCTCCGAGTTATGAGTGTGTAGGTCGTGGGTTCGAACCCAGACAGGCTATTTACTGTGTAAATCATTTCATCATCACCGTTCTCAAAACGGTGAAGGAAGTCATGTGAGATCTACCAACCCGCACTGGGCCCGCGTGATAGATTATAGCCCACTTTTCCTCGCGAAGAGAGGAAACCTGTGTGCCAGCTGTGGGAACATAATAGGCTTATTACGTTCTATTTCTGTAAGTAGGTTTGTACGTCCAAATCAATCATATTTTTAAAATTAGATGAGTTCAGCGTTTCTAATCTGAGAAGAAAGGGCGAAAATAACTCCCTGTTATAGTCTATAATCTTGGTCAGATCATGTAAAGACCATGTAAATTGCTGTCTGAAATGATCTTTAGGGTAAAGAACCACACCGATTTGAGTGAACCAGTCAAATCAGTGTGCTTATGCATTTGTCAGTATAAAATGGTTATGATCTTCCTTCAATTACTAAAATTGAAGTTACTTTCACTTTGATAGTACGGTGTATTGTTTGAAGGTGAAAGGATTATCGATATTCGTCAATTCGTTTCGGCGAACACACAATTTGAAAGTCTTGCCCATTTTTTTATATCAAAAGGTCTAACTAATTCAATTTGATTGGATTTGTTATGGCGTGTGTGGTCTTCATTATGAATATAGACATTATTTATGCTGTGTAGGTATTAATGATAATATATTCAGTGGGCAGAGTTCTTGCTGATCTTGATGGCAAAAAGGCCAGTTGCAGTGAAGTTCAATGATCATGTAGTTATAATATTTTACTATGTACTTCGTCCGAAGCTGCTGGTTGCTGAAAAACTGAGTTTCTGAACAGTAACTTACTGTTTTATTGACAGAAATAACAAAACAGTCAATTAATTAACCTGCTAATATATAAGATTGAATAGCTTTTCAGAATTCCGGATTTTATTTTAAGGTTCCTTACATTTTAAAAACTAATAGCGATATATAATTGCGAATCCATTGCATATTTTTCCACCATTCTTGATCTAAATCTTCCTCAATAAATTTTCCGTTTTTTTGACAAGGAACTTCCGTTATGACATGACCTTCAATTCGCGCCATTATAAAGTCTAGAGGTCAGCAGAACCCCTAGTCGTAATAGCATTCCTCTATCCTTGAATGAAGTATGTGTAGAATGTTAATGGATATCGTAATAACTTTGTCGTGACATGCTGGTGTAATGTAATTGCCTTTTTTCTTGGATTCCTCTTACGCCATAGACTTTGAATACTTTCCTGGATAGCCAGGTTTAGTTTTAAGGAAGTTAGCTATGCTTTTATTTGGCGCGATTTTGGTGTCCGCGATTTCTCAGACAATTAATATGGTATATATGTTAATGTGATTTTCTAAAATGTCTAGTGCGTCCCTGCCTGTCTAGAAGATTTAATCGTTTGACAGTATATTTGGAGCCTTATTGGCGTCTAACCGTCGTCGGTACTCGGCCTGTGTTTTGGGTTACGGCCCACTCTCTCACAGAGTTCCAAGTGTGAGGATTTTGTCAAGTATTAGCAAAATCAAAATTTATCTTCCTAGTGCTTTAGCTGAGAAGAAGTGGCGGAATCAAACTCCCCAGCAGCACAACTGTCTATTCAGTTAGAAGAACTTGATTGTAGCAATGCATAGTATCATCATTTCATGTTTTTTTTTAGTGTGTAGGATTTCCAATGTCGCTGTGTACCTTGTAATACAACTCAGGTATTTAACAAGTCCAAACCTCATTATATCCACTAAAACAAAGGCCACAAGGCAGATGTGCTTACCCCTTTTTTACTGACATACCTTACTAATGACATTCTAAACCTGTCTAACATTCCTTTGACAGTATTATGGCGTCCTAGCCAGCTGTTGTTATAACTTAAACACGCTATTGTTAGTTGGAGGATAATAGCTCTTTGTAATGGTACTGATTAACATGAACGTTCGCGTTAGGTGAATCAGGACATGCTACTCGAATATATCAGCCTATAATTTTTCTATTGCTGGGGCACAGGCCTATGAGAAGGAGTGGGCTGTAATCCACCACACGGGCCCAGTGCGGGTTGGTAGATGTCACTTGTCTTTGAATTTTTGGCTCTGGGACATGCCGGCTTAATCAATATGTTTTCCTTCGCCGCTTTTGAGAGCAGTGGTGTTGAAATAATTTACACAAAGTGAAACGCCTGCCAGGGTTCAAACCAAAAGTACGAATTGAAATAAATATTACAAGGGCCTTCCTCCACCATAATCAATTACAGGGCAGGTAAATGTGACAGTTTCGATTTGGTGCGCACATCGGATAAAATTGCATGACACTTTTTGTCAACATAATATTGAACCCGCGTGCTAATTGCTTATTACACTGACACCCTTACTAATAAACGTATTATATCAGATGAATTGTTACACACCGATTTCTCTCTTTCAGTCATTAGTAATTTGACTTTCGAAAGAAGAAGACAAAGCGTTGTGTAACTATACAGACGCTATACAACGTTTATTAGTAAGGGGGTAATAGTAGCAATGGCTTTCATTTTGACAGTTCAACAACATCTACCAATTCACTACACCACAATGTTTTACCGTATTACTGGTTTTACCATTAAAATAAACTCCTTTTTTATACGTTGCACCATTTAGTGGTAATAAAAGTCTTGCGATATTCCAATAAAAACGGTTTTTTTGCGAAACAGTTAAGTACTTGAATCGTATCGAAGTATTTATTGTAAGTAAATAAAATTGTTGTGTGGTATACATACCAGAGCTTCATATATGGGAATTTGTGGTTACATTGGTCCAGTGGTCGCAAGTGCTACTACTAAACATGAGGTCTTGGGGTTCGATATCCAGGTCGGGCAGTGTTACTGGGTTTTTCTATCTGGAAGTTCTCAGTAGCAACCCGGAGTCTGGATTTGTGCTCGGTTGGTGGCAATAGGGTCGCCCCCTATTAGATGGGGCTTAAACATTACTGGTGAAATGTGGGTGTACTATAGGCACAACGTGATGTTATGCTATGTTGTGTGTATCTTGGATTATAAAAAAATTATCTACATTATAGTGTTTTTTTAAGAATTACTACGGAGATCAATCATATATGGGAATTTGTGGTTACATTGGTCCAGTGGTCGCAAGTGCTACTACTAAACATGAGGTCTTGGGGTTCGATATCCAGGTCGGGCAGTGTTACTGGGTTTTTCTATCTGGAAGTTCTCAGTAGCAACCCGGAGTCTGGATTTGTGCTCGGTTGGTGGCAATAGGGTCGCCCCCTATTAGATGGGGCTTAAACATTACTGGTGAAATGTGGGTGTACTATAGGCACAACGTGATGTTATGCTATGTTGTGTGTATCTTGGATTATAAAAAAATTATCTACATTATAGTGTTTTTTTAAGAATTACTACGGAGATCAATGTAATAATCCCATCCTATAATTACGTAGTAGGAAAAGTCTAAAAATTAATTATTATTCGGAACGGTTTTTGTAACGTGCGACCAAAAAACACCTTTATAAAAAAAATACTTCCTCTATTCACGAAAAAAAAAGCATCCTGAAAAGGACCAATTACTGTGCACAGTTTCATATGGTGAAGTCAGATAGATCTGGACTCATGAAAGAGGGTAGGAGCAAAAACGTTCTGAAAGCTTGTAAAAGCCTAGTTATGGAAACTGTCGGGAATACTAATTAGTTCTCTTGCCGAGCCTTGAATTAGTGTATTTTTGTGAAAACTGAAGACTTTGCCTGTTTTAGGGTGATTTTAAGTTCTCTCTAAGTACAATTAGTTATTCAGTGGTTCTGTGTAGTTTCGACATAAGATTTTTATCTAAATCTTTAACTGTTTGTAATGCAGATATTATTACAAGAAGGTGGACTGTGGTGTTGAATTTGGTTTAGTCAATATTTAGTGCTTCTATACCTACTTAGGGCTTATTTTTAACCGACTTCAAAAAAAGGAGGAGGTTCTCAATTCGTCGTAATCTTTTTTTTATGTATATTCCCCGATTTCTCGAAGACGCCTGGACCGATTTGGAAAATTTTTCTTTTGTTTGAAAGGGTATACTTTCCAAGTGGTCCCATGATCACCAGGTCAGGATCTGATGATAGGATCCCAGGGAAATCGAGGGAAGCCCTCAAATTTTATTGGCAAACCTATAGCGATTTGGATATTTTTTAGAGTAACTTGAGCATTTGCTCTCGGAAATCATCATTTGGTAAAGTGGAGCTGATGATGAAGACCACAGAGGGCCATCGGAACTACTCAATGATAAATATTTTACGGATTGCGATTCGATTACTTTAATATGGTTGCTAAGCAATCTATGCTCGTCACAATGCTTATGGTGAATGGTTGTTGTGTGGGGTGGTGTCCTCAATCTTCTGTTTTGTTGTTGTTATTATTGTTCTATTTTATATCTGGCTTTGGAAAGAACAACCCTTAATCGATATTTTAGATAGATATTATTTACTAAAGTACCTACCTATGAAAACTTTAATTTTAACTGTACTTACAGTACTGTAATTACCTATCTTTTGATTACAGAAATTCAATTACTCAAACCTTTTAAAAGTACTGTATTATATTCTATCTTTTGACGAATTTATTATTTTGTTCCACACAACAATCATACAGGTCTGTATGAAAGTAAACCGCGTGAAGTCTGGCCGCATTTAAGAAAGTCTCGCAAAACTAATTAGTACGTGTTTTAAAACTTTACAGCACTCGTAAACTGCGTTGAATGCAGTTGCGAATAAATAAATCGATTTCTGTGTAAATTGTATCGATTGTGTGTTTCAGAATGTAGGTCAAACATTTCAACTTTTGTTTGATTCTTTGTGTGATATTGCTTGGATTGTATTGCTATTTTCTAGCTCGAATTGTTTCTATTATTGGTCCCACAATCCATCCATACTATTTATAATATTATAAATTCGATAGTTGCTCTGTCTGTTACCTTTTCACGCCTTAATGACTATACGGATTTAGATGAAATTTGGCACACAGGTGGCCCATGACCTGGGTTAGGACATAGGATACTTATTTATGCGGGTTGTACGTTCCCGTGGGATAATTTCCACCCTTCACAGGGACGAAACCGCAGTCAAAAGCTATAACTCTGGAATATATTCTTATATTTATACACAGCTGATTATATTCTTCTAGCTGTTGTCCTTCTTATTATTTTGTATTTTTCATCAAAAACATTCAGGATGAAATGAAGCTTCTATCCTCCAGGTCTCAGGCTACCTCTTGTGTCAGTTTTGATTGCGATCGGTTGAATGGTTTAGTCGTGTTAAGGTAACAAAAAAAACGGCAAGAGTTACTTTATAATAAGTATTTATCAAAATAATTTCCCAGTTGATGGCGGACATACGAGGTCATTCAATAAATACTTAGCCTACAAAAAGTAAACGAAAATTTTGGAAAAGTGGCAATTTATTTTTCAACATAGTCTCCTTTTAGTTCGATACACTTAGCCCAGCGATGCTCCAACTTTTTTAACCCGTCCGAAAAATAGTTTTTGTCAAACTCTGCAAAATAGGCCTCCGTGGCGGCGATGACCTCCTCATTTGATCCATATCTATTCCCGGCGAGTGATTTTTTCAGATTAGGAAACAGAAAGAAGTCACAAGCGGCCAAATCTGGAGAATACGGTGGATAGGGCAGCAATTCGTAGCGTAATTCGACCAATTTGGCCATGGCAATGGCAGACGTGTGAACCGGTGTGTTGTCGTGGTGAAACAGCACTTTTTTCTTCGCCAGATGGGAGCGTTTTTTTTTTTAATTCGGCGTCGAATCGGCCCAATAAATCGGCATAGTAAAGCCCTGTAATTGTTTTACCCTTCTCGAGGTAATCGATGTAAATCACACCTTGTGAATCCCAGAAAACGGTAGCCATAACTTTTCCGGCCGATTTTACAGTTTTCGCCTTCTTTGGAGCACGTTCCCCAGTCTGGATCCATTGTTTTGATTGCTCCTTGGTCTCTGGTGTGTACCAGTGAATCCAGGTTTCATCGGCGGTCACAAAACGACGCAAAAACTCCGCTGGATTCCGCTTAAACAGCGCCAAACACGTCTCCGATGTGGTCTCACGGTTGCGCTTGTTTTCTGGTGTGAGTAAACGCGGCACCCATCGCGCCGACAGCTTTCTCATGCCGAGTTCCTCGTGAAGAATATGATGCACTGTTCCTTCTGAAATGCCTACAGTCTCAGCTAGCTCGCGAACCTTCAATCGGCGATCTGCCAATACGAGATCATGGATTTTTTAAATGTTTTCCTCCGTAGCAGCTGTTTTCGGTGCACCTGGACGTGGTTCATCAAAAACCGACGTACGGCCACGTGCAAACTCGTTGAACCATTTCTTGACGGTGGCCATCGATGGAGAAGAGTCACCGTACACAGCATCCAAGCGCTCTTTTATTTCGATGCGCGTTTTCCCTTCCAAAAATAGGAATCGAATCACCGAACGATATTGCTCGTTTTCCATTTTTATAAAACCGATCGACACGTTCGCTTCCCTAAGTTGTCAAATTAAAACAAATGAAGGGATTGGAATGAAAATTTGAAAAAAGAATTAAAAAAGTATGTGGTACACTGTGGTAAAACTCTTTTGAAACTACAGCGCCCTCTGGCGATGAGGCTAGGTACTTATTGAATGCACCTCGTATCGCTCGTCCCCTACTTCATGGGACAAAATATAACCGTCGAAATGTGGATATATACAGATAGTTACACCTCTGCAGAGCCCTGGCAAACGAGGTGTGATGTAATACTAATTCATGTCGTGGTAAAAATATTAGGTACCCATTCAGTGGGTTGACTGCTTAGCAATCGATGGAGATAAGAACCGAGTGGGTTCAACGTCTAAGACAGACAAAAAAAAATGTTAAGTACTGGTTTAAACCAAGACTAAAAGGTCTAGGATTGTGACGGTATTAATATTAGTACCAGGATCAAAATGTGTCCAGATTACAAAACGAAGACTATCTGAGGATCTGCTAGTACCAAAGAAGGTCCACGGTTCAAATAATATCTACAGATAAGAAACAAAAATGACATTCTTTCATTCGTTCGTACAGGCTTTATTTGAAGCAACATTCTGTTTCTCAAAATATTTATATTATAATAATACTTGAAATGATTAAATAATTAGTTATGAATACAAAAATATGTCATAAATAATTGTTCTATGTTTAGGTTACAATATAATGAACAAGCACAACTTGTACTTTTGACGCGCCTTTTATAATCAAGTTGTCATATTTTTTTAGCACCTCTAGCTAATTAACTTTTTAGACCTTTGTATCCTGCTCATGCGTATGAAGTTTCATTAAAATCGGTTCATTCATTTCAAAAAACAAGGGCTTGAAAGTTTGTACGAAGACATAAACGCTCTTAATCGATTTTCAATACCCAACAATTGCATAATAATCGCATACATAATTTGTGATACTCTGCTTACTCATGGGCTTGCATGTTGAGGTATATTCCGTGTAAATAAATTAAATTAACCATCAATCGTAACATGTTAGCATAATAATGATAGATAGTGGGTAGACACGCGATTGACAGCACTAAATATAAGGATAGAAGGTCTACAGACTTCTCACAGTGAAACACAGAACTAAACGGGAATCTAAAAAAGTGTGTTAAACAAAACTGTGACGTTATAAGAACACTTATCGCAGTCCACTGCTAAACACACATAACATAGTCAATTAAAGGTCTCAGGACCAAAGAAAAGCTGGAGTGTGACCGTAGACTGGTTAGAAGAATAGAAGAAGATCGCCAAAACCGTGGATGTATGGACGTTGCTGGAAAGGGGGGATACTGAGTTGACGGCTATAAGGCGTGTCTAGAACGGCTATAAGCCGTGTCTAGAAGCGAAAAACATGCTGCGCAGACCACAACAATCGGGATTAGGGCAGGAGGGTAATGATGAAATGTAAGAAGTAGTCGCGAATCTATGTCATGAAACTTTTGGTATATAAAAATAAACCCTTCAATGAATTCCCTTTTGGTCCTTCTTTTCTTGAATAAGAAAGTAATTTTTATTATTATAAGGGTTGCAGGGACGTCGACGCGCTACCTGCTACCATGGACTCGGTACATGATCGGTACATGGTACAGAGCTGAAATTACTCGTCGGTTATAAAAAAAATCAGCTGTTTCCTACTTACGCGGTTAAAATAAGTACAGGGAACAGCAAATTCTTTTTATCTCCTTTTGCTCAAAAATACCCTTATAAGTTGTTTTTTTTTTGTCTGTTACCGGTCAACAAGCTTACAAGACGAAAATTCTATTTACTCCCTCGCTCAAGCTCCGGAGTAAAACTACCTCGTATATAATGGGTAATTTTAGCCCCTTGTATAATAACAATCTACTATTTTATCATGTACTGAATCCATGGTAACAGGTTGTGCTTCGATGTCCCTGCCAGCCTGTATATTGTTTCTAGTATTGAACTTCTAAATTCTATCTGTATTGTGTTTTTACGGTCTATTAGTAACGATTGTGATGTACTCAACTTTATTGTTTGTATCGTAAATATGGAATTTATTGAGCTTTAGATAAACGTTGAGTTCGGATTGATTTGTATTGATATAATTATGTGCATGAATGATGATATAATTATTCATGACTTGATTACTTGAGCTTTTCCATAGAGATAATATTTTGTTTTCTGTGATTCTCCGCTTTTTATGCAAATTGGTTATCAAGGACACCGCCACCGTAGTTCTTTTTTTTCTCATATAAACAGGAGCCGCTTGTACTGACTATTAAAAATCTTCAAAATCGTATGCATCTGCTCTACACACCTAACTGAAGGCCAGCTTCGTAGTCCTTATTCTTATTATTATATTGAAATTAAATTATTGTTTAACTGCCTTTGTCTATCAATAACCAATAAAAAAACAAACAAAATAATTTATTCAAACTAGGCTGAGAATCAGAACTTTTCGAAAGTCATTATCATTACCTAGGACAGTCCCCCAAAACGCCTGCCTACCACTACTCAATTCCTAGTGCTCTGAAGAAGTGGCGCAACGAACTCCCCAGCAGCACAGCCGTCTGTTCAGTTAGAAACACCTGCTTCTAAACAATAGTAGGTATGCAAAGTAATTAACATTACTGGACACAGAACATTAAATTAAGTGATTTGCTATATGTCAGCTAGCCACGCCAATATACCAATACTGCCGCAATGCTGTCCATATGTCTCTCTCATCAGCTCTTCCTCCAGTTAGAAATACAATCTTAATAATTCCAACCAGCTGACCACGCTCATATGTTGTCAATCAGCCACGGTGCGTCATGGACTCGTGTCTCGTCCCATTTTGAACAATTTGTGTCAATTGTCTACAACGTACGGCGTGCAATCAATTCGCAAATTGATACCAGCTTTGTTTTGTTGATTGTACCGGCTAAAACATCTGGGTTTATGACATTGGGCATGTGATTTTGTTTAGAGTTGACAAATTATGACTGGGACTCATGGTTTTGGCGTGTAATCAGTCTTAAAACGGTGAAGGAAATAGCTTGAGGAAACTGGCATGTCCTACAACCCAAAATCCGAAGACATCTCTCTCGCGGAGAGAAGGCATGAGTCCCAGCAGTGGGTTAGTTGCTGATTAATTAGTCATCCTTTGATAGGTCATAGGGTACAACGAGTAAAACAGTTTGTGTGTCATATTTATTATGCGTGAAGTCCTGGAAATTACTGGATCTTTGATGGGTCCTTGATTTAAGATTTCCCTCTCACCCTGTTTGCGTCCTAAAGCTATCAACTTATGTCAATGTTCTGTTAACTTTAGTTTATTTATTTATTTATCCATTTATTTCAGGCATCAAGGCCCATATAAACACATACAATACAATTTAGTGTTAATATAGTTTAGATCGACTCGTTTTAAATAGCACATCGTTTTCGTATTACATCTTTCTCAGTTCATTATCCTCATCCTTCTGTCCTTCAATCAATCTGCCTATTAGACTTTTCTCAACTATGTTGGGGTCGGCTTCCAGTCTAACCGGATCCAGCTGAATACTAGTACTTTTTATGGAGCGACTGCCTATCTGACCTCTACAAGCCGGTTACTGGGTAACATATCTGATATTTCTGACCTAATCCCAATTAATTTGCGGTCGTCGTAACATGCATTCTTTCATACATCTCTATTAAGCCGTTATCTCATTACTCGCTTCCTTTTCAACCATATCATCTTTCTTATTCAATTCACCCGAATTCCGGTCACCACCATTTGTTTTTCAATCACAAGTTAACAAATAACCCGGACGTATCAGTATCTTAAGTCTTACAGCCGTGGGTACCGGCACAACAATGTTCACAACGGTACTACCCACAATTAAAGGTTCCCACGAAACGTCTTCAGTAATTACGTGCTACGCCACATTAGTGGTCTGGTTGTTTTTTTGAGTTTGTTATAAAATACTGGTATGAATGCAGCTATGTTACGAAATGAGAATTTTTAACGAAGACACATTTACATGAATCGTTTTAGATTCATCATCATAAAAGTCATGCAAACTCTTTGCAACGGGTTTCCCGTATGTGATAGCTTCAATGAACCAAACGAGAAATTGTCTTTATTACACTTCACTTGACAGAAGAATTTAAAATAACAGAGTACTCTGCTGCATCCTGCATATCCTGTAGTCCCCATTTGGAACACCCAAGTGTGAATGTTATTTCCTGTTTGCTGCAAATGTTTTTAAATTCATTTAAGCTTCCGAAAGTTTTCATAAGTAACCTTTTGTTGTACCGTTTATTAGCTAAAATCTACGTAACTCTTGCCAATATTATGACGAGGATTCTTTTGTTTCTTCAAAGTTAAGCCAACGCAATTGTGTACAATCTTTGTCTCCTTAAAAATATTCCACTATTTATCCCCATTCCCTATTCCAATGTAAGTAAACCCAACAGCAACAATAAACAAAATTATCAGCGGTGTCCAAACAAACAGAAGACAAACAAGTTCTGTCCTCAATACCGTGACCGATGTCAGGACTTGCGGTCAACCGTCCAGTGAGCCTCGAAACCGATCCGTCAGTATTTGACTTTGATATAGACCTAGATAATGCACCTTGGGAAGTAGCGACTGAAGTTGAATTCGAAGTTACTGTACTTTAGTAGAAGATTGACTTTCACAAAGGTCACTTTTTGAGTTTGAAGGATGACTTTATGCAAGGCCTTAGCAGACATGCTATTTTTAGCCTCGGCAATTTTGCGAAAGCATATATACGATGAAGCATTTTCAGCGCCTTTGCGTTCGGTTGGGTTCAACGATTGCTTCAATGCAGCATCCCTTTATGGGTTTGAGTTTGAATATAGATTTAGATAATGCACCTTGGGAAGTTAGGGACTGAACAAGTAGGTAACTTTGACTTTAGCAAAGGTCAGGGGTGCTACACACGCACTAGCAAACGATGATCTGCCGGTCCATTCAGTTAAAACCTCACCTTCAAAACTTACGTGAAGTGAGTAGACAAGTCATTTCACTTAATGTTATGGATTGACAGCTCTCACTTCAAGCATAGGTAGTTTTATATTTTTTACAACATAAACCATAATAGGTGCACAGACATGGTACAGTTATTTCATAATACACTCGTACTGCAATCGTATTACGTACCTAATACAATTGGTAATTTTGTCAAAACAAACATTTTATATTGCGGTTATTTGTGTGGTCGAGTAGACGAATTTTTCAAACTTGAAGTAATTGCTTTTGATTGTCAAAAAAAAAAGCGATTATTGCGATTACGATTTGTTACGCAGTTAGGGTATTGACTTCACTTGCGAGTGGTAATTTAGATTATAGAGCTCAAGCGTGTGCGCAGACACCGATGCACTGTCTGTCTTCCCTTACTCTCTCAGCTATCAGCTACTAACCCCATAGCATATTAAAATGGAAATGCAGACGGACACCCAGATTCAAGGATTTCCCTTCGAAACTGTTACATGCCTAAAACCACACTGCTTCTATCACCTGATTTTGCTCTTCGTCTTTATAAATAAAGTTAAGTAAGACTGATCTGTTTGTCCTATTTGACTTTGATATAAACCTAGTCACTACCTTGGGACTTAGTAAGTAAGTAAGAACTTGTAAGTTAGGCGACTTAGCTAGCTTGAAAACTTTGTAAACAACTTAGATTGACATCTGCAAGGATTAACTTCTAAGTTTCTTTACCTACGTGTTTATTTTTAACGGAAAGTTCTTCCAGTAAGGCCTTACAAAATGTTACAAAGAGGTAAAAAGTCTTTTGGAAGCCGCACGAACTTTTTGTAATGAAATATACATACGTATACGACCATAGGCATTTATGACTACTTTTTTTTTGTTTTTGTATAGAACGCTTGATTGTACTTTCTTCATAATTCTCCCGCCCTTATCCCAATTTAATTTGGGGTCGGCGCAACATGTCGTTTTAATATTGCGCTAGGGCAGCTCAAAGCCAAAGTGTTACCACCGATGACGTGACTGTGACGTCGACAGTACCTACCATAAAAGTAATGTAAATATGTAATACACGTTCTTGT
This sequence comes from Gortyna flavago, assembly GCA_963669345.1. Lineage (NCBI taxonomy): Eukaryota > Metazoa > Arthropoda > Insecta > Lepidoptera > Noctuidae > Gortyna > Gortyna flavago. Next base: position 9,545,531 of record OY770150.1, on the reverse strand, counting down.
ATTCCACATATTACCCAATGTGTCTTGGCAAACAGAACTTGGCTTCAAATATTGAACTTAATGTACTGCATGTACACCAGTGTTCACTGTTTGTTGCCTTTTGCTGTTCTGGCAACAACGGCGCCATGAATTTCTCAGAAATACCTACTACGATACGTTTTCTTGATTTGCTTCCACCCGATAGGAATTGAAACTAAAATGTTTAATTTACCTGATGTAAAAGTGGTCAAACTCAACGAACACAACCTAGCTCTAAGCTAACAAAACGCGTCGCTGCAGCTATCTTTAATATTTATGGTGTACATAATAAAGAGTATTCTGTTCTAAAAATCATGAAGGTAACTTAAAATACGATTAAATTCTGAATCGAATACTATCTAGTTCCATGCTTACCTCGAGCAAGTCATACTTTTTTAAAGAAATTACCCGTACTTTAAAGGGCAGTGAATCCATTAGCTTAGCAGGTGGAAATAGTTTATTTCTCCATAATTAAAACACCACGTTTCCTGTCACTATCTATAGTAAAGATAAATTGGTTCTTTTTACATACAAAGGACACGCGAAGCTCGCCAAAGGCTTTAAAAGTAAACGTTACATCAATATGTCAATAATAAAGGCTAACATTCGAATATTCAAAACGGACGACTGGCACTAAACTGCACCCACGCGCCATTTTATTTGGTTTATGTAGGTAGTTTGAATTTTGAACGTGACGTTTAAACAGAAAGTTACATTAGGTCAGTCATGCGTTGGCGTTTAACGCGCACAGACGTCTTTATATGGTCGAGAGTCGATTGTATTTATGGAAGAAGATAATAATTTTAATGGCCTTTTATTGAGCGGATTTTCGTAAATAGAACGTTGTTATTTTTGTCAGAACCTTTTTTGAGGTTTTTGGTGTTTTTTCGAAAGGTTTGTTTTATTCTGAGTTCGTTAAACGGTGTATTTCAACCGTATTTCAACCGTATTTCAATTCATCACAAGATAAATTTTCTTTGAAAGTCAACAGCTTCGCAACAACAGCGCAATATAAATCGATGAGTAGAATATGTTCGTAGATTTTAAAATGAAGCTAAACGCACACAAACTAGCAAGGGAGTCGTTCTATATAATTGACTTATTGTTTTTTTTTTTCAGCTTAATAAGCCAATGATAAATCGCGGTATGACAAAGTATGTCTGTCAGAAAATCGTATTACAACTTCCAAGTGCTACATCGCCTATAAAGCAATTCTGATTAATAGCAAATTAAACACCATAAAGTGTGTTAAATGAAATATCTCACATCTTAACAAAAACACAAGTTTTTTTACGAAGCATCTAAAGAATTTGATCGTTCTCAGTAAACTGTCCTTGTACAAAACGTGATAGCACGCGTGTCTTATTGGGAACACACCGTGACCGGGACACGGGATGAGAAAAAACGTTGTTGGTGTGGTGCAAGACTTGAGATGAAAGCGTGACAATCTGATTTGATGTAGTAGAATCGTGATCTTGAATTCCTGATGTAACATCAGATACATTATTAGGTATAAAGGGTCTTAAGCTTTGGAAGATTAAAATGCTGATAAAGTGCCATTCAGTGAAACTTTTAACAATTTTTTTTAAGTTCGCCTACACTTTTCCACTGCTCAGCAAAGGCCTCCCTCACATCCTTCCAGACATCCTTTTCTAGAGCCACCTCGATCCAACCTTAACTACTATGAAAGAAAAAATAAAGATGGACAACATTTTTTATTAGTGAACTTCTCATGACCTCGATCTCCATTGATAGAAAGTGATGGTTGAGGTCTATGATGGAACGAGCGTGTCCATATGATGCAAGTTCACTCTTGCTTTGAAGGTGTTAAAGGTAGTAGAGGACACAGATCATAGAACATGGGATCACATCGTGGATATATTCTGCACCACTAAACTAAAATTAGAGCATTGCTTTTGAGACAGGCAGAATGTGAAATAAAAAACGTTCGATGTCAACACCATATCTGTTACTCATCAACTACAACCTGAATAATAAACATACAGCCGATCACATTAACGTCATTTCTAAATCTTCATGACAATAACATTGTTTCAAGGTGACAGCTATTGAACCAATTGTTACAAATGTCTTATCTGATTGATTTGTCTGTCTGTCGCATAGTCTATTTATAGGCAAAGGACTTATTTATTATGGATGCGTGAATACTAGACCCTTGATATTGTTTTGGTGTTTATTTGAATCATCATGATTGGTTGCCTTGTTCCACCGTCTGAGTTTAGGACTTCGCCCTTTTGTGCCATGATTCCCTGGTCTGTGCGAGTCTCATCCTGCGGGGTAATTGACAGCACTAACAGTAGGAATGGCTTTCATTTAAGACAGTTCAACAACATTCATTATATACGTTGTTGAGCAGACAAATTTTTTGAACATACGAAGCAATGGTTTAGCAATATGTTTAACCTGTTCAGATGGAGATTCATAGACGACTCCGCCTTGGAGTGTGATGTGATGCTGTTCCACAAACGTTGCGACACTTAATATCGTGTCCTGTGTCCTGTCAGCTGCACGTTACAGGAAACTGATGGACGCTGGTGGTGGCGCCAAACGAGTAGCCGAATTCTGGGCCGAGTCCATTTAGATTGTTATCGACACGCTCAGAAGAGCAATATCCATAAAAAATATTCAGATTGTTGATTGTGATTGATAGGGTCTCCTCTGCGATCTTCTGTAGGTCGTCCACCCACTTGGCTATTGGTTTACCAACGCTTCTTCTTTGGTTTCTGTTTGGATACAATCGGTTTATTTGTTAGCACGCCCAAGTTTTCCTTTTTGCAATTAGGTTAACACTTGCATGGCCTGTGGTTCGGTTGCGTGGTGTACTTTTGACAGTTGCTAGCAGTATCGTTCTGTTTCCTATTAAAATTTCGTCATTCTAATAATATATCTGTTAAAATCCTTGGATTTACTGATGGAGTACCTTACATAATAGCTAGCAGTATTCTTTCTCCCATTAAAGTCTTGTCGTCCAAATATGGCTGTGCTAAAAGCCAATGATTTACTGTAGAATAGTGCTAGACAGTTAACTGTTTATTGTTTAGCTACCTACTTACACCTACACTATTTTCACCTACGGATATCGTGTCGTCATCATCCTTTGTGCAAGCAAACGCAAAAGCTCAAACTTACTCTTCTTGAGCAACGTTGGCCAGGTAACCCATCAATCATTGTGGAGGATCTTTCCTTATCTTTGGGGGGAGATCATGCTTCAATCCTGCACCACAATTCTTTACGTAGCTGAAGTTCTGGATACTTCCGCAGTTAAAAACATTATTTTTTACAATTGTGTCAATGTACTCCAAAATCTAACCACTGCATAACAATCACAGTTCGCGTGCCTTACTTTACCTTCCGTCAAAACTTTCAAAGTCAATATTTTAAAACTTGCACCAAGCACTAGTTCCGCTCCAATGCACCAGATAGAACACACTTCTGTTACGCTACAGATGGCGCAAGAAATAACCAAGCACCTTACTGTCACCTCCACCCTTAACACCAAGAAATACAGCCTATATTCTAACAAACCATTTGTTAAGCCTAACTTTGTCGATGTCGTAGTAATAACCACAGCGTTTGCATTAAGCTTCACTCTTAAAGCTCTACGTTAAAGCCTATATTCGATTGCCACATCTTCAATTCTAAGTTTGTCAGTGTCATCCATTGTTAATCCAGGAAGGTGGTTTTCCGAACTCCTTTGTGAATTAGTTTCCAGTGCTCAGGAAACCTTTGTTTGGTTCGATTAAGATGGGCAAAAAGCTACTGCTATTGAAGTTTCGTTCCGTATTGAAGGGACTGATAAGTTGGAAAGTTTTGCTCTGATTGCGGTAGAAATGAAAAAAAAAATATTACAGGAGGACTTTTGCCTTGCTTTTTAAAAGTAAAGGGAATTAGAATCGATGTTGACTTCCAAAAATTAATAATATTATTATCTGGTTGCCAAATGGCTTAACAATTTGTTATTAATGTGTGGCCATATCTGCTTGGTGCTAAGACTTTATAAGGAATCTTGGTGTATGAAAACCTTAATGTTACGCGAAGCACATTAATATTTTTTATTGAACCATACTTAATCAAGTATTTAAAATGCTTTTGAAAGCGTCTGCTATGTGACGTGGACAATGGATACGTGTCTGGACATTCATAATCATAAGCATAATCAGCCTATAATGTTCCCACTGCTGGGACACAGACCTCCTCTCTACGAGAAGGAGAGGGCTGTAATCTACCACGTGGCCCAGTGCGTGTTGGTAGATGTCATATGCCTTTGAATTTTTGGTTCTAGGTCATGCCGGTTGCCTCACGACGTTTCGCCGTTTTGAGAGCAGTGGTGATGAAATAATTTATACAAAGTAAAGCGCCTATCTGAGTTCGAACCCACGACCGTTACCACTGGATCACCACTGCTCCGTCTGGCCATTTGCCTTCCTAATTTTATTCTTTATGTGAATGTCCCTCGTGCAAATATGTGTAATCGTTAAAACGGAAGGCCGTGCATTATCGAAATCGTGTGTATGATAAAATATTATATGTCATTCTTTGAACAGGAGCTCTTATTTTATATGAATCAGGGAAACAGAACACGTCATTTCATAGTTAATATTGTTGGATTTGTATTCGATGACGTAGTTACACCCCGTTCTTATAAAATGCGTCATGAGTTTTCTATGGCTGACAATTCGGGAAAGGCAATTTGGACATTATTGATGATTCATTGTCATTGCCAATATTCTTGTTATAGATAGGTATTTTCTCGGTAATTATTTGGTTAAAGAGATTTATTTACAGTTGAATCCTCCGCCCACAGGATATTGAAATTTTAGCCCACTGCTGGTTAAATATTTGTAAGACTAATTAATGTTGTTTGGTTGAGTTCGTTGACTTCGATGAGACCAAAAATTATTTTTTTATTTGATTTGATGTTGGTTTTGAATCTTTTTTTCAAATCAAAATGCTTTTTTAAAGTACTCGCTGTTTGATAAATATCATCGTTTTCTGAGAAAGATTGTTGCAACAAGCACAGATCGATTGTCATGGCACTTCTTGGGAACCTTCTCTATCTATAGCTATCTCATACTGATATTTGGGGCTTGTGGCGAAGTAATAACAGCATTACGGGCGATCGATCAAGTTAAGCTACGCTTGCCGCAGTTGATCTGTGGATGGGTGACCATCTTTATATCAAAACGCTTCCGTGCCTCGGAAAGTACGTTAAACTGTCGGTCCTGGCTGTTATTCGTGGATTTTTGGCAGTCTTAACGGGTCGTCAGAAATCCAAAATTCTGACAACAATTCTTAACAAGGGATATCATATTACCCAGTAACTAGGTTGTGGAGGTCATATGCAGTCGCTTCATGTAAAATACTGGTATTCAGCTGCATCCGGTTGGACTGGAAGCCGACCCCAACATAGTTGGGAAAAGGCTAGGCAGATGATGAGATGACTGATATTAGTTCGAGTTTTAAATAATGATGTAGTGGTTAATTTTCCTTGCACGATCTTTTCAGAATCAACTGAATAATTGCATTTGTTCTCCTATTTCAACAGTATTATTCGATCGTCTAAACGCAGTTCTAAACCGCTTATCGATACATCGATCGGTATGATAGGCAGTACATCTCACAATCGAAAGTGGTCGCAGCTCATTAAATCTCACTTTCATACGCGTGCTCTATTTAACAGCACTCTAATTTAGTGATTATGATTTAATAATTGTTTATGGCTGTCAGTTTAATGACAGTTTCGTGCTCCAGTTATTTGCGAATATGCAGTCAGTTGCTTCTATGAATGACGAGGAAACGCCTATAGGCCTGCTGCATAATGCATAAACAGTCTATAACGTTCTTACTGCTGGGACACAGGCCTCCTCTCTGAAAGAAAGAGGGACTTGAGGCGTTGTCAAACGCCGGATTATATAACCAAAGGAAACCCAGACAGGTTCAAGAGTAATTGCAGTAAATATCCTTGACCACATCCACTTCAACAAGACCTTCCTGCTTCTAATAACCTGATCTCGCAAAAACTGACCAACATTTAGCCGACAGGACAGGAAGCAGATCAGTTTTTATCTCCTCATAATACCTCGATGTGGCAGTAATAGCGTCTCAATTATACGCCGGATGTGCGTACACGCAGGAAGACGGCAATCTCGCTGCTCGTCCCCATTGGATGACAATTAGTCGTGCACTGACATGGTGACATTAGAGCCGTGTTGGCGAGAGATTTTGCTGATTTGTGGTATTGTTGCATCTGTAAGCGATGTAAGTCATCTTGCATTATGGAAATGGGATGCAAAATTCCAATCGGACTGTACTAATTGTGATTAAATATTTTTCTAGTGGGAACAGCTAGTCATGACAACGATAAAAATAATATCGTCTATTCAGTTGAATTTAGTCTCCAATACTGTTTGAAATCAATGATATTAGGATTTGCTTCAAATAATACCCTTGCTATTGGTGATATTGCTACCCACCACCATCTAAGTCTAAGTGGTATTAAGGCTATTAACTGCCCACCATACCATATTATTGGTATTTAGGTCTAGCCAATTTGATACTCATTCCACCAACTCGTTCTAAGAACCAATTTCTCTAACAAAGATGAACTGATCTATGATGATAAGAGTTCACCAAGTAAATAAAACTGAGTCTGACATTCCTGTCTTGCGTTGGTGTATAAAAGCAGGAAGCTGACGATCCTTTGCTCCCATTGACCGTCAATTAAAGAACGTCGACAGGTAATGAGCTTGTAAGTCACACGGTTCACGGGGCGTTGTGCTAAGGATGTGACTAATGAGCTCAAACAGTTTGGAGTACTAGACTGGAAGAAGTTGAAAGAGCGTAATTAGGTGGGTTGGTGTGATGAATTCTTTTACTTGCTGTGTTAGCTTATGTTGATACGGTTATTTTTTGTGCAACCGTTAGCAGTTTTTGTTGAAATTGGCTATTTAATTTGATAAATTCTATATCTGCAAAGCCATTTTGTGAGTATCAAGAGTGGTGACAATAGTATTGCCCTGTTGCAGCAGTTAAGAACAGTATTTGAATTAACTTAGTTACTGCGGCTTTGTTCTATAAATGCGGGCTCTAAAACTACCCTTGGTCTTCAAGTATTAAAAATCTCTAACAGAAATAATTAGAATGAGTTTCAGTTTAGAGTTCGATGTGGATTTTTTGCTTCCATTTATTTTGACTCTCAATACAACTTTCATTAAGTATAATGAAAATCTCTTTCAAATCTATCTAGGTTATCTTCAACACGTTTCTAGTTTGTTACCCAAAAGGCTGGAACCCATAGCGGATGACAATTGAATACCTCGTTTGTTTACTACTTAAACAATAGCGAGGCATCAGGTTCAATGACGTCAGAAGCCATTACAGGAATCTGTCGACGCTGGTTTAAATGGCATATTAGATATTTCCGCTTTGTTTTTAGAAAATAGATGCCTCTGATATTGGTATTGTATAAGCATAAACAGCGGTGACCACTTTCCATAATAATGGCCTGCCTCGAGTTTACCTCTCAATGCCATAAAAAGTTATTTTGAATTTGATTAGTGAACTAAATCTTAGGTATGTAATGTAGGTAGACATAATCATTGACATCTTGATTACTTAATGTATTTTTTTTTTGTACGTAATTTCCCTGAATTGTTTACAACTTTTTAAGATAACAGGTATGATGTATTATTTGAGGAAGATACGTCGAAAAGGTAGAAAAATCACGCTAAAACGTTAGTACCAACTTTCAAAAAGGTTGCTGTGAAGTTTGAAGCGCTATTTCTTTACAGCTTCAACCAAAGAGCGCCAGTGTGCCACTCACAGGATATGCCTCATCTCTCTCATCACACACAACTACCTGCCCCTTTCAGGAATTAAACGAAGGCAATGATAAGGCTGTCCAGGTGGCTAGGGCTACACACTGGTCGCAAATTTGAGTCAAATCTTCTCGTAAAGAAAGAAGAAAAGTGGCTTGGCTTGAACAGTATCAAGTGGTAATGTGTGAGCGTGTTTGGAAGTAACTATGACGTTCATAGTGCATGCAATCCCAATTAAATTAGTAAATTGTCGACTTGACCTGACTTTTGAACTGATAAGCTGCAACCTCCAAGTCCCAAGGTCCAATCTTCAGTATTATAAATAACAAAAAAAAAAAAACAATCGCAAAACATTGTAATCTGTAACTTTTGCGCCTCAGCTCCTATCTCTCGTTGCCACATCGACTTCCGCACTCGGTGCTCCGAATGTCCCTGTTGCGATAACAATTATGAAGCATTTACTTACAATATTATTATTTTGCTTTATTGCAGTTGTCACTTCTGTATGTAAAATATTAATAATAATATATTAAAATATTAATTATATTATTAATATTCTGTGTGTAACTATTCCTCTGATATAAATATGTTTATTAGTAAGGGGGATAGATTATATCGCGCGGATAACTCTGTTCTAGATTTTCGTGACGTGAGATATTATAATAATTCATATAATGATAATAATTCATGCTGTGGTAAAAATGTCAATTCCCAAGGTGGTAGATGAGGGCAACTGACTGCCCATGCTGCCCCGGAAGCTCAAACTATAAAGCGTTTATTTTAATTATAACATTTTAAGACTTTTGGAATTGTCCAGTTAGTGCAAAAGTTTGTTGCGCCGACATCGAAATTGGGCAAGAGATTGATGAGTTAGTCTAAAAGTTGAAGCTAGTTGATGGATTGCTCTAATGCAACTTTTCTATCAATCTGAATTCTGAACATCAGCCAAGACATTTTATCTTTCCTAATTGGTCCTTTTCTGCCCTATTTGGTGCTCCTACAGTTATATCACTTTTATCTCCCTAGGAATGCCGAACATAATATTTGAACAATTTATTATCACCTGACCGGGTAAGCGGCGGCCTACTTGCCCTATCTGCAGTAAACAAATAATTAGTTATCTACCATATTTGTGTTAACACTAATTGCTTGACTACTTGTAATGTTTTCGGTAATGTCCTCATGAAGATTCTTAAGATAATGTGTTGGGTTGTTAACCTTGTTTGTTTACGGAGTTTTTGGACGAAACTGATTAAGAGAAAAAGATGTATAAAGGTTTGTATAATGTAGTTTTAAACTAAGCGCACATTATAACCGCGTCGGGCCTCAGAGCATTTCAATACAAAAAGCGGCCCAAAAATTATAAATTAAAGTTGATTTTCGTGTGACCGCGTTGGTGATGTAAACTTCGCAATGGATTTTGATGCGGTTTTCACCATCACTTTGTGAATTTATTTCGGAAGGTTATGTGCATTTTACATTTATATTAAACTTAGGTACATACAATAACGAAATCTCGATATTTTCTCGGGTCGCAAAAACCGTACTAAGCTAGTTAATTAATAAGAGCACAAACAGAAACATCATTATCTGTAATAGGTAGGTACTTACCTAATAATAAATTACTGCAATCACAACACCGTTTTCCGCGTGGTTAATTATGGCAATATTCCAAAGCGTTTACGTACTGGTATCCGTGTTATTATGGCAACTCAATCTATAGGTACTAATTATAAAGCTGAAGAGTTTTTTTTTTGTGTTGTGTGTGAAGGCTATAATCAACATCACGCTGGGACCAATAGGAGATGAGCGAAAAGAAAAAAAAAAGTCAGAAAGAACGCTACGGGAAAACGAAGTAATAACGACGGGGAGTTGTATAAAAGTACTAGCAGCGCCATGCGGTTTCACCCGCATAAGTTTCCCGTGGGAATATCGGGAGAAAAACTATCCTATGTCCTTTCTCGGGACTCGAAACTATCTCAACACCTCAATTTAAATCGTTTCAGCGGCTTAAGCGTGAAGAGGTAACATACAGACGGGCAGACACACTTTCGCATTTATAATATTAGTATGGATGGCTGTTATTTTAGTATAGGCATTGTTTCTTACGCGATCGAACTCGCGGGCAGAAGCTAGTATAGATATTATTAAATTTATATAACTTAACTCCATGTTCAATAATAACCCTCTGTGTCAACCAGTAATAATAACAAGCATATAATATGGGAACATGACACTGACATACCTACATAATTATTTCATAACATTACCTTATGTAGGCCCGACTAGGTTTTTGGGTTCCGTACCCAGTTTGTGCCAACGGGTCCCTGTTACTAAGGCTGTGTTGTTCGTCCGTACTTGACCGTAATAGGTGGACACTTGAAATTTTCACTGAGTGTGTGCTATACGGCCGCTATCATCATCATTTTAGCTGAAAGACATCCACTGCAGGACAGATCTCCCCCAAGCACCTTCACTTCGACCGGTTCTTTGTCTCCCGCATTCAGCGGATTCCTGCGGCCTTCACAAGGTCATCTATAACAACAAAAGTTGCACCCGCATAAGTCAAAAATCCTATGTGTTAATCCTGGTTATAACTGTCTGTGCGCCAAATTTAATCCAAATCCGTTCAGTAGTTTTTGCGTAAAGAAGTAACATACATACAAATACACTCACTCACAAACTTTCGCCTTTATAATATTAGTGTGATGATAGTGTTAAATATTGTACGGTGGTACGGAACCCTTCTTACCGCTTTTAGTTTACCTGATGCAGAGCACATAAAACATATTGAAATAAATCATCAATAATATTAATAAATAATAATCTTTCTAAGAATGGGTTTCCCTTATCCTTATAGAAACGGAATAAAATGACGTGTCGATATTTTGCCGAGTATTTTTGTATCAGTATGAATCACTTCCTTTTTGGAAGTATATTGCGATTATATTACTGTTAATATTAAGCTAAATATGTGTATTTTGATTGAGGGGCCCGTGGCTAAATAATAACAGCCGCACAGGTCGATCGATCAGGTTAAGCTACGCTTGCCGCGGTTGGTCTGTGGATGGGTGACCGTCTTTACATATCGAGACCCCTCCGTGCCTCGGAAAGCACGTTAAGCCGTAGGTCCCGGCTGTCATTTGTGGATCTTTGACAGTCGTTACGGGTAGTCAGAAGCCCGAAAGTCTGACAACCAGTCTTACCAAGGGGTATTGTATTACCCAGTAACTGGGTTGTGGAGGTCAGATAGGCAGTCGCTCCATGTAAAATACTGGTATTCAGCTGCATCCGGTTAGACTGGAAGCCGACCCCAATATAGTTGGGAAAAGGCTAGGCAGATGATGATGTGTATTTTGATTGGGGATAAAAATAAATGTTTATCTTTATGGGGTTTTACCGGCCTATAAAAACCGGCCAAGTGCGAGTTGCACTCGCACACGAAGGGTTCCGTACCACCATACAATATTTAACACTACATATAAAATAACGGCAAAAAAATCACGTTTGTTTTATCCTGCCCCCCTTAAATATTGATTTTATTCTGCATTTAGTATTTGTTGTTATAACGGCAACAGAAATAAACAAATTTCAACTGTCTAGCTGTCACGGTTCATGAGATACAGCCTGGTGACAGACAGACGGACACACAGTGGAACGAATGTATGGGAGCGGTTGGACGTAGACATGTCCGAAAAAAAGAGTAAAATTATGCCAAACTAATGATGCCATCTTATTCGATTACTTAATGCCTTCATAACTTGTGGTGATGAATTTCTTCATAACTCCCATATTTCGGGAGTAATTTGAGAAAATGTGAAATTTTACTATGAAAATGAGTGTATCGAGCTCTCTCCCTCCTGATTCCGGGCTTGTTTCAAGTAGCGGTCTCTAATATCATAATGCTAATACTAAGAGCTATATTTAATACTAAGACACATAGTGCGCCAAATGTGCACTTTCTGGGATAAAGAGTGATGTTTATTTTATAACACAATTTTTTTATTTTTTGTTTATTTTGTTGATTAAAACCGTTTTTCTAAAGGTTTACCTTATTACAATAACATTTCTGAGCAGCCAATTAGAGAAGATATAAGCTAATTAGGATATATAATTAGGGACTTAAGGTTTACATATAAAACTGATGCACTAATGATTACTGATAAGAACATTGCTATTATTTAATTACTAAATGGCTCTTAATACACTAATTTAGCATGCATCATTTACTAATTATCACAATAACTAATTACCTTGCAATATTTAACAAAGGATACCTGGGATACCTGGATTTTATATAAATAGGTCACTATTAGTAACTTTAAAATCAGTGTTGATTTACACCTCGTTGTATCCAAGCTAATCTCGCAATGTATTTTCCAAATTTTAATACAAATCTTGATATTCACGTTGCTTTATGCGCACGCGCACATAAAGATTTACGCGACTTTAACTATTTGTTCAGTGTTTTAAAAGATAACAGTTGTGTTCAGTTATGTGAAAGTGCTGAAACAAGTTTAAAAGACTGGTGTCGTCGATTTTGCTACCGCATTTATGCAAAATGGACACAGTCTGGAAGAAGCACAGATAAGTTTCGGAAGAAACATGAGATTTGGCTACAGGCTGCAATTCAATGGCCGGAATTACAGAATGAAAATATGGAACCTTCTACAGAAAATATAAGTGACGTCATCGAGCCCATAATTTCTCCTGCTAAATCTGATGCTTCAACTTGTACACATCCTAGTCCTCGTAAATCTTTTGAGGACCTTAGTAACCGGCAAAAAAGAAGACACACTGAATATAGTCTTTCATGCAGCAGTAGCAGCGCTGAAATTATGTTTTCGGCCGAAAGGGCGCTTCAAAAGGCAGGACAAAGCGATACAGCTTATGTTATGAAATACTTGACGGAGAATCCAGAAGAGGCCTCAAAAATCAAAGCCTTCATTGAAGGTAAATCAATTCAGGTACGGGAAATATCCCCTTTGAAGGCATTGGCTCTTTATGTATCGATGAACTTATCGAAATGGCGCTATAACACTCTTCGGGATTTCAACACTCAAGAAGGAGCTCTTCAATACCCGAGTTACTACATGTTGGTTAAAGAAAAAATTAAGTGCTATCCGGCCAAAGAAGATCTCACAGTTACAGAGAGCTCTGCAAAAATCAAATTACAAGCCTTGATGGATTTAACCTCAAGAAGACTTATTAGGTCGTTAGAAACCCCTGTTGATCCCAATCAACAGCTCGTATTGACCAGCAAATGGGGTTTTGACGGATCATCTAGCCAAAGCATTTATCATCAAAGGACGAGTGAAGATGAGCAAATCGATCTTGCTAGTAATTTTATGATTAGTCTTGTACCACTGCGGCTCGTCTCAAAAGGTGTAACAATTTGGGAAAACGAGCGACCATCTTCCACTTCATTTTGCCGGCCAATATTGTTTAAGTTTATAAAGGAAACCAAAGAAAATGTGCAGAGAGAGATGGCTGAAATCGAAGCAGAGATTGAAGCCTTAACTCCATCCACCATCACTGATGGAATTAGTGTCAAACACCAACTGCTGTTGACAATGATTGATGGTAAAATTCATTCCATTATATCCAATACAGCAGCTTCAGTGTGTGACATATGCAAGGCTTGTCCTAAAGAAATGAATAATTTAGAGTTAATCAAAGATAAACACGCAAACGAGGACATGTATAAATATAGCTTAAGCACCCTTCACGCTTGGATTCGCTCAATGGAATGCTTATTACACATTTCCTACAAATTAGACATAAAATCATGGCAAGTAAGGGGTGATATAGCAAAAAGGCAAGTTGATGACAGGAAGAAAAGAGTTCAAGAGGCTGTAAGAAGAGAAACGGGCTTACTTCTCGATGTTGTGAAACAAGGCAGTGGATCCACCAACAATGGCAACTCGGCAAGGAGATTTTTTGAAAACTACACTAAATCTGCTGAACTGACCGGAATAGATGCTATGCTTTTAAGAAAAATCTGTGTGATCTTGCAGTGTATTTCATCAGGAGAGAAGATCAACGTAACTAAATTCCGAGAGTTCTGCTTTGATACTGCTAAGCTTTACGTGGAGTTATACCCATGGTATTATATGCCTTCTTCACTTCATAAAATTTTAATGCATGAGCCAGACATAGTTCAGAACATGTCAATTGTGCCCATTGGTTTTCTATCCGAAGAGGCATCTGAGGCTAGAAATAAAGATTTTAGAAAATATAGAGAGGGGCATTCTCGAAAGCATAGCAGTATCTCATGCAATGAAGATATTATGCACAATCTTTTACTGTCTTCTGATCCACTTGTTACAAGTATCCGTCCAAAAGGAAATAAGTTTGTAAAAAAATCTTCTTTTAAGGAATTTTATGAGCTTACGGATTCTGAGAAAAGTGATATCGAATTTGTTAACATAAATGATTTAGCGGACATCGATTCTGAATTTGAATTAATTGATGATGATGATGATGACGAAGATAATTAAATGATGTTATTGTTTTAAAATGTGTAACTTAGTAAATTAGAGCTTACATCTTAATTATTTATTGTACTTTTAATGAAACTAGGTAATTTATTATCAACTTACTTAAAAGTCATACTCTCATCAGTTCTTGTGAATATTTTTGTTAATATATATTTCTGTATATATATAATATATTTATAGACCTCTTAATAAGTCTGTCTGCGGTTTAAAGTAAATACAAATGGGGAAAAAACGTTTTTTTTTTAAAATTTTCATTTCCTTTTATCCCAGAAAGTGCACATTTGGCGCACTATGTGTCTTAGTATTAAATATAGCTCTTAGTAATAGCATTACGATATTAGAGACCGCTACTTGAAACAAGCCCGGAATCAGGAGGGAGAGAGCTCGATACACTCATTTTCATAGTAAAATTTCACATTTTCTCAAATTACTCCCGAAATATGGGAGTTATGAAGAAATTCATCACTACAATTTATGAAGGCATTAAGTAATCGAATAAGATGGCATCATTAGTTTGTCATAATTTTACTCTTATTTTTCGGACATGTCTACGTCCAACCGCTCCCATACATTCGTTCCACTGTGGGACAGTGGAGTCTTAGTAATCCCTTCGGGTACGGAACCCTAAAAACGAATAATGTTGTCACCGAAGTACAATGCCCAAAATAATGAATGAGTATCAGTGCTAAGCTCTCGTCACGGGCCTGTCGCAAATGAAACGTCTCAATAAAGACCAATTAACTCGGAGATTGAGTGCGCAACAAATCTTTGCCAATTAGGAGCACGATACAATTTGATGAAACTGTCGCTAGTGTAAGAAATGGCGCACACTTTACGATTTTGTAACTATTAAACCTGAATTACTCGGTGCATCGCGGCAAAAGTTTGTTTGATAGCGCTGCAACTCAATAAAGGTGAAGGAAAACATCGTGAGGAAACCGGCGTGTCCTATAACCAAAAAATCGTAGACATGTGACATCTACCAACCCGCAATGGACCCACGAGGTAGATTATTACCATACTCTCTATCGAAGAGAGGAGGCTTGTGTCTGGAGGCTGATTAGGAGTACCTAAGCCCGATTAACACGGTGCGTCCATCCACGATCTGTTACCAAATGATTCTCGGTTACTTTGGTCACAATTGGGAACCAGATAACCTTGAAAAGTTGATAGTAATGGGCAATGTAGATGGGGAAAGTCCGCGGCCGGTCACCTAACGGCTGCCGGCTGGTTACCGCCCTCACTGGACTCTCTGTTACGACTTACGACCGTCCTGAGAGAAGCGGAGAACCGAACGAAGTATGTTATTAATATTGATAAAATGTCACTGACTGTGATAAACAATACTTATTTCTGTAAATTGTAAAAAAAAACACTATTACACGTCACAAATAAATTGACTTCAAAAAAAGGAGGAGGTTCTCAATTCGATTGTATGTTTTAAAACTAAAGGTAAGTATTAGTTCGGTGTTTTCTATCCGACAACTCTGAGACAACTCTGGTCATAGTTTCTTTCAGTCCAGACATAATCTTGGTCAGGTCATATGAGGACCATGCAGATGCCAGTAGTGGAAACTATACAGATTTGATTTGACCTGTGAAGTCAGTGCACGCATTTGTCAGTAATATAAACAACAACTCAGAACTTAAAGAGCTCAACGACTCGACGAACAATAGTAAAGATAGAACACTAGCAGCGCCCCATGGTTTCACCCGCCTATGTTTCCCGTGGGAATATCGGGATAAAAACTATCCTATGTCCTTTCTCGGGACTCAAAATATCTCTATACTAAATTTCATCTAAATCGGTTCAACGGTTTAAGCGTGAAGAGGTAACAGACAGACAGACACAGTTTCGCATTTATAATATTAGTAACTATGGATTTAGGTAAGCCCCTTAAAGTAATTACTCAAAGTGCCAGACAATCGTTAAAAGTTAGTTGTCGACGCCCATTATCATTTGACAAAACAATTGTCTAGCTCTAGGCAGTACACTAATGAAAGTTAAAACACATGCTGATCGAAGGTTAACGGGTTGAATAATGTACATGATATAACTATGTAATATGTTATGTACCTATGTAATAATAAAAACCCCAACTAACGCTATAAAAGTGAAAGCAAAATCTATTACTAAGTCGAGTTTCAATCATTTGATGAACTTTGCATAGAGAAAGCTGGAATTATATTCAATTGCTTGTAATACCTTTAATCTGCGTCAATGTAATGTATACAGGGTTAGATTATGATGGTTGGATCGTAGGTTTTCTCCAGTTAGGTACTTGCTGGAAGTTTCAACCGGGCTTTTACCTATGTACAGTCAAAGTGTGGTCTATGAATCTCTCTTAGGCTCTTATCTTCAGTAGATAAGTCTGCTGTCAAATCTTTTCTAAAAACCAAACCGGCAACTTAAAGCGTCACACACAATTTCAATCACAATCCAAGGGGTTTGAAGGAAATTAAAAGGATTATCCATAGCTTCATAGGCTTTAAAAATTCGTCTGCTCAACAACGTAAATAACACAATGAACGTAGGTGAACTGTCAAAATGAAAGGCACTAAACCATAAATTGCCATTTTATGTATGTTACGCAATTATCCCATAGATTATGTTGAATGGCCTGTGTCAGGTGTTGCCAGTCTTATTATTCGAAGAATATTGTTCAATAAGTTCTTGTTTTAAAAGTTGCGTCAATTTTAAGTACTTATATCAAAGTTTTTTCCGTTTACAATATTCGCAGGCAATAGTCCCATAACGTGCGCCGTCACTTATTTCTCAGTGAAATGATGTCATAAAACCACGCATTTTACTGTTGCAAGTATAAATTATACTATAAGTAAGTATATTAATAGTATTATGAATTTAGGACTATGGTAATAGAAAAATATCCAACGAAATACCTAGGTATTGGTAGATAACTAGGTGGGTACTTTGGCGATGTACTATAATCAGCCTATAATGTCCCCACTGCTGCTACACAGGCCTCCTCTCGGTGAGAGGGAGTGGGCTGTAATCCACCACGCGCGCCCCGTGCGGTTTGGTAGATGACACATGTCTTCAAATTTTTGTTTCTAGGGCATACCAGTTTCATCACGATGTTTTCCTTCCCCGCACTTTGGCCGATCGATGCCTCGATGGTGCAATAATAAATATTCTATTCTACCTTGAATGATTTTTTCTGGTTGAACCATGTTCCCAAGAAAATGGCTACGGTTTTTATAGTTTTTTTCTACTTCTACTATACATATACGCTGCTTGAGTACTCATCATACAGACATAAACGTATAAAATTACTACTTTCCCACCCTGTAACACTGCACTAGTTTTACAATAACCCATAAATTAAACAAAATCATCTCGTCTCTCCACCATTCAATTCTCAACCCTATGACACAGGAATAAGCTATATGAAAACTGCAAATGCATCTCAGCAAAGCATTTGATCGATCAATGTCCCTTCGATTGATTACTAAGATTTTTAAGCCCTTATTTTCCAAGTCGTAAGGTTGTAAATAGCATTGTTTATCTGTTTACTTATCTACCCACTATCGGATGTCAGTTGAAGATAACGGATGAGGGTCACTGCGCGTGTCAGTCACTTTGATAACTGTGTCAGAGTATTCGCGCGCCGTCGTTCGTCGCGTGCGCACGTCTTCGGTAACGACGGTTATTTATTTCCGAATTTGAAAATTAGTCATCACTTGTAATTTGTAGAATTGTGTGTTGAGTACTTATAAATTAGGTGACGTGTTGTATTTTAAGTTTCTGTGAATTTTAATAAGGCTATTTGATAAGTTTGTGTTAGAAATCATGTGACAGATGAAACTGAGCTTTTAAATGAATTAGTGATAAAATAAAGAACCCATCAATAAAAACGTTCCTTTACTGTGGCAGTTACTGTGTTTCGACTGTGATAAAAGAAAACTAAACATTCCAAGATGCGTCGACAGAAGATGAACATCGACCCTGATTTAGGAGACTTAGAAGAGATGCTAGCCCACGTCCAGACTCAGCTAGAACATGAAATAGACTTGGAAAAAGAATCCAAGATGCCGTCGTTAATGAACATCCAGGAGTCTCCGAAAATGGTGAAGAGAACGTCATCCTTCAGCAGGACAGACACTTACGACTTTCGTCGAACTGCCCCAAGACCTCCAATCGCCCGAAGTGACTCGGGCAGTCGCTCCCTGAATGGTAATTTCGGGGAATACCGAAACGGTAGCAGTGAGGGGTACAAATCTGAAGAACAACAATACTCACAGCCAGAAATAAACGGCAAATTCAAAGGCTCTCAAACCAGCCTCAAGTCTGATGAAGGATCACAAAGTTCTTTACAGTCATTTCGTTCAGAGCCCATTTCGAGACTCTCAGTGATGAGTTTGCAAGAGAAGAGGGGGTCGTATGCTTCTTTAAATGGACGGCATTCCAACACTGCGACCCTGCCGAGGGGATATGGATCCACGAAGGAGAAGAACTGGGAAGAATACTGGGCTTTGTAAGTATTTTGATTTTTATTTAAATAACCTTGGTTTCTAGGAGTCCTTTTAATATTATCTGAAGGAATATTCCCGTAATAATAAAAACGTTCAAAATCTAGCCGCAGTCTCATCTCAGCGACGATCAATGTCAAATTAAATTTGTAGGGAAATTAGAGGTATTTTTGACAGATTGAGACTGAGATTAGACTGTGAACATTTTTAAAATTACGAGAATTGCCCTCTGTTGACAATTGACATTTATTTACATTAAACAGTTTTAAGTCGATAAAAAAAAACAATCTACTTCTAAAAAAAAAACACTACAAAGTGAAAAATAAAAACTTTAGAAGTCGGTGTCCTTGGTTCCGCAGTTCCGCATTTTAGTTTTTTTTTCACATTTTAGTTGTAATTACCCCACACAAATTCGTATATCAGTACTTGCTAAGTAAATATTAGTGACAGAAAGTTATTATAATATCGTCAATATAAACTAAGTAGAAAAAAAAAGGTATTATTGAAGATAATTCAAAAACTACCAAAGCAAAATTAATAAAATTAAATGGGACCACCCCTGAGGCATTCCCTATCCATTCAAAAATATTTTTTTTAAATCTGTCTACAATTACCGAAGCGTCCTCCTTTTTGATTTCGCTTAAAAATAGTTCTTGTTATTCAGTGAATCGATCAATCACCACAGTTAAATGTTTGGCAGTACAGTAAAGTCTATTAATCAGGCCTTTAGAAACTGGGGTAAACTCTCTTTTTCGGCTTCAGTGCATCAACTACCTACGTATTACATATTTTATGGTATTTGTCGAGGCATGAAAGCAGAACGTAACAGACTTTCACATTTATTATCATGATGATTAGGACATGTATATGGATACGCCTTAAGCTACTAATATAGGCCTCAAGAATATATCGAAATGATACAGTGCGTCTACTAATGGACATATGCATCCCCAATTGCCAACTTGTTAAGCTCAATATTAGAGACATTTCAATTCATAAATAATAATTATCCAGATTCAGAGTTACATGTAGGTTGTGGGTTCGATCCGGGGCCAGCGCTTTACTTTGTGTAAATAATTTTAACACTATTGCATGAAAAAATCGTG
Source organism: Gortyna flavago (assembly GCA_963669345.1). Classification (NCBI taxonomy): domain Eukaryota; kingdom Metazoa; phylum Arthropoda; class Insecta; order Lepidoptera; family Noctuidae; genus Gortyna; species Gortyna flavago. The sequence continues at coordinate 9,525,578 of OY770150.1, read as the reverse complement.
AGGATACCGGCATGTCCAAAAATCAGAAATTCGAAGACATGTGACATCCACCAACCCGCACTGGGTTCGCCATATTGGATTACGGCCCACTTCCTCTCGCAGAGAGGAGGCCTGTCATGTGACCCAGCAGTGGGCAGATTCAAGCTGAAATTCACCATCTCAATTCATTTAGATAATAAAGTTCTCATTATTATTGCACGTGCCCACGACAAGACTAACGTAGTCTTTGCTTACAAATGGCGGTCGTTGATGTAACAAAACACTGTCGGTCGTATGCCCAGGCGCAGCCTCATTGAAACGTAATATAATATGACTGACAGTTTGATAAGATGATTTAGATCGATAAGGGATTATCTGTTGCTCTCGTTAGATAACTTTTTATCTTGTTTGTGGAAACTTGACATATTATATAAACACTTTTTAAAATCATATTGAAGGAGTTGTGTGTAAAAAGATCTTTTATATTCCAACCATCATTGACTTATTGCTCGGAAAATTTCTCCCCCATAGACGTCCACAAATCTCATTCAACCCCTTTTGCCTTCTCTGTTCAATCCTTCATAAATGAATCGTAGTACTACAGATTTCATCGTATATACATTTGCCAGTAGATATTTTTCTGAAATTGTTGACTTCCTCAGATATAGCTTCTAGGATGCCGTTGGTATCGGAGCAATCATATTACCTATCTAAGTTACAATAATCATTTTCAATATCTCCATTTGTAACCACAATGCCTCATCTTCTAAATCTACGTCAAAATTATAGATAGTCTCTTTCTAATGCATCCATTAAATCGTTTAGAATTGTAACATTCACGTTTTACCGTCTATTATTATATCTTCTGACCCATATATTATGGGCATTAACGTGCATTCACAGTAATTATACTTTCACTTTTTGTTTAGTATGCATCAAATGCAACCGATTTCTATAGAGAGGTCTAAAGCATTCGAAATAACACTTATAAATAGCAGCACTGTCCATCCCAATTTTTTTTTTTTGCTGTAAAATGGTAGTACGTTTTTTTCTTCTTTTGTCTTCTCGTGGTAATTTTTACACTTGAATTAGAAAAAAATGTTTTGTTCTTTCAACGAAAACTTTTTTGTTTGGCAGGGGAATGAACTTATCGCTGGCTGGTTTTGTCTCTGATTGTTTTTTTATGGTTCGGAGATTTTAGGGTAATTAGTTGTTTTTATAGTTCAATTGTTTTGTTATGCTTATTGTCACTTCAACTTAAAATTTTTGATCTGAAGCATTGAAGCCTAATCCAGGTCATTGTCTACCCATGTGTCAATTTCATCCAAATCCGTAGCCGTTTTAGCGTGAAAGCGTAACAAACAAACATACAAAAAAAAATCTTTTCCCTTTATAATGTTATAGTTTAAGACTATATACCTTCGAACAAAAAAAAAACCCATAGGTAACCATCATAATTTTAATATTATTTATGTGACTAGCTTTTGCCTGCGGCGTCGCCCGCGTGGAGGGCAGAAATTATTCACATAAAATTCAAACCCCTCCCCCTATTTCACCCTTATAGGGGTGGAATTTCGAAAAACCCTTTCTTAGTGGATACCTACTCTTCACATAGAAGACACTCTCCGAATTTCATGTCTCTAGGACCAGCGGTGTATATCAGCTCTGCGTTGATATATCAGTCAGTCAGGACTTGGAATTTTATGTATATTACATAGATAGACTATAAATAAGAATACAAATGTAGATTTTTCTTGAACTGCAAAACAGGTTCAGGGGAACTGCAAAATATGCATTTAAGCACAGTCCACACAAGGCGCACAAATCGGCGAATTCGCGATGTTGTTCGACACGTGCCTATACTCCATTTGCAATTAAATAAAGGTAAACAAAAAAACCACGTGACTTAGTTAACCAACTAAACGTAATACCAGTCTATTCAGTTGTCATGCTACGACGCAGTTGTACTTTTTCAATTTAGCAACGTTATAATTTGTTAATAACGTTGTTAAATTGAAGAAGTACAACTACGTAGTTAGTATTACGTTTAGTCTGAAAATATGATTCGGACCGTAACAAATATTTCTTTAGAGAATTATAAATTTATAATCATTAGAATCGGCAAAACAACTCCTAAATTAGAATTACCCTCAAATGTCATGATTTCATGAAATAGTCGTTTAATAGGGTAATATGAACTTCGAGACATGTATTGATGATTTTTAATAATAATTCTATAAATTACACGTATGAGAGAAACTGACCTGCAAATGGAAAAAAACGTATGTAAGTAAATTTGAATTTCGCGGGCTACCTGCAGTGTTACTGTTGCTGTGCGCTTTCATTAACACCTATTTTGTCGGCATTAATCATATTTCTATCACGACTTCCATCTCCTCTAGTGTAAGGCTTGTCTTAGTGTTTCCTAGTAACGTAATGTATCCAAATCGTTTCTATATCATCACCATTGCATTTCTCACCATCGTCTTCGCAACATGCATCTGCGATCAGTTGCTGTGCGTTATTATTTTCGCAACTCCTTTTCCATTGACATTTATCATCATGTCTACATGACAACTGGACTTGGTATTTCCTGGCTAGCCGCCCCCCCTCATCTGACCTTCAGCTTCCGTGGGAAGATGGGCAGGTGTACCTTTAAGGTCATTGTCGACACGTGCGAATGAAACAGGTTCGACTAAGGGCTGTGACGTCTGTAGTGAATACAATGAGTGGTTTTGTTATTTTAAACGCGACCAAGGGAAAACTTTGTGGGCAGCGGGATTGTCCGAAAGGGTTACCGCTGCCCCGGAACATAAAGGGCTAAGGAAGGAACACGGATGGGTTTTAGTCAGTAAGAGTCTGACACTCCCTTCCGCTCCACCCAGAGCGGGAGGGGTCATTTGATGATTTCCCATCCTAAAAAAAAAAAAAAAAAGGGAAACTTTGTGAGGAAGACATCTAGTTATGTTAAAGAATATGTATGAAGAGGTAGAAGTAGGACTTTTATTTCTTTTATTAATGCAAAAGGCATGTTGTGCCAACTGGGAATTTATCAAACGCATTTTTTTTAAATATACTTGTAGAGTTAACTGTCAAAGTAACTTCAATTGTGCGAAAATGTACCAAGAATAGCTTACATTTGTACGAATGGCTAGAGCTGATTATAAAGGATGAAGGCAGATTTAAACAAAAGACACAACAACACCCCAGGACACCCCAATCAGTATAATTCCATTTTGACTGAGATTACAAATAACCGTACAGTGAATTCGATTTTATTCCAAAACTAACTTCTGCCCGTTTTATTTTTCGTCGTAGCGCGATGGTAATTTAGACTTTAACATACAAAAAGGCGAAGGCAAAAAAATTTTTCTAATCCGACTTGTAGTTTCAGATATTTGCGCGTTCAAAGTTCAAACAAACAAGCTTCAGCTGTACCTATTATATTAGTAATAGATTAATTAGTACTCATTCCAGAATGATGTAAGTTCATTTACAATTTACGAGTTCAGTTTCCAATACAAGCATGTATCTATTTAGAAAACATTGTTTTCCATCAACGTGATGCAAGATCCTTATTAAAGAGGATACAGTAGTTTAAAACACGATCTAGGCAAGGATGTAAGGAGGAAATCATGAAAAAAGGCACTCACGAAAACATGAAGGCACGCATTTGGTGTTGTTGTTTTCCTGGTAGAGTTTGGTTACCCATTACCATGACAATGATGATGAGTCAGTTTTTCGACAATTTTTGAAGGTTCCGTGCATTATTTAGACCCGCTTGCACTAGAAATCACTAATGTGTTGTAAGCGTTTAAGGTATTTAAAGCATCGCCTGTTTCTGTCAATCGTTTGAAGATGACACAGAATGATGTTTTAATAAAAAGGAAAAATTCGTAATTTATATCCAGGTCATTCGCAACGTTTCACAAATTACTACGCACTACGCAGTTACGGCACCGCATTTTCAAAGTAGCTTTTGACTGTTCACTCTCAAATGATGGCGCTTCAATCGCTTTGTGTCCTTCTATTAATTTCATAAAACTCTTTAAATATCGTAATACCTACCTTTTTTTTGTACAGTACGTTAAGCAAGAACAAATTTTGTCCCTACAAAAGCAACAAAAAACCCACTTTTCAGTGCATTTCAAGCACCTCAAGAAAACATCTCAGTAGTTCCAGCGCGGTGGCGTCGAGTCAACGCCACCTGTCGTTTAATTTATGGACTGTTTACGGACTAGGGGTTGTTGCATCATGTATCCGTGTCGTTGTGCATTCGCCTCCCTTTAATATAGTTCCGAACTAAAGTTACTTGGAATATAGAGGCGCTGATTTATTACAGTGTTACCTGGCTGTGGTGAAATTGAGAACTAACGTGAACTGTACTGGATTGGACTGATTTTTAAGATCTTTCTTGACCAGCAGCGCCGCCGCCAAGCGCGTCCTCCATGTTTATTTATTCCCATGTTGGTCTGTACCTGTTATATGTTTGATGTTTGTCCGTGGTAGTTAGTCTTTATAGGGTTGATGACGGTCAGATGGCGTTGTAATTTATTTGTGCTAGATAGTTAACGTCGGGTGAATCAGATGGCGTAAAGTTATGTTTATTTTTAACCGACTTCAAAAAAAGGAGGAGGTTCTCAATTCGTCGGAATCTTTTTTTTTATATATGTTCCCCGATTTCTCGACGACGCTTGGACCTATTTGGAAAAATTTTCCTTTGTTTAAAAGGGTATACTTCCCAAGTGGTCCCATGATCATCAGGTCAAGATCTGATGATAGGATCCCAGGGAAATCGAGGGAAACCCTCAAATTTTGTTGGCAAACCTATAGCGATTTGGATATTTTTTAGAGTAACTTGAGCATTTGCTCTCGGAAATCATCATTTGGTGAAGTGGAGCTGATGATGAAGACCACAGAGGGCCATCGGTACACACGGCTACACATCAAGCTATACATAACCAGTATAAGCTGAGTTCTGATAGTAAGAAAAACCTATACAATGCGAGGTCAGCTGAAACTGGAAATGTATAGCTTGATGTGTAGCCGTGTGTACTACTCAATGATAAATATTTTACGGTGCGATTCGATTACTTTAATATGGTTGCTAAGCAATTTATGCTCGTCATAATGCTTATGGTGAATGGTTGTTGAGGAGTTCTTCTGGTTCTTACCAGGAGAACTCCTCAACAATTAACGTCCCAGCATTGGGAAAAGCAATATTTTGTAAAAGGTGATGAGCAGTTGACGTTAGGCTGTTGTAACTTAGATAAATCACAAACTCTCTCACTAAAAAGTGAAAAAAATACTTTTTTACAAAAAAAACAACCGACTTCCAAAAAAAACTACAAAGTGATAAATAACTTTAATTTCGGAAGTCGGTGTCAATAAACGAAAATGCAGAACCAACGACACCGACTTCCGAAATTAAAGTTATTTATCACTTTGTAGGTTTTTTTGGAAGTCGGTTGTTTTTTTTGTAAAAAAGTTTTTTATAATTTTATTTTCTGTGTAGAAAGCTTGATTAAATAGGTACGTATAAGTTTGTGTTGTTTTACAATCAAACAAAAAAAAATACTTATGATAATTTTACACAGTTAACGCATGTGTTTGTTGTCTTCGCTTTAAATAATAATCTCCCCTTTATACAGTTCCGAACTGAAGTCATTTAAGGCGCAGATATACGACTTCTAATGATTTTAAATTCAACATCACGTCTAATCGACCGGACTGATTTCTTTGAAAAAAAAAAAAAAATGTTATACTAGACCATTTGCTTCGTAATTTGATATGTGAATATTTGCAATTATATTTTTTTAACATAGTGTAATTAATTTGTAATGTCTACCGCGGACATAAAAACGATAATCAGGCAAACACTATCGGGTGTATTTTCATAAAACTTTCACCATATAAAAGACAATTTAATTCCCCGAATTTTAGTATACGGTTTTTATTTGTTTGGTGATTGATAAATCAACAATAGATGATTGCTTCATATTTTGCAATAAATTACCAGCGTTGTGTCATCGCGCATCTCTTTATTTTCTATGCAGTCCGATAGTGACCGCGCTTAAGGTCATGTAGTCGCCTTAAGAGGTGTTGATTTATTACAGAGTTAAATGGCCATGACGAAATAGAGAACTAATATGAAATGTCCTGGGTTTGACTGAGTTTAGATATCTTTGGCTAAGGCTATATAACATCACGCTAGGACCCCAAAGGGACGAGCAAAAAGAAAAGAAGTCCGCAAGAACGCTAGCTAACGCTAGCGCGGGCAGGCGATGCGATGCGACGGGTTGGGTGGGAACAACAAATTTCACGCAGACGAAGTTGTATAAAGAGGCCAAATTTTATAAACATGCTACTTTTTATCCCTGTAGCACGTCTCCGTGGGATAATTTTCGACATCCGCGCAGCCAAAGCCGCGGGCAGCAGCTAGTTTTAAAGACAAAATAGGTACCTACATAAATGAAATACACACATCAAAAGTGTCTAGGGATCAACATATATTTTTGCAATAACTTTTCTCCTGATTGATATTAATTAAAATTTTCTTTAAGGATTCATCAAATAAAGTGTTTTCGTTTGTCACAGTAACGATAAACCAAGTCACCTTTGCATTAATAAAGAAATTTGCCATTTTCCTAATAAAGGGATTTTTGACATTTGAACCACTAACACAAAAGTTCGAAAAAAAGACTGAAATAACAGTTTTCTTTAAAATTTTATTGGGTAACTTAAACAATTAATGATCCGTGTTTCTACCGCGAACACTAACAACACAAGAACATCGGTTTGGCATACTCAAAATGAGTTCATCCAAATCACGCTGTGGAATGGCCGCCCATGTTCGTTGCAACAACAAAAAAAGGTCTTTTTGCGACTGGATACCCTCCATATTCGGCAGAGCTCTTCTCTGTAGCATATCCCATGCATGCTCAATCGGGTTCAAGTCTGGCGACTGAGCAGGCCAGGGCAGGACATTGATGTTAGCTGCGGCGAGAGTCTGTCTTACAACTCTTGCGGTGTGCGGTCGTGCATTATCATGCATTAACTGAAATAAGGGACCGATTTGCACTTGTAGAGGAACGATGACGTCTGATACAATCGTCTCAGCATAAATTTGAGCGTTGAGGTTGCCTCTGATCCAAATCAACTCAGTTCTTCCGCCGATCCAAATACCCGCCCATACCATGATGGTTCCACCACTATAAGGATGGACTTCCTGGCAGGATTTTAATCGCTGTTGGCGTCCAGGGGTTCTCCAGTGTCGTATACGTCTTGTATCCGGTCTCATACCAAAACGAGACTCATCAGAAAAGCACACGAAACGCCATTGTTCTTCTGCCCAATTTCTGTGTTCAAGAGCCCATTGATATCGAATCCTACGATTGTGCATTGCTATAGGTGGTACCCGTAGCGGTCTTCGGGAATGAAGGTTCACTTCATGCAAGCGGTTTCTGACTGTTTGGTCGCTAATTAAGTTCCCTGAAGAGTGATGAAGCCTCACGGCTAACATCATGGCGGTTATTGTTGGAGCTCTTCGAGTTAAGATTTGAATGTATCGGTCTTGTCTCCGTGTGGTGCAGCGATACCGTCCTCCATGGCGCTCAGCCACGGTACCAGTGCTTCGGTAACGTGTCCAAAGTCGACTGATAACACTCTGACTTGTATTCAGAGCTAAAGCCACAGTACGTTGCCGGGAACCAGCTTCTATCATTCCCACGGCTCTGAGCATTTCTTCCCTGCTTAAATGACGTCGCCGCTCCATAATAACGTTGGTTTTAATCAGTAGTAGGGAAACAGTAGCACTAATAATGTCTTCAATGCGTTGTATGTTTTTATAGGGAAAATATTGACAGCTGATTTTCATCTTTTACTCGAATTTGATTCACAGTTCCTGATTCAAATTATGAAATGCACCAAAAAGGATCCATATAAATTTATAAAATCATAAATTTATTACAAAGCCACATCTCAATCTCAAGAAATCCGCATAAAAATGCTTGATCCCTAGACACTTTTGATGTGTGTAATTGGGTAGTTCGTAATAGTAAAAGGTTATGTGCCTTAGCGAAGCACTCTCACTAAAATTAAACAAGTTTGTTGTATTTAGTTATTTTCTAAAGCACACAAATTCACCTCGTTTATTAGCATTGATCCCAGTTTAATAGCTCATTAGGGACTTAAGAGTCGACCCATGAATAATTAATGGCTTGTTCAGTTAACAGGTGCTTTGTTAAGAACGTGCTATAAGATTTGTAGCTTTACTGTTTTAAATCTTTTTTCTCAAAATTGATTTCCTGCTTAAATGTTAAGAAGTGATGAACGGTTTTAGCGGATTTCTTTTGTAAAGCGAAGGAAATAGTCTTTGATGGAAAGAACGTGCCCAGAAGATGCCTGTTTCCCTTTTATAGACTCATCACAGTCATTAAGTTACCTTATAACTGCATGATTAATTTTTATATTTCATATGTTAAGTGAACTGTTTGTATTCTTCTTTATGGAGATATAAAATAAATCTTTTAACCAAAGTAAATGCTAGTTTAACGATAGCTACAATACAGAATTTTAATAACTCACATGAATGTGGGTGTCATTAACAAAATTAACACTAGTTCAATGGCGCACTCTTCAAGGTACCAGCAGTAAACTATGAATAATTTATGAGCTGCAGGCGGCGCTATCAAACAAACATTTACCTACCACGTGTTGCAGTCTCCTGCGGTTTAGTGGAACGACGTTGCCAATAAGGTGTTCGAATACCGAGGTGTTGAAATTTTTGTACATTTACAATTACAAGGATACCAAGTTGGGCGTCTGGAGATTTGGTGTTAGTGTTAATAGTAACACGAAGTACCAAGTCGCTATAGAGCGACTTGGTACTCTGAAAACACCCATCGATGCCCACCCTTAGTCTAAGATAACAAGTAGAAGAAGAGAACAGATTTAGCGTTGCGAAAAGAAAGACCTTCCAAATCTATTGGGAGTGGGGATGCGAAATCCTAAACGAACTTAGGTCTATGAATCATTTATAAGCTGCAGGCGGCGCTATCAAACAAGCGTTTGCCACGTGCTTGGGGACGCCCAGTCTCCTGTGGTTTAGTGGAACGTTCCCAATAAGGTGTTAGAATACCAAATATGTGCTGAAATTCTTGTGCATTTACAAGGATTTTAATAATTATTTTGTCCTATCCAAATTTATTTGGGGTCGGAGCAACATATCTTTTTCTTGGTAGTCACCCCCCTTCTAGCAATATCTTCTTTCACACACTTTCGAAATATTGTACTCGTTTTCTTTTTTAATTCTCTCATTTTTATTAATCGCTCGCGGTCGAGATTTCTCAACAATATAAAGAACTCATGTATGTAACTGAGATGATTTTGCTTTTTGAAAAGACCATCAGGAAGCCAGTGGGGATGCTAAACGTGAACAGCCGTAGCGAACAAGTCTTTGAATTATGTATGCCTTGTAGCGTCGTGTTTTCAAACAACTACCACGTGTGACGTGCTTGTGGACTTCGAGTCTCCCGAGGTTTAGTGAAACGTTGCCAATTCATGTTACAAGCATCTTGGGAATGACCTAACCTTTTCCTTCTTTAAAGATCGTCTTCTAAGAGATTATCCTTTCCTTCCCCCCCAGAGAATCCATTTTGTGGTTTTTGAAAATGCATTCCGGAAAAGCTTTAAAGATCGTCTACAAAAGAAATAAAGCAGTAGCACAAGAGTTTTTGGAACAATGCCAATATACCCTTTCAATCCAGTTGCTGAAAAGATTCGAGAAAAGTATCTTAAGCCACAGGTGGTTAGTCGTCGCTTTACGGCCTTATACAATTTAAAAGTTTAACTATCTTTGTTATTTCGGATCATGATGTGTTTTCGTTCTCTAAATCATAGTTGCCAGCCTCTTTATGTTGTTTACTAGTAATTAGAATGCAAGTATCCCTACCAATAATAAATCAACCCACCACCCCAAATTGAAATCGAAGTTAACAAAGAAAATGGCGATCAATAAATCTCAATAATAAACAAGCAAACTGAATATTGATCTAGCCTGTAATAATTGGCCTCGCTGCAGTGGGGACGAACGGAAACTTCGAGAACTAAACATGCAGCCCAGGCATCCGGGCTAGCTGCCTGGCTTGTTACTATAAATAAATCAAAGAGCGAAACCTGGGTCCCCCCTTGCATTCAATCAATCATACGATGCATGCGCGTTACGTCTATCTCCAGTCGAGCCTCCACCGAGCTGCAAGCCCTATCAACAGTGTCGCGGGTGTCCGTGTTAAACGTTGTGCCTTATAAAAATTCTAAAATGCCTATCAAAGTACAAATCTTCACCTGTGATAATTTATAACATGTAAGTGATTTGTGAATTATTGTTTTGTGATTTTGATGCCGCGTTTCTTTTTTGTTTTTATAATATTTTAATTCTTTTTTTGTCCTTCAAGTTTTCGTTTTTGCTTTTATCTCGGTTTTAGTGCAGTTTTGGAGGCGATTTCGTCAGATTTTATGTAAATATTCTTTTTTTACAATGTTTTTTATTAGATTTTTTTATATTTTCAGTTATTACCTCTTTTTAAAATAAATTATAGCCACATCGTCAAACAGTAAACTGGGAGAAATATTAGATGTTACGCCTACCAAAATCTGCCTTTCTTATTTAGAGACAATTATTAAATACTGTGTTCGTCAAACATTTTTTTGCACAACCTCCATTGGTTTAAACTGGCGTAGCAAACCTGTTGCTGAACAGCGTTGGCGTCAAGCTAAAACAAACAACTTAGCAGACAAAACATTGTATGCTGGCGCCAAACAATACTTGAAAATAAAAACACGCTATAAAGCTAAAAGTAAGTCGCGACAGCTAAGTGCATCGGAATCTACGAGTATTTCTGAAAAAAAAAATGCAGGTTTTTTCAGACGAATCTAAATAATTCGAGGAATATCGTTCTAAAACTTATCAATATTATTCACGATATAGGTACCTAAAACAGTATAAAATGGCTAAGTCGCGGTCGGCCTGTTTTTCAAGATGTCGAAAACTTAGTAGGGGAATTCGCAATGACGTTGAGTTGGCAAGCGGTTGTAAGTAGGCGCGAAATGAGTCGGTCGGCACTTTGGATTTTCGAACTGGGTTCTGTCATGAAGGGGGTGGGGTTATTTGTTCGGTTCCTTATTCTACATAGTATATCTTGATAACATGTTAATAAGATGTTAGTAGTTGGTAGTTGATACTGATTTTCTTCGTTAGTAATTGTTTGTGAAAAGGTGTTAGTTTTTGTAAAAATGCAGTGACGTGGTCTAAGATTTCTTTTTGAGTAAAAATGTGTTATTAATCTGTGAATTTTGGTAACCCATAGTTCTTTGTTATATAAAATGAGACACAATTTATGCATTGATCTCAATTCCGGGAACTGGAAAGTGGGTGACACAGAATGGCCGGTGTGACCTGCTACAGCCACCTGCTCCTCTACGCATGTGCTTATAAATCTGGACTCAATCGAACGTGCCTAGGGCCTCGGCGCAGTCTAGCTTATAGCCTGGCCGCTATCAGACGTCGGTTTTTTTATAACAGTTCCCTTGTGTGAGTTATTAGTGATTATATCATACCGTGTGACGAACTACGTTGAATATCGTAATGAAGTATACTTATAAGATTAATTATATTCACTAGTGGGACAATGTATTCGTTTTTAGTGATTATTTATATTGAGTGCAGTGTTCAGTGAAGTGAGCTTTGAGTGGTGTGTGTTCTTTCATGATAAAAACGAGCACAGTTTAATTTTGATCTAACAATAAAAAAACCCCTTTGTTAAATAACGCAACCCATGCGGTAAAGGAGGGGGGATAGGAAGCGCTAGGGGGAATTTAAGACTTGCGAACTTTAAAAAATGGCGGGCACCTGCATTGCGCATGACCAAGATTGGCCGGAGCTTGATCCAAATAGGGATATTGGTAATGCAGGGAAGGGGGTGGGTATTCGAATGTCATAGAGTACTGAGTGCGCGTTTGCAGTGGTCGATATATTTCTTAACAATATCTCGTGATCGGCTAAGCAATGATTGTTAGAAAAATTAAATTATGCTTGTGCTTTAGATTCAATTGTGATGTAAGAAATAATACCTTTATTCAAGTAACAATGCCAAGCAAGTTTGTCGTTTGATATGCCAAATTCAGCTGCTGCGATAAAAATGCGATACCATTCTGTCTGTGCCAATGCAAGAAAATATAGAATTGTTCGACGAAATTTGAAGCAATCCAAAATGAGTGTCACTTTCGCAAAGCAAGTTAAAATAAAGGCGATTAGTCGAGGCTATCTGCGACGATTCAAAACTGCGAACAAAGACAAAGGGCAATTCAATGCGCTTGTGAAACGTTTGGGGCAGTTACAAATAGAATCCGCGGTACGAACGCCACCTAAGACAGATTTAAATGGGGATAAACGTCTAAGTGAAAAAAAAAAGCATATGGAAGATTTCGCATGAGCATTTCAAAATAGCAGCCAGTGCAGGGCCACAAGAATACGAAGCTTGCAAGCAATTGAAAACTCATTCGTATCCCTCGAGGAAAATTAAAATGACTGATGTCAGGTGGGGTAGGCGCAGGCAATACCGCGTGGTGGCTGCAGTGGCCTAAACAGAAGTTTCGTGAAAGTGAATATTATTTTATAAATTGTAGTTAAATGTCGTGATCGTGAATATTAAATAAGAAACAGTCAATGTGCTACACACTTGTATATTTGTAAAAATAATAACAATATTATAGTCATAATGAATATGAATTTGATGCAGTTATTATATTTTGGTTCGTGGGAAAAACCTGTAATCTTCCTCCGGACGCGTATGTGGCGGTCAGTATATACTTTAATTACTTAGCAGATTCTTCAGGACTCCAAAGGTTTTTTCCGAGCCAGCAAGGTTAATTACAAAACGATGACTGCAAATTCTACGAGACCACCATTTTCAATTACGTCTGCTCACCGTAATTTTCGAAAAACTGTTCCATTTCCAAAGCAATATTTTATTTTTCCTGTCGATTTTCAAAAATGCGAAATCGTCCTGCATCACACACTCGTTTAGATTTTCGATAAACACTTTGGTAATTCACGTGACGGACGTGTCACTTGATAATTCACTTCAGATCAGTTTAGTTTAATCTAATAATTAGCTAACTGGCTGCAACGCGAGTACCACCCATGTCTAGATTTCCGAGAACTGGTAACGATGGAAACGGGTGTAGGCGTACTTACTGCTCTGAAATAGGAGGGTGGGGCATGCGCGCGCATTCGAACCGAAGGTTTCTTTGTTCTCCTATTTCCTAAGCAGGTTCAAAATGTCGGCCGCGTGCTTCGAAATAACAGCTGTCATCTAGACTCACACTTGCGCAACTGAAGTGAAAATTTATTTTTACGGATGGATGCGGGATGCCTTTATTTATTTCGAACCCCCTTTTCTAAGATATTTAAATGCTTGATTAATTAGATTCTCCGCACATAATTAATGCGGGCAAATGTACGTACTCGAGTCGCTTCAAAATGGCGGCCGCGCACTGCTGCGACATAGCCCTCGCTAGCTACGTGGTTCAGGTACGCGCGCATTTAAATCGCTCTGTTCTTTGTTCGATGTAGGGTGTCGAGCGTTTCTGCCCGGCGGAATGCCATTTCTGGCCAAGATCGTCTGGCTGACCTGAGGCTGATTATACAAAGATCTCATCTCTCTGTTCATTTCTTTGTTCATTAGTGGCAGGTGGTTTCATCTTCGGTAACGGGAGGCGGGTTGAGGGGCAGCGTAGGGAGCGGTAGAGGAGCAAGGTGTGTGTATCGTGGAGTCCGGTCGATAAAATTTTCCGCAGTCCCCGCTTATGTTTTCCCCGCCGCTTCCGCCAATGCCGCCATTTTGGAACTTTCCCGAAGTATCGTGACAATTTCCAAACCGATATTTTATTTTACTGATTGACTTTTCTAAAATGCGGAACCGTCAAAGATCACACACATACACGTTTAGAATTTTTTGCATGACTTTCCGGTAATTTATGTGAAAGATGCATGACTTGATAATTCACTTCAGATCACTTTAATTTAACCTAATAATTTATTAATCGGCTGCTACATCACGATTATCACTTTGTCGAGTTCTGAGAAATGGTAACGACGGAAACAGGCGTAGGCATACCGCTCCGAAATAAGAGGGTGGGTTATTTATTTATCCATTTATTTCAGGCATCAAGGCCCATAATATTAATATAAGTAACTTAAAAATACTATAAGGCGGTTCACCCACTGCGATGCACCACGCGACAGGGCGCAGATAACGCGCCCCCGCGCGTGATTTTTTACATACAAATTGAATAAAAACGCGCTTCCGCGCGTGGAGTTTGGCTCCGTTTCCCGCGCCCCGCTGCGTGATGCGGTGCAGTGTGCGAAACGCTTAAATACATACAACATTATACTAAAAACTAACACTAACACACGAGTTGTCTGCGTCGTGTTTCGCTGACTGGTGTCATGTAGCCGGCCACGAAACCGGCGGTACACAACACCCTTCGGCCAGAACTCGAGTAGTTGGTTATGCGCGCGCACATAAACTGAAGGTTTCTTTTTACTTCTACATCCTAAGCAGGTTCAAAATCGCGGCCTCGTGCTTCGAAACAACAGCCGTCACCTAGTCTCAATTTTATTGCGCAACTGAGGTAAATATTGATTGCACGGATGGATGCGGGATGCCTGCGTTAATTTTGAACCCTCTTTTCGAAGCTATTTGAATACTTGAGAGGAGTACCTAATTAATGTAGGCAAATGTACGTACTTGAGCCGCTTCAAAATGGCGGCCGCGCACTGCGGCATTGCCCGGGCTAGCTACGTGGTTCAGGTGCGCGCGCACCGAAATCGAGTTATTCTTTGTTCGAACTAGGGTGTCGAGCGTGTCGGCCCGGGTGATTGCCACTCCAGCCCGGACCGTGGGAGCTGATAGTCGTTTGAGATAGTAACATGAGAGTTAATGTCGCATATTGTGAAAGATGGCATCATTTTTTTAATGTCCATCTATACATTTGTGTATATTGTGGATCCACTAAATCCGTTTAGCGTGATATTCAGACATGTCATAAGAAAAATCTTTCCATGATTTCCATTCTTGATATCTTTTTATTGTCTAAACTTTTTTTGAAATTATAAATGCTTGATAAATATCTACTTTAGTCGATCGTTGTAATAAAAAAAAAAAATATTCTACGTGACCTAAGAAAGTCATAGTGCAGTTTTTAAAGTGTTTCGAGCCACTCAACGCTTATCTAATAGAAACCTCAAGTGGTTTCAACAATTAAACATATTCGTGAACAATATAATAGTTTTCACCTTTGAGGAAAATCACTGTTCACGGTTGTATCTGTTTCCTGCATACAAAATGACACCGGTGCTGTGCTTCGCGAACGTGGCAGCGGGATGGTCCTTCACGGCCATCCGTGAGTGAATCTTTTTATGGTCCGGTCTGGCATCCAGGTTCTGTGGAAATTTTAAAATGGTGTCAGAGTACGGTTTCAAAATTGCAGATTTTCGGAGGCTCATCAAGTCATCATAGAGATCTCTTTGTTAATTAGTGTCAGGTGGCGCCCTTGTCGGTAGTGGGAGGCAGGGTGAGGGGCAGCGGAGGGAGTGTTAGAGAGGCGAGGTGCGTTGGAAAAATTTTCCTCAATCCCCCCGCTTCCGTTTTCCCTCCGCCCGCCGCTGTGGACGAACACGGCGGCCTGGACCGCCATTTTGGAACTTACCCGAAGTATCGTGAACATTTCAAAATGGAGGCCACGGCTATGAAGCTTAAAATGTGGGTCAGCTTCGTGGAGTTCATGAACGGGATCTGAACTCATTTTTTATTCGTTTCAAAGTGGCGATGATATGGTGCATCTAATTGAAGCTTGCCTTTGTTCTTTCTTGGGTGTTCGAGTATAGAGTAGACCATACAAGCCGATGGTCACCTTTGAGCTTTACTATTTAAGAACTAATCTCTTATCGTATTGTTAGTCGTGCGGTGATCTCATGTCATTGTTCCATGAGCTTTTTTTCTATTTTGTGTTATTTTATACTTTCACTACTAACTTGGTGCTGTATTGGTCGGTCTAATGCTTTTCCCGAATAATTGTCTCTTCAATCTAAACTATTATTTTATTGACCGAATTTTCTTTGGTCAAAAATATTAGTGTAACAAACTATAATTATTTGAAAACGTTTCTCACTGTTTTTTTTTAATGAAAAACTGCCCGAAATCGCTCCAATTGTCATAATGTTGTGCATATTTCCCTGACGAACGGTAAACACATGTTATCAGCGCCTGTGTCTAGAAAATATGAATGTTTATGACAAGTAGCTACCAATATATATCCCATTGCTTGTTAAATGCACGGAAGTAAAAAAATAATGTTATTCCTCGATCCTGTGAAATGATAATCTCATGTCAAAGGTTTAAATAAAACTTCAAAACGGCCACAGTCATATAGTGCGACTGCTAAAATTGTTTTTTTTTTTGTTCAGGTGGCTAGGAACTGTTATCATTTCAAAGCGAAGGCGGTCCACTGCTAGCAAGCTACAGAGAAGTAAAGAGACACGAGTTTATTCATAAGTGTGGCTATTTTGGAATACTGTTCTTACTTAGGTTACGTAATCATTTCAAAATAGTGGCCGTTCAGCACTTCGCGGATTGCCGCGATGCGCTGTGCGGCCGCCAGTGGTAGTCAGAAGCGCACTTCGGTGGTGTTATGCGCGCGTTTCTGTCCTAATTTCTACAACGCTTCAAAATGGCGACGCTCACGCCCGCACGGGTTGGGTTGAAAGTGCGCGCGTACCGCAATCGGGCTAGTTTTTGTTCGTTCTAAAGTGTTCGGTTAGGTACTATCGCAGTGGACCTAGATATCTGAATATGGTCGTAGCTTGAACACTAAAATGATAACTTATTTTTTTAAGTATATAAAAATAACCAAAAGTAAAACTTTTTAGAAATGTGCAGTAGGTACATTTATATTAACTGAAAGCTTATCCTTGATTATTTTATTCAACTTTCAATTATTTTTCATTCAGCCGATCTAAATCAGTAACAAAATGAGATTCGCACAAAGACACCACAAATAAAGGTAGACGAAAAAAAAAATTTCATAACTGCGAAAATCTTAAGTGACTGCGAAAATGTAGTCGCACTAATATTCAATGATACATTATACTAAAACGGCGTCAATATTAACGCATGAATTTTGCAGTAGTTAAATTATTTACATATAAATCGAACATCGTAATGTCAGATTTTAATCGGTTACTTGTAACTGGTATTATCGGCATGTTGGGAAACCGAACCGAAAGTACCTACTTACGACAAGTTTGCAAATGTTGATCTTATTTTTAGTTTGCTTTGACGTTATCACAGTATTACATAGGAAATATTGTAATACTGTGACTTTATTTAGGCTATGAAGTTTTTTGGGTTAGGTTAGAAAACATTGTTTTTTTTTTAATAAGCCTTTTTTATATATTTTGTTTCTATGTGGACGTTGTGCCTTATATGTATTGACGTTTCATAACAAATGAAACTAAATAAATAAGTTATGGGTACTACTTAGCTTGATTACTGAAATGAATTTTGATTAATATCAGAATTAAAAAAGACATCGTTAGTGATTGCAAATTCAGCGAACGAACAAACTGCTTACTTAAGCAAAAACATGCTCCATTATTTAAATTGACATTGAAATCAAATGTGTATGTACTTACCTAACCACTTCGAAACAGCCAGAAGGATTAATGTCTGTAAAAGGCCTTTCTGAGATTATCCTGTGTTCATTTAAGGCCTTTTGTCTGATGTTTCACCTATGTGTTGTGATTGCCTGATTTGATTCAATAATTAATCCGCCAGACAGAAGGGGGGGATGCTGGGGTTGCGTAACCGTGTTATACCTGTCTATGAGTGTGTTGAAATATCGAACCGTCTGTGATAGACTGGATATAATTATGTATCTTTTGTATAGGTGCACGATAATCGATTTGTTTGCAGGCGCAGATCTAGGTTCTCGTTCAAGTGGGAGGCAAATTATTATAGAATTATGATTTTACAAGCCGTGAAAGCCTTTTTTAAAAAAACCTTCGGTACCTATTTTCCATAAACTCTTTTCGTGGATGACTAAGTAGTACTTATTCGTATCTAAAAAAAAAATACAAGTTTTAAAACTTATGTTTGTCTAATTTTGAGTTTTACACTCAGCTCGAAACCCCATACACCCTTGGCGTCTGTTTTTGGGTATTTATTTATTTAATACTTCAAGCACAAGAATGTACAGAGGCGGACTTAATGCCATAGGCATTTTCTACCAGTCAACCTTTTTGGGTGATGCAGAGACAAATAGCTGGTATAGTATAGAGTGCATGCGTTGTCATGTTTGGTTGTACAATGTAATGTAAGTCTTGTGTCCTCCTTGTGTTTTATAGAATGGTCTATTATTTAATAATACGATTCTTTTGGAAACTGTTTGTTGGTTTTGGAAAAGATTAAAGTTAAAAAAGTGTCCGTGGTGTTACTTGCTCGTTCTTCTCCATTGGCAGCTACTACGCTACTATTGGTAGGTACGGACTGCGCTTTGGAATGGGCAAATTTTTCTAACTTCATATTTCTGACTAGCCGACTCCATGCCAATAATGCTTGGAATTTTGTTTTTTTTATGTTTTTTAAAAATGACTGTTGTTTCTGATTATGTTATTTTATTATGATCTCAGCAGTTGCTATCACATTTGTCTTTAGTTAGATAACAGTGCAGTTACTATTATTGATTAGCCTTTCAGCTGCCTTTGCAGAACCCCGGGTTCTTATCATCTTGTTAACTTAATTACAAACGTTTAAAACAATTTATTTCCTCACATTATGCCTCGCATATATATTTATCGGTCTCTGACAACTGTTACATAAACAATACAAGCATATTAATTTAAAATAACAATTTGAATGCAAGCGCATTATTTAGGTTAAGTACCTCCTACTTACACCCGGCGTTAAGAAAAAGACGTTTCATTTTATCGATGTGACCTTCTGGGGCAATCAGCCGGCCCACACGTCCGTTCTCGGTAAAATCTCTTACGTAACTGAGGAGTAGTGAGTAGTTTTGGTAACGATCGTGATGGCCTTTCCTTTAATTTATGGTCGGCTTCCAGTGTTACCCAAAAGTGGTTCAGCATTCATAAATTGGTTACTTGTTAGCATGCAAAAAATGTTTTAAGTTTTTACCTTCGTCAAGTATTTATTTAAGTTTTTTGTAGAAAGCGCCAATAAAAATAATAATTACGTTTTAGTTATTAAAAGCTCAATGCCTCTTGTGTTGTGAGTGCCTTCTTTGATAAGAAGAAAAATATCTGTCATCGTATTGCTTTTAATAGAACTTAGTTCAGTCCGACTATCTCTGTTGTTCTTGGTAACTTTACGGCTGAACAAAAATTTCGGTTAAAAACATTACCCTCTTTTTTGCTCTGTCACATCGGGTAAAAACTAAAACTGGATGCGTACTAATTTTTATTAGGAAAACGACAAATGATTCATAATTAAAACACTGTAATATCAATTATACAGCTCCATAATTATCCGAAGTACAGATAAACGTGTTTATTTATAACTAGCAGGATAAATTCATTGCTATCCTGCGGTATTAACCTGTACATTAGCGGCAGGTAGCCTTCTGTGTATCAGTAGTGGAAATGTAACCTTATATGTAATTAAATAAGGTTGTATATGTCCTTGATTGACTTGACGCTTCTGTTTTGTTCATTACTCTATGCAGCAATACATTTTTCTTTTCCGTAAGTTCTTTTTTTTCAAATGCTTCTTTTTATCCTGAAAATAATAACGCCTGTATATCACAAAGCGGTGGGCAGAGGATTGATACACTCACATTTTGCCAATTATACTTTAAGTCCCATGTAATAGGAGGCAGAAAACAGCGATTTATTTTCGTTGGATCCCGCATTTAAATCCCATGTTATAACAAACATGTGTACTTTTCAGAAGAAAAGTGATTTACCTTTATCAAATATTTGATAACCTCCTCCTTTTTTTTTAAGTCTGTTAAAAAGCAGCGTTTGTTTGGCCCACCTTCTATATTATTATAATCGTCATTAAACTGCAATTTATCTTTCAAAACACCGCTTAAGGATAACAAAATGATGTAGTTCAGTACTACAGATTCTTGCTTCAAATAAATTGATTTGATTTGATTTGATTTGCCCTTTATGTAGGCGTATAAAAATACGTAGGACTTACGTGGGTAGCAACGTTTTATGTAACTTCGGAGTTTTACGTAATATCTGACAGAATGCGACGTTTCAAGAACAGCCTTCGAGTTTCCCACTCACAGGGAGATATAATATTTAGATAGAGATATAATATATATAGAGATACTAGCTGACCCGGCCACGCGTTGCGGTGGCTAACGTTTTTGTCATATTTTTTTTGTTTTTTTTTTCTATCCTATCTTTCAAGTTGGATAAAACTGCACACGCTGTACAAATTTGATTAAAATCGGTAAGTAGTTTAGGAGTCCATCGCGGACAAACATCGTGACACGTAATTTATATATATAGATATAATATATATAAAGAGTGTTTTCCTGTGGAAATATTAATTAGCAATTAACGTTGAATGACTGAGGTTTATTTAGTTAGTACTTATACGAGTTTAAGGAGGTCTGAAACACGGTTGTTAGTTCTTTCTTTATCTAATCATAATATTGGCCGTTATCTAATTTAATTATTTCTTTCTTTTCCATACGAAAGTAAATGAAACTGGAATGGGCGACTAGAATATATTTTATTTTTTGTAAATTTTGACGTTCAAAAGTGCTTTTTATGTGCCTATTTGAAACGCACGTAACATTTTTTCGAATGTCCTTATTACCTTTGCGGGATTTTCGCACCCAAAACTACTTCGGCCGTCTTCAGCACTTATTATGGTCCGCATGAGCGGCCGGATAAGCGGAGTTATTCTAACCTTTCCATATTTCGTTTACTCTAAGGATAATGTAATTAGAAGTCGTTATTTTCCGGTTTGTCCAAGTAAACACTTATTGCGTCTCATTGGTTCTTCAAATATTCCGTGGTCCTCGTCTCCATTCGTATTTTACAATAGAGAATCCTGAGCGACAAAAGTCCTTTGGACAACAACGTGCTGTTACCTTCCTTGATATCTCAAAATTTAAATGACGATCCATCCTACATTCATTCTTCAAGTGTTTTTCTTTTATTAACCATCTCCTTTCTTTCCACAGTGAGCAATCAATAAGCAGCGCCCGGGCTTCCGTGATGGTTTACGACGACGGACTTAAGCGCTGGGTGCCCTCGGGCTCCAGCTCGGGGCTGTCGAAGGTCCACATTTACCACCACACGCAACACAATACCTTCCGAGTTGTCGGAAGGAAGTTGAATGATCACGAGGTTAGTAGAATATCTGTTTTTGATCAGACATTCCTGGACTCGGAGTCCTGCAGTTAGTACATACTAGTCAGTTATTACAGGGACTGATGGGAACCTATCATAGAAAGGTCGTCGTGGTTTGTCTCTTTACTTTATCAAGGCATGATGACTGTTACTTTCGCTGTGTGCCGTATCATCTTAGGCTACCAAGTACTAAGCAAAGAGCAGTTCTTTCACCATCAGCTCAAGGACCAGGATTTATCAAATCAACAAAAATGGCAATAGAATCACCATCTATTACATTGATATTTACAGCGTCCTCGAAGACGTGTATTATAGTTCAGTCAAAGCTAGGGACAGTTACCTAGGCAAAGGCTTTTAGTTTATAATTTCTGCAAATAAACACGACTGTTCAAAACATAATCCTTCCTTAGGTGGTCATAAACTGTGGAATCGTCCGAGGCCTAAAGTACAACCAGGCCACCGCCACTTTCCATCAGTGGCGGGATGCGAGACACGTCTACGGCCTCAACTTCTCATGCAGAGAAGATGCTGACAGCTTCGCCAGGGCTATGATGCATACCCTAGAGGTAAGTCTTCTTAAGGACTTGATTTTAGATCAATGACGGATTGGCCACAGAGAAATGCAGAACACACACTCATATGGTCAGATATTTCCACATCTGACCGACTGATGGACTTCCGTCCATGCTGACCTTTGCCCAGCAGTGGGACAGTATCATCATCATCATTCTCCTGCCCTTTTCGCAATTTGTTTGGGGTCGGTGCAACATGTCTTTTTCTTCCATACATGGGACAGTCAGTATAGGTTAACGAAAAATTCGTGATCGGTGAAATGTAGTTGGTTCGATCTGGAAATAAATTCAATGCTTATTTATGGAGAACCTGGAATTTCAGAAAATACTGCCGACTGGAACATTTTATAAAACGGCGAAACTATTTTTTGACGCCACATTTTAGTTAGTTAATTGTTTTAGATAGGTCATGTTGCTATATTTTTATTTAAATATGTTGCTATATTTTTATTTAAACAGTTGTTAGTTAATTTAGTTTAACATGTTTATCCAGTGTATATATTTTTATCCTCTTTAATATATATTTTTTCTGCTGGAAGTAAATCCTTAAATTATTTAATTAGGTCTTCTGCTGTTGTAAATTTTCGTAGGAAGAGAAATGGAGTTGCGATGTGTTTCTAGGATCCGACCTTAAAAGCAAAAACGGAACTGTTATAATATGACTTTTGTCCGTCTGTCTAAAAGGTTTTCTTTACCTTCAAGCTTTTATAAAACGTTTGTACCTACTAGACTCTATTTTTATACGACTGCCCGAAAAAAGGAGTGCTATCAATAATCCGATCACATCTATCTATCTAGATACTGGCCAACAAGCCCGCTGGCAACACAGCGCCCCCTCCGCCGCAGCCACCCAACCCCCCGGTCCCCTACAACGGACACAACAACGCGCACACATACGACGAAGATATGGGGTACAGGTAATATGTCATAAGTGTCATCGAAGTCACATGCTGCTCTATGATCCGTTATATAAATATCAATAATATTTACTTTCTTAATAGCATGGCATAATAATGTCGTAAAATTGTAAGAAAAATTAACTCATTTTTATCAAATTGAAACGGATTTCTGTTGAACACTATCAAAAATATCCCTTTGGTCTTCAACACTTTAATTGAAACTTGTTTTTGCAGTGACTTCCAACATTGAATTTCATTTCTCTTAAAGTTTGCCTCACTGACATTTAATTTTCATGTTTTTCATCACCATTATTAAAAGACAGTGTCATCACCAATCAAATTTTTATCTTCAATTTCATCTAAATATTAAGATCACCGTCAGTAACCTAATCTTAGCTCCGCGTACAGCCACATTAATATCCCACTTATCTGAACAGAACAATGACCCGGGAAGACGCGGCGATATTCCAACAGCCCCAATACCATGCGCCACACAACCAGCAACATCCACAGTACCACGCTGCCCCGAGCCAGTACCATGCGCCACATCATCATCATCAGGTTCGATATCATAATTATAGCCCGTATAGCCTACTGCTGAAGACAAACGAGCGCCCTAGTGTTAGTGGATCCGGAACTGTCAGAAAGACTGTTTTTCTCGAGCAATTTTCAGCTTATAGAAGAATCTCACGGATATGTGTCGTCGTCTTCATGTATGCCTTAGGTCATCTTCTACGCACAAAAAACGTGTAGTTTTCCTTTGTAAAGTATGTAAGTACCTACTCATTGTTGGATCACTCACTCACAGCCTTTCAACTCGTTCACTTACATTAATCCTCTTTTCCCTTCATTCACTTGTAACCATTTTGTTCACATTTGCCTTGTCTTCTGTCACAGATTTACTTGTCCTATTCCTTCGCAAATCATTCTCTTGCTCCCGTCCACTTCAAATCACTTTTACGCATCATCTTCCACTCGTTTTCTTTGTCCATGATATTTTTATCATGCCATCTGTTACACTTTTTGCAAAATGACGGTAATATTGCAGCAGCAGCCGCAACAGCCGACCCCTCCCGCGCCTCCCCCGCACGGCGTCCATCATACACTGCCGCATCAGCCCAGCCAACCCACGCCTGGACATCATCGCACCAATAGGTAAGGATTGATAAACACGCCAGCAGTCTTATAGCAACATGGAATGACAGGAAGAAGAGTTTTTTTTACCCTACCCTACAACTCGGCCCGTTGTCGCTGGCCCACCACCGCATCATGAGGTTCGAACCCAGATAGGCTCTTTAGTTCATTTAAATTATTGCACAAATCAACGGTGAAGGAAAAATCGTGAGGAAACCAGCATGTCCTAGAACCAAAAATTCGAAGACATGTGGCATCTATCAACCCACATTGAGCCTGCGTGGTGGATTACGGCCCACTCCCTATCACCGAGAGGAGACCTGTGTCCCAGCAGTTGGAGCATTATAGGCTGATTGTGCTATGTTTTGAAGAAGTTTGCCTTAACAAGATTCTTACCCAAGTAGCTTAAAGTATTTCAGAATATAAACTTGAGCTGGTAATTAATATCAGACCGTTGATAATTTGAACTTTTTAAATTTGATTTAGTCCACAGGCCACAAGGCCACAACTAATCAAAAGCCTGTCATTCACATCCAGTTAAATAAAAAGTGTAGTTTCGAAGTTAAAACTTTTTCCCGCAAAAACAACTTAGTTATCTCCTAAAACAGGGCTTCCTCTCTCCTGCTCTTTGGCCGTGCCCTACAGGGTCTAATTTATATTGTGACCGCCTAAGTACACGTTATGGTAAAGCAACAAAAATATTGAGTATTGAATATTCCGTTTGGTGATGAACCACAATCTTTATTCACAAGGACACGTCTTATCCAACAATATTTTCTTCAAAATTGTTTACATAAGTACTTCTTTTAACTATATACATATTGTGTAGCGCACCAATGCCCCCGAACATGTCGTTATCGGCCGCCGCGACCGGAGCGCCCGCGCCGCCTCCCGTGCCGCCGCATCAAAACCTTCCGCCACCTGCAAACGTGAGTACTTGTCCTACCACCGCCGCCAGTGTGTCCCATAGATCGCCGATTGGACCTAGGACAACTCATCATTTGGGAATTTAAGCTGTTGATACTGACTAGGTTGGAAGCTACTGGCATCGAAATGTTGTGTTGTTGTGTGTTTTTTTTTCTGCCGTCAATACTTAACAGGAAATTGAAGAGATCATAGAGATACACCAGAAGTTAATAAACTTTGAAGGAAGAAATCAAACGTTTTTGACATTGATCGTCGTTGAGATGAGTTTGCGACTAGGTTTTAAACGTTTTCAATTACGGGGACTTCACGTTTGACAACTGAAGTACAATAGTTGTTCACCTTTTTTTTTTTCGTCTTCAGGGTTCATTAGCGCCTGCAACGCCGCCAGCAGCGCCGCAACCTCCACCAATGGTTAGTTTTAATTTCACTCGACTACGATTTATCCCTATAATTCTAGAATGTTCGGCAAAGTCAGATCCTGGCTCAAAACCGGGGGGGGGAGGAAGGGAGAAGATGGTTCATATATGTATAAATATAATATGCTGTCCCAAAGCTTTTGATATATAAAATATAATTTCAAGTAATTTGCGCGCTCGTTTAAACATGAATTTCGTAGTCGGGTCTATTTTAGGTTAGCTTTAAGCAGTCCTGTATTTTACTTTATTAAATCTAAGTTTTGAATGCATTTGCGAGTGAATGGCACTTCATCTACGTCTAGAAAACTAAGTTTTCAACCTCCTGCTTAGCAGGCGACAACAAAAAAAAATTTATGTAGCTATCGAGTGTGTTTGGTGTTTGATTGCTGATGATTGAAACTTCATTGGCCTATATGGAAGGAAGGGGTCACTATCACTGTTGATCTACATCGGAGGAACAGATGACGGAATCCTTTGCCGAGTCTATAGAACATCTTGTGAGAAGAGTGAAAGAGACAACAGCATATGAGTTACTTTGGTGGCTGGTCTATAAATGCCACAGTACTATAGGAAGACATTCAAACTTGGTACGAAGTTAGAAGCCTGAGGACTCTCGCTGATAATGTAGCTTCGTTTGATGCAATGCCGAAGACCTGCAGAGTATTGAACTGCAAGCGGTGCCAACTCTTCACGAAATCCTACATTCTGCTGAAGATTATATCTTTGGAAGATAAGAAGATGAGGCGACCATCCATGGCTATTTTGAAGTTGTGATGAATGTGTGATATAAATTCTTATTTTGTACATAATATCGATATGTGTATATGATTTGTACTATGTATGTATTGTAAATGCATTATCTTATTACACGACGTTTCGTTGCTTTATAATTGGATACAGGAATAGTTTAAGACCGCAACATCCATAGTGATTAATCGATAAGTGGGATGAGCACATCTAGTAGAATAAGACCATAATCGTGATTTGTGAACATGTAAGCGTGTACTTATGTAACTCGTATTTTCGTTTAAATAAAGTCGTAAAATAGATTTATATTTTCCGTTCAGTCACTTAGTCTAACTAAGTGACTGAACGGAAAATGTAAAACCGTCAGCAGACACAAGCGGTGGCGCCGCAAGCGGTGACAGCGTCCGGGCCGCCGCCGCCCCCTCCGCCACCTACCGGCGCGCCCGCAGCCGGCGCGGGCGGCGCGGGCGGCGCGGGCGGCGCGGGCGGGCCGGCCGGGCTCAGCGCGCCGGCCGCGGCCCCGGCGCCCGTCACGTCCCCGCCGCCCCCGCCGCCGCCGCCCGCGCCCGCGCCGCCGCAGGACGTGTCGGGGCTGGCTGCGCAGCTGCAGCAGGCGAGGCTGAAGAGACAAGCTAAGGTAGGTGGACAATTATTTTGAAGGTGTTAAAATTCTTTGGGTATCCAAATCTTGCAACTTTTCCAAATAATTAAACTTACCTTCATCTTTTTAAAATACAACCTTGGTACTTTCGAATAAAATAAGATTTGCCTGTGAACGAAAATACAATTCCGAAAGAAAATTATTTAGTTTTCGAAGCTGTAAAATAAAAATTAATTCCATGTTTCTAAATTAGGATTACAATTTAGAAACAAACTCCTATAATTTCTGGTTGAAGACCTCTTCATTTGTTGCTACAAGCCTCTTCTTTCTTTCTCAACTTCAGCAAACTACAAACGGCCAAGCAAGCGGTCAAACAAGCGCCGAAGCGGCCTCGCCCCCCGGCGGGGCGGAGCACTCGGGCTCCTCGTCGTCGTCCGCCGGCTCGGGCGCCGCTCGGCCCGGACCCACTCTGTCGTGTATGATGAACGAGATGGCGCGGACCCTGGCCAGGCGTCGGGCGCATTTAGATCGAGCTGAGGTGCCTAAGGTTTAACTCATTTTGTTTACTAAGAACCCAAGAAAAACAGCAGACGGATACAAAAAAAAAAAAAAAGTTTTATTGGCAAAAAGCAAAGGTTTTATGATGACAGATAGTAATTTTACATAAGCATAGTTAGAAAGGCGACTAACAAATTTATAAGATAATAAATAGAAACGCCATTGGGGGTGTTGTGGCAAAACTTGGCAAATGCCTGTCTTAATGTTAAAAATTTCTCATATGCCATTAATTTCACCGATTTCATCTTTTCTCACGTCAATCCTTTATCTGACAAAAGCAGCAATCCAAAACACTTTCACAATCAGAGGATTTTGAAAGGAATAATCCATTACTTCACGTGTTTGAAAAATTTGTCAGCCAGACAACGTAAATATCTTAGTGAATGTTGTTGAATTGTCAAAATAAAAGGTATTGCAATTTTTATGCAAGTGTGTTACGCAATTAGCCCGCAGAACACAACAATTTTTTTTTCGACAGATTAATTTCTTGCAAAAAAAAACAATACTTAATTTCCTCTCGTTCCTCAGGAGTCATCAACAGACAACTCTGTGAACAACACCCCTATGAAGACGTGGGAGCGCTCCGCGACGTTGCCGCACCGCCTGCCCGCCGCATGTAATGGCAACGCTTGTGAGTCGCATCGCTTTTATGATTTGCTAATAGACATTTTAGGTATAGCAACGGATTTTAAGAAAAAAAAATGTATGCATGTCAAGGTATGCCTGTCATAACATGCCATACCACATTTTTTTTTCTTTTTCTCAAACGCATATTTATCAAAATACTGTGCAAGTGGAGATTGGGAAGGGGGGGGGGGATAGTTACTCGTGCGACAGTGGCTGATGCCGCGTCAGCTGCGTGATAATTATAACACATTGATGATTGGCTGTCGATATTTGGGGTTTGACAACATTTTGACTAAAACAATAAAATTATTATTTCGGTCCATAATTTCAGTACACTCAGTATTGATAGAAGTTCCTGGCTATATTCAATATTATTTACGATTTTTTCCTTCCATGCCATGCAGATTTTACAAATGATAAAAAATAATATATTTACTTTATGACCTTTATTTTCTAGCAGTTTTGAAAGCTAAACTAGCTACCGCAGTTTTCAACATCTACCACATACGACCTTATTTCCATTACAATAAATACGATAATCCATTGCAGCCAACTCCGAGTCGAACGCACAGCAACAGCCACAGTCACCGCGCTCTGTTCGCAAAAGATTCGGCTCGGCCAGCGAGGAGACTATACTTAAGGTGAGAGGAGTTTATAGGCAGCGTTTTTAAGGTTTCAGCAATACGCAAACCTGTTTTAATGTCGAGTAGACTACTTGCTTCTTCGTCTTCTGTATCCAGAGTAAATCTGACTTCAAAGGCTTAGTTTTGCAGATTTTTGTCAATCTTTTTCTTTAGTGTTTCTTATTCCTACTTTATGTTATATTTTTAGAGTAAATGGTGGCAGTCCTTCTATGTATTACATAACTCTCATCATAATCTGCTTCCGAAGTACGTAACTCGACAGAGAGAAATCTTCACTCAAACGTGTAATAGTATAGGTGCACTACTACAAAGCGCGGCTAAAAAACTTATTGCCTCTGTGGGGGATTACTCTGTGACGCGCCGTTCGTATTCATTCGGAAACACGAATATTACCGAAGCGCATATCATTTCTGGTTTCACTGTAACATAGGACCCAGTTAGAAACTCGAACACTGTATGTTTCCAGCAAGTGAACGGCGGTAACGATGGCGGCTGTGTGTCGGCCGCGGAGTGGGACGCCTTCAAGCAGGACATGATGCGCGAGATGAGGCAGCAACTCAACCAGATCAAGAAGGAGATACTAGACGGTATGGATTTATTATTAATCTGCATTCGCGTTTGCCAAAAATGTAAACAAATATGAGTTTATGGAAAAATAGCTTTAAATT
This sequence comes from Gortyna flavago, assembly GCA_963669345.1. Lineage (NCBI taxonomy): Eukaryota > Metazoa > Arthropoda > Insecta > Lepidoptera > Noctuidae > Gortyna > Gortyna flavago. The sequence goes on along the minus strand of OY770150.1, from coordinate 9,496,352 downwards.
CTACACAATAAAATTCAGTTTACGTTAAAACTTCAAACATTTTTTATCTGTTTCAATAGTGTTAATCAGTCTGAAATCAGCTTAATAACCATTAAAATAAAGTTGATATTTGTTTAACTTAAAATAATATTAATTTGAAACATAAGTTTGAATAGACTTTACATCTACTGTGATTGTTTGATAGCTTCAAAAATATGTAAAAAAAAATTTTTTACTGCGTCTTTGGTTCATGTCGCCTTTTGGACTGTTAGTTTTTTTTGTACTGCGCAAGTGAAATTTGATTTCGATTTTGAATTGAACTTGATTTAGCTGATTAACTTTTTCTTTCTGCGTGCATATATTTTTAAGGCAAGCTGACTATCAATGAAAATATTAATTCTGATATTATTATAAGTATTTTAAAATTAACAATGTTATTTATGGAAGATCGTATTTCAATATAACCGTGATGTCCATTATCATACTTACTTTTTTAAAGCTTAGCATTATTGTATAGCCATCAGTAAAGTGAAAATGTTAATAAAATAGCACAAAATTAACACGGAACCTTATACTATTTCAGCAATGAAAGCGGAGTTCGCACGCAGGTAAGGCCGCGTGGCGCGCCGAGTGAAGCTAGTCCCCGTCGCCGAATGAACACATATTTTATTATATACTACACAGCATTATGAGCGGCTCCACAAGTTTATGGCCCACTGCAGGGCATAGGAAATAGATACGCAGAACAATGTTTTTTTTTTACACTATGTATTGGAAATTTACAAGAAGGTGTTATGCTGTAAATAGACAATTTTTTTTTAATTCGAATAATAATTATTTGAATTGGCTATGTTGTTGTACTCGTGATATTTCGTAATGTGGCCGAATTCGGTCTCACTGTAGTATGATATATTCTTTTTGTATTGGTCTATTCAGAGATACTTCTGCGACTGGCAGTCTGTAGTCATTTTGTTCGACTGTCGAAACACTGACAAATATCTAAAACATATAATAAATAATGCAATTAATTAAAATACAAAATCAATAAATTGCTCTCAGAGTACGTATTCGAAATAATAATGTGAAAAAATTGTGAAAAAATGCGAATAAATAATTACAATAGCAAAAACATAAAAATATAACATACAGATATACAGTTTTGAAATCGTTACCAAATGACTTATTAAATGAAATACGACCTATTCTCTTTAGAATAGGTCATATTTCATTTCAAAAAAACTATTCCTTTGAATAGTTTTTTTTTGCGAAAGGCCTGAATTTCCGACAGTTTTTTCTTACAATCATGCTTTCGTAATGTTTATTATTGACATTTTGTATGAATTTAAGGTACATAAAGTGATTTAAGTACTTCTCTGTTTACTATTATTTATGGGGAATATTTTTTAAATAAAATATATGTTCATAAATTATGGCGCGGATTTTTGTGATCAAAATGACGTATTACGTAATTTAGGGTTGCCCGCCAAGGGTCTGTCTGGACATGTTAAAAAACAACGATAAAACATGGCAACACCATTTTTAATGTTGCAAGTTCAAAATCGATCTATAACGTCACTAAGAAAAACGTGATTTGATATCGATTAAAAATGTTGTAAAGAATCAATCGAGTTGGAATCGATTCGAAATGAACGCACGAATATCGAAAGCATAAAAGCAGTTGTGTTTTTTAATTTTATACTTAAATAAAATATTTATTCGGATACGTATTATGTACGTAGTGATAAGATATAACATGTATTAAAGTAGCTGTTTTGAATTTTACTTTTTGGGTCAAAAATAAAATAAAAATAACAGTAAAATGATTATACAATAAAAAACAACAAAGTACAGAGGTTGTACCTACATTTTGTTATCAACACGACTATGTTACATTTTTATTAACATTTTAAGTCATTTTAAAATTCCTCCCTTCAAGTAAAACTCAAAACATGCAGTTTTTAAATAAAATATAAAAAAATATATAATTGTAATATCCAGTTAGCGTCAAGTTATATTAGTATTATTCTATATTTATTGTCTTATAAGCGTATATGACGCCACGTTAGATTAGGTGACATATATACATACTATGCTATGGGTAAACTATTATAATAAATGTAACTAAACTGATAGGTAATGAGCAGTCAAGAATCGACGAATAATCGTTTACATATAATCGACTAATTTATTTTTTATCGATAAGTACATCACTAGAGTAATTATAAAAAAAATCGAGGATTTTTTTATGTATCTATGATTTATATGATATTTAATTATGAAATATTCAACCGTGCAACTATAACTGTTGTCCAAAGGAATTTAGTAAATTATTTATCACCAATGAATATAGCTTTTCGTGGCTCAGAAAATTAACATTACGCCTTTATTCCCCGACGGGATAGACAGAGGTGCAACTCAAGTCCATATATAAAGAAATAATAATGGGCGTTGTCTATACCGATTATTTTTAGTGGCATTTACGTAACTAACTGATACCTATGACATTGACTCTTTAACATACCTACTACACACTCAGATGGAGCAGATTCGCAATAGTATTGCTAGAAAGAATAATTAAAAAGTAACAAAGATTACCGCACAAGTATGAAAATGACAGACTTATTTTTGGTCTTATCCATCATTCGATTTTTTATCATACTCATTCCAATAAAGAGGAATTGAGTTTTTCACAGTTGTATTAAAAATAATCAAACCTGCATTATTTCACTAATCGAAGGGCCACAATTCTGCCTCTTATCCAAATGATAACAACACATTCATGTATAATATTTAAGTCTGTACGCAAAATACGCGCTTTTACGTGGAGTTGCGGATACCAACCCGGTTTACTAATAATATCAAAACTGCCGAGAAACCCAACTATAGTCAACACGTTTCACACACGCCAGCATTTAACTTGATATTTCTAATTCAAAATTGCAAGAACATCAGTTAAAGTAGGATTATTGCGAATCTCTTAATCCTGAGCCTTATACTTAACTACTGTTCATTACCTAAACTAATCCCGGTTATACTAAAACACTAGATAAAACAAGGACACCCTTAACACTCCATTAGAACGTCTTCCATAAAACATAAGTTTTATTCCCTCTGATTTTTGATATTTTTGTAGTGGCAACATTTTCATTTTATTTTGTAGTGGCAACTTTAGCTTCCATTTTTCATTCATCAAGTCATTTTCTTGAAGTCGGCTACTATTTTTACTAGATGCTGATAAATATCTGATATTTACATCCGACCTTATAGAACGGAGTTGTTATTGTCCTTGACAATACAAAAGCACCCTTAATAAATACTGTAAATGGTCTAATTGAAATATATTATAGGTATTTTACCATATAAGATTGTCATTTGCACAGCCTGCTAAGACTATCATACACTAGCTGACGAATGTTGTATTGTCCAAATATCAATAATTCATGCAAACATAATTTAAAAAAAATGACGTTCAGCTTTTCCCGAATACGAAAAATTTCCGGGAAGATTTGCCAATATTTTTCATTTGTCCATTAAACCTAATTCAGACTATTGCGAACATTTTAAAACAAAAATAGCCAAATCGGTCCAGCCCTTATCAGTTAATGCGCTTACGAACAGTTTTTTATTTTTATTTATGTAGAAGATAGACATTATTGTCTGGTCAGACTAGTAGTCAGACTTTCATAGATCATTCTTGTCAGACAATTTGTAATAAGTTCAGACTAATCTGTCCGTTACTGTTAGATCGCATTGCTTGGTGCCTAAATGCTTCAATTTTTGCTATTTCATACACGGCTATCTCTATCCAACTTTTGCTAAGACATTCCTAATGACAATATTATAAAATAATCGTGGTTTTTTACAACTTTGATGCTGTATGGGCGCTGTCAGTGCAAAAAGGAAGAACAAAATTTATGTTTGAACATGAAATGAAATTGTTTATTTCCATTCATAGATCCAAGTACAGAGGCCAGCACATCAACCTACCCCAATCTGTAAAATTTTCCTAATTGAATATGAACCTTATTCCTTTGCAGTAAAGTTGAAAATCTATCAAAGAAATTTGACAGATGGGGTAGCTTGATGTGCTGGCCTCTGTACATAAATTGTTGGTATGGTTTTTGTGATCATTAAAACTTTTACCGACGGCCAAACACCAATTTAGTTCTTACACATTTAGAGGTTAATAAATAACTTCCTACGAAAGGTTGTCCCTTTCGTAGGAAGTCAAAATCTCAAAAAAAAAAAAACAATTGAAACTACTTTTAGCGACAGGAACAATCTTAAAAATAATTCGATGTCCAAAACGAATTTAGATTTGTTTTGCCTCTTTAGCACTGATAGCTTCTTACAAGCTTCATTATTTTTAAGCTTCGACTGAACTATTGCCATTCCTCTCTTAAAAGACAGAATCGTTCGCACGCAATCTTTTCTATAAAAACTTTACTTCATAACTTTTTTTTAGAGAAAATCAAATACAGATTCGAAAAAAGAATACAATTCCCCCCCGTCATCGGGAAAGCGAATCGTAAGAGGCGATGAGCCCGGCCATGAGGTGGTAGGGGTTTGAACGACGAGCTTTGTGCAAAGCACAGCGATCCTGTCCTGACTGGGTCAGTCCCTCTTACTTAACTCTGTGGAAGTTAATTCCCTTAAAGTAAGAGAACATACACTTCAAATACGTGTACATGGAAACAATAGGAACTGCAATGTTTCGTTCGAAAATATTGCCTGCTAGTGTGGTGGCTGCAGTGTCATTGTCGAAATAAGGTGATGCCCTGCATTTGTGAGAGGTGGGGGATATAATCTTGGATCGAGTTTGGTGTCAATTAGCAGTGTTTTAGGGCAATCGTTGTAGACTTCTAGTTCAGATTTACGCGTACATGTGATTCAGGATAATGTTTGTTGCCAGCTCCTTTTTTTAAAGTCATCCGGTTTTTAGGATAGGCTTGTATTTCTTCCGATTGTGTTGCGCGTCAGCAGTTCTCTGTCAACTTCAGTCAAATCGTATGCATCTAGGGGGGGGCAGTACATTAATTATTTTAGTAAAAAGATAATTTTGGTCTTTTTGCTGTAGTCCTGGTAGGCTTCCTGCTGATAGGCATCCATATCTTATGGTTGCCGCTTAGCAGGTTGCATTCGCAATCTTATGAGGTTCCGCCTTCGTGGCGAGAGGATGGCCTGGCCCTCAACCCAGCATGGACCCCAAGAGACGTGGGATACTGGTTACTTTTGCACCATTAGCCTAAGTCATCTCATCTGTAAATACTGTAGCAGTTCAACGCCACATGAGAAACACGCGTCATACTGACGTCACGCAAAATCCTGCATCTCGCATGCAGAGTTTACCGCGCAAATAGCATAATTATAATAATAAACAACGGCCCGACATGAATCATCGGGTAGTTGACCGCCAGACCCAACACCCGTATGGTCGGACGATCCTGTCTTTTCTATGGAGGATGAGTGACCTTCATACCTCTATAATAGCATTGGTTCAATTCCTTTGTAAATAATCCAGTAGTGTGTGTCAATGACGGCGATATCCAGTTTACACTTTTCTGGGTATGGCCGCGTTGATTTTTAGAACCGGTCTGCGCAAGGCTTACATCCGAGGTGAATGTCCAAAGAGTTTAAGCAATTCTCCGGTTCCTTGTGGATTCTAGGGAAGTGTAAGAGATTTTGGACATTTTCAACTCGAGAAGTCTTGGCTGTGTCTCTGTAGTACGAATTAATATATTGTATTTGATTTTATTCGCCTTCTATTTCGACGTTATACTATCATTATTTTTGCCTTTATTTGAGTTTCCTAAATTACGTCTGAGTCTGATCTTCACACCATCGGGAACATGCCACGAAGGTGTGGCATGTTCCCGATGGTGTGAAGATACATGTAACAAAAGAAAAAAAATGGTAAAAGTTTGAATTCCAACGTTCTGATTCTTACGACTAATATTTCTTTTTTACTTTTTAACAGTTTATTTTCAATGCTATTAGTATAATTTTGGATGCTCCTCCTTCAATTAATTTTCTAATTTATATAACGTACTATAGAGCGATTCAAAAGCCTTGGCACGACATTACCAAAAGCAAGTCTTTGACACGCATACCATTACTATTAATTTCCGTACGTGCATTTATTTTATTGTTGGCAACATACGGATTATCGATATTCTGTTACTAAGACACTGTTCACGTGTCTCAGAACTGTGTAGTTCTCCATAAAACCTACAATATGGATCATCCAATCACTAGCCACAGTGTATAGTGCACCTGAAAACAGTGTTCCAATGTAATTTTTTTAACTGCGCCCTAATTTCTACGAATGCTTTGAATAATGAATTGGTACACCGTATCAGCTACGCTGTGGTAAGTGTATGTACCTTTTATTTTATTGCACGGTAAAATTAAGCCACAGTAAGGCAACGACATCAAAATATGGCATTGATTAAAGATGAATATTCAGCTTTATACAATTACATATTATACCATCAGTCGTGGGAGTAGCTTTCCTTTGCCATGAAACATTATAAAAGCGCTCTATGACGTCTCGCGAGCGTTAATAGTTTTCCATAGAAACATTTGAATTGCCAATTAGCTACATTCCGTTTATGACAAAATCGGCCAATCATGCTTAGATCAATTTCTCAAAGAAAAATGGCTTTGTGGAGTTATCTAAGCAGTAATAAAGTGGAATTTTGATTGGGAAATATTTTAATATGCGGCAGTATGCCTAAAGTTTTCAAAATGGCGCCGTGTGAAAATGTAAAGTTCGTAAAACGGCAGTAGTGTTGCCAACATGTTAACCCTTATTTAGTTCTATACCGATATTATTTGACGTAAATGGTCCACTCTCCTATACATTTGATTTGATGAGTTTTATATGTGTAAACACAAAAAATTAAAACTTAGAATTTTAATTTTTTTACATAAAGATATTACAAAGTTTGTTGAATTAAATGGTTAAGGGTTTTTTGTCAAACGTCTACTCTGATTGCGGAGTAAAAAATCTACATTTTGTAGAAGATTCGCTAAGTGTAATTTACAATTTTGAGAAGCGAAATCCTCAAACACATTAGCGCCAGTGATAGAAAAATTTAACATGACAGTGTAAAAAGCGGAAAAATTACGTCAAAATTATTTTTTTAATTTAAATGTCACTCGCCCAAAACCGACCACAATCGGCCTATTTGTATAAAACTAAACACACTTAACTACACTACATAATCTTATGCGGACAGACGGTTTTTGAATGTTTTACGTAGGTGTAAAATCCTCTTTTGGGATTTCTTAATCATTAGGACAGTTCGCTTTTGCGTACGCCGCAGTCGCCTACAGTGGAACCTGAGAAATGTATAAAGAACCCCTTTTATGTAATAAAAATACTGTCCTTTTTAACACATAATGTAAAAAGTCTCTTCAGAATGACAAGCAAAAGTCTAACATGTCCTACAAAGTATACATTGAATTTGAGTTTTAGAACTGGTGCTCAAATCATGTATTTATTCCATTTTTAGTTATCGACTGACTACGCATTTACGATAGAGAAATATTTTATTTAGATTGTTTTTTTGCCCAAAATATAATGATATACCCTAAAAAAACGTACATTAAAAAAATTGTAGTGATATATTATTGTAATAAGTAAGGATAAGTATTAAAATGTTAAAAATAAACTAACCAAATTTTAGTTGGGTTACTAATTTTATTATTATTGGTCTCAGTTATGTCAAAGATAGAAAAGAATGTATGCCATGTGGAAAGGAATGCGGAAGTGTTGAATAGCGCATTGACTCCATATAATTTAGATATTATTCTAGGAGTGTCTGTGGTTATTTGAAATATATAAACAGTTCTGTGAGAACTGCCGATGTTTTAGTCGATTTTCTAATTCACGCACTAGTTTTGAAGTTATTTTTGGCTTAGATTAGTATGAATCGTCGAACCTTTTAGTAAAATGTGTAAATGAAATAAATATTATCTGAGATTTTCAAAGATTAAAACGTATATAATGTAGGGGGATGACTAAGCCATTAGTAACTTCGCTAGGAAACTAAAATAAAAATATAAAACAATAGTGATGAGCACTAACCGTCAGAAAATCGACTATTTAGAGAATTATGCAGTATTTTTGTTTATAATAAACTTAAATTCATATTTTTGTTAGTAATTTTTTGTGGTGCATTAATAATGTAAGGTGAATTTAACTGTAAGGTGTGAAAAATATATTTACTTAGAGAATGCAACTTATCAGTGTCACATTGTTATTAGTATTGCCATATAATAAAAATAAGTCTCGAATTTCTGGATTTGACTTGTGCCCAAGTTCTCCTTACCATATTTTTTTATAAATATTTTTTTTACCTTATTTTTGAAGTATCAAATAAAAATGAATTTCAAGCCAACATTTAGTCAAGAATGAAATAAGAATCACTGAATGACTGAATAGATTTACTTTCACTAAGATAATGCGAAAGAGAAGAAAAGACATGATTAGATAAAGGCCTAGGCACTGTAGTTTGTTAATAAAAAACATAATAATATAAGGACTTTTTTTACTTTTGTATTTTCTAAAGAATATTTTTCACACTTTACAGAATGTATATTGAAAGAAAGTTCTGTGTAATTTATTGTGAGACATAATCTCTCATGTATCTTATATATTGTCGCTAGAAGTAGGTTACCATAATGTGTTGTAATGTATCTATGTTCAAGTCACATCCTGTAAATAGAATTTTTTGGTAACGAATTATATTTTTTTGTGATCGTATCTTTTTTATTATTTTCATCCTTTTTTTCTTATAAATCGATATAATATAACAGGGGTATAATTAAATAGGCCTGATGATATTTTTAAGTATTTTTTTATCGGCACAAGCTCATCATACGGTGCTGTGTTAAGAAATGGTAGTTCTGTTTTAATCATCAATCTAAGTGTGTGTATTTGTTACTCCTGACACTGCCAATCCATACATAAAGAAACTGCTACCTAGACAGCACAGAATTTATCGGTATATTCCCGATGTCCACCACTTGTTTGGCCACCACTGGGGGACAGCGAAATAACTTTTAAAATTATTCTTGTTGTCCACCACTGGGGGACACTTCATGGTTTGAATAGGTCGAATTTGTTCCAAAACCGAATCGGGGCACCCCCGACTTCACGTAATCTTTTGGTTGCTACCCCTAGTAGAGTGTATATAAAAACCGGAGGCGCTCACCTCAGCAGCTACGGCTCGCACGGGTGGGTGCCTATGCTTTGTTACAGCGAGCGGGGGTTGCTCTCCCTTCGCGCCTCCGGTTTTTACATACACTCTAGGGGTACGGGACTACGTGAAGTCGGGGGTGCCCCAATTCGGTTTTGGAACAGATTCGACCTATTCAAACCACGAAAATAATTTTTAAAAGTTGTTTCGCTGTTCCCCAGTGGTGGCCAAACAAGTGGTGGACATCGGGAATAAACCCTTACTTTGCTAATATTTTATACTAAAAACGACTCTTTTATCTAGCCAAGTTTTTTATTAGCTGCCCATTAGTTTTGCACATTTTGATACCTTTTTTTCTTATAAAACTTAGTGAATTTAAACGTAAGTACCTAAGCGTCGGTTGTTTTTGTCTGTGGCATATAAAAGGTATTAAAATAAGTAATCTAAGAGGTATGGAACGACGGTAAGCGCAGAATATAGCTTGTTGTACATAAACGCTGGCGTCAATAAACGGATAAATCAATTATTATGAGAGTTTTTATTGTTCGTTTTGAGTTTATTTTGGTATAAAATTATTTTGACCCTATATTTCGCGGTTGGTCTGTGGATGGGTTATCTTTACGACCCACCCACCTTGAAGCGTGAAGCTTTCAAGACTTGGAGGGCCAAGCCTCGAAAGTTAGTCCCGGCTGTCATTCGTGGATCTTTGACAGTCGTACGGGTCGTCAGAAGCCCGAAAGTCTGACAACCAGTCTTAACAAAAAATCTATCTGCCTAGCCTTTTCCCAACTATGTTGGGATCGGCTTCCAGTCTCACCGGATGCAGCTGAATACCAGTATTTTACATGGAGCGACTGCCTATCTGACCTCCACAACCCAGTTACTGAACTCAAACTCAAAGCATTTATTTCAATTAACTGGTTACCTTTAAGACTGGTTGTCCTGGGTTGTGGAGGTTAGATAGACAGTCGCATAAAGTAAAGCTAGGCAGATGGTGATTAGAATGGTGGCCATGCAGAACTATCATACAAGCGGTGGCGGGCGGGTGTAATGCTGGGCCAAGCTTGGACAAGATCTTCAGTAGGTATGTAAGTAGGTATTAGGTCCTTACATAAGAAATCGCCGTTTTGCATAGAATAAATTAAATATTTAAAGAAAATCTTGTATTTTATTAATTGAAGTATTGGCCATTACTGAAGATGTAGTTTTGCTATTTTACTGGAAGTTATTGTTACTTCTGCTATAAAATTTTTTTCACCGCCTCGTTGGATTTTAAATTGTCCCCCTGTAAATATCCAAATTCCGAATAAAAATGGAAATTAGTTGGAGCAAAGTCTGGTGAGTATGGTGGGTGACGGAGAGATTCCAGCCGTAACTCCTATAGTTTTGAGACGGCCCGTTGTGCGGTTCTTCGACGTGATTTTGTTGTTTGTTTTTCAGTGAAATGATTATGAGTGAGTTCATACGGTACCCACTTTCCAAACTTTTTTTTCTTTACTGCGACCAACGGCAACCTTGAGAACAGTTCAGAAAGTTAAAAGGGTCAATTATTTTAAAAAGTGTGCTTTATTAGACCGTAAAATGTTTACAGAGGTTCATGCATTTAAAAAAGTGACCATCATGTCAATAAGTTTTTAGAGGATCACTTAAATATTTGCCGTTTCAAAAAAAAAAATCCGTTTTGAAGTTTTCTTCTTCATGTCGCTGGCACGACTATATTTTAGATCTTGATGGCCCAAAACATCGCCACTTCCACGGCGTCGTCGGCAGCGCAGAGGTCACTTTGACTGCATGTTTTGGGATACAGAGGGCAGGATAGGAGATGGAGCATAATTTGCGACATAGCTACACGTTTACATCCTACTGTATCCGTCGTGTTAACCCCACTTTACCAGGTTGGTTGGTTCAGGGACTTCCAAGTGGACCCCAAAAAGTTACACGCTGCAACTAGATGCTTCTTTGGTGGTAGACAGTAAGTAGGAGGGGGAAGAGTATCCTGCCACAGTTTACAACGGGCGTCGGCCGGGTTTACCTACTCAGAGACGCTGATGATTTTATGAAGCTGTGTCTGCTTTTTAGCCGTTGAGTTGGTAGCTGTGCGTCAGATAGTGGGTGTCTGGTATCTGGTATATATATTCCTCCACTGCGCTTGCAATTTCTCTATGAAGTTCAATTGAAAGCCTGTGTAAAGGCTACGTTCACAATTCACACATATGTCGTGCGTGCGTGTGTCATGTTAGCCCTGCTGGTTTAACCGACTGGATTTTTGATTAGACTAAAAGTGATTCGTTGATTAAAATAATTTTATTGCCGTTTGCGTTATTTGCTATTAAATGGCATAGCAATGATTTGACTCTAGTTATTCAGTATTAAACTTCAACATAGATTTATGAAATCGCAAAAAAATGTATATTATCGTATTCGGAATTATTATTATAAAGGTAAGCCTTATAAAAGTTTTAATTTGATAAATGAACTCTATTAATTAAATTCAATTTTATTCGAAAACATCCATCGGTTTCTTACTAAACTTCAACTATATCCGACGACCCAGGTTAATATCTCCTTTGGTGACCATACCTTTGGCCTCAAAAAGACATATGTACGAGTACATCGACAAAATTTAATTTGATTGTCTGCAATCTCTGTTCCAAAATATTGTATACTGATACAATATTTTGAAACAAAGATTGCAGACAATCAAATTAAATTTTTAAACAATAGGTACACTGTTATTGTTAGTATTTTTATGAAATGAAATTCGAATGATTTGGGAATCGCAAAAGATACAGGCACTTATTTTATTATTAGCGTGTCGATTTATTTTTTTGGGAAATCGAAATGGATATTATTTAGAGATCGATTAAATTCATGTCTTTAGATAATAATATACAACCAACCGCATGTCCATGGTAGGTGGTAATAAATGGCTATTTCATAGAGACGTATACTAATACCTATCTATCTCATAAAAATTGTTTTCTTTCAAATATTTTTATGCCAGTCCATGGGGAGACTATACATGTCGATAAAACCCATCATCTATTATTAAGACCATTATTGTACTATTTTTCATAGAGCGTGGGGCTGGGTTCAACCCCCAGGTCGGCCAAAGGGTGATTGGGTTCTTCCATTATGAATTCGCCAGTAGCAGCCCGGAAGTTGAATTTGTGACGATATTTTGATGTATGTGTGGGATATACAGCTCAGCCTACCGTTTCGAGAAACAGGTGTTATGTGGCTGTTACCCGACTTTAAATTAGAAACCGCCAAGTTGTAGGTCGTCGTAGGACCGTTGGCCGGTTTAGCAGACAAGTCCTGGAGTGGAGACCACGTATCGGCAAGTACGCTTGCCGATACGTCGTGGTCTCCCACACGGTACGTGATCTCGTGGGCGTCCCACACTACGGTGTGGGACGCCCCTCATCAGGTAGAAGAACCGACGACCCTAAACCACCAGGCTGGGACAGACTAGATACAGAAGGCGGAGGACAGGGTGTTGTGGCGCTGCCTAAGAGAGGCCTGTGTCTAGCAGTAGACTGCGATAGGCTGAGTTGATTGTTGATTGAAGTCGTAGGTATTCAGTTGCTTTTATATAACATACTTACGAGTAAATAATCACATTTCCTGAGGATGATATTCTCATAGTATGTACCTATGTCTATTTCCTGTTTAACTTTATTATTCTATCACTTGTATATTAGTTTATATTATGTTTCTTTAAGCACGCTGTACCGGTATAGTATCTTATTAATTGTTTGCTGCACCGGGTGACGTCATTACGTCGGCACCGGCTGTCGCTGAAAACCAGCGCTTTTTTTGCGTCATGTTCACCGCGAATAAACGTTTTTTCTTTCTTTCTTTTAAAAGAGCCTAATTTATGTTGTGTTTTGTCATTGTCATATCTTTCTTACCCGACTCCGTAGTTTATGGGAGATACGGATTTCTCCATATGAAAAATCGAGAAATAATGAGCCACGATTTGCCTAATCAGAATTTTTTCGAAAGACATAACAAGGGGATCTGGGAGTTCCCGAGGCTTAAAAATGTTTATTGTCCATATACAAGGAGTAATAGAATAAACGCACGTCCTGAAAGTGGTTTGGTCACAATTGACTACTGAATCGATATCAGTAACTTTTAATATAGGTATTTTTTTTTTATGTGTATTTTGCCACACTGACCGGTGATTGATCCAAAGAAAATTAAATCTTATTTCAAAGCAATAAGAGATCTAGCGTTAATTATTTTACACATTGTATAGTGGCCATTGTTACTTTTTCAAGTGTCCATATATCGCTTTCTCTTATTTTCAGTTGCAAATATCAGTTTCAGAACCTCAATTTCCACCTCACATCGATTTACAAAAAGTCGGTGAAGTGATATTTAATAATGAGAAATTCAATATTCTTAAGCCTGCCACTCACCGAGTCACGGATCATTTTAAGGAATTTATGTTAAGGACGGAAAGTAGTTACCATCCTGCAAAAAGAGTTTTCATCGATAACAATGGATTCAGACATGATTGGTCTGGTTTTGGAGAAAAAACCAAAAGTTTAAGGAAGACTGATCTGAAAAATGTAAGTTTAAATTTCGAAAACACTTTGGAAGATACTCCTGAATCTGAAATAATTTCGAAGGATGAAAATAATAACGCAACTGCTACAGTTGAAGATAATAACGTAACTAGTACTGAAAATGAAAATAATAATCAAGAAGTAGAAAATAATGTTTTAGATAATAACGACACAGTTCAAAATTTAAATGAAGAAGATTCTGATGCTCCTGAGAGTAAAGAAACGACAACTATTCTTAATTTATTCCCTAGCACAAAAATCTCTATTGAAAAAAGGTTTCGTCAAGACAATGCTGAAGCAAAACCAGCAAAGAAAGCAGACCCAACAAAAAAAACAGATAAAAAGAAAAAGGCTACGAAAAAAAACACAGCAACTACAAAAACAAATGATGGGAAAAAAGACGGTAAAAAGAAAGACAAAAAGACTGATTCAGGTAATAAAACAAAAACAGACGATAAAAAAAAAGATGGAAAAGCAGACAAGAACCGTCCAAAAGCTAAGAAAGAAAAGACTGTCATTACAACCACCTTCTTCTGTCCCTACTTTGGAACTATAACAATGTCGTCTTTTATTGATTGAACTTATTTTCTAAGTTGATAAAGATTTTATTATGAAAAGTTTTTTTGCATGCATGGTGTGCTGTTTTTCCACGCTCGTTTATTAAATATAAACGTATACACACAACTTTTATTTAAATAAAGATACATAATGTACAAGATAGATAGAAGTACGTGATGATTATGTAGGTATACTTTAGCTAGAGAACTACGCAATACTAACACATAATAATATCACAAGAGAACAATAAGTACGGGTTATATTGCCACTTCGTCTAAACTAATATTCTAAAGAGTATGTGAGTTTATATGTAATCTATGGAACTACTGTTCGAATTGAAAAAATTCTTTCACTAATGGGAAGCCAGTCTTCATAATCAGCCTATAATGTTCCCACTACCTGGGGCACAGCCTTCCTCTCTTCGAGAGAGAGTAGGCTGTAATCTATCGCGGAGGCTCAGTGCGGGTTGGTAGGTGTCATTTATGTCTTCGTATGTTTGGTTCGGTAGGTTTCGGTACGTTATTTGCCTTCACCGTTTTGATTTTTTGAGCTACGGTATTACAGAGTTTCAAAGAATATATTTTATGTTAAAACAAGAAATTTCACGCGGACGAGGTCACGGGCATAAGCTAGTTATGATTAATTTTATATAGAGTTGGAGCCAAGGAAAATATGCCGCACTCTGTAGTCTAAATAGATATCGTGGGCTGCCCGAGCCTCACGATACGTGCCACAGGTTAGACACGGGTCGACTTTGCCCAAATTAACCCATAATCCGTAAAAAATACGTGACGAGAAAAAAAAAACGAAAATGTTCGAAAACATTCAAATTTATTAAGCATCTGCGGGTTCTGGTGTCCTTCCGGCTTCCTTTTTGTCATGATCATCATTCATAAATCTTCTATTGAACCGTCTTGTCATGTATGGATCATATTCCTCTCCTACCTTATACTTTTCAAAGGTTCTAAGAAAAGTGTTCATTGCAGTTTGGAATGCTCTTTTATAGCTAGTCACTGGCATTCTTTCTTTCAACATAACTACTGGTTCAAATGGAATTATCAGTCCTGCTGCAGAGGCAAGTATTGGCATAAAAGGGGCTGGTAGGTAGTAAGAAAACAGTTCCAAAGCTCCGTTGACAACGCATGTTCCAATGTTTCTTAGTACTTCGTTTACTTTCGGCGTGTTCACAACTTTGATAATAGGTTCTGATATAAACTTGTAGACTCTGACTGAGAAACCGACTTCTGGTGTTGCTACTTGGGTGTAGTTTTCTTCATCTGCAATTTTAACTGCTGTTTCTCCGATGGTTTTAGCAGCTGGTTTTACAATTGATTCTGGTTGTGTTGGCATTTCTTGTTGAGCGGGTTTGTCTGGCAACACGGCTGCCACTGGTTTTTCAGTTACTAGGTCGGTTACTTTGAATTGGTCGTTTATTTCTGGCTGTTGAGCCTATTAGAAACAAGAAGTGGGAATTATTTTCCTATTTATTTTTTACGGTTAGGTCAATAAAATAATAATATAGCCGTGAGCCGCCGAGCCAACGTGCCGTCGATTCAGTGCAACGAAGTTACCATCAACTAAAACAGTCTATTTAAGATACATAAACTGCTACGAGGATCTTTTGGGGTTTGGGTGGCTTTTTTGGCGCTTGTATGGCATTGGCAGGGAGCGCTGTTGGTAAACATTAGTGCAATTGTTTTGTGAAAGATGGAAGCGTTAGTTCAGATTTTGGCCACGCGCGAAACTAACCTACTATTAAGTCATCTTCCAACCACACTGTGATATTGCGAATTGTTTCTGGGAGTCTAGAATAATAACTATTTACAATACACATCACAAATCCTAGATAGAGTAAACAGAATAGGAGATTATAGGATTACAGATGCATCTTGTATGCATTAATACGCAATCCTATTCTAACATGTAGTCAATATGTTAATCGCTTAAATCTACTGGGAATTGGTATCACGGTCTAATTGTCACGCAACACTAGAAATTTGCTTCAGATTAATCGACATATATCAGTGTTACCTAGGCTTGGAAGCAGGATTTTATTTTGTTCGAAGAATCATCAAGTTTTGATTGTTTTGTAGAGGTATTGCGTGCAAGATATTTTGATGCATTATAAATTAGCCTATAATGTTCCCACTGCTGGAACACAAGCCTCTCAACTTCGATAGGGATTGTGCTATTTAATCTACCACGCGGGCCTAGTGCTTGTTGGTAGATGTGACATGTCTTCGAATTTTTAGTTCTAGGACATGTTCACTCACGATTCACTCACGATTTCCTTCACTGTTTTGAGAGCTGCGCACTGCCTCTCGAACAGAGAAGGCCTCTGTCTCAACAATATTAACATTATAGGCTGATTATGCTATATTTTGATGACGATGATAAAATGATTTAAGAAACTGCTCATGTTCTTATAATTTTTAATATAAATTCTATTGTTTATAATTATAATAAACTCACTGCTGCTAATGACGATAAAAACAATAAAACAATAATAATAGTATAAAATTCTGCCATTTTATAAACTATACAGTTCCTAGACACTCACATTAGGTTCATATAAAATATTACGTAGGGAAATATATTTTGGCTGAATTCTAAAAACGAATAACTATAAAGTAGGAAGTTATAAATCTTTTGTTTTTATTATAATTTTCTTTGATATCGATGAAGTCAATCATACTGTGGTAGGTATTGATTGAATATCCTTTAAATAAAGCTAAGAATTTTGAATTGAAACTAGTATTTTTAATAAAGATTTTGTCCTAGTTTACAATAAAAAAAAAAAAAAATAGGAACATAAAACAATTATGGACATAATAATGTCTTAGTAATTCCTAGCTACATAAAATATTATCTTCTGTGACCATTCAGTTTTGATTCAAATGAAACAGAGGCAAAAGTTTGACAGAAAATTCTGGAAAAACAGAAATTGTTTCTGTGTGCAAAAGCAATAAAATCTAGCAATAAAATCGTACGTGGTATTTTAATTAAAGGCAAGTCAACACCCGTGAAGAGCGCATACGCCACGCTGCTGACCGATCGAACATGGAGCCGATATATTTGTTTTTAACTTGTGTTTTATTAATAGTTTGCGTGGATTCTGCACCGCAGGTAATTTTAGTTTTAATTTCTGGTCTAGTGGTCGCAAGCACTACTGCTGAGCATGAGGCCCTGGGTTCGATTCCCGGGTCGGGCAAAGTGTTATTAGATTTTACCATCTGGAATTTCTCAGTAGCCTGAGTCCGCATTTGTGCCCAATTGATGGCAATAGGCTCGCCCCGTATTACATTTAACTTTAACATAACTGGCGATATGTGGGTGTAGGTACTATAGGTACACCTCTGTCTAACCCTTCAGGGAGAGGCAGGCGTTATGTCATGTGTTTATACAGGGTGTCCCGTAAGTCGATGTCAAGCCGGAATCGGGTAATAGGCCAAGTCAAAATAGTTATCAGAAAAATATTTAAAAAAATCTAAGTTGTGTATTTTTTTAATTATTGGCATTTAAATGTTACTTTTTGCCCAACCAAATATTCAAAATGAATACTTTGCCAAACTTTGAATGATTGTACTGAAAAAAAAAGTACTATAGATGCGAGTCAATTATGACTTGGCCTATTACCCGATTCCGGCTTGACGTCGACTTACGGGACACCCTGTATATTTGTTTGTCTGTTTATGACAGGAGAAATGGTCCTTTGCTTACTAATTATTAACTTCTACCTCAAAATACATTATTGGTACTTAAACATAAATGTCAACAAACATTTATAAAAGATACGTATAGAGTTTTGTGAGATTTTAACGTTCTCTTAAGTAACTAGTTGATCTTTGGTTTATATCTACTTGATTGAATAAATTGGGGGTTCAAGTTATGACATGTTCATTTACTAAGGTCGGGTTGTTTCACGCCCACTTGACGCACACGTATACGTCAAAAATGGCGCTAACTATCGTCAAACTAAAAAAAGCGATGTTTCAAATCACAATTACAAAATTATAGCCATTAATTACGTCAAATAATGTACTCGTTATTAATTGACGTACGTATGTTACGTTAACCAAGCGTTTGAAACAACTGGCCCTTAAGGCTCCTACACACAATGCCGGCGGCACAGCCCTAGCCGGCTGGTTTTTGCCGCGCGGGTATGCCGCCGGCATAATCAGGTGGCCTCAGAGGATCATTTCAGTTGCGCAGCTCGTTTGTGCGGCAAACCCGGCGGCTCAAATACCCGCCGGGAATGCCGCCGGGCTTGTTGGCGGCATGCCCGTCGGCATAGTGTGTAGGAGCCTTTAGCGACAAGCACTTGCCAGTGTTAGCTTTTATAGCCCAATCACCAATTAGCATTCCAATTTCTTAATTGATTGAATAACTATCGTCGTTAAAATGAAGCTGAAGTGGAGCTAATGTCACAGACACCCTAAATTAATTTGCCGTACTATAGCTATTTCATAAAACCAACAAATAATGACAGTAGTGATTTAAATATACGGGCAATTTAAGTTTGTAGTCAATGGGCATTGTTCATATTTTTTTAAATGTTGTAATTGAAAAACCATTTCGAGGAATAGCGTTACTAATCATTATGGACTAATTAATTTACGAAAAATATTAATATTTATTGATATTTTTGATAAAATACGATTGACCTTCTGTGCCCTTCAAATTACATCACCTGCGACCGTACAGTTTAGTATCGTTACCTCAAAAATAAAATAAAAAGTAAGTGGCAAGTATTGTCTACAATCCGTCAGTGTCAAGTGTAAAATTATAATATGTTAAAAATATATTAAATTTAAACATTCCGACTTGCCTCTTATTCATCTCGTTTATAAATCTGATTACATTGTTTCAACAATCGACAATATTTAATATATCGGAAGAGCTATGGAATACAAAAAAAATGGAATGAAATGCTATGGAATGAAATTTTTTAATAGATTTATACTTTGTCACTTTGATAGGTGTGGATGACGTTGTGTTGACAGATTGAAATTTTTTATTTTTGTAATAGTGAGGCAACAGCACTTAATCTTTAGTGCCACTGATGACGTAACCTACCTTAAAAATTTTAAATTTTTAAATATTTATAAAAAAATAACTATTGAGCCAACCATCAAAATATTCAAATTAGTTTCTCAAAATGCTCTAAATTTTCAAAAAATAAAATAAAATCTAATGGTTAGAAATTTTGGACAATCCCCATTGGCTTATCACATAATGTCCTTGACTTTACAAGATTTCATGTTCTAAAAATGTATGATGCTTTATGTATGAGTGCTGAGTGCTCATGTCTTGCTACCAAATACATTGATCTCCCGAAGAAGAAGAGAATTACTGAAGTTTACGATGGTTATGGGTTAGTGCTTGATCAGACAGGCAGCGCGGGGCGGGGAGCGGCGCGGGTGCGGGCACGCGCGCGATCTGCCTTCGTTCTGAGTGTTGTCGTGTCCAGTGTTTGTGAAAATATAATTTATGAATGAAGAAGACTTATTTTTAAAAAAAACACTGCCGCTGACGTCTGCGGTCTGCCGTCGCGTGTCTACCTAATCAAATGTTGCGATCCTCAGGTACCATACGACTACGTGCCGTACGGTCGGGAGTCTCGTCGCGACGCCGGACACCCGCTTGACGTCAACCTGAACTATGAGCGTCTATTTCCAGCCAGACGCAAGTTCATCGACTCACCCGCCGTCCACGTTGAGCAAGACTTTGAATCCTTTAAGAAGTGATTAATTTTATAGTACAGTCACCGCATGTTCGTGTTAACCGAGCTGGCTTAGCGTAGTAGGTACGGAGTTTCAATAGAATAAAAGGCGAGCTTATACTGGTTTTGTTATCAGTGACATGCGGCCTACTGTATCTAAATGATTAGTTTTAATGATGTAAAAATATAAAAAGATAATTTGCGTAGTGGTGATGGTTGGCTTTTAGTTTAATTCGGTATTCTACTTCAGCATGTCGCTGCATAGTGCATTTTTCGCAGATGGATTATCGAATCCGCTGTTTTATATAACCGCTAGCTGTTTTACAAAACAGCTCCGTTATGTAAAACAGCTGAATGACGTTTAGCGATTTTCCATAATTACTAAACTTTGACACTGAGAATTGCAAAAACGTAAAGTTGCGTATGTACCAAGCGTGAGTCTCTCATAGACTGTTCTGCCCGCCAAGCGAGCGTCGCTGAGTGAGTTCTCTCTCTTTGATAGCTCTTTTCGTTGTGACAAACGAGTACCTACTCATTGGCCGTGTGAACAGTCAGCGATCAACTATCAATACATGTATGTATCTCTTTTACTTTCACTGGACCTTTATTCTTTTGTACAGACGCCAGCACATCAACCTACCCGAAACTGTCAAATTTTCCCAATCAACTTTGAACCTTATGCTTTAGCAATAAAGTTGAAAATCTATCAAAGAAATTTGACAGATTGTAGTAGCTTGATGTACTGGCGTCTGTACGTTTTTTGAGTGAGAAAATCGTTAATATCTACTCGCTTCCTCGTCGGCAATGAGAAAAGTGCCTGGAGTACATGGAGGTACATCGAAAATAACTCCAAAGAATATTTCTAAGAACAAACAAATGATAAAATAAAACAAAAACAAATAGACGAGCGAACTTATACTTTAATATACTTACAAATACATAATTACAGATTCAGAAGCGTTCCACACTTTTGATAAAAAATAGGTACACATTTTATAAATAAAATAATCTAATTATCATACAGAGTAATTTCAATGACAAGCTGGCACTAGTGGGTTACACAGTAATTAGATGACCACATTAATAATTCAATGTTTCTGTTTAAAAAATACAAAATTAAATGCATTAATTTTTTTTCAAAAACTAATTAAATAAATATTTAAACATTTCAAAATCTCGAACGTAAGGCTCATTTTTGTAGTGTAAAGTTAAATCTGTGGTCTAAAAATCCAGTTATAAGGAACATATTGTCAAATGAGTGGTTTTAGATGTTTGCAGGTCCTCGGTCGCATGTTGTTTAGTGGTGATAACTGGCTAGGGAGGCTAGCAGGTCTTGTACATTGACATGGGAAGGTACGGGGGACGCTAACTCAGCATACCTGCTGGTGTAATCTGCTGGACCAGCACGAGACTCGTCGTCGTCAGCCTGTAAAAGAATTTCATTTTTAAAACTACTCATATAATGTGGTGGTTTCTTTCTTGTACAAGAAATAAGTATTTTATTATATGTGGTGGTTCGGTCGATTGCGGAAAATGGAACCGTCACTCCCCGTGTGCGAGGTAAATAAGCCACGCCCATCGAACTACTATTTATTTCAAAGGTAGGGCTTAGACAAGTGATGCATGCCCTACGTAATTCGGACTTCTATCTACGTCGATATCACAGTACTATGACTAAATCAGCACAAATTGAACAATAGACGTTAACTCTGATTGTTACGGGCACTAACCAGTCAGAAGGACAGCTGGTTCAACCTTAGCGTAGAGGTGCATCAGGTGCTGTCCTGACAAGAGTAGACGGGAAATAGATTAACAGCTATTCAATAGGTTAAGTGGCTGGGCTGAACACTGTGGTGTCGTTAACTAGCTTCTGCCCGCGACTTCGGCCTCGTCCCATCACTCACTGGCCCTGCGCTATTACTTCGTTTTAGCTTAGCGCTCTTTCTGACTTTTTTATTTTTCTCGGCTCCTAAGGGTGGTAGCGTGATAATAAATAGCCTTTAACCTTCCTCAAGAATTGGTCTATCAAATGGTGTTTCCAGAGAACAGCGCGTTTAAACTCTTCAGATTTATTTATTTACCATTTATTTATTTTACCATTTATGTACACACATATAAAACAGACAAGAAAAAACAGAACAGAAAAATAGATACAAAGGTGATGCTTATTTCATAAGAAATCTCTTCCAGCATACCTGCGACAGGATAGTAAATAGAGAGATGTAGACAGCGTGTGAAAGAGTATATAGGAGACAGAAAAAAAAAATAAGTACATAAAATTTAAAAACAATACACTTAATAAAGTAGACAAATATTATGAGAATATACTTACCTACATACATACAAATAAACATACATACTTCTAAAATAAATGTCATTAGAATGTTAATTATAACGTAAGCAAGATAATAAATACACACACAACTATGATAAAGTGGAAAGATAGTGTTCTTTCACTCCTCTCTTAAAAACTGCAACAGTTTGGCAGTCCCTAATTTCAGGTGGTAGTGAATTCCACAGCCGCACCGCGTGCACTGTGAAGGAGTAGGAGTAGAAGTCGGTGGAGTGGGGAGGGGACTTAAGAAGGTTTTTAAGATGCGACCTGCAAGGTGCATCAGAATGACGGGCGTAGGAAAAACGCTCCCGCAGCGCAGATAGGATGGTTATTATTAGTAAGTAGTAGTATTACTAGAGTATTATATTATCTGTGGTAGAAGTATAATGTGGAAAAGGTATGTAGATCGTAACTCTCATCAAGGGACACACTTTCAATCGCAATCTGAATATTTTTTAAATTTATTGCTGTGCCTTTATTTTAATGATATTGCTAATTCATAACTGCATATATTCGAAAAAAAAATCAAATCAACATCGTAAATAACGCAATGAATGTTGTTGATCTGTCAAAATTAAAGCCATAGATACTTTTAGTGTACTACGCAATTATCCTGCAGCATTTTAAGAGAACGAAAACATCCATCGTGTCGAAACCGGCATTTCCTAGAACAAAAAATTCAAAGGACATCTGCAGACGTCATAAATGTTTTGAATTTGCCAACCCGCACTGAGCCCGCATGGTGTATTACGTCCCACTCTCTTTCACTAAAAGGAGACCTTTGTCCCAGCAGTGGGGACAGTAAAAGCGGATTATGCTATCTTAAGAGGAGCACATGCAATAAAATAAATGAAGGTTGTCTTACCATAGCAGCTGACAGCAAGCCAAGCATCAGACACAGGAACGCGAGCCACTTCATCGTGCAACTAAACCTCGTTCGCTTGCCACCACGTTGCCATCCACTTTTATACCATTTGAAAACTATGCTGCAATTTAATTATGCCTTAATATCCAAGGTAAGCGAATCCATTTGATATGGGATTTTGTTTGTTGATTATTTTTTTATGTGGAGCATTTACTATAGGCCGGTGGTAACTAGGTGACTAAGCTGTTGGTCCCGGCTGTCATTTGTGGATCTTTGACAGTCGTTACGGGCCGTCAGAAGCCGGAAAGTCTGACAGCCAGTCTTATCAAAGGGTATCGTATTACTAGGGAAAAGTGAGCCTGAAGTCCCAACTGACCCTAGGGATTTAGGTGCAGACGCCAGCACATCAACCTACCCGAAACTGTCAAATTTTCCCAATCAACTTTGAACCTTATACTTTAGCGATAAAGTTGAAAATCTATCAAAGAAATTTGACAGATTGTAGTAGCTTGATGTGCTGGCGTCTGTACACTACTTAGTTTGAAGTGAGCTTTCACTCACTTCAAACTCACTTCACTAACCCCCTTACTAATAAACGTTGTATAGCGTCTGTATAGTTACACAACGCTTTGTCTTCTTCTTTCGAAAATCAAATTACTGATGACTGAAAGAGAGAAATCGGTGTGTGACTATTTTATTTATATTAAGCGTTTATTAGTAAGGTGCTAAGTTTTTAAAATAGCACCACAGGGGACTAAATGTCACCTGCGAAATGTAAGTAGGTAATATTACTTATATACATTAGGTACCTATACTTAATTATGTACTTAGGTGTTACTGTTACATTTTTTTTTTGTTTTGGTCCACGTAGCTGTGTGTAATATGTACTTACCTACCTATCTAACTCCACAATATCCTTGGATGATAATAAAATACTCCGATTTTCACGGATTTTTTACGGTTTTAATTAAAAGTGAGTCACATAGTCGTGAACATTTGAAGTACCTACTCATTCTTACTTGAAAAATAAACAAACGAGTCGTGTTTCATTTCAACAAAGGATTGTTTTTCTTGAAATCAAAGATCCTTAGGTATTAGTCCCGTGAGCCCACGAGCAACTTTTATCTCCGCAACTAATTTATCTTTAACATCAAGTATATGGATTTGTATGAAAGTGCGCGCATGTAGCGACGCGACAGCTGGGAGACATTTTTGTCCGCGGGTTTGGACGCAACCAACTGTCGCCCGTTTATTGGTTGCAATACAAGGGCGCGCACGGCGACAAAAAAGTTGCTGGCTAGCCAGTTGCCGCTCAACCTGTTTAACAAAATAGTAGCGTTGTTGCTGTCTCTCCCGTGTTCGCATCGTCCAAATCTCGGCGAGGAGACAGCGACAGAGACAGAAAAGTTGCTGGGCAACTAAGTTGATCGTGGGTGAATTTTTGAATTGTCAAGGGGTTGGTCAGTCAGAAAGCTGAAGCTTTCCAAAGCGTAGCATATACTGCCTATGGAAAATAACTGGCAAGAAACTCCACGGACTCTCTTTTAAATCATAATATGATTTCAAAATCTTGGTTACATTATTCAAGTTAAGATTTATGCATTTGAGAACGATGCAGAACGTTAAAAGCGTCCGTAATAAAAAGATAAGAAAAAACAATTCAAATAAATTAAATTAAAAATAAGACGTGGCAGCTAAGAGATGACCATGATAATTCTTTGTCTTTACATTCATTGGAATAGATTCACCTCATACCTACTCGTACAACTCAGAGATGAAAGTTGAAACTCCCAACCGTTTTATTGGTTTCTGCGAAATCGGTTGGAAAGCATTAGAGCTTGGAGACAGCTCTGAGATTTGTGATGTCAAACAGGCCGCCAATATCTATCGAAATGTTTCAAGAATTCATTTGCTTCTACGAAATTGACTTGTTGGAATATGGTTTATTTGAAATTGTAGATATTCTGATTTGAGAGGAATCTCGTATTGAGCAATAGATATTTTGAAAGGGTACTCGTAGAATTAAATATCTGTCAAGATTGTCGTCTCTTGTTACTCCGTACCAAAAAACTAAACCAAAAATGATTACCCTGAGTAATACTATCCTAAATACCTTGCCTGGATAGGTAGATGGAAGGTAACCCAAATCACACTATCCTTTATTAAAAAAGCCATGTATTTAATCGAACCTCAAATAATAGCTATTTTGTTTTCCTTAAAATATTATTGAACATAGATGGGCCAAAGTCGTCAAACAGTGGGTGCCTGAAGACGGGCGTCGTCACCGAGGCAGGCCTAAGAAACGCTGGCGTGACGATTTAGACTCGTTCCTGACCGATTGGACGGAGAAAGCACAGCTTAAGGAAATGTGGAAGAAAATGGGGGAGGCCTTTGCCCAGCAGTGGGACAGGCTAACGGAAAAAAAAATTGAACACTGATATATTTTAATAGATTAGAAAACTTTTAATACAGACAGGAGTCCATAGGGTTAGTAACAATTTAACTCAGCGCACGGAGCTGCGCGCTACTTTAATGAATGCGCCTCTTTTTGTGAATCTCAAATAATTCCACACAGTTCTTACCTCACCCAACCCGTAAGGTCGGGGTACCCTAGCTTAGTCACTGCGACCAACAGTGAGAAAATACCAGAAAGTTAAAAAGAGGCTCATTTATTTTAAAAAGTGTGCATTTACGTTTTTAGAGGGTATTAAACACTATCATTTAAAACTTCAGCCTGAAACCATGAATTCAGAGGTAAGAGAATAAACATAATACTTATATACTTGTGATAGACTCAGTTAATTATGTCCATATTGTCCATGGCGCCAACAGCTGGCTTAATTGGCCATTCAGTTAACTAAACGGCGCCGTTCAACTAGCGGCCTGATGTTCAGCCAATGCGTCTTGTAAAACATTTAATGAACTGGCTGGCTGATGCTTAGGCCATTTATATAATAAATTAAATTAATTACGTCAATTTAAATGTCTGGGCCAGGCAAGTGGTTTTAGCGATCCAAGTCATTTGCCTAGCTGTTTGATTGAATGGCTGAATATCATTCAGGCCGCTAGTTGAACGGCGCCGTTTAGTTAACTGAAGCTAGTTGGCTGCGACATCAGAATCTATATGTAGTACAACAGTGCAGTTCGCGCTTAAAACTCAAACTCAGAGCCAAAAAAAATAGGCCATCCCTTTGGAGAAGAGTCAAACAATTGTTTGGGGATGTCTCGAACATCCATGTGACGTTTTTTTCAAGACCGTTAGCTTTATATACAACTAGCTTCCGAACGCGGCTTCGCCCACGAGGTATGTCGATAAAAACTGTCCTATGTCCTTCCCCGGGATGCAATCTATCTCTATCGTGGTTTAGGTTAGAAAAGGAAACATACAGACAGACAGACAGAGTTACTTTTGAATTTATAATATTAGTATGGATTATGAAAACAATCTACTATAATTATTGTCTTTCTTACTTTGCCTCTAACTCCACAATATCTACCCACCTATAGCGTCACAGCACGCAGCCATAGCTCAGGCCACTGAATATTTCATGATGATTCCTTCGCGATCGATAGCACTTACTGCAGCAATGTTTCTTTTATAACAGTGAGAAATGGTGCATTTTGAGAAGAAGATAATGGCGTGAGAATCTATACACCTTGTGAGAAAGAACACGTAAATGCATGCGATGAATATTGTTATGTTGTTATTGTAAAAGTGTAATGAAAATATACTTAATTTTCTTCTATTTCAGAAGTACCTACCTACTACTATTTTAGGAGTTAAACTCGCTGGTCGTTTTTAAGAAACTCGATATCGCGTTCCAAACTCAAATGGCTGATGCAGGGTTGCCAAGCTTAAAAGAAACTGGGATGGCCACATCTGTCGAATGCCGGAGGAGCTATGGGCTAAAATGACGACACAAGTGGGTCCCAAACAAGAGCAAATGGCAACCCGACAAGCCCAAAAGGAGATGGCGGGACGAACTTGACTCTTTTCTAAAAGATAGGCCACATAGGTACTGATCGCGTATGTGAAGGCCGATGGCTTTTTTTTTGCCTTTGACAACTGAGCCGATGTCGACCTGCCAGCGTCATGTGAGCGAGGTGAGCCGTCGAACTTTGCACTCCGTGGTAGTTTACTAGTTATATCTACATGTTAGTAATTAAAAGGACGAGTTAAATACAATGGTACAAGGAGTTCTTCGAAAATCGTTTTTTTTTAACAACGTCCCCCTGTCAATGTCGTCCGATAGATCGACATTGGTCAAACGTCAGTTGGTTGAGTTAAACGTCAGGGATTGGCTAAATTCAGTGAGTCCAGCCAATCCCTGACGTTTGACTGACAATTTAAACCAATTACAGGCACTTTTGTATTGTCGGTCCGTCCGGTCGGTCAGTTAGAAAGATGAAGCTAGTTGCCCATTCCAAAGCGTAGTACCTATGGAGAAGAACGGGCAAGAAACTCCATGGACTCTCTTTTAAATCAAATAATATGGTTACAAAGACTTTGTTACATCATTCATGTTAAAAATTATGCATGTGAGAACGATGTAAAACTTTAAAAGCTTACGTAATGAAAAGACGTAAAAAAAACAATTCAAATATTAAATTAAAATAAGCCATGACAGCAAAGAGATGACCAGTCCCTACTGACAGCGCCCGTTCACGAACATGACGCATGTATTAGCACCATTCAGCTCAACCATTTTGAAGGGAGCTAAATGATCCAACACATGCGTCACCATCAGCGAGACATTTGAGTGAGCATGACATACCCTCAGCCGCCAGGGCACATTCAAGTGTGTCAATGAATGACGTACCCAGTAAATGGTAGCTTTATAGTATGACATAGTACTCACACATATATGTATGTATTCGAGAGTAAGAAACATTTTTTTTTTTTTTTAAGGATGGGAAATCATCAAATGACCCCTCCCGCTCTGGGTGGAGCGGAAGGGAGTGTCAGACTTTTACTGACTAAAACCCATCCGTGTTCCTTCCTTAGCCCTTTATATTCCGGGGTAGCGGTAACCCTTTCGGACAATCCAGCTGCTCCGGCAGGCTTCGGCCCTAACGGGCCCCTCCTTCGATGCTGACATCTCTTTGAGGCGCGCGTGGAACAAATACGCGCCGTCCGGCACGGGCCTGGTCCTGATCGGACGGCGAGCTACCCATTACTCGCCGTCCGCAGGCCCGCGCCTACGGTAGCCGGGAGTCGTCACGCGGCTCCCGACGCCCGGGGGCTCCCGACGCCCGGGGGCTCCCGACGCCCGGGGGCTCCCGACGCCCGGGGGCTCCCGACGCCCAGGGGCTCCCGACGCCCGGGGGCTCCCGACGCCCGGGGGCTCCCGACGCCCGGGGGCTAGCGACGCCCGGGGAACGCCTTGCCACATAGTGGGAGATGGCTTAAGCTGTTTTCTAAGAGTTTCCCTTGGGTAGGTAGATGATAGGAGACGCTTGATGTAAAATGAAGGAAAATAAATACCTTTATTTATTTACTAATTTATTCAAACGACAGTATAAACTTCAATCAAATACAGTATAATTTCGACTACCGCTCCGACAGCGAGAGCAACACAAGTTGCTACTCGACTGTACAGCTTCAAGCTCTGCGATATAGTCGTGACCGGTGGTGGCAGCGTTGCGTCGGCTATTACTTCTACGTCGCGACGTTGTCGGCCGAGTGGGAACACAGCGCGCCATGGAGCATCCTGGAACAACTGTTTGTTATTTTGTAAACTGTTTTAAGGTCATTTTTTAAAGCATAGGCTCTGTTTGGAGGTTACCACAAGTGCCTAAAGCATGGGTCTAAAGGTCATCACTCATTAACAGCACCGCTCCGCCACAGCAAATAACATGTTATTCAAATTAGGATTTTTAATCAAATTTCACACGTCACGCCGACGACTGCGCGCTTCAAGCGAGCAGCCCGCTCCCCGCTGAAGAAAAGCTTGCAAGCAGTATGAATGCTGGTGCTGGCGCCTCCGCGTGCTGCCCTCGCGCTGCTCGCATGACTGTCTTCCAGTCGCCCGCAATTTCTCACATTCACTAATGATCGCAAAACGGTCTGAAAGCTGAAAACGAGCCCTTGGCGCGTGCACGGTGAGGTCAGTAAGCGGTGCGTAAACAAGAAGCTGTAACCTCACCGGGGGTGTGCAAGTAGCGAGCGGTCGTCTTGGTGACGTCATTGGCGACAAGCGGGACTTTAAGGATAGGAGGTAAGGACGTTCAACGATTACCTTATCAAAAACGATGGCTGGATTCAGTTCTTGAGGCATCAACGCTGACTGGAGATCTGCATCGCTCAGTATTTTATTCTAGAAGCATTCAAATAAAACCCAGAAGTTAATGATTAGGACAAAATTTGAGGTTACCGAAGATCAAGTAATCTGGCGTGCGATTGGAAGCTTGGAGAGCTATATATCCAGGTGTGGACTACTATTGTAATCGTGATTACGAGTGATACGAAGGCATTACGGCAGAATAGTACAGAAGTATCCATACAACAAGCGAAAACAGGTGGACGCACACAGACGCGTAAGCACAGCCTCAAGCATAAATATATTACTATAGAAGAAGGTATAGACAGACAGCTCGGCAACAATATCTGATTTCGTGATTCATTCATTAAAATCTGTCGTCAAGATGTTAGTCTTTTTGAACGCAATGTTAAAAACCAAAAGTTGCGTGTCTATATGTCTGTGCGTTTTCGTTCGTTGTATAGAATTGGCCTTCTGCAGTGTTCTGTGGTATTGCTTCCTGACTTATCCCTACCTTAAGCGATAGGTTCTCAATTTAGATTGACTGTAGTTTTTCGACGTCGTTGCCCTAGGATGCAAATGAAACAAACAAGTTAGTACTTGTTTACGCCTGCAGTCTGCAACCACCAGAGGTCAAGTAGAGAGAAAGACTCTTCTTATTTCAGCCTTCTGTGGCTAAAGGCTTGTCCGCTTTAAGTTAATCTATAAGCTTCACGTAAACGGCCTCAAGAAAAAAGTTAAAGAATAGAAGGTTGCTTATTATTTGAAGAATGAATTTGCTGAAAGATTTAACTGCTGTCATCAAGTGACTAAAACTCCTGTTATTAGATCAAATCAATATCGTTTATTTGCATAAAATGTTATGATGCTGAAATTACAGGTTGTTACAAGTGCATGATAAATTATTTTATTTCTGTAAAAAAGTTTCTACAAACAATTTTACACGTCAATCATATTTTAAAAACTAGATGAGGTCGGCGTTTCCTATCTGACTACTCTGAGAAGAAAGACCGAAACAAACTCAGAGGTCACAGTCGCTTTTAAAGTCCAGACATAATCTTGGTCAGATCATCTGAATACCACGTAGATTGATGTCTGAAATGGTCTTTTGAGGAAAGAACCAAACAGGTTGAGTGGACCTGTCCAGTCAGGGCACGCATTTGTCGGTAATTGTGCGGCTCAACTCAAAACTTAAGAGCTCAACGAATAGACGGACAACAAATTTCCAAATTCTTCAACAACTTTAGGGTTGATCTTTTCAGAAACCCCTTGAAAGTACTCAACTCTACTTGAAATGCTCATTACTACCTACTCACCGATGTAGGTATGTCAGCCTTAGATAATTATGGGTTACTTTTGTGAAGTGTCCGTAGCCCAGACCCGAATTCCAATAGTTGGAATTTAGAATACTTTCAATTTGGATAGAACTTGGATCCTGAATTTGGATCGGACGCAGTGTGTAAAGTAGGTAACCACTTAAGGCTCTCCCCCATAGGCGCGTTCTTATCGGTCGATAATATCGGATGCGTTATTCCGATATCTGTTTTCAGAAAAATTTGTGCTAGACGCAGTTACACTGCTGCGATAGAAGTAGGACGCTTGCGTTCCTCCGTCCTGTGATATTCCGATAATATGAGTTCTTAGAACATTATGTATTAGGACGCATACGCTCTAACACACGCCTGCGTTAATAGTATAGCAAGGTAAGTATAGTGCAGGCGGGGGGCTTGTAGTGTAGGTTACATGCACACGTTAGAAATATCGGACAGTAAAAACGCAGCTGTGTGGCAAGGAATCGGGACGCATTATAGCAATAACGCATCCGATATTATCGACCGATAATAACGCGTCTGTGGGGGAGAGCCATTAAATAGTACAGCCCTTCAAAAATAGAACTAAAGTAAGTAATTTTCTCCCTTTATTAACATTCGTGCTCATTTTTCACAACTAAAAGGGTATATTTATCATGTTTGTCAGTTTGTGACAGTGTAATTGTGTGATGGATTGAATCGGCCTTCGAAGGAAACTACTGCAGCAATTATGGCACAGCGTGTATCGAGTAGCTTATAAATTATTTAAGAGGGGGTTGAATTTGCATCGCCTTGTGCTCTACTTTTGATAGAAGGAATGATTCATTTTAAACTAATGTTTTACTTTGTTTCAAGTTTGTCATGATTTTATATCACTAACTGTCACATGCACAGAATAGATACCTAGTGGTCACATGTGTAACACGTTTTTCTAACTTAATCGAACTAAAACTATTAACTAACTAAAATATGGCGTCAAAAATGTCAAAAATGTACCTATCCGACTGGTAATGTGCCGAGAGACTGGCCTCATTGCCACGTTGTATGGCAATGCTTAGCCTCTGGCTAAGGTAAAAGCCAGCCCTTGGGTCACGCGAAGTGTCAACTAGCCGTTTGGAGATTTTGTTGAAAAAACCATATTCACTCGTGCCCACGTCCCGTGGGTTTCTTTTGGGAAAAAACTAAATATACACGAGCATGGCATAGATTGAGATTGTATCCAGGGAGAAAACTGACGAAAACGTTTGCATGAACTGAACGCATCCCGAATTCCCTCTTACGAGTGCTAGGCACGTCCTATTCGGGCTGGTCGGCATTAAACGACAGAGCCGGGTGGCAAATTCCAATACACATAATTATTGTGTAGTAGGTAATTGCTTCGTAGAGCAGTGGTGGCTCAGTGGAAACGGCCGTGACTCGTCGTGATTCGTAGGTTTGAACCCAAGAAAGGCTTTTCTTTGTGTACATTATTTCATCACCACTGCTCTCAGAACGGTGAAGGAAAACATCGCGAGGAAACCGGCATGTTGTAGAACCAAAAGTTCGACTACCAACCCGCACTGTCGATTTGGCTTGTGATTTGATAAGCGACCAGCCGCACGCCAAAAAACGACCTAGTATAAATCCCCCATAGCCTCACCAAAAAAAATCTGCCTCAAAAAGTATATACTCGTGTAACAATAGTCCATAAGACCTTCATGTCTTTGAAATTACTCGCTAATATATTCAGCGGTCGATAGGTAGCTGTGCCAGTGGACGAAATGTGCTTTATTGAATATTATCGAAAGGCAGGCAAAATCGGAATAATGGCGGATACCCTATCCTAGGCGGATAGGGTAGATTTAGATGTTAGATTAAACCATAGTTGTCATTAAACCGTAGTTGAAACCATAGACAGAATAGGGCTTATTATAGCTACTGTCCTATATAGCTAAAATCATTTTGATAAAAAAGACAAACAACGTGTTGACACAACTTTTTTTTTTAAGTAAGTATATTTTTCGTTACTAGAAATTCTTGGGCTGCATTCTCATGTGACATTAGGTGTGCAAGCAAAAAGCATTCACTCAAATCGTTTTGAAGACCTAGCAAAGAAGCGCCAAATACGCAAAAGTCGCCCAAAGCCTTCATGTACCTACACATACAACGATGCTGATAAGCGGGGTAATTACGTAACACGCTAATAGTACCATTATCATTTTATCAGTTAAACAACATTTATTGCGTCATTTACGTCGTTGAGCAGACAGATTCGAACATAATTCGCATGCTTAATGGAACTCAAAACATACGATTTTTGGGAAAGCGCAAAGGAAGATCTCGCTATGAGGACTTTTCCTACTTGTTGACGCATAAAATTAAAACTGATTTGACTTGATTAGATTAACTAATCATGAATGCTTGAATTTTGAACGTATGAAGAGATAGAAGAGATCTGAGTAAAAAAAAATCGGAAATAATTTTGACCTATCTACTAAAGGGTCAATGTTCCATTAAGCATTAAGAAGCCAATGGTTTTTTTTTTATTAGCAGTACCGAATCTTCAAAATGATACAGATTGTGATGATAGTGAGTTACGCAATGGAGATGCAGCTCTTCTGTACACGGTATGACCGGGTTTTCAAGACCAAATTTGGTTTTGCAAGTCATCAGAGAGCTCACGAAACAAAAGAAAATGAGTCTGGGTCGCTGTCGCCGAATACGCTGAAGAGGAGGTTGGATTTAAGTGAAAGCCAATACTGTCAGCTATTAAACTGCCAACTTAAAGCCCCGATCGTTAATCCAATGCGTCACTGTTTTTATTTCATCAGAGCTATAAATTCCGGAGTTGGCACTTCTCTAAAACCGGCCTCACTATGATAAGCTTGCACTGTACTGCCCACTGATTTCCCGAGGGTACTTTAAATTGACCGCGACACGAGTACCTGCCAACGGCTCTGCATCTCCCATACGCATTAATAATAATAGAGATTCTTTTTTGGTTTTTATTTTCACTATATTTATATTGGGCTTTTTGTACGTATAGTCGTGTAGTTTAGGGCTCGTGGCTAACTAATAGTAATCGCACGGATAGATGCGCTCGGTTCTTGGATGGGTGGCATTATATATCGAGACGCCTCCATGTCTTGGAAAGCACAATAAGCCGTTGGTAACACAACAAACAACCGAGTAACCGGGTAACACGATACCCCTTGGTACGACTGGTTATCAGACTTTCGGGCTTCTGACCTCAGACCAAATAAAAAACAAAGACAGAGCGCTGAGAACGAAACAGTGAAGCTTGCCAAAACTACACCTCTCTGCTCTGCTGCTCTGTGGCATACACGCTCACACGCACACATTTACAACCATTTACAATCAAACTACACCTTACTAAGTGCACACATGTTTACGAAACCGGCTTCACTTTACTGTTGACAACCCTCTGTCTTGGTTTTTGATTTGGTCTGAGCTTCTGACGATCAATAACCTTAAATTTGTTGCTACTTTGCCTACAGTGTAGGAATACATCTCACGCTCGTTAGCGTTCCCGCAAATTTTTTTAAAACAACAAAATACGTGCCCCGAGTTTGTAACAGACAGATAGACATCGCAATTTAGTTCAACGAATAGACGTGGTGGTAGGTACCTACTGTTACAATAGAAAATTAAGCCACCAAAATTTAAATGGTATCGTTGCAGAGACAACGAAATAATACAAAGATGTTTATGGAAAAGATTTTAAATTTTCATTAATAATCATGACATCTCTTTACCATAATGCCTTGGAAGTTGGGTAGGCCTTTGGTGTGGGATGCAACCTGTGTCGACACCCTCGCGCCATCCCATCTTCCTAGCACGGTGGGCTGTGCTGGGGCGGCTGCTGCAGGAGCAGAATACCTCAAACGGCGCAAATATAACAACCTTATTGGGTGTTATTTGTTTGAGCCGTTTGGGGTTGAAACACTAGGGCCTTGGGGTCCCAGTGCTCACCGAATATTTCGGGAAATCGCCAAGCGGTTGGTTGACCAGAAGGCTGGCCTATTTTTAGCCCAAAGAATAAGCATTGCCATTCAACGTGGCAATGCTGCCAGCCTTTTGGGCACTTATCCCATTGACAGCGATGCGGACGAATTTTTTGATGCCCAATGAGCTCCTGCCTTTTTCTTTTCCCTTTTTTTTTTTTTTTTTTTTAAACACTTTTATATAGTATAAATATATTTTAGAAGACAATTATGGTTAATGAAATAAATAAGGTACGAAAATAAAAAAACAATATTATTGATTAAACTTATTCAATTAATTAATGATTTATTTTTGAGCCGTTTGGGGTTGAAACCCTTGGGCGTGGGGTCCGAGTGCTCATGGTCTATTTAAGGAAATTTCGAAACAGCTGGTTGATATTTCTCGTGACCTAGCTTTTACCATGGCCATTGCCATACAACGAGGTAATGCCGCCAGTCTTGGGTACATTACCAGTCGACAGCGACGCGGATGAATTTTTCGACGCTATTTTAGTTTGTGAATAGTTTTAGTTCAGTTAAGTTATCATTTTGTTATTTTTATTAATTAATTATATTATTTTATTGGTATTAATTCTATCCCCACCATAACATATCTATCTTTGATCTGGTAAAAAATAATTAATATTAAGAAATAACTTACTCCGAAAGTGTGTCCACGAACGTCATATAAAATTGCAAAAAGGAGGAAAAGAGATAATATTTTAAACATTGTTCTTTATTTAAATCTCCGATACTACTCATACCAAAAGAAATTGAGTTATAAAAAAACAGGAAACAATATTAAATAAATTATATTTTATATAAAATTAAATGTCTCGATAACAACATTGCTACAACCATTTTTATGTTCAACATAAATTTTATGTGAACGATTTTCTACAAAACGAACAAAGTCATGACGTTTGCTGTTGTGTTATTTTTAATTATTTCTTCTGTTTTTGCTCATATCGATGTAGATGACCAGGTAAGGCTATTAGAGAATATACCTCCATCATAAAAACATCAGCCTAAAGGTTCAAAATATGGGTGAACATTTTGACAAACCCAGATCCTGCCGTACGTCGGAAAGCACGTCATGTGTGAATCTTTGACAGTCGTTACGGGTTGTCAGAAGCCCGGAAGTCTGATAAGCAGTATTTCTAAGGGGTATCGTAACATTACCCAGTAACTGGGTTGTAGAAGTCAGATAAGCCTTCGCTCCATGTGAAATACTAGTATTTAAGTATTCAGATGCATCCGGTAAGACTGAAAGCCGACCCCAACTTTGATGGGAAAGGCTAGGCAGATGATAAATGGTCTGAGCGTATGTGCACATAGATACTTACATGACGTTTTAATAATCCCATCAGTTGATTTACTACTTTATCGTAGTTATATACACAAAACCTAGCAATATTTCATTGACATTTTGACATAAGTACTTAATATTAAGAATAGCGAAAAGTGAAGGTTAATATTTTGAAAAGGCTAATTTGAAAATAGCTCTTCATATTGGTTCATTGGAACTAAACCTTTACAAAAATATAAATGCTAATTCAGATCCGATTTTATTTTACAATTCATATTCTCGGATAATTTCCATTCCATTGGTTACTTACTCAACTTTTTACTTTAGTGGTTTGTATTCTAAATTGTGTTTTGAGTGACCATTTGTTGTAATAAAAAGGACTTGAATTTGTACTTTGTTTGAGTTTGTTGTTCGAAACTTGATAATTATTTCAGACTAGCTTCTATCCACGACTTCGTACTCGTGGAATTTCTTGGATTAACAAAATACACCACACCCACGACACGGCAATAATGTATCTTCCCATTAGTGAAAGAAGTTTTGGATCACTAGTTTTGAAGATTACATACAAACTCCCGCGTTTGATCTTTTATAATATTCTCAATAACAATAGTTGATTTATTTCAGCGCTTTTTGCAGCCCCGAATGAAGAGAGGGGCGTCAGGTGCGCTACACATAGTTACGAATCATGCGCAGCCGATACATGCTGACGTGAAATCTGAAACCACCAATGATAACATCGAGAAGTCCGTCGGTGAACAGGTATACATTGTGTGAATTGAGGACCCATGTCTTAAATTAATTAAACGCGGGTACTACCAACATATTCTAGGTCCGAACTTTGAATTTGTAGTAAAACTCTTAAAAAGACGTAAATGACGTTTAGTGTGGCTCAATTCAGACGTCTGAATTAAGGAGCCACCTAGCACGAATGCAGCAAAGTGCTATAATACGGCCACGTACTACAGAAGTTGATTAAACATCCCTGTCCAAGAAACCTTTAAAAATAAGGAAATTATAGCATGATAATGACATCGTTATCATTACCTACGTTCCGCTACTTAGCACAGAAAGTAGAGTGACATTGTGATCGTTTCCAGCCATGCCCCAAAGGTAGTGGCCCAGCACACATTGAACCTGGCGTAGGATTTAAGGTAATGAATATAGTCTTAGGTACTTTAGGTATTTACTAATAAGTGAAAATATAAATAATGTATTTGCCAAGTATTGATATTCAGATATGATGGTTATTTTGATGAGAGTCCCGATACATTCAAAGTTATTTATTATAATGCATTTACTAGACAAAAAACATAAACAAACACGTGTAGCGCGTGTGCGTGTAACGTGTAGTTTAACAAACTTATTAAAAATACTGAAATTATTCAAAAAGTAAAATAAAATTATTACAAATGTCAACAAATTAAATTAAAAATGTCAGAAAAATTCAATTACAAAAGTCAACAAATTAAAATAAAAATGTCAGAAAAATTCAATTACAAATGGCAAAAAATTAAAATAAAATTAGATTTGCAGTAAAGTCAATAATCCATACTAATATTATAAATTCGAAAGTAACTCTGTCTGTCTGTCTGTCTGTATGTTACCTTTCACGTCTAAACCACTGAACGGATTTCAATAAAATTTGGCAGAGAGATAGATTGCATCCCTTGGAAGGCGGGCGGAAGCTAGTATTAATTAAGTCAGTCAGTGTATTGTGTCCCAGTGATTTTTATTATTTTTTATTTTTTTATT
This sequence comes from Gortyna flavago, assembly GCA_963669345.1. Classification (NCBI taxonomy): domain Eukaryota; kingdom Metazoa; phylum Arthropoda; class Insecta; order Lepidoptera; family Noctuidae; genus Gortyna; species Gortyna flavago. The sequence goes on along the minus strand of OY770150.1, from coordinate 9,458,493 downwards.
TGATATGGTTTGCTCTTGACTCTAGTCTAGGTTAGATGTGACAGAGACAAAGTAACTGATCACTGCATTGTAACGACTTTTGAGTCTATAATATGGGGTGGCTGAGACATTTGACAAAACATTGCGAACTAAAATTTAAATTTTTCGTCAATTTAGAAAAAGAAAAATAGATGTTCCGTACATTATGACCGCGCACAATGATTTTTGAAAACATTATCCTCCGGACATACTACATCGTTTACTGTATACAAAATCATTCTTTAATTTCAGGTAACACCACCCGAAGATGCAGTAACAACGTTTCAACAGAAATCTTTAAGAAGATTTTTTACGCCACCATCAACCCTGACATTAATACGGAGCATCAGCAGGGTTGTCACACTCGTTGTATTGTTTATATCAGCGGTGCTGGAGTTCTACCCGACTTTCCATCATTTGATTACAATTATTATTCGTTTTTTTAATGCTTAATAAAGATTCAAATTGATCATGTTGTTTTCTTGTCTATTATTTGGTTTTTGTTTCGTTCAAGTGCTTCTAGATCAGAGCAGTGGAGGCGCAGTGTTGGCCCAGTGGTAACGGCCGGTATGATTAGTGTATTTAATTTAATCACCAGTGTTCTCAAAACGGCGAATGAAAATATCGTGAGGAAACCAAAAAATTCGAAGACGTGACATCCACCAACCTCCACTGACACCTGACATTATGGTCCAAAATGTTCTTTACTAACTTTTAAGACCTTGTATCCTGCTGCGTACGATGTTTCATTAAAATCGGTTCATTAATTTCGAAAAACAAGGGCTTGAAAGTTTGTATGAAATGCCGTACGTTGTAAGCGCTCTTAAGACCATTATTTTTTGTAACAGCCCGGAGTTTGGAAGTTGGCGGTGTGATATCGTGCCTCGGAAAGTACATTAACTACATTAAGCCGTTGGTCCTGCACCAGAGGGGCAATTCTCGTAATTTTAAGAACGTTTACAGTCTGATCTCAGTCTCAATCTGTCAAAAATACCTGTAAATTTCCTACATTTTGACAAGTTTTTCACATTTGTTTGACGCCGAGATGAGACTGCGATTAGATTTTGAACGTTTTAAATTACAAGAATTGGCCTTCTGATCTCCCTCCGGTCACATCGGATTAATATTAAATAGAATCAATCTCAAAACAAAGCCACATAGTCATGTAATATAATTATAATTCTATCCACCATGATGAATCGATTAATTATGTTTTTGGAAATTAGTACAAACATAAGATTACAATATTGACCGTCATTGTTCGTCATTAGCTGCGATGGAACGATCCCTTGTGCGTTGAATTTCTGTTTTATTGAAAATATCATGAAAATCATGAAGATAGTGGTTCCAGTGTGTTTACTTTTAATGACAAGTTGTTTGGCTACGGAGAATACGACTGTAAGTCACTTTTATTTATTATAGAGAATCCATACTAATAATATAAATGCGTCTCTGTATCTCTGTCTGTTACCTCTTCACGCTTAAACCGCTGAACCAATTTAGATGAAATTTGGTATAGAGATAGTTTTTATTCCGATATTCCTACGGGATCGGCACATAGGGGTGAAACTGCTGGGCGCTGCTAGTAAGTAATAAAACTACAATCATTTTCATTGAGTCAGTCATGGATTTCTCATCACATGATAAGTGTGGTTAAAAATAATGTTTAGGTATCATAATCATCTAGCCTTTTCCCAATTATTTTGGTGTCGGCTTCCAGTCAAATCGGATGCAGCTAAATACCAGTATTTTACATGGCTGCCTATCTGACCTCCACAACTTAGTTACTGGGTAATACGATACCCCTTAGTAAGACTTGTTTTCAGACTTTTGGGCTTCTGACGACTCGTAACGACTGTCAAATGTTAGGGTATCATCTGTTTTACAAATGAAGCAGTGAATATATTTCAATATGAATTATGATCTTCTCATTTATATTAAACATGTTTCCTAAAAGCGTATCAAATTAAAATTATTTTATCGAGTTTATACACATGACCTGATTCAATATAAAAATATTGTAATGGAGATTTGATTGTTTAAATAAAATATAAGATACGCTTCAAATTTAAAATGTGACTTAAAAAAATATAAATGTCGTCATTGATTTTTTTTTAAATCATACATGGGCAAACATTTTTAGCAATTAATATGAATTATGATAAATATAGTAAAAAAATCATTATAGTTCAGTATCCTAGACAGCTGATTCCCACAAACATTGCCACACAAATTATTTCTGGAATGTTAATTTAAACAATGAAAACCCACATATTCATAATATAATTTGTGCCTTCTTCGTAATAGAATTTGTGAATACAAAGTAAAGAAAACTTTTTTATTTCAGACGGAATTAGAACAACAATTAAAAGTCCAGAAAAGAGAAAAGCAGTACTTAATAGAAGATGATCCTAACGAAAACGAAGGACCGGAACAAAAACGAGATGAACGACAAAGTACTCCAGTCGAAAATAATCATAATCTAGACTCCAAGGGAAATTCAAGGATAATAAATATTCGCCTTCAGCCAGCTCCCAAGCAAGCGATAAAACCTAATGTTTTGCAAAAACCAAATAACCGTCGCATGGACAAAACACCACAAAGAATACCAACAAAAATTCCAGTTATTCTTAAAACTGCAAAGATACCTGGCCCAGCACATGCTATACGTTTGAAGATGTTAGAGAATCAAATTAACGAGTCAAAATCGAATTGTAATAAAGAAAATACTTTGTGTTCTAATGCACCTGCTCCGCCAACTTTGTTGAAAAACAGTATACCGTATTTTACTATTGAAGACAAAACAACTCGTAAGACAGAAAGTCGCTCAAGTTCAAACAATGTTGATGATGAAAAACCTAATCTTGAAAGCAATGCAACACTAAATGTTGATGGCAAAGAAAATTCAGGCAATGATGGACATCCTTTAAATAAAGATACTAATGAGTCCTTAAACGAAGGCAAAGATGACCAAGTTACTTCGAGTCCAGATAGAAAAGCAGCTCTCCGTAAAAATAAAGAGAACACTGCTACTTCAAAAACTGTGCAAAAACCAGTTGATTTCTATGTAGATGAACCTGAACCGTTACCACCATCGATTAGAAGACAGCAAAAGTCTGAAAACATGGCTTCTCAAAGTAAAGAAGTAACACCTAATAAAATGAAAGAAATTCCAATAGTCATAAAGGGGAATAATAAATCTAAAAAAGACGAAACTAAGAAAAGAGACAACGAAAATGATGATGAGGCTAATGACCCAGATGTAGTACGGATATCAAATGGAACACATCTAATAAGTATAAAAAAGATACGAAATCATGACAAGTATAAAATTGAACGTTTAGTTTCACGTGATGGAGAAGAAAATACTGTTCCAACAGAAGAGAGAATTGTAAATCAAGAACCACCTAAACCTGCTGCAGATGAACCAGAAAAACATTCTTTTAGTGTTACTGAGAAAAGTAATATAGGCAAAGAAAAAAATGTGGGTTTGACTGGGCTCGCGTTTAAAGATAAAATTAAGGAAGAAAAAGGTTAGTAAAGTTGTATTATTACACAGAACTCATTTTAAACATGGTGAACATGTCTATGGCCTGTCTGATGATAAGTGGTCAATGCTGAGGACATTGTCAATATAGCTAGAAGCAGGTGTGTTCTCATCCCAGATACGAGTATAAAGCTCAAATGTCTCATGTGCCTGTAATACACTGGTGTGAACCCAGTACCCACTAACACCCTTCAACTGGAACTACACAAGTACGACAGTAGGACTTGCCCTGATGGTGATCAGATAGGCACTCGCTCCTTGTAAACTTTGATATTCAGTTACATTCCGTGAGATTGGAAGCCAAATAATAATAACTTATAATTACTAATAACTTGTAATGACTTGTCCGGACTAGCTGCTCGTGGAAGAGATCACTACTGGAAATGAAACTAGACTTGGTTTGTTTCGCGATTGAAGTTTCTCATACTTGTCCCAACGTTTCAGGCGCTTGTCGGTGTCAGTGCTTTTACCCAGCCTTCCTGCGATGACGATTATTAGACGCGAAATATTCAATAAGACTAGTTTCATTTCGGTAAGTTCTTTTTTGATGATTTTGTAATCAACGAGATTTATTCTTACGGCGTTGTCCAATTCAGCTAAAAATTAACGTTTTTTTTTTTAACAATCGTGTCGTGTGTTTAATATTCGTATTCGTTCGTATATTATTAATTTTGCAATAAGACATCATCATCTTCATAAATGACATTTCGAGGTTATTGTATGTTTGATTTAGATTTTTAGAAACATTTTTTTTTTCCATCGTTTGCATATTGTAATAAGTTATATGTTATGCAATTATCTTAATAATTGTTTGTTGCACCGGGCGACGTCATTACGTCGGCGCCGTCTGTCGCTGAAAACTAGCGCTGGGGCTTTTTTTTTTTTTTTTAGGATGGGAAATCATCCAATGACCCCTCCCGCTCTGGGTGGAGCGGAAGGGAGTGTCAGACTCTTACTGACTAAAACCCATCCGTGTTCCTTCCTTAGCCCTTTATGTTCCGGGGCAGCGGTAACCCTTTCGGACAATCCCGCTGCCCCGGCAGGCTTCGGCCCAAACGGGCCCCTCCATGTCTGCTGACATCTCTTTGAGGCGCGCGTGGAACACATACGCGCCGTCCGGCACGGGCTTGGTCCTGATCGGACGGCGAGCTACCCATTACTCGCCGTCCGCAGGCCCGCGCCTACGGTGGCCGGGAGTCGTCACGCGGCTCCCGACGCCCGGAGCGTCTACCGCGGCGGCTGGGACGGGCGGCCCTCTCGGCTCTCTCCCTCTCCCATCCCGCCACCTCCTTTGCTAGCATGACTGCTTCGCAGAAGGAGGTGACTGCCTCCCACTCCCTCTCGCCCCGGATCATGGCTTGGACCAGGGCCGGGCGCGAGAGGTCGCCGCCGCTGCCGATCGCCTCTACGAGGACACGGCGGTGCTCTGCCCAAGCGGGACAGACCTCCACCGTGTGCACCACCGTGTCCTCTGGGCGATCCACGCAGTGGTGACACCCGGGCGTTTCCTCCCGCCTGATTATGTGCAGGAACCTCCCGAAACATCCGTGTCCGGTGAGGACCTGCGTCAGGCGGTAGGTGAGGGCGCCGTGACGCCTCTCTAGCCACTCCTCAAAGAGGGGCCTTACCGCCGCTATCGCGGCGTGCCCTAGCGCTGGGGCTCTGTCTTGCATAGGCTCGCAGCATTTTTATGAAATTTTTTGTGTTTATGTTCTTTTTTATGCGTCATGTCACCGCAAATTAACGTATTTTCTTTCTTTCAGTTGTTTTATTATATTATTTTATGTTCCAGACAAAAACGACTGCATTACAATAACAAATCACAATTACGAAGAATTTGAAGAAAAATCTCCAATTTCACCTCCAATAACTCTACAACCTGCCAACCCACCGACATTGAACGAAGGAAATCAAGAATTTTGGAACTACCTTCAAAATCCGTATTACAATCCTTATTACCAAAATATCTATGACCAATATAGAAGGAACTATGGTTTAGCTCAAGGCACTCCAAACATTTACCGGCAAGAAATTATAGACCCAAGGAATCATGGTGTACAAATGAATCCATACATATATAGTCCGCCAAATAACGACCCATATGCAACTGAAATTACCCTGCCGTACTATCCAAATGGAAACCCACCAATAGATACCGATTCTACTCAATACCCCTATACTCCATATGCTTACGAAAATCAACCAGAAATTAAGAACACTCCTTGTCCGCTTCGTTCAGAAATTCTTCCAGAAATTCGTCCAGAAAATACGTTGGACAGGATCTGGAGGACTTGGAAAGACGTTGAGATAAAGATTAGGAAAGCTCAAACTAATGATACTGAGCTACCATTAGATATTGACATCAGAAGAAATTTTGATGACAAATTCGATGGGAGTAAAGTTGATATGATCGGTAAGGTGGCTAACCCTTATGCAACTTCATCTTTTCCTATTAACCTCAATGGAGCATTCGCGTATCCGTATGCAAATCCAGGGTATCGATATATGCGCTGCATGGCTGCATGCTTGCGCTGTATGGTGAATAGCTTAATTTATATTAGTTTGAAATATATTTTTAATGTTTGTCTAGCTGTGAAGTTTCACTGTTGTCATCTTTCTTTCAATAAAGAAAGATTTGTTCTAAGCAAAGAGTTTCTTTGCTTTAGTTTTTCTAAACTGTGACCCCCATGTCTCAGTCCCATTTAGCATAATTACTTATAGCAAAATTGCATAATAGCCTAGTTTGACACTCCGACGCCAACTTTTGATTAGAGTCAGATAGATAAGAAATTTATTTCATTGATCCCGGGTCGGGCAGTGTTGTTGGTTTTTTTAATCGTGAATAAAATAAGTAGCAGCCCGGAGTTTGTATTTGTGCCCGGTTGATGGCAATAGGCTCGCTCCAGATATCTATGGCTTGCTCCTATTACATGGGACCACGGATATCATGGGACTTAAACATAATTTGCGAAATGTGGGTGTATACAGGCATGATGTTGATATAATGGCGTGAACATATTTCATCGACATTAAAAAAAATTCGAATAATAACTGCTTTAAATACACTAGCAATGTATACTAATGAAATATTCGCTCACAAAACAATGCCTTTTCATATCTAAACAAAAGCACTACCAATGGGCTTTAATTAAAAATTTCAGCTTTCAAATATTGAAACGAAATCATTCACACGGTTTTCAGCTTTATGTTTTGTTACGTTAGTGTGATAATCGTTCGTGGTTTTAAATACAATTAGTAGAATATTACGCCAACATTTAATAGTGACATTGATACGGGTGGAACTCTATTTTGATTAATGATGTTAGCACATAATGGAAATGGCAGATATTGTACTTATATAACAATATTTTATGAGAGTTTAAAATATTGGTGTTTGTTTCATTAAACCTAGTTAAATTATGTTGTTTTCATGCTTTGTTGGTCTAATGGTCGTAAGCGCTATTGATTCAATATCAAATCATACATTAGTTTAAAACGAATCATTGCTTACAGCAAAACCGCGATGCAAATACAGCCCCGCTCTTAAATAATTTATAAGCTAATCGATAAACCCGTCGGCCATAATTGGCGCATTAGTTCCTTCGAAGGCTGATTTAATCCATCACACAACATAACTGAGTCGTTGGTCTAATGATCGCAAGCATTACTGTTGAGCATGAGGTTCGATTCCCGGGTCGGGCGAGTGTGATTGGGTTTTTTCATCAGAATTTTCTACGTAGCAGCCCGGAGTCTGGATTGGTGCCCTGTTACATGAGACTTGAACATAACTGGTGAAATGTGGGTACTATAGACACACCTTTGTCTAACCTTTTGGGGAAATAAAGGCGTGATTACTAACATGTCATTACTAACAATCGATCAACCCATAGGTACTTAACTAAGAAGATGGCTCTTTGCCTAAATTGTCGTGATGATACACAAAATCTATACAGTGATCTTATTGGTGGTGTTCTTCAGAAAGGTCAGATGCGTAGTACCTACTCGCAACCGGCGGCGAAGACATTTCCAGGAACCCATTCCATTTTGTGGTCTTAGCCCACAATGCATCCAACATGCGGCTAACGTGTCCGGCCTAGTCCTACTTGAACTTGGTTGATACTATTCTGTGAAAATCTCACTGTGAAACTTAGATGAAGTGGGCTTGAAGTGAGCTGTCAATAGTGTCAATCATCAGCATCAGGTGGAATGACCTACGTTTTCACGATGAGATTTTTACAGAATAGACCCGACGGAAGGTATTTAAGTTTACAATTCTAAATGAAAAACTTATATTTGTTATAACCTAGCTACGTGTGTTACGAACAGGTAATAAATAAAACGAACGAGTAATATAGGCGAATATTAAATATTTTATTTAATATAAACCCTAAATATACCAGCAATTTACAGGAAAATCCAGCCAAATTGTGTAATAATAAAGAAACGCATATGATATCTTTATAAACAAATAAATTGTTGTGGTTTGAACACAATAAATTATTAAAATATACATTTAAAACAAAGCTTGTTGGTTTGCTACTAAAACTATGTAATCTTAAAGCTACATTAATCTAAATTAAAATATTAATTTCTCAACAAACATTGAAAGAAGATGGAATGTTATTTAATTAATGAAAATAATAAAAAAGATGCCCATATTTTACTTAAATAGGTACACGAAGTAGTGTGATCAAAATTTATAATAGAAAAAACGGGATAGATAACTATTATGTTATAAATAGTTCAATTCACTCCTTTTAGTATTTTCTACTCTTTGGTATTCATGAGACACGTCAATCCAATGCCAAATACATTGTTAGGAAAAAGATTAAATGTATACTTTTTGAAAAAGACAAAAAAAAAAGGCATGGAAACCAAAATACATAAATCATACTGTTGCTTAATTTTTTAAAGGAAAGTCTTGAACAAAACACAAAGGAACAATTTACATACATTTTACACCAATAAAACATTTTCTTTTTTGCAAAAAACAACACAACCCTTTAGATATTAACAACAATAAGTACGAGACAAAAATTGACAATTATTAAACAGTAGAGAATTGACATACTCTACACGATTACTCACTTTACTTTAATAGTAAACATTTCAAATGTTACTGACCTTGCAAGCACGAAATCGTAATCAAACATATAACATATTACTTGTAATGAATTCTTCTTAGACAACATATTATAAAGCAAACTGAATACAACACTATCAGGCTGAAGATGTACCATTTACTGACTCAACATTTACCAATGATAGTCGTACATATACACTCGCAGGAACAGCAATAATTGGTAACAAATTATTAGATGACACAAACGAATAGGTGGACGATCAAACCATCTATCCGTAAATAATGTGTTATCAATCTTTTACGGTTCAATTCACACATTTAGTCGATAATAAACATAGATAACAATAATTTACACCTATAGATATTGTTTTTAAGACGTTTCCTCAAATGCCTCCCGATTTAAACTTTATGGTAGATCTTCAAATACCTTGAACTTGACAGTTGTATCCTCACTCAAAGTTGACGTGACAGTCGAGGATATATTTTACAAACGGTTTTTGCTGGGCTCAAAATTTTCTTTTTGAGGAATCTACTTAAAAATGAATTTTAGTGGAAAAGAAATCAGCAGTGGAGAAGTCCAATATATATTATTTTAAGCATAAGGGGATTTTTTTTTCTAAATATCGTGTTTGCAAAGTCAGAGACGGTCCTGCTCTGTGTTGGTCACCTTATTTGACGTCCTTGCGCACTTTGTGGCCACGGAAGGAGGCCTGGATCTTAGTCGCAGCTTTGTTGAGATTGGGATCGGAGAGGTCAATCTTTTCAATGTCTTCCTGTAAGGTGAAAAAGGTAATGTTAGAAAGTTAATTTTGAGAGGATCAAATATTTCATCACTCGATTTGCTTAAACCATAGATTCTCATCGTGGGCGTTTGAGACTTCCAGGGGGACAGTAGAAGACTTAGAAAAATAATGTAAAGTATCCTGTCTTACGACTATATAATATAACACGTTTAAATATAATCAATATTAAGTGCAATAGCTGTTTCAGATTCGCGACAGATGGTAAGTAAAAAAAATTGGGGGCTCTAGAAAAAATAGATATATTCTCAAAAGTAGGCGGTGGGCAAAATAAGGTCTAAATAAGGAGGACTTATGACTTAATCTGAACTGACAATGGGTCGGTTATATTAGCCGTAGAACCGATGACCGTTGGAGTAAACGTAGACTTGCTCTTGAATGGAGACTGCGCATCGGCAAAGGTAAAGTAGGACGCCCTCAGGCTAGGTAGAGCGACGATCTTCGCAGGCAGGCTGGCAGCAGTTGGATGAGAGATGACGAGAATCGAGCTAAATGGCGTGCAATTGGAGAGTCCAACAGTGGACTTTTGTAGGCTAATGATGACGAAGAAAAGCTTGACGAACCTTATCCTGCTGCTCCTGATCCTTCACGGCCTGGTCGGCTTGCTCCTTCTCCTTACGGGCCTGGTGACCTCTGAACGACGCCTGGATCTTGGTGGCGGCGCTGCATAGCTCTGTGGACAAGGAAAAGTTACACGTTAGAACTGTTTAATCATGGAAATATGATTATTTTTATCATGAAGATTGATTGAGAAACGCTGAAATAAAACAAAGCTGAAAAAAGAGTTGAAATTAGGTCTCTGAATACGGACCGCATAAACAAATAGTTTGTATCATCATAAAAATAAACTTTATTGTTCAGAAAAACACATTACAATATTTGAATAGCACTAGCCTCCACACTAGGATTCCCCTGTGTCGTGGAGACTCGTCTCCTTCTCTAAAAAGTTAGTAAAGAACATTTTCGAAATATCTTATTCAAAAAAAGATAACTGGAAATCTCTGTTTCTATGGACAATTTAAAATCGGTCTAATTTGGCTGTAACACTATTTTTCTAAAATGTTCTTAAAACATTTTTTTTAACCACTGTATCCTGCTTATGAGTACGAAGTTTCATTAAAATCGGTTCATTCATTTCGAAAAACAAGGGCTTGAAAGTTTGTGTGAAATGCTGTACGTCGTAAACGCTCATTTATAACTAGCAGGCGATGCCTGATGTATTTCGTATATCCCTCATCTATCGGGTCACTTTAAATCCATTTTGAAATCATCCAAAATAATCGAAGAAAGATACAAAATATTCGAAAGAGAAATTTTTTTTTGGAAATTCCTTTCGTTCACAACAAACAGCAGTCATGTTTCACCTCCAATTATTGTACCCCACAATATCACATTTCGGCTTGAGGCGAACTCTCACGGAATTTCATCAGAGTTCGCTAATCTGCGCCGACAGCAGATAGATTATAGGAACAGGGCTGACAGGAGATATTACTGATGACCTTGATTAGTTGATTTATACCGTTACTTAACATCCACGATGTTTGCATCTAACGATATGCTTACAAAAGACACATTTGAGAATACTGCGTCAAATTATGTACATTTAAAACTAAAAGTAAACTAACTCTTAGGGTGGACTGTGGACACTGTGGTGGTAAAAGACCTCGTGTTTAGATACTTTTACTGGCATGTTTTTAACAATGTAATAAAAATCACAATGGAAAGCCATATCTAGCCAGGACCTTCACAGCCAAGACATTACGCTAGAAACAGACATAACATTCAAAGCAACGGGAATCTCTAAAACAATGCTTGAAGCATTGTGATAACCGTTGCGAGGACAAAATAAAAAAAAAAAAAACTACAAAGTGATAAATAACTTTAAATTCGGAAGTCGGTGTCAATAAACGAAAATGCAGAACCAACGACACCGACTTCCGAATTTAAAGTTATTTATCACTTTGTAGTTTTTTTTGGAAGTCGGTTGTTTTTTTGTAAAAAAGTTTTTATTTTTCACTTTTTAGTGAGATGGTTTGTAATTTATCTAAGTTACAATAGCCTAACGTCAACTGCTCATCACCTTTTACAAAATATTGCTTTTCCTGATGCTGGGACGTTAATTGTTGAGGAGTTCTCTTGGTAAGAACCAGGAGAACTCCTCAACAACCAGTCACCATAAGCATTGTGACGAGCATAAATTGCTTAGCAACCATATTAAAGTAATCGAATCGCAACCCGTGAAATATTTATTATTGAGTAGTTCCGATGGCCTTCTGTGATCTTCATCATCAGCTCCACTTTACCAAATGATGATTTCCGAGAGCAAATGCTCAAGTTACTCTAAAAAATATCCAAATCGCTATAGGTTTGCCAATAAAATTTGAGGGCTTCCCTCGATTTCCCTGGGATCCTATCATCAGATCCTGACCTGGTGATCATGGGACCACTTGGGAAGTATACCCTTTCAAACAAAAGACAAATTTTCCAAATCGGTCCAGGCGTCTTCGAGAAATCGGGGAACATACATAAAAAAAAAAAAAAAGATTCCGACGAATTCAGAACCTCCTCCTTTTTTTGAAGTCGGTTAAAAATTATGAAAATTATTGCTTCGAACATTTCGTTTCATAGTGTGTTCAACGCTCTACGAAAACAAACGAGACTGTTTCAAAAATTTTGTTTCAGTATTCAATTTAGCTCGTTCCCCTGTAACTGCAGTCATTTGTTCTGGAGGAAACTTGGCACGAAACGCATGCACGTATTGCAACATCGCACGATGTTTTACTACCAACTTGGCAGGTTGTTTATGGCTGGAAGTAAGTTTCTTGATTGCCAGGATTCTTCTTCCAAATAACGAATTGTGTCTTTTATAGATTGCAGATGTTTTTTTTTTTACTTGGCAGGAATACATAAATAAAATTCTTCAGGGAATCGAACCTAAGCTTGAAAACATGTCAAATTTATTGTGTACTAGCGCCCGCGGTATCAACCGCGTAAGTTTCGATCCAGTGGGAATATCGGGATAAAAAGTATTCTATGTGTTAATCCTGATTATAAACTATCTGTGTACCAAATTTCATCTAAATCCGATCAGTAGTTTTTGCACGATTGAGTAACAAACATCCAAACAATTTCACAAACTTTCACATTTAGAATATTAGTAGGATTGTTTAAATCTAATGTGACTGCGTGATTGGTCTAGTGGTCGCAATCGCTACTGCTAAGCATGAGGTCCAGGGACAAAGTGTTGTTGGGTTTTTCCATCAGGAATTTCTCAGTAATAATCCGGAGTCTGGATTTGTGCCCGGCCAGGCGGGTCCTACCACCGCAAGAGAAGAATTGGCCTGTCAAATATGGTGTTGGGTGTGACTGTCCAGGATGCGCCGAGCGCTCGGTTCAGTTGAGTAACTGGCGGAACAAACTGCGCTACACGAGGAGGCTTCTTCATGCATCCCAAAATGCATGCCATTAACACTTGTTGCAATAATTTTGATCAACAAATCGCAATCATTTACCAGTCTTTTTGGCAGCTGGTTTTGACTGGTTAAACTCAAGAAACCAACGGTAAATTTTATCCAGAGGATAGTCGGCAAGATATAGAAATCACACGTTAAACTCGTGCAATTTTCTCGCACATAAAGATGCGATATTTCCTTTCACCATTTGTGGAACTGGAAATAAATTGGACACACGTATGGAATACTGATTCTATCTTGTAACTGGGGCAATTGAATGGCGTGATGTGGCCATTTTCTGAACGTGTCAAAACTACATGCCATCTCATCGTCGGTGTTCGTCAGTCGATCGATTCTAGTCGGTTTTGGATGCCTATACTAGTTTAAGAATTCGCTATGCCTATTATACTATTATAGCCTATCAATTCAACATTATATTTCGTTTAGTGTCCCAAGACACTGACTGTATTTTTCTTCAAACTTCTCCACAGGCGAAAAACTGATTGATTTCTTTGTTTTTCGAAAGTTTATGCTAAATCTCAACCTAATTAAAAAAAAAACAAGTCCTCATTTTAATGAGGACTCACTTTAGGGCTGATTTTTCCAACGCCAGATAATTTTATCCGAGGATTAATTTTGAATATTTCACAGTTCTTTTTTTTTTCAAAAATCTGCTCCTAAAACATTAACGTCAGATGTCAACCCTAACTCTCGAATACCTTCGTTATCGGACGTAGGGCAGTACCCAGCCTCCCAGCCTGTTGTTTATTCATAGAACCACCCCGGGCACATGTCCCACCGCTGGCGATTAACGAGAAGCGAGTAGAGGTAGCAACTAAAAGCGAGTTGGCGAGCAACGAGCGAGTGCGCGACGGCGACGGGTGGTTACGCTGACGCTCTGGTCTCTCAGCGAATATTTTGATAGCTCATGTCGTTGCGACAAACGAGTACTCAATTCAATTTAATTAATCTTAATTGCAATCCATAATGTACAGATGCCAGCACATCAACCTACCCGAAACTGTCACATTTTCCCAATCAACTTTGAACCTTATGCTTTAGCGATAAAGTTGAAAATCTATCAAATAAATTTGACAGATTGTAGTAGGTTGATGTGCTGGCGTCTGTACATACAGGTGGTAATGATTAATAAATCGAAATAATTATGGATCCTGTCGGGCACAGCAAAATTTTAAATAAGAAAGAGAGCGGAAAAGCGGTTTTATGATTTTATTTTATTTTCTCCCTATCTGTTTTTAACAACAGTGTTATTCGCCGTTGTGTGACTCGCCGGTGGTGGTGTGAACAGTCAGCGATCAACTAGTATCTCTTTTACTAACACGGTACCTACAGCCTTTTGTACGTTTCATCGTTGATCGCTACTCGCTCTTCCCCTTAGGCGGGAGGAAAGGTACCTCCCGGGCACCGGGACTTATCGCCTCGTCGACTGTTATTTGTGTAATTGCTGCCCCTAGATTACTTAGTACGTGTATAAATAGAGATTTGTTTTTCTTCTAGAGATAAGGCTTGATTAACAGGTTTGGGGTTACATCGTAGCTAAGGTGATAGTTGGCTAGAAACGGTTTGAGATACTCGGGATGGTACTTGTTAATTCTTCGTATAACAAACATGATATGATAATAATTTTATTGCTTAAACAAAAATCACATTGCACTGCATACATTCAGTTGACATAATTCAATACAACTTTAGCATAGGAGTACAATAATTTTAAACTCTATCCCTTAAACTAGGTCTGGCCTGTATCTTAAGAGATAGGGTTCTGCTCTTCTATCTTGGTCGTCACTATTTACCGATAGTGGTTATGGGCTGCTTAACTTTAAACTCTGACAACATTTTCATATTTTATTTTTTGTTAGCCTATTCTGTCCTACTGCTGGGCAAAGGCATCTTCCAAATCTTTTCAGAAACTGTTTTCCCGCGCTACTTCGAACCATCACAACAATTACCTATCAACTAGGCCCAAGCCAAGACCAATTGAGAATATTGCTATATTATACTAGGTAAAGGTTCACCTGAGAAGGTTCTCATTACTCGTAAAACCAGTGCAAATATTTTTTTCTAGTTTTACCAAATCGTAAAAAAAATCGAATCAGCATTTTATAAATAAAACACTGTCAACACACAACCCGCGAATCGAAACAAAACACGTTCGTAAACTGACACTTTTCCAACCAACTCTGTTATTTGAAATAATCTGCAGTTTTCGCTCTATTTATTTACCCCTCAGGCTTGGGTCACAAAATAGATATGTTTCAGAAGGCCGACTCCATAGTATGAGTCTATAATGTCGCAGGCCTTCTCTCTTTGAGAGTGTGGGTCACCACGCGTGCCCAGTGACTTACAAGTCACCAGTGCTGTCGGTCGGCTCCATACAGAAGCAAAACATGCACACGCACACCTAGACACGTCCGTGTGGCGATGTCAAATATATGTCAAATAATGACTGGCGAGTAGTTGCATACTTTTGTTTACTGTACTTTAAAATGTGTTTGTGTCTTTGTCTTTAACTAATGTAATTGGCCTTGGCCGTTTTATGTTAAATAAATAAATAATAAATATATGCCATTCGCTAGTGCGCTTGCACTCACTGATCGCTGTACGTGAAGCGTGGTTATGTGTGCGTGCGTTCTGGCTCGTTGTATTTAGCTGGCCTTCTGTAGCTATATATTTAGTGGTTGTTTGGTTCTATTTTGTGTACACAGTTAAACGGAAACCTGGTTTAAAATGTATGTATTTTAGAATCTGTACCGTTGGTAGTGGTTTGTCGGTAAACGTTTGCAGTTTAGGAAGTAGAGTAAGAAATATTTAAGTGTTTGTCAACATTTGAAAGGTTCCAAGTATGTCCGTCTTCGCTCAGTAGCTTTGGAGTCTGGCTAATTCCGGATTTAAATAATTTATCGTGTAACAATGGTTTGCCGATTTCCTTTTCAGAGAACCTTAATCGGTTGAATGCCGTAATTTCAGAAACAATTATATAGCCCTTGGTGTCTGTCGTGGTTCCCGGTATACGAAGGGTTAATCATAAATCTTTGCTTACGACCGGCGACCTTCAGAACATTAAACTAAGTGGTTTTATAACTCACAGTTCAGTAAGTTACAATCTTAATCTTGAAATATGGGTAATAAAGCCTGTCATTTTATTAAGTACCTACTCAAAG
Source organism: Gortyna flavago (assembly GCA_963669345.1). Taxonomy (NCBI): domain Eukaryota; kingdom Metazoa; phylum Arthropoda; class Insecta; order Lepidoptera; family Noctuidae; genus Gortyna; species Gortyna flavago. The sequence continues at coordinate 9,442,411 of OY770150.1, read as the reverse complement.
TTGTAAAAAAAAAAACCATACTAATACTCGACTATTAAAACAAACTACTAATTAACGCTTGCTAATTACTATAAAATAATTAGCTACTAAAGTGCTTTTCTATGCTGCTGCTGCATGCTTTTTTTAACCGACTTCAAAAAAAGGAGGAGGTTCTCAATTCGGTTGTATGTTTTTTTTTTTAATTTTTTTTATGTTTGTTACCTCAGTACGCCGTCACCGTCATTTATGAACCGATTTAAAAAATTATTTTTTTTATTTGAAAGGACATACGTCCAGATTGGTCCCATTTTTGTCAAACTCCAGTTCTGATGATGGGATCCATGAGGAATTGAGGGAACTCCTCAAATATTATAGGCATCATATAGCAATTTTGATATTTTCATTAACAACTCAAGCATTTGCATTCGGGCGCGTTCACTGCGGCTTCGAGCCGCCCACTACTTGAACGCGCCCCAAAAGGTGGTAGCCATACGGCTGATACGGGGGTACCGCACGATCTCGCGCGAGGCGGCAAGCCTCCTTGCCGGACTGCCGCCATGGGATCTGGAGGCGATGGTCCTCGCGCGCCTCTTTGAGTGGCGCGCGGAGGTACTACGCCGGGGGGAAAACCCGCTTCCGCGGCAAATTGCTGCGGAGCGGACGGACCTCCGGCGCGATCTCATGGCGGCATGGAAAGCGCGACTGTCGCAACCCAGCGCAGGGCACGCCGCGATAGCGGCGGTAAGGCCCCTCTTTGAGGAGTGGCTAGAGAGGCGTCACGGCGCCCTCACCTACCGCCTGACGCAGGTCCTCACCGGACACGGATGTTTCGGGAGGTTCCTGCACATAATCAGGCGGGAGGAAACGCCCGGGTGTCGCCACTGCGAGGATCGCCCAGAGGACACGGTGGTGCACACGGTGGAGGTCTGTCCCGCTTGGGCAGAGCACCGCCGTGTCCTCGTAGAGGCGATCGGCAGCGGCGGCGACCTCTCGCGCCCGGCCCTGGTCCAAGCCATGGTCCGGGGCGAGAGGGAGTGGGAGGCAGTCACCTCCTTCTGCGAAGCAGTCATGCTAGCGAAGGAGGTGGCGGGATGGGAGAGGGAGAGAGCCGAGAGGGCCGCCCGTCCCAGCCGCCGCGGTAGACGCTCCGGGCGTCGGGAGCCGCGTGACGACTCCCGGCCACCGTAGGCGCGGGCCTGCGGACGGCGAGTAATGGGTAGCTCGCCGTCCGATCAGGACCAGGCCCGTGCCGGACGGCGCGTATGTGTTCCACGCGCGCCTCAAAGAGATGTCAGCAGACATGGAGGGGCCCGTTAGGGCCGAAGCCTGCCGGGGCAGCGGGATTGTCCGAAAGGGTTACCGCTGCCCCGGAACATAAAGGGCTAAGGAAGGAACACGGATGGGTTTTAGTCAGTAAGAGTCTGACACTCCCTTCCGCTCCACCCAGAGCGGGAGGGGTCATTGGATGATTTCCCATCCTTAAAAAAAAAAAAAAAAAAAAAAAAAAAAGCATTTGCATTCAGAAAGTATAATTTGGGGAAGTGGAACTGATGATGAAGACCACAGATGGCCATCGAAACTACTCAATAAAAAATATTTCACGGGTAGCGATTCGATTGCTTTAATATGGTTGCTAAGCAATTTATGATCGTAATTTAAAAATATTAGTTCTGTAATATTTTACGTAGAAAATGTATTCATTACTAACATTTTGGGCCAATAGATGCCGTTCGTTTAACTTGATAGTTAATAGAACCTTTCTATATTTCAAGACAGTTTTGAAAATTGTATGATTCGGATAATTCCGTCATTTATGAACCGCTTTTAATAATGTTTTTTTTGTTTGAAAGGAAATCTTGAGGGTGAAGATGAGACCATCCCATATAAACTTGTTCAAGTAGTTCTGATGAGTGGTTTTTGAGTTAGCTTTATTAATAGGTACGTATTATTTCCACTTGTTGTAGGTATGTTGATGGTAATTATTCTGTACAACTTCCTGTCACTGTTATATATTTAGCAAGTAGTGGTATACGAATTGGTGTGGGGTAGGTACCACAACTCAAAAGTGAAAAATAAAAACTTTTTAACAAAAAAAACAACCGACTTCCAACAAAACACTACAAAGTGAAAAATAACTTTAATTTCGGAAGTCGGTGTCAAAAAACGAAAATGCAGAACCAACGACACCGACTTCAGAAATTAAAGTTATTTTTCACTTTGTAGTGTTTTGTTGGAAGTCGGTTGTTTTTTTTGTTAAAAAGTTTTTGTACATAAAGCTTTTAAATAATAATCATGAAATAATTCCATAAAATCGTACTCAATATTATAAATATGAAAGTTCGTATGTTTGGGTGTTTGTTACTCAATCACGCAAAGACGGATGAATGGATTTGGATGAAATTTGGCGCACAGATAGTTTATAACCAGAATTAACACATAGGAGTTGAGTTGTAGGTCGTGGTTTCGATTGAATCCAGACAGGCACTTTAACTTGTGTAAATTATTTCATCACCACTGCTCTCAAAACGGTAAGGGAAAAACATAGAGAGCAAACCGTAATGTTCTAGAATAAAAAAAAATCGAAGACATGTGACATCTACCAACCCGCACTGAGCCCGCGTGGTAGATTACAGCCCACTCGAAGAGAGGAGGCCTGTGTCCCAGCAGTGGGAACATTAGCGGCTGATTATGCTTTGCTAGTATGTTCCTGTGGGATAAATTTAGACCCCCACACGAGCAAAGCCGCGAGCACAAGCTAGTAAAATAAAATTCGGTCAACTACTTAGGAAACTCAGTAGGTACAATAAATTACCCTTGTTTTTTGGCGTTTATTGCTTCATCAATAAAATCGGGGTACGTGGGACAGGTCGGGGTAAGAGGATAGGCAAGGGTAAGGGAGATAGGACAGTTAAATAGCCTGAACAGAACCCATAAACAGAACATGAATGGATTCGAGTCAACAAAATGAAATCGTAAAATATCATCAGAGGCATTAAGTGCCTCTGTTTGGAGGACGGATTAATTTTTATTTTTGTTTTTATCGTTAAAATGATTACCAATTTCGTAGTAGGCTGCGTTCTGTACCTTCTGCTTACCCCCTTGGGACGAAGGCATGAGTTTATGTAATGTATTTTTATTACAAATTCAAGAGTCTTATCGCTTGTTTGCTAGGCTTGAGTTTAAAAACTAACCCCCTTACTAATAAACGTATTATATTGGATGAATAGTTACACACCGATTTCTCTCTCGTCGTCAATAATTTAACTTTCGAAAGAAGAAGATAAAGCGTTGTGTAACTATACATACGCTATACAACGTTTATTAGCAAGGGGTAGGTAAGTATATAGACAGGCTTCATGAAACACCGACGCGACGTTATGTAGCTTTAAAAAATATCAATCGATCTATCTGGCAACCGGCTTCCATTGTAACCGGATGCAGCTGAATACTTTAAAACATATACCTAATGTGTAAAATTATTATTTTATTATTAACTATTAATTACGCCTGATTTATTTTTACGTGCAAAGGACCTTCTGGAATTTAATAGCAAAACCTCTTCGAATAAAATTAAGGCATTCATTTAATAAATCAGGCTGCTTCCGTCGAAACTCGGCCGTTTCCACCATTTTTGATTAAAAACACAACAAACATTTGGCGGCTATTTGTAAAACCAATATTTATTTCAAAAATCTGTTTCAAAAATAAACAGAAAGGGAAGATAAATCAGCAACAATTTATACAATTATATGTAAATGGATATTTACATAGATACCGCGGTCGCAATACTTCTGAACACCTGGCTGTTCTGGGTTTTATTTGATTTTATTTGAAACACGCAGCACGCAGCCATATGGGCGTTGTGTGGTTAGAGTTGGTTTATGTGCAACAGAAAAGCGGTTTGCAGTTCAAATCAGATTATAATTTCATGAACAATTTAATCACACTAGCAAATCACACGCTGTAGGTACATGACACAACTAGATACACAGTAAAAAAACCGGCCAAGTACGTGTCGGACCACGCACAATGAAGGGTTCCGTAGTTGGAATGAATTTATCCCAAGAACAAACTTAAAATTGTAGTTGAAAAACATCTTCTCCCATACATTCCAACTGAAAATGTAAGTTTGTACGCACAATATTGAGAGATTTACCATGTTGTTTCAAGATCATAGACTTCTTATTAATTTTCCTGTAATCTATAGGTATAGAACTATTTTCTGTATTTTTTTCAAAATTTTAGGCTCAGTAGTTTCGGAGATAAGGGGGCGGGAATGGTAAATTTCCGTCTATTGTCTTAAATAACTTTAATACAATTTACTTTAAAATTATGAAAAAAATATATTTGAGATCCTCACGATAAGCCCTTTCATTTGATATCACATGGTACAGATTGCGAATCTTTTTTTTTTAAATTGTCTATTTACCCCTCAAAAATGACTCCCATTTTCAAAACTCATTTATTTACGTTACACGTCTGTGTTTGGGTCACAGAGATTCATATGTGTACCAAATTTCAACTTAATCGGTCCATAAGATTCGGAGCAAATTGGCTGTGACAGACGGACAGACAGACAGACAGACAGACAGACACACGAGTGATCCTATAAGGGTTCCGTTTTTTCCTTTTGAGGTACGGAACCCTAAAACATTATGTACAGTAACAAAGTAATTGCGAACAAATCGTAGGATCGATTACTGTTCGTATAGTGACAGAGCCACCTAAATATAGCGTATTTAGAATACAGGTATGTAATTCCAGCAGCAAGGCTGAACTTTAGTAAACCGACAGGTTTGTCGGGAGCTAGTGCTCTGTCAGGAGTCAAGTCCGAAGACCGACTTTTTACCTTCAGTTGTACAGAAACACTTATCTAAACACTATGCAGCGTTATAACTGAGGGAAAGAGTGTTTTCGATGAACTCTAGCACCTTAAAATTTAACTTGTGTTTAGGATGCTAGCGTCCTCGGCTATTTGAACATATATATCAGATCAGTGTGAATGGAAACGCCGAGAGGGGTCGCCCTAGAATGACATATTATAGAAACCTTATTGTAATGTTCTTCAGAAAGGTCAGATCAGAACTAGTACGTGTATGGCCAGATGTATGAACGTAAGCGGAAAAGGAATATGCTAGGATTGTAGCAGGTGGCTTTCGGTTTCTGCATACTCTTACGGGAAGGTTTGAAATATATGTGTAATCAACACAAAACTCAGCTAACCTGTTGTCCAACTAATTTAACTGTTGTGTGTGTGTGTGTTGTGTATGTAAATATAACCTATAAAGATTTAAGAAAAGTCCAATGTTATCCTTATTCAGCCTTTTATTTGTCGCGCTAAGGATGAATTAAAGTGTTAAGGCATAAATTGTGCCCTATTATGAGAGGAAAACGGTGGTTCAGTAAAAATCATAGAGATTACTTGAGAAAACGTGAAGCCACAAAAATATCAATACAAAAAAAACCCATAAGAAATAACAGCAATACAACAAAATGGCCGTAGATAATAGTATCGATCGACCCGGTATCGACAAAGTACACATTTTTACCGCCAGCCTTTTGTTCCCACGCCTCGACAGTAACATAATAGGAGGCTTGAAATGTCTCATTGTACACCGACAACACAAAATAAATAAGTACAGAAGGCCTGCTCTATACAACGATCAAAAAAGGCGCACGCACACATAGACGCGTAGGTACGTATCGTCGAGCAAGCTATTTTGTTTGATGTACCAGCCAAAATTATTCATATTTTTACTACACTTACAAGGTTCGACAGATGATTGCCTAGCCTTTTCCCGATGTTGGGTTCGGCTGCTAAGTCCAACTACAATACCACACTACCGATATTCATTTTAACTACATTCATTTAACGGCGCAGGATTTTCGGAATATAGCAGAGGGGTAATTGTCGTAATTTTAAGAACGTTCACAGTCTGATCTCAGTCTCAATATGTCAAAAATACCTCTAATTTCCCTACATTTTGACAAGTTTTTGACATTTGTTTGTCGCCGAGATGAGATTGCGACTAGATTTTGAACGTTTAAAATTACGAGAATTGGCCTTCAGTTCGCCGTGAACATGCGTGGTACAACAGCAGCTCCCCTGACGTCATCTCTGTCATCAAAAGACAGCCGCCAAGCTACCATCGATGCGACGCTCTGCTATTGAAAGTCACCAGCCAGTGTCACTCTTATTCGGTTTTTTTGGTGTTTCCTAGTAACTTCCTACGAAAACTGGACAGTCCCAATTGCTGTCTATAATTGACTACCCAGCACACGACATTGTTTAAAAGTAGTTGCAAGTTATATTAGTATACTAAATAGATCTGTACATACTGTTATAAATAATTTCCATCGCTACTTTAAAATTGCTGATTTGAAAATTCTTGTACTATATAAAACTGCTAGCTGGTCAACCCATAAATTTTGTTCAATTCATATTTTTATATATTTCGTGTACAGTTTGTTTTTTAAATTAGTTTCTGTAGTAGCAAATAAAGTGTTTCAATTAAATAGGACCCACGGAGCGCCATCCTAACAATACGAAGATCTCAAACAAATGCCGGTCGCGAGTGCGCTTGCACTCACTGTACGTAAACTGTGTCTGTATATGCGTGCGTCCTCGCTCGTTGTATGGAGCTGACCTTCTGTATCCATCTATTCTGTGGCGCCAATCAACTAAGTTCTCTGAAAATTATAGCAATTTTCGAGAGAGTATTTAAAATAAATACATATTGTTCTAATAGAATTTTTGTTTTTTCAGCTTAAAGGCTTTGTTTTTCCTTTTTATTGGGCTCGGAATGTAAATATTTTGTTATTGTTTGTTGAGTAAGCAGATTGAAAAATCAATTAGAGAACTGAAAATATTTTTTAGGGTAAGGTTGGGGAGATCAAATGGCAGACTCTGGTTACCATCCTTATGTAAATACTGATCTGGTTTTAATAAAAACGTCATTATTTTTGGGAAAGGCTGGGCTGATGAGCATTTGGGTGAAGAAATCTGCGATTAAAAGTAACTGGCTAAGTACGTGTTAAGAGAAAGTTATAATCGTTAAAATAAAAATGAAGAACATCCACCACTATTTCTGCCGTAAAGCAGCAAGGTACGGTACGTAGGTGGAACTACACGTGATAACATAATAAATGTCCTTGTAGTTTTACCATTTCGACAGTGTCTCTATTCATCATCTGCCTAGCCTCTCCCCAATTATGTTGGGGTCGGCTTACAGTCTAACCAGATGCAGCTAATCAGTATTTAACATGGAGCGACGAACTGTCTTCCACAGCTCAATAAATGGCTATACCCCTTGGTAAGACTAGTTGTCAGACTTTCGGGCTTCTAACGACCCCGTATCACTGTCTCAATTATTCCTCATATATTTTTCAATCAATCAACCTTTCACTGCAGCCTAAAAATTCCAACAAAATATACAAAAAAGCTTCGCAAAGAGAGCCATCACGCAGTGTTATGATTTTTTTATTCCGAAAGCTCGAGTACATCGACACTTCAACAGATTAAATGAAAATGTAATAAAGCACACAATTCGGGCCTGCTCGTGCCTGCCCCTGTCCAACTTAGGGGTTGCACGGGCAACCTTTGATGCCATTTTATTAGTTTAGTTTATCCGTTTTTGTAAAGACATTTTTAGATTACTTACAGGTTTTTTGAAAAACGTAATAGGAAGTTGAGTTTTGAATAGAAATAGTCGGCCATTGATGTCTAAGAGTTTTGTCAAACTAACAAGGTTATAGTTTAATAGTAGGTATAAAAATGCCTTTTTTTAAGTTTTAAATTCGCAACAGGCGTAAGTGTGTATCTAGTATATGGGCAACGTCCGGCCCACGGGCAGGATGAGGCCCGATCAGTCATTTGATCCGGCCCGCGAAATATTTTCAAATCGCGCATGAAAATAGGAAATTAATTCTCAGTTTAGGCAAACAAGAAAGAAAAAACTAGCATTCGTCCAGGTACTTGCTAACCTAAAGCGACAAAACTGATAATTTTCATCATACATATTGTCCACTGCTTGTTTTGCGCACCTTTTTCATATAAAATTGCGGTGTCTACAAGCAATCAATAACAAAATGTTATAAGTCACAATTTTATCGCAACTTGTTTATTATCTGCCTCTTATGTACCTACCTATGGGTCGTGACTTCATTAGTTTTCTAAGGTATGGCCCGCAACTTTCCGAAGGTTGCCCATCCCTGGTTTATCGATGGAAAAAGGACATCACCGATTTGGTCCAGGTTCGCAGAGGCTGGACTGTCCCTTTTTGGCCTCATTGGTCCAGCAGACATGTTGCTGTACCAGTGCCAATGAGATGGTATTAATTATATACATAGTTTTGATGGTCGATATAATTAGATTTGATTTAATTTTGATTTGACTTTGTTCGATTCATTTTGATGTCATTTAATTTGTGTTATTTTGATTTGATTTTATGTGATTATCTATAATTATGATGTCAATTTATGATGTGTTGGTGGCTAAGTATGTCACATATCTTCGAAATGTTGGTTCTAGGACATGCCGGTTACCTCACGGTGTTTTCCTTCGCCGTTTTGAGAGCAGTGGTGATGAAATAATTTACACAAAGTAAAGCTGGTACATTCGTAAGTTGCAGCAGTAACCACTGGGCCATTACTGCTCGAAAGTTTGGGACTCATCAATCGAAATTCCATCATATGACCGCCTCACAATCCATTTGTATCCAAAAGTTGACGATGCGTTGAATATTACAAGTTTGTTCTTTGTTTCAAGGGAACTTCGAATCCCATGAGTTTTAATGGAAAAAGCGTGTTTGATTCAGTTTAACGACCGAAAATCTTAGGCCGTATTCTGGGACAGATTAAATTATAATCTATATTCAAATCTCATTTTGAATCGAGTTTAATTACTGATCATTGCTCTAGAATTGGTACATTTTGATTGGAATTAATGGATGAATGTTAATTAGGTACTCTGATTGTCAAGATTTCAAAGTAGTACCTAACTCTTATATAATCAGCTTATAGTGTTCCCACTGCTGGGACACAGGACTCCTTTTTTCGAGAAGGAGTGGGTTGTAATCTAGCACGCGGGCCCCGTGCGGATTGGTAGATGTCACATGTCTTCGATTTTTTGGTTCTAGGACATGCCGGTTTCCTCAAGATGTTTTCCTTCACCGTTTTGAGAGCAGTCTCTCAAAACGGTGAAGCAAAACATCGTCATTTTTTCATCGTCACTGGGTGATGAAATAATTCAAAGTGAAGCGCCTGTCAGGATTCGAATCTACGACCACACTTGTCGTGGCCGTTTCCACAAGTCGTGGCCGTTTCCACTGGGCCACTACTGCTCTTAAATACACGGTTTAAACAAAAAATTGTTCCATAAAATTTGACCTATTTAGCATTTTTTTATGAAACATTCTATGAATCAGAAAATTAAAAATAAGTAACGGATAAACTTCACTGAAATAGCCTGTCTGTTGTCTGATATATGAATAGAAATCAAATTATCCTCTTCGTTTATCAGCCCCACTGCCGATAAGCTTCGCTACTTGTTTATTAGCTGACTCATGACAAATAGAGTGTGGAACTTCCCACTTTGTTTTCCTTCCAATGATGAATGATGTCGGAAGAAATGGGATAAAGGAACCAAAGTTGAAATGCAGCTCACTTAGTCGGTTTTGCACTTAATTTTGATTGCGATAGAGTTGGAAATAGAATAACTTTCTGCCTGTAAAAAACCCGAAAGCTTTGGTTTTTTATTTCTTTCGCGAAAAATAATTGGATATCGTAGTGGCATGGATTTTTACGGTGCCTTTTTAAAACGATTCGATTTTTTTAAAAGCAATAAGTAATTATATTATTTTCAAAGTTTATTTTCAGTGTGAAGACATCGTTTTGAGTTTTTAATTATCTGAAAGTTTTTGGAATAAATTGTCTAAATGATGGTGAAAACAAACTGCGTGGGCTGTAATCTTGCACGCAGGCCCAGTTGGTAGATGTCACATGTCTTCGAATTTTGGTTCCAGAACATGCCGGTTTCCTCACGATGTTTTCCTCCACCGTTTTGAGAGCAGTGATGATGATATAATTTACACAAAGTAAAGCGCCTGTCTGGGTTCGAACCTATGACCTACAACTCGTAAGTTGCAGCCGTGGCCACTAGGCCACGACTGCTCAGTATCATGTAATACCCATAATTCGAAATCAATCAAAGCATCGGTACCTACCTACACCTCAAACCTCCCTACCCGCTTTCAAAGCTTTCAGCTAATTTCGTTACTAGAATCGAATCGCTCGGCCGAGTCGCACCGATGCGATCTTATTGATCAGATAGCTAACCGAGTAACCGCTGCCTCCACAGAATTGATGGCGCGGAAGCTAATTGAATCGATTAAATTATACTCGATGTTACGTCGAATGGTTTTTTTGTGGCGTTCCAATTGGTTTTATGAAGTGGCGTGGTTTTATTTGGATATTGGAATGGGTTTTAAATAAGTGTTTTCGGTTTTTAAACGATATTTAACTGATGGTAGGTATTTTTTGAAACTTTATTTTAGAATTCTTTGCAATTACGTATTTTGTTGCTGACGATCCTTCACTATCACTACATAGTATAAAACAAAGTCGCCCGCTCTTCAAATCTGTCCCTATATATGCTTAGATCTTTAAAACTACGCAACGGACTTTGATGCGGATTTTTTTAATAGATAGAGTGATTCAAGAGGAAGGTTTATATGTATATAACATGCATAAATAGGTAATATGGTAGAGGAACACTGATAATTTTAGAGGTTTCTAATGTGATGGCGAATAAACACATTTTTTTGCTGATCAAAACAATGTACAGTAGTGTACACTTTAAAAAGGTCTACAAAAATGTCCGCATTGGCATATGTCTATCTCTTGGGGATAACAGACAATAACCATTTTTTATCCTTTACTTTTTACGACAAATAATGGCTTGTTTACGAAACGATTTTAAGCAATACAACATTAATCCTTATCTAATTAAGTACCTTAAATACATTGTGCATTTAATATAGATCAATTTAGCCCTTTCCAGCATTAGAATTTAAATGAATATTTTCGAAGATATAACAGATTTAAAATGCAGGGACATAGCGGTTGAGCCGGTACCGGCCGGGGGGCCGGCGCGGCGCACAGGGCGGCCGCCCCATACCTACTCGTACCTACTTGGAAGCGGTCAAAATGATTTTTAACAATTTATTGATGCAGAATGAATAAAATCATCTTACAAATTTATTTAATTGTCATTATTTTAGTTTATGAGTAGTCAATATTACCCACTAATGAGTAATTTTATAGGTTCTGCACCAAATTGGATAATTCTTTTTTTTGTTGTGTTCGGTATTGCCAGGACAAGGTATACATGAAACAAAATTTTGAAAATTCGAAACAAAAAGTCAGACCAGAATAACTCGGAATGGGAAAGTTGGATTAGAACGAGATTAAAACAGAAGAAGAACTAGCGGGGATCGAAGAGGGGGGGGGGGTGGGAGGGTTCAGGGGATTGAATCTTATTTAGAAGCGATCTTTGAAGGACGTTATATTTGTAATTTCGCATGGTGCAGGTACTGTAAAGGTTGTCAAAGGGTTAGCTGGCAATAAAATAACGCTGGTTGTATTCGAACAGTCAAGCGAGTTTTGAGTGGGCGTTCAAATTTTTATTAGGTTTTTTTTGGGAAGAAAGAGAGATAATATAGCCGGAGTGAACGCAGAAAGTATAACGTTGTATGATGCCCATGTTGCCCTGCCACAGCGCATAATAAAGAGTACTTATTCTATTCTAGTGGAATTTTCTTAATTATGATGGCTTAGGTATTAAGAGAATGAAAAAAACAGCACAAATACACAGACACACACATATCAGGGCAGTGGTGAAGTTCTTCACTATGGTCAGGTGTGTAGTACTCGCAACCGGCGTGCGTGTTGATGTACCTATTAACGTAAACGAAGCAAATAGCGTTCTGTAGTTTCTGGCTACCCCCATGTGAAGAAGGCGTGAGTTTGTGTATGTCTGTATGTGTCTGAGAATACAAATTCTCAGTCTGCCTTGGACAATGAAGTAGTCGTTCATCATATTCTGCCTAGCCTTTTCTCAACTATCTTGGGGTCGGCTTTCAGTCTAACTGGATGCAGCTGAATTCCAGTGCTCACATAGAGCGACTGCTTATCTGACCTCCACAACCCAGTTACTGGATAGTACGATACCCCTTGGTACAACTGGTTATCAGACTTTTCAGCTTCTGACTACAGGTAACGACTGTCAAAGATCCACGAATGACAGTCCAATTCCGAGGCACAGAGGAGTCTTGGTATGTGAAGATGGTCAGCCATCCACGGTCCAACCGATTCGTGCGGCTGTTATTACTTAGCCATAAGCCCCTCTTACTTAGCCACAACAATGAAGTAGTCGTTAATTGGCCCCCTATTCGGGCCTCCCGCACGACCCCAACCAGCCCCCCCAGACCAAAATAGTCACCGACTGGAGGAAAGTAAGCGAAAGACTGAAATCCACCACGTCTCCGCACCTAGACTCCATCCCCGAGCAAATTATCTCAGTCGCAGACACGACTGGGGCGATCGACTCGTTCACAGAGCACGTTCAATCCGTACTGACGGATTGCTCACGGGAAGTTCCAGTGATGGAAGACCATCGCTGGAAACTGCCCGATGACGTACGTGAACTGGTGACCGAGAAGAACGCTGCCATTCGTGCCTACGACTCTTTTCCCTGCGACGCGCGTGCTGTAAAGAAACGCATTGGGGAATGGCGCTCCGAGGGATGGGATAAGATGATCGGCGAACTCGAGCCCACCCACCACGCCTTCTGGCAACTCCAGAGGAAGCTCCGCTCCTCTGAAGAGGCCACAGTTCCTCCCCTCACACGCCCCGACAAAACGGTCGCTTTCGAAAACCTCGAAAAGGCCGAATGCCTAGCCGACAGCCTAGAGGCTCAATGCACTCCCAGCTCTCAACCAGTAGACAGAGCGCACCTCGACGAGGTGAACGCTGAAGTCGAACGGAGAGACTCCCTCCCGCCAGTCGAAGACCCTGATGATCCTCTGCCTCCCGTCACTCCCGACGAAGTGCAAGACATCATAAAAGGGCTCGCAACCCGCAAAGCCCCCGGTTCGGACGGTATCACCAATAGGGTGTACAAACTCCTCCCCGCCCCCCTCATACTGCTCATGACCGCCATCTTCAATGGCGCCCTGAGCAACATCTTCCCCCAAGTGTGGAAAGAAGCCACAGTCATAGGCATCCCTAAGCCAGGCAAGCCCAAGTCTGAGCCCTCCAGCTACCGCCCCATCAGTCTGCTCAATGTTTTCGGTAGAGTCTACGAGAGGCTTATTTATAAGCGCCTCAAAGACTATGCCGAAGCAAAGAGCCTCATCTACCCCGAACAGTTCGGTTTTCGCACGAAGCATTCGTGCATCCACCAGCTCCACCGCATAGTCGAGCACATTAGCGCTGCTTTTCAGCGAGGTGCTTCGACAGGCGTCCTGTTCTTCGATATAGCGAAGGCGTTCGACAAGGTCTGGCACAATGGCTTATTATATAAGCTGTACCTGCTAGGTGTGCCAGACCGTCTCGTGCTCATCTTACGAGATTTTCTGTCGGACCGCGCTTTCCGCTACCGTATCGAGGGCGCTCTCTCTCCCCCTCACCCCATCCGCGCCGGAGTCCCCCAGGGTTCCGTTCTATCTCCCCTCATTTTCACCCTGTTCACTAGTGACATCCCGAACAGTAAAAAGGCACAGTTGACGCTCTTCGCCGACGACACTGCCATTTACTGTTCGGGTGTCAACCAGTCATCCATAGCTCGAAACCTCCAAACCTCCGCAAGCGCCTTGAGCGATTGGTTCCGGAAATGGAGAATCGAGGTCAACCCCGATAAGAGTCAGGCGGTCATCTTCTCGAAACCGCGCAAACTACCCCCCCCCCCCCCCCTCCCGCGCCCGATCTCTATGTATGGCAAGCCGATCCCCTGGGGAAAGCGAGCCAAATACTTAGGTGTCATCCTAGACCACAACCTCACCTTCAACGAGCACATAAAGACGGCGCGTTCGCGCGCCTCTTTCGCTCTCGGTAGGCTCCACTCTATGATAACTGCCCGCAGCAAATTGTCACTCAAGTGCAAATTGCGCCTCTACACCGCGGTCATCCGTCCCATCATGACCTATGCTTGCGTAGTCTTCGCACACGCCAAGCCGCGATTTCTGCATAAAATGTAAACCCTCCAGAACCGTTTCCTCCGAAAGGTCACGGGAGCCCCCTTTTATGTCCGAAATGTGAATCTGCATCTAGATTAGCGTTGTTCAAATCCGCTTTAAACTAAAATCGTGTTATAGACTATAAACTATATTTTTCTAGCGCGCTGTTTTATACGCTATCATTATAACACGTTATTACAAAACTTGGCCGCAGTCTGAACGCGGAGACATTATCATTTTATCTGGCAACACGCTAGTTATCTCGCAACGCGCTGTACACGAAAGAATATAATAATATCTCATGAAGCGTTATAGATCAATGAACTTTTCTTCATACTTTCCAGGCTTAGGACTGTCTATAATAAAATTGATGAAATTTTATTAAGTATAAAAGTTTTGTGAGACAATTATTATTTATTATAGGCGTATTTACTAAAACTTATTTACAAATCACTATCCACAGTTTCACTTTGTCACACAGTAACATCCTACCTATTTACAATTATTAAAAACGAACACACAATATTTACAATAGCACGACGAATGTATGTACGAAACATGAGAATTATTATAAGTATTTACAATTACAGTACTGTAGTACTAATAAGTTGCACAGCAACAAAATTATTATTTAGAAAAAAACGTGCGAGGGCCGTGTTTGTTTACAAAACAACGCGTACGTAATAATAACAGGTACCGCGAGCCAACCGGCCGACTGCCGCCCGAGTTCACACGACTTCGCCTGAGTGCCCCGACGCGCTGTGACGCTGTGAGTGAGACTAGTGAGACTATAAAAGTTATAAAACTATAATGCTATCCCGCTCTAGCCTCGCTGTGTACGTTTAGAATATGAGACGCTAGTTTGTTGAGACGTTATATTTCTAGCGCGAAGTCAGAGTCGGGACAACAAACGCTAGATGCTATAAATAAATAGCGTGCTATTTTTTGACGCTATACGTTTTATTAACCACCACTAATCTAGATCTTAGAATCCCCACCATCCAGCAGTTCATGAAACGCCTCTCCAAGCGCTTCTTTGACTCTGCCATAAAGCACCCCAATCCCCTGATTGCGGCGGCCTCCCGATACACTCCCTCCCGCATAAGTAGGATTCGCCGACCAAGGCATACCCTCACTATCCCCGACGACGCCACTACCCTCCTCCAGGAGAGCAGTAAGGCCACTAGTACTCTCAGACGACATCACAAACACAAGCTCAGACATCCGTCCTTCCGTCCTCGCCGCCGAGGCCCGTCGCGACGTCCCGCACCATCACCGTGCCCGCCCCGACCCTTGCTCGAGCCAGCCCGCGCAGCTGAGCCTGTAGTTTTAAATTCGCCCCTAAACACTAATAATAATACCGATCCAGCCTGTCCCTTGCTGTCCTCTTCCAGCGACGCCCTGAGCCGAGGTCCGAACCCCGCAGGGGGTTACCCTTAGCGCTGTCGCTTAGTTTTTTAAGTTATTGTTTGCCCTGGCTGGAGGCCTTAATTCGAGGCATCCACAGGAAAGTCCGGTTAAGCAGTAGCCATCCTCATAAAGGATGAACTGCGAGATGCCATTGTTAAAAAAAAAAAAAATAGTCGTTAATTCTTGAAATAGTACTTACATCAGTACAAACCATTGTGTCTCAAGAACCCGTTTGTGCTAACACAAAAGGTTCTTCAGTGTGGCTAACTAATTTATTGTGACTGTTATTAGATGCATCAACTTTGGCCGAATGCCAGACAACTGAACCATCTCTCACTCTGTTTTTATCTCGCTGATTTTATTTTTTTTTTCTTTTTTTTTTTTTTTTTCTTTTTTTTTTTTATTTTTTTTTTCTCGCTGATTCTCGGTATTCTAAACTATGAGAGTTTGGATCAGAATTTCCTTGAGCTAACCACTTTAATTTAAGTTGTGTAGTGTACATACAGTGTGTACATAAAATATGTGTTTTTGTTGCCTATGTTTTTCGTTCATTTCCAGTGAGCAGACTGGGCATTGGTGACCCAGATGTATTGGCCCCGACTTACGAGTTGTAGGTCGTGGATTCAATGCGTGAGTCAAGAAGGCATATTTTTTTTTTCAATTTATTTCATCACCACTGCTCTCAAAACGGTGAAGGAAAACATCGTGAGGAAACCAGCCTGTCTATAGCGCCCTGTAAACGATCAAATTTGTTGGTCAAACTTCATGTTCTCTACTGAGGACTGTTTGACAAACGCGTCAAACACAGCTGCACTATCATACACGTAAAATTTGACAAACAATTTGATCATTTACAGGGCGCTTTAGAACCAAAAATGTGTGACTTGTGACATTTACCAACCCGCACTGGGCCTGGGTGGTGGCCCAATCCCTCTCACAGAGAAGAGGCCGGAATCCCAACCATGGGAAAATTATTCTATGGAAGGGAAAATTATAATAATTTATATGTATAAGTACCTACAATTTCGGGATATAAACTCAATCGAAGCCAGACCTCCCTAAATATCTATACCACTCTAAAAAAAACACATTTCATAAATACAATGTTTAGTTTACATATTATTGTATCATTAGATGCCTAATTTTGAAATGGTTCTTTGGAAACATTATAGTAGTATATACCAGAAACGCTTTTAACGATTACACCCTCAAATCACACTAATATTATGAAGGCGAAAGTTTGTGTGTGTGTGTGTGTGTTTATATGTTTGTTACTTCTTCACGCTCAAACGGCTGGACCAATTATGATTAAAAAAATTATGCAGGTAGCTGATACCCTGGATTAACATATAGGCTACTTATCCCGATATTCCCACGGGATCGACACTTATGCGGGTGAAACCGTGGGGCGCAGCTAGTATACACTATAAAAACTACGCTACAATATTGGCCAAGATACAAGAGCATATCATTACTACTCGGGCACAGACATGCTTGCTTAGGTATAACAAGTCACAAAACATCACTAAAACACGACGTTAAACATCAAAGTTTACCATTACTATTTATCATTTACACTTCACTTTGATCTCTGCTTACCCTCAAAAACTCACGCACGAGTTTATACAGCCGTTAACGAGGTCGTAACTAAAATACAGCGGTTGCTGAAACGAGAGCATCCTGTATACAAAGCGGAAAGTTCTCAACTTTCGCAAATAATGGAGGTGGCTTGGAATCTTGTAGACCGGAACAGTTTAATTGTTTGTGATTTAATTATTTATTTTAAGGAATTAGAGAGAATTTATAGAATATTTTAGCTAAACAAGGATTTTATGTTAATTAGGGGTTCATAAATATTATTGTGCTTAAGGATGTATTTGGCTGTATTTATAGGTTAAACGTGTATATTCCAGATATCCGGGAAAAAATTGTTAAATAAAGTTGGGGGTCATACGCCCCTGATTTTGTTTCGCCACTTTTTCCATGGGAGCTCAGATAGGAAATGTCGACTCCATCTAGCGAATTTTTCAAATTAATTATGACGTGTAAAAGTCAAACCGATATCGAGTTTCCGTTAACCGATTTCGTTTTATTTTATTTGATATTTTTTTTTTTTTAACTTCTATTTTATTATTTATTTCAAGTATATTTTATTATTTATTTATTTCTGTAACTGCCCGTGACATCACAGCGGGCCCTATCAGAATACCAGCGCTGTGTGTGCTGTGTGTGTTTTTTTTAAATGTAGCATCATGCTGAGATAGGATCCTTTTGGCCTCCTTTGGACTTTTTTTTCAGTGGGACAATACAGGCTAATTATTATTATTATTTCATTTTGTGGTCGTCGCTCCATGAAAAAACGTAGGTAGGGTGCAGTGCTATTCTGTAAACTTCACTTAGAAACTTACTCAAGTGAGTGCACAAAATTCGAAAGCGTAGGTAGGTACTCATTTGTTTTTTGATATTGGAAATGTCTTTGTCTGTCTCCGATTTCACGAAAAAGTGCGATCTCAATATATCTCGGAGAGTTGTGAAGAAATTATATTAAAAAAAAGGCGCGTATTCACGAGAGCTGTCAGGTGCAAAAATAATTATTTGAGAAAGTAATAAACGAAAAAAGTTAGGGGCGAAATAAAGAAAAAAAAAACGAGTTTTTGATTTTGGTGCTCGTGTTTTGGCAACGAAGAGGGATATAAAAATTTGAGAAAAGCTCCTCTGGACAATTTAGTCAGCTACAATTTGAGCCTAAAACAAAGACGACCGGGTTAAGGGTTTGCCCTGTAGCCTAACCTTTTTGAAAATTGAAAAAGTCAGAACGACATTTCAAAACCCAGGTTATGTTCAACGAACACGTCACTCCGGGACCGATTGCTGTCAATGGCGGTGCTCTCAAGGCTGTTCAAGAATACGTTTACCTCGGGCAAACTCTGCAGTTTGGTAAGAACAACTTTGAGAGGGAGGCTAACAGAAGAATTCAGCTGGGCTGGGCAGCGTTTGGGAAGCTCCGTCGAGTCTTCTCGTCGCGTATTCCACAGAGCCTAAAGACTAAGGTCTTCAATCAGTGCGTCCTGCCAGTTATGACTTACGGAGCCGAAACGTGGACACTCACGGTACGGCTGGTCCATAAATTCAATGTCGCTCAGCGAGCTATGGAACGGGCTATGCTTGGAGTCTCTCTGAGGGATCGAATCCGCAACGAGGTGATCCGGCAGAGAACCAAAGTTGTCGACATAGCTCACAGAATAAGCACGCTGAAGTGGCAATGGGCCGGCCATATTAGCCGTAGAACCGATAACCGTTGGAGTAGACGTGTTCTTGAGTGGAGACCGCGAATCGGTAAACGTAAGGTGGGACGCCCTCAGGCTAGGTGGAGCGACGATCTTCGTAGGATGGCTGGTAGCAGCTGGATGAGAGTTGCCGAAAATCGAGTTGAATGGCGTGCAATTGGAGAGGCCTATGTCCAGCAGTGGACTGCTATAGGCTGATGATGATGATGAACGACATTTTGACGTTTTTATTTTGTAACCTTTTCTTTATCCCGACTTTCTCGTCGCTCAGCGACAATATTTTTTCGAATTCCGTAGATTCATCTCCAACGTGCTCGATAGTCGTGTGAGGCACGAAATCTGTGAGTTTTTAAAAGTAAATCATCTCTGATTCCCAACGGACACCCTTCGAATTTCGAAGTGATGTTTAGAGAATAAAGCCACGTGTACATGAGTGATGCTAGTTTCCTGCCTGTGGCATGCAATAACATTGAAGCAAATAATAACTTGCATCGTCTAAACACTCTTTAAACGGCAAGTACAACTTCTATTGTTGCTTCAAATAATGGTATGCTGCAAGCAATAAAACAGTTTATTATCATCATCATCTGCCTAGCCTTTTCCCAACTACATATTATGTTGGGATGGGCTTCCTGTCACACGGTAAAATATAGTACTTACCGTGTAAATCAGGTTGAATACTACTAAATTGGAGCAATGGTGACCTAGCGAGTTGTAGGTGGCAGATTCGAACCCAGACAGACGCTTTACTTTCTGTTAATTATTTCATCACCACTGGTGGTAAAAGGTTACTCTCACTCTATGAAAATTAGTTCTAGCTAGTTTGTGAATCTTTGAGCCTTTCCCGACGGTTTGAGATGTAAAGAGTTTGATATAAAGATTATTTGGATTGACTGTAAAGCTAAAGGACGTTATCGAGTTTGATGAATCAATGTGATTGTGTCGACTTCGTCCGCGTGAAATGAACGTTACTACATCCGATCCGATTCCGAATTAAAGATCCGACTTCAATCCGAATTGGGAATGTTCTAAATTCGGACGGATAGAGTTCGGATCTAGTGCGCAACTCAACTCCTCATACAAATAGGACTATGGTCACTTCGGACCGGCATTTCTCGGATTCGGATCGGATGTAGTGCAGAACCGCTCTTAGGGTACAAGCGTAATGTTTTATAGTCCATAGCATTTCTCAAGAATTGGGCTATGAAATACAAAAAGAATTTTTGAACTCGGACTGGCAGTTTCAGAGATTATCGCGTCCAAACAAACAAACTCTTCAGCATTATTATTAGTTTAGATAGATCGTGATTACGATGTTGGTCCCATGAAGAAAGGTGTTCAGTTTTATGGTCTGTACCACACACCCTTAAAGACCCTTTCCGGTAAACGTTGTATAACAATATGCCTGTATACATACGAGGTAGACCCTTCCCAAAACAACAGACGCCTCTATGTAAACAGTATGAACATAAAACAGAAAGCCACCACAGAAATCCTATGCAATCAGTCTGAGCCCTTATAACATAAGAGGCCATTAATATTATAAGACAATTATTTATTTAACAAAGCAAGACAAGAAGCCACTGAAGATATCAAATTGCGTGATAGCTTATTGAAGATTATATTAGAAGACACTCTCATCATCGGGGAACATTCCAAAGCGTACTAAACGTTTCAATAGAATTTTGATCGATCTCAGTCGTAAGCCCGTCTGTTGAGCTTGATGTTCTGGGTTCGATTTCCAGGTCGGGAAAAGTGTTGTTGGGTTTTTCCATTAGGAATTTCTTAGCATCAGCCTGGAGTTTGGCCCTGCGCCTGATCTCTCTCCGGTCGTGTCGGATTGCCGTCTCATCGGACAATGAGAGTAAGGGAAGAGAGTGCACCTGTATCTGCGCACACACTTGTGAACTATAATATCTCCTGCGCCGAAGGCTGATCTCCGCTGAGATTGGTCGTCATGGCCGAAATTCGGCCTTTATGACTTTACTGGATGTTGCCCGCGACTTCGTCTGCGATCCAGGATAATAAGTAGCGTATGTCCTCCTCCAGGTTATTGTCTACCCATGTGCCAAATTTCATCCAAATCCGTTCAGCCGTTTAAGCGTGAAAATTTAACAAACAAACAAACTTACTTTCGCATTTACCTATTTCAATAATTAGTATTATGCATTAATTGTATTTGGATGAAATTTCGCACACATAATTATAGTTTGTTATAACCTGGATTAATAACACATGTCAGGCATAGACATATCAGGGCAATTTTTTATTGTAATAAAATGGCACAGAATTTTGTTCATACGGTCTTATGCCAGCGACGAACTTACCCCAACTTTCCTTTCCCCAACCTTAATTTCCGACCTCCACGCGGGCGAACCCGCGGTCAAAAGCTAGTAGGTATAATAATAAACCGTCAGAACTTAATATTCAGAACCACAAGATTCCGTTTATATAAATAAACTGACCTAATTTCTCAATTCGCAGTGATCTCATTCACGTTTCTATGGTAATATCCAGATTAAAAATCGTTGGGCCAACATCTGCCGTTTTCTTTATGCATATAAAAAGGAAATTGGGTCATAAGAAAAGTAGGTTTTCATATCTTTTTCATAAAATTATCGAAGTTAGGTAAAGAAACGAAGTACTATGATGTGAAGTTCATTTCGAATCTCACTTTAGGAGGAAGGCTACTGTCAAAATGGCGTTGTCGTAACTAGTTCCCAAGACAAGCTAATAATGCAAGGCGTTGTAAAATGACTCGTTGTTTCTAAAACTCCCTAAAATTAAACTAAATAAACCCTAAAATTAGAAGATTGTGGCTGAACTGATGAATGAAACACAAAATTGAGGAAATGTCAAATTTATTGTAGGCCCTTGGGACCGAGCTATGGTCACGCCATCTACAATTAGCTTTGAGTGACCTTCCCCAGTGACCGCGCACTTCGAATCAAACTCATTTGTTTTTGAAATAAATGATTGTGGGGTCACAACTAGACACCGCTCATTTACATGATTGAACTTTGTTGCCTGTGGAATACAATGTGTTACGACACAGAATCTGTGTTCGAACGAGGTTGGTAACCCACTGAGGTTGGCAACACTGGCCGGAACTGCTAACAACTTCCGTTCGGCCGCCGCCGCCCGCGCCGGCGGAGCACGCCGCCATTTTTTGCGATCACACTACCGCCACCGTCAACACACTCTGTAATATTTTATTATTAAACAAGTTTTACTTTGTAATTTCGCATTTTTTATGTGCCTACTACAACCTGCACATAAAATTGGTGACCCCGACGTGATATCTGAGGCGAGAATCTAACATCTACCTACCGACAAGACTCCTACAACAAATCTTTGTCGACGAATTCTGCAAGTCATTGCACGCCGGCCGCCTCGGACGACGCGACAGCCAAGTTGAACAACGACGAATAAGTCAGCTGCTGCATCTGAATAAGTCTTCCACAACAACTGGGAATCGCTGATCCAAATTGCTCAAATCCAAGGAATGAGGAAACTAATGCTGTGGTGAAGTGATTTTCTTATTGTCGTTCGTTGAGGAAGTAGCCATTTTGGAGGTAAACAATTTTATTCACCCTAATTTTATCGCTGTGAACTTCAATTTGCCTCTTGTGTGACGGTGTGGCGGTTTCGCAAACTTTCCTTTCCGTTATTATAATATAACGACGAACTTCGTACCTTAATTACTATTTTATTTTTTTTATATTTTTTACTATCTTGGGTACCTACATTCATATTTCTGTGAGAATCAAATTCATACTTTTCTCACAAATGCCATGCTGTTTTCGTGCCTAGCTTTATTTATCTAATTATATTACGGAAAAATAAGCGATTATTCTCGCAAGATATTGGTACGTAATAAAATACATGCACGCTTACATTTCGCGCTTATTTTGTTTGTGTGACGCACGATTTCTTGGGCATGACATTGCTACATAATTAAGTTTTACTACATTACTGAGTTGACTAAATAAACGCCTATTTTGTCATTATTATACCCAAAAACAAACTGCGCTATGATTGCTTATTTCTCCGTCTAGCGTTCTGACTTTGGTGAAAACGATAATTACCTACGAGTATTACCTACTTCGTAATACCTACGTCATTTGTAATAATAATCTAACTCCTTTGTTACCTAATTTGTAACAAAGACGATCTTGTTCCCTTACTTCCCTTACTTCTTAAAGGAACTTATGAAAATATAATCTAAGTAAAAAGACAGCGGACAGTGACAGCGGGTGATAAGCAGAGTAAGCTGAACTGAAGGTGACGCTGACGCCATCAGCCTGCACTTGCCGCGCTCCGGGCTCGTGGGATTGGACCTTGGTACCTTTGTTTATTGGCTATTAGTACTTTGAACGTTATTTGCCTCTTCGTATTTTGCATTGGTACTTCCCTTACTGAATAACAATGGCGGACGACATTAAGAAGCTTCGGCAGCTTCGCAGTAGTGTAAAGGGTAGAATTACTTTATTCAAAAAACATGTTGAATTGCTAAAATCAATTGATCCCGGTCAAATTACAAAATTACAACTTACCGAATTGCAATTAAAGTTAGAAAGATTTCAGGCATTGTTCTCCCAATTTGATGAACTACAATCTAAAATTGAAGCACTAGATCTTGAATCTGTAAATGAGCTCAATGAAAGAGAATTGTTTGAGGAAACATTTTGTAATTTAATTTCACAAGCACAGCTGATAATTGAAAACGTTTCACAGGCTCAAGGCGGTTCTACTCATAATAATAACAATGATAATAAATCTGAGTGCAGCGGTTCATCCTGCAAAATAAATTCGAATGTTAAATTACCAACGATAGATCTTCCAAAATTTGATGGTAACTACTTGAAGTGGCTCGAGTTCCGGGACACTTTTGATTCACTAATTAATAAAAATAATTCTATTCCGGAAATTAATAAATTCCATTACCTCCGGTCTTCATTGGACAGTGGCGCTGCACTTGTTATAAAATCGGTTGCGTTCACTGCTGAAAACTACATGCTGGCATGGCAACTCTTGTGTGATAGGTATGATAACAAGAGATTATTGATAAATAACCATTTAAAATCACTGTTTAATTTTGATGCCATCACAAAGGAATCACATAAATCTTTGCATTATATGATTGATTACTTTACAAGAAATTTGCGTGCCTTAAATTTATTAAAGGAACCCACAGAACACTAGGACACAATTATTATTTACATGATGGCCTCCAAACTAGATGGCGCCACGGGTCGCAATTGGGAAGAACATCGGAACAATTTATCGGTTTGTCCAACTCTTGATGAATTTTACCAATTCCTGCGGAACCGAGCTGATGTTCTAGAAACTCTGCATTTTGGTAAATCAGATATTAAACCTCAGCGTTCAAACCCTCAAACTAAATCTTTCGTATCTTCAAGTAGTACTGAAAAATCGAATAGTAAGCAGTGCGTTATTTGTAAGCAAAGTCATTTTGTTCATGAGTGTGAAAAATTCAAAACTTTAAGTGTAGACTTGCGCCTGAAAGAGGTTGCTAAGCATAAGCTTTGTCCCAATTGTCTTCGCGGTGGTCATAATGCCAATCGTTGTTTCCGAGGTCCATGTAAATTCTGTCGGAAAAAACATAGTACGTTGCTACATGAAAGTGAAAAATCACAAACTAATAATATTGAAAATTCCAACTTACCTTCAACTTCTGAGTCGAATTCCAGCGTTGCTCCTGCAGTGTCGTTGTCCGTCGTGATGGCGAGCCAGGTGTTATTATGCACGGCCCTGGTCGAAAAAGTCGACCAACAAAATAATACTTACCTTGTGAAGGCATTGCTTGACAACGGCAGTCAGTCTTCCTTCGTCACAAAAAACCTACAAAATAAATTAAAATTGGACTTCACAAACAGAAATCCAGTCATTGTCAGTGGCATCAATAACGCTGTTGTAAATACGGCTCAATATTGCGATTTACAATTGAAATCTCGTTTAAACGATTTTTGTGTCACTGTGTCATGTCTTGTCATACCACAAATTACTAGCAAACTTCCAAGCGTGGACATTGATCCATCACAACTCAACTTACCTCATAATCTTCAGTTGGCTGATCCTGAGTTCTTCAGTCCTTCTGACATTGATATTCTGTTGGGTGCAGATATCTTTTGGGATATTGTACACACAAGGTTAATTAAACTAGGTCGAAACAAACCTACATTACAACACTCTAAATTAGGCTGGTTAATATCCGGGCCTACTAGTGTTGATAACAGCCGCAAATTTAATCATAATAATACTGTATGCAACTTTTCTCAAAGTATTCAACAAACATTAACAAAATTTTGGGAGCTAGAAGAATTACCCCCTCTCAAAAAACATTTTTTTTCTAAATCTGAAGAGTTGTGTGAAGGCATCTATAAAAAGAATACTAAACGATTAAATGACGGTCGTTTTCTAGTTACAATTCCACTAACGGATTCTCCAGAACAAGCTCTCGGTGACTCATACAATGTAGCGCGTCGTAGATTTATTAATTTAGAGCGAAAACTAAATAAGTCACCTATTCTAAAGGAGGAGTATACATCATTCATTCTTGAGTATGAACGCCTGGGTCATCTTTCTCTAATTGAGCGTCCGTCTTTTGGTTATTTTTTACCCCACCATGCTGTAATACGTCCCAATAGTGAAACTACTAAATTACGAGTAGTGTTCGATGCTTCGTGCAAATCTACGTCCGGAAAGTCCTTTAACGACATTCAACTGGTGGGGCCAGTTATACAAGACGATCTTCTATCAATTTTATTGAGATTTCGTCGAAATGCTTTCGTTGTTACCGCCGACATAGAAAAAATGTACCGGCAAATATTAGTTAATGAGTCTCAGCGAAATCTACAATTGATATTGTGGAGAGACGAAGAAACGAAGCCATTGCAGGTACTACAGCTGAACACTGTAACTTATGGCACGGCTTCAGCTCCTTTTTTGAGCACAAGATGTTTATTAGAGTTGTCGCGTGAATGCACTGATAAACCCGACGTACAGCATGTTATTGAGCATGATTTTTACGTCGACGATTTGAATACAGGTTCTAACTCAAAACAAGATTTGAGGAATGTTGTTCATGAAGTCATTAATAAACTTTCAGAAGCCTGTTTTCCTTTACGCAAATTCCGGACAAATGTTCCCGATATTTTGGAGAATCTTCCTATAACAAACAACTGTCAAGATTTTAACAAGGAGTTCACAGTTCTAGGTCTAAAGTGGTATCCACAAACAGATACTTTAAAATTTTCTACAGAATTCAAAATTGAATCTAAAGTTACTAAGCGCAATATTTTATCTATGTCCTCTAAGGTGTTTGACCCGCTGGGTTTATTATCAGCAACTATTATTATTCCAAAGATAATATTGCAAAAACTGTGGTTATTAAAAAACGATTGGGATCAAGAAGTCCCAAATAGCATCAAACTTCAATGGGAAGAATTCATTAAAAATTTGCACTATATTTCCAATCTTAAGGTGCCCAGGCATGTGGTCTGCCCAGCACCAATTAATGTAGAATTTCATTGTTTCACTGATGCATCGCAGACTGCGTACGGTGCTTGTTTGTACGTTAAATCACATGATGCACTGGGCGTTATACATACTCACCTTTTTTGTGCCAAGGCGAAAGTAGCTCCTTTAAAACCGGAATTAACTATACCGCGTCTTGAGTTAATGGGTGCTCTATTAGGTGCTAGATTGCTTACAAAGGTTCTTCATTCATTAAGTATTAAAATTATTGAAACTTCACGTGCTGTTTTGTGGACAGATTCAACTATAGTTTTGGGTTGGATTAAGACCCAACCAAAAACCTTAAAAACTTTTGTATGCAATCGAATACAGGAAATCCGTGAACTTACCAGTCAACATGAATGGCGCTATGTGCCGACTCAAGATAATCCGGCAGATCTAGCTTCACGCGGAGTCAAACCGCAAGATCTTAAAGGTAACAATCTTTGGTGGCACGGGGCTTCCTTTTTAAGTAAACCTGAGGATGAGTGGCCACAGCCTAATATTAACTTACCAAGTAACACATTACCTGAAATGAAGGTTAGTTTGACTACACAATGTAAACAGAGTTTTATTTTATTTGACAAATTTTCTAAACTCTCTAAACTACAGAGAGTTCTAAGTTATTGTTGGCAACACAACATATAGTTTCATCTGTCATCTGTCAATGTCAGCAACGTCATTCACTGTACAAGAACGCATTAAATTAAGCACACGGTTTTTCCATCCAATTTGCATTTTTAATTAATAGTTTACGCTATCAAGTTCCCCAACATGGTCCTTCGAGCAATAACAATATAGTCAATCCAGCGAAAGAAAACTGCACTTGTGTGGAGATTGGATCAACATTCCAGAAGTTACCCACGCCGGTCGTCACGAAAAAAGGAACGGGCAAGTCCATTTTTCATATTCAAAGGGCTTGTTCAAAGCGCTCCAGAAAGTTCGGGCGCCGCCATCCAGTATTCTGTGAAGAAAATAATCCAATTTTCATCAATTTTGGTTCGAGTAGCGAGCAGCGAGCAAAAAAAAAAAAAAAAAACTTCCCGGGACGCCGCGATATAAACTTTGCCGCGCGAAGCAGGACGCATCTGATTGGCTCGCGTGATATCACGCAACCCCGACGAGCCAACCAGCGACGGGCGAGTCCATTCGCGCTTGCAGAGCACGCGCCGCACCGCCACGCCGGACGAAAACGAAGTTCAAATAGCAACGCGTCGCAACCGCCATATTTTTTTTTACCACTTGTGCAGGCAGATTCGGATTTACAGAAAAAACGTTGTCTTGTTCTTGTGCGGTCAAGACAATTACAGTTACAACCGAAATATTGTTGTGGCAGCCATTTTACAGTGTGTAAATTGTGTAAAACGAGTTTTCAGCAATGGAAGTCGACCAAATTAGAACGCTCGTCAGGAAACGAGCGTCAATTAAAGGTTCGATAACGAAAATTGAAAACATGTTCAAAGACAAAGAGGCGAATAAAGAGTTCTCAAAACAAGCGTTGATCCTAAAGGAAGAGCGTCTTCGAAATGCATTCCAGAAGTACGAAGAATATTCGTTGGAGATATGCGCCTTAGAACCCGACCTCGATGCCGACGATGATGTTGAAGAAAGGTACATCAAAACGCTCACCGTCATCAAGGAATTGTTAGACAAAATCGATTGTGAAAACGTTTCTAAATATGAGTGTATTTCGAAAAATTTCAATACAAAGTTACCTACCATAAATGTACCAACGTACACTGGTAAGTACTCTGAGTTCAAGCCGTTTATACAACTCTTCGATTCGCTGATACATAACAATCACAATTTAGATGACGTGCAAAAGTTTTTTTATTTACGTAATTTTCTACGAGAGGAACCTCACGATCTTGTTAAAAATCTCACCTTGTCTACTGAGAGTTACAATGAGGCCAGGAAAATTCTATTCGATAGATATGATAATAAGTATAAAATTACAAATGAACATATACACATTTTGTTAGATATTGTACCTATATGTAAGTCAACAGCAAGTAATTTAAGAAACTTTGTATCTGTTGTAAAGCAGCAATTAGCTGCCTTAAAAAACCTAGGTCATACAGTTGATCAATGGGACCCAATAGTACTTTGCATTCTGACCAGAAAGTTAGACTTATTATGCAGTAGGGAATTCCAATTGGCTCGAGTACGAGACCCCACTGTTACACACCTAATTGACTTTCTAGACAAGCGTGCGCTTGCACTTGAGAATGCAGAGCGCCCACAGGAGAGATCCCAGCCAACGTCAAAGGTGGCTAACGTTGCAGCTGTGAAGAAAGTTAAGTCAGATGCAGATACTGCTGCGGAGACTGTAGGAACAAGAAGTTGCTTGCTCTGTAAGTCCAACCACAAGCTTTTTACTTGTCCACAATTTAAACTTATGTCTGCAAGTGATCGAATCAAGTTTGCTACGTCTAACAAACTGTGTGAGATTTGTTTAAATAATCATAGCAAAAAATGCAGATATCACTTTAAATGTGGTGTCTGCAAAGAAGGGCACAACACGTTGCTCCACGAAGATAATGCACCGTCTCCAGTAACATTGATGTCCGAGGCTGCCTCCAAGCAAGTACTGTTGCCTACAGCACAGGTAAAACTATTAGCGAGCAATGGTACTGAGGTTCATGTCAAGGCTCTTCTAGATACTGGTTCACAGGCATCTTTTGTCACTAAAGAACTTGTAAATCTATTAAAATTACAAATTGATACAGCCAACACTCCAGTTATTGGTATAGGCAACACTTTAAATAAATTAAAGGAGAAGGTTAATTTGGAAATACATTCCCTCACTCAGAACTTTAAAATGTCAGTTACTTGTTACTTATTGGACAAAATAACTTCAAAATTACCACAAAGAAAGTTTGACTTACATGAATTAGTCTTACCTCCAAAAATCATGTTAGCTGACAAGAAGTTTAATGAGCCAAGTGTCATACACATTCTTTTAAGTGCTGACATATTTTTTCAGATCCTGCTGCCGCCTGAGCCTCAACATCTTCCATCCAGCTCAGAGACAGCTGATGGCAGTGTCACATGTCCAGCTCCATTATTAAATACAAAACTTGGCTATGTAATTGCGGGTAACACACCTACACAACACATACAACCAGTTACAACTTTACTTTGCAAAAAATGTGATTCTGATTTAAATAAGTCGATTGTTGAGTTTTGGAAGTGTGAAAGTGTTCCAGAGACCTTTCCAGAGACACATTCTGAACATGACTTGTGTGAAAAGATATTTTGTGAAAATGTTGAGCATGATACAAAAAACAATAAAATTCAAGTAGTCTTGCCACTGAAATTACCATTAGATTCAATCAATCAAGCTTTAGGGGATTCATTATATTTAGCGTTAAAAAGATTTCATAATTTAGAACTTAGATTTAAAAAAGATTCTAATCTTTACATGTTGTACAAAAAGTTCATTCATGAATACTTAGAACAAGGTCATGGTACACTAATTGATATCAGTCAATACAACTTATCTACTGATCCAGTGTACTTTTTACCGCACCACCCTGTGCTTAGGTTTGATAAAAAGACTACAAAATGCCGGGTTGTATTTGATGGTTCCATGAAAACCAATACAAAAACATCTTTGAATGATTTATTACTCAACGGTCCTGTAGTACAAAAAGAATTAGTAGATGTCTTAATGCTATTCAGAGTTGATGAATACTTCTTTGTAACAGACATCAAAAATATGTTTAGAAATATAAACTTACATTCAAAACACAGGTCATTACAAAATATTCTATGGAGAGACTCTCCAAACGAAAGTGTTAAATGTATTCAATTAAACACAGTTACTTATGGCTTAAAGAGTTCATCCTATTTGGCAACGCGATGTTTGAAAATGTTGTCAGATCAATACCAAGATGAACTCCCTGTAGCTAGCTTTATTATAAATAATTCCACGTATGTTGATGACATTCTTTTTTCTGAACGATCATTAGTTAAATTATCAGAAGCAAAAGAACAACTATGCCGTTTGTTAAGTTTAGGAAGTTTTCAGTTACATAAATGGGTTTCAAACTCACCACAATTATTAAAAGAAATACAAAAGGATCATCAACATTTTGATGAAATTGATCTAGAGAAAAATAACTTTTCATTAAAAACACTTGGTATAAACTACAATATTAAATTTGATTCATTCATTATATCAAGTCCAAAAACTGTTGATAGCATGCCTCAATCTAAGCGTGAAATTCTTAGCTTCATAAGTGGATTCTATGACCCACTAGGGCTTGCTGGACCTATTGTGGTAAGCGCGAAGGCTATAATGCAACGCTTATGGCAAGAAAAATTGGACTGGGATTCGGTGCCTAATGCTGAACTGCTACAACTTTGGCACAGATTTTATAATAGCTTGCTCACAATGAAACCATTGCTTATACCGCGACATATAGGGATGCATGACACAAGCTTTACACAAATTATAGGGTTTGCTGATGCTTCTAGCAGTACTGGTTATGGTTGTTGCATATATCTAAGAGCTGTGGATTCAGTAGGCAATGTCAAAATATCCTTACTTTGTTCAAAATCACGAATAAATCCTATCAATAAGAGTTTATCAATTCCTCGACTCGAACTTAATGCAGCTCTGTTGCTTGCAAAGCTTGTTAGCAGAATTCATAATGTATTGACTGTTAAAATGCAAATACAGAATGTTATACTTTATTCTGACTCACAAATAGTGTTAGCTTGGCTCAAAACCAATATAAACACACTTAAGGCTTATATAGCGAATCGTGTTAAAGTCATCTCACAACTTACACAAGAATACACATGGTCATATGTTAGCTCGAACGAGAACCCCGCCGATTGTCTTAGCCGAGGAGTAATGCCAAACGAGCTAGCCGATCATGATCTATGGTGGAAGGGTCCAGTGTTTCTGAATTCACGTGAGTACAAGCCACAATTAAATTTAATTTTGCCACAGGATTTACCAGAGGTTAGCGTCGACTCTGCATGCTTAAGTGCAACGCTTTGTACTACTTCTGGTGGGCAATCTTTCTGTCTCGATTTTCTCGAAAAAATTTCTGATATCAATAAAATGATAAGAGTTTTAGCTTACATCTTACGTTTCTGTCAGAATGCTAGGTCAAAAGTTTCAAAAAATAAACTTAATTATATTACAGCTCAGGAACTAATCCTGTCATTGTCAATGATTGTAAAATATGAACAACAAAAGTATTTGTCAGAGGATATTCATGTTCTAAAATGTAACAAAACAATTGTTAAAGGTAATTTAAAACCGTTATGTCCGTTTATTGATGACGGGGGTTTGGTTCGCGTGGGTGGTCGATTACAAAATGCCTCCATTCCTTATACACAAAAACATCCCATTGTTTTACCTAAGGATTCGCGTATCACTAACTTAATTATTACAAGTGAACATTTAAAAAACCTCCATGCGGGTCCAAAGCTTGTTCTGTCATCAATAAACCAAAAATTCTGGATTGTGAACGGTCTACGACAAGTTAAAAAAGTTTTACATAAATGTACTGTTTGTTTTAGATTAAAAGCTGAATCAGCAAAACAGTTGATGGGTTCTTTGCCGCCAGATAGAGTCAATGCATGTCGCCCCTTCCAAAAGGTTGGGTTAGATTACGCTGGTCCGATCCCACTTAAAATAGCCAGGATCAGAAAACCTATAGTCTCAAAAGGTTACATTTGCCTGTTTGTGTGCTTTGTAACAAAAGCTATCCACTTGGAGCTGGCCTCTGACTTAAAAACAGAGACCTTTATAGCCTGCCTAAACAGATTTATATCGCGACGTGGATTGCCCACAGACATATATAGCGACAATGCTTCAACCTTTAAGTGTGCGAAGAACCAATTAAACGAGTTACATAACTTACAAACCTCGCCAGTTCACCAAAGACAGGTTTGTCAATTTTCAGCCCAAAAAAGGATTAATTTTCATTTTTTACCTTGCTACTCACCTGTCTTCGCTGGATTGGCAGAGGCTGGTGTCAAAAGTGTAAAATACCACTTAAAGAGAGTGTTATTTAAACAGCAGACCTCTCATGCCATTATCTAATGATCCAAACGATTATTCTTGTATTACCCCAGGACATTTCCTAATAGGAACTGCTTTAAATACTTATCCTGAGCCTAATGTAAACATAGTAAAACAATCTCAATTCTGGAAAATCTGTAATGAGATAAAAATGTCATTCTGGAAGGTTTGGAGTAAGCATTATTTAAATTTGTTACAATCTCGCCCTAAATGGCAAGACACTCAACCTAATGTAAAAGTAGGAACATTAGTTATCCTAAGGGATGACAATTCGTCACCACTATACTGGCCCCTAGCCAGGGTCATAAATACTTATCCAGGTAAAGATGGCAAAGTCAGAGTTGTTGAAGTCAAAACTGCAAACGGCCATACACATAAAAGAGCTGTAATGAAAGTTTGTGTTCTACCGCTAGAATGTAGCGGTGCTAATTAATTATTGTTTTTTATTAATAAAGAAATTGTTTTGTTTTTTGTAAGGCAATTTAAGCCCTCATGCTATATTGTCAATTTTCAATTTTCTTTGTGTATTGAAAAGATATTTTTATTTTCTTAAACTTTAACTTTACTATTAAGTACTTAAGAATTTCAATTAGCTTAATTTCATTTAAGTTTGTTTTCAAATTTTTATGTTGTATTCATCTTTCAGTTGCCCCGGCAATATGTTGGCAACACAACATATAGTTTCATCTGTCATCTGTCAATGTCAGCAACGTCATTCACTGTACAAGAACGCATTAAATTAAGCACACGGTTTTTCCATCCAATTTGCATTTTTAATTAATAGTTTACGCTATCAAGTTCCCCAACAGTTATGTACAACGTTTTATATACAACTGTAAAAATGTAAATAATAAATTGAGAGGCAAACTAACATCACAAGAATTACAAACTTCATTAAAAACATTAGCTAAAATATCGCAAACTTATTCCTTTGAAAGGGATATTCATTCTTTAAAAACAACAGGATTTGTAAATTGTAAGTCTAATATTCTATCTTTGAATCCATTTCTGGATAATGAAAACATCCTGAGAGTAGGGGGACGCATTCAAGGTGCTTTGCAACCCTATAATAAAATACATCCCATTTTAATTGATTCTAAGCATACATTTACAAAACTTTTATTTGCTGAGGAGCATCTGCGTTTACTACATTGCGGTCCTCAGCAATTACTTAGCTTGATACGTGAGAACTTCTGGCCCGTTGGTGGCAGAGTGCTTGCTACACAAACTGTCAAAAAATGTGTCAAATGTGTACGGACAGAGGGTAAATCCGTTCAAACTTTGATGGGTAACCTTCCTCGTCCTAGAGTAAATCCCTCATCGCCATTTGAAATCTGTGGTACCGACTTTGCAGGTCCGTTCCATATTTCCAACCGTAAAGGACGTGGTGCTAGAACTAGCAAATGCTACTTGTGTCTTTTTGTCTGTTTTTGGTCCAAGGCTTTGCACCTTGAAGTTGTCAGTGAGCTAAGTACCAATGCATTTATTTCATGCCTACGTAGGTTTATTTCCAGGAGAGGAAAGCCTCGCATAATTTACTGCGATAATGGTAGGAACTACGTTGGGGCAAATAACGAGTTGGGCAAAATGCTTAAGGCTGCCAATGAGTCCGCGACTGAGTTCGGAGCGAGCGAGGGTATTGAATTCAAATTCAGTCCAGCTTATGCACCCAATTTCGGTGGAATCTGGGAAGCTGGTGTTAAAGCGGCTAAGTTCCATTTAAAACGAATCGCAGGTAATTCTAATCTTACATTTGAGGAGCTTTCCACTCTGTTCACACAAATTGAGGCAATATTGAATTCGCGTCCGTTGACACCTATGTCATCCGATCCGTCAGACTTTAATCCATTAACCCCCGGCCACTTCCTCATCGGGCGTCCGTTGACATCACTGGCATCTCCTATCGTAGAAAAACTGTCGATCAACCGATATCAGCATTTAGAAAAACTGAGGCAACATTTTTGGAAAAGATGGTCGCAAGAGTTTCTCTCCGAGCTACAACAGCGAGTCAAATGGCGTCGATCCAGCGGCCATCCTGTCAAGATTGGAGATGTAGTCGTAATCAAGGACGACCACCTGCCGCCAATGAAGTGGACCTTGGGAAGAGTGGAGAAACTTTTCGTCGGACCAGACGGTCTATGCAGAGTCGTGGATGTAACTACAACTAAAGGAGTCGTCCGAAGAGCCCTTAACAAAGTTTGCATCCTGCCTGTATCTCCTCTCTTCTGATGCAGAGCTTCTTGAAAGCATGGCTTTCAAGGGGGCGGAGGATGTTACGACACAGAATCTGTGTTCGAACGAGGTTGGTAACCCACTGAGGTTGGCAACACTGGCCGGAACTGCTAACAACTTCCGTTCGGCCGCCGCCGCCCGCGCCGGCGGAGCACGCCGCCATTTTTTGCGATCACACTACCGCCACCGTCAACACACTCTGTAATATTTTATTATTAAACAAGTTTTACTTTGTAATTTCGCATTTTTTATGTGCCTACTACAACCTGCACACAATGAAATGGGCTAATATATATCGGGAGTAAGCCCCGAACTATTTACAACTAGCTTCCACCCGCGGCTTCGCCCGCGAGGTATGTCGATAAAAACTATCCTATGTCCTTCCCCGGGATGCAATCTATCTCTCTGCCAAATTTTATCGAAATCCGTTCAGTGGTTTAGGCGTGAAAAGGTAACATACAGACAGACAGACAGAATTACTTTCAAATTTATAATATTAGTATGGATTGTCCGTAAATCATAAGAAGTAGAAAACGCCAGTAAAACGACCCCCTGAGGTGCTTCGTTTTCAAATAAGGCTGAATCTCTTTATACCTTTTTTATATACTTACCTAAAACAAATGAGCTATAACCATATTACGTATATATAAATCATACAACTTCTTTCTTTCTAAATTGTTCGTATGATTTATTTGCGTACTATTCCAAAACCATTGTGATTCGTCAAAATGTTTGAGCTCATAAAATATACTATTAGCTTTTACCCGCGGTTTAGCCCGCTTGAAAAAAAGAGGAATTAAACTTATTTGACCCAGGTAAAAGTTTAAAACGGTATTATGTGCCTCACGGCTGCGCCAGATAGTCCCAGTTTAGCATAAATGCCAGATAACTGGTGCCTGACGCTGATTATCAATTTGACCCTACTCTACGAGGACGTTTTAAGGATGTAAATCAGTTTTAAATTGTGTGTAAATACTTAGGGGGCTTGTGGCTAAGTAATAACAGCCGCACGGGTCGATCGATCGGGTTAAGCTACGCTTGCCGCGGTTGGTCCCTGGATGGGT
This sequence comes from Gortyna flavago, assembly GCA_963669345.1. Classification (NCBI taxonomy): domain Eukaryota; kingdom Metazoa; phylum Arthropoda; class Insecta; order Lepidoptera; family Noctuidae; genus Gortyna; species Gortyna flavago. The sequence continues at coordinate 9,406,620 of OY770150.1, read as the reverse complement.
GACCATCTTTACATACCAAGACCCCTTCGTGCCTCGGAAAGCACTATAAGCCGTTGGTCCCGACTGTCATTCGTGGATCTTTGACAGTCGTTACGGGTTGTCAGAAGCCCGAAAATCTGACAACCAGTCTTACCTAGAGGTATCGTATAACCTAGTAACTGGGTTGTGGAGGTCAGATAGGCAGTCGCTCCAAGTAAAATATTGGTATTCAGCTGCATCCGGTTAGACTGGAAGCCGACCCCAACATAGTTGGGAAAAGGCTAGGCAGATGATGAGGATGAGTGCGTGTAAATACTTAAATAAAAAAATGCTCAAGTTACTTAAAAAAATAGACAAATCGCCTATAAAATTTGCGGGTTTCCCTCGATTTAAATGGGATCCTCTCATCAGATTCCAACTTGATGACAATGGGGCCACCTCGAGAGTACCCCCATTCAGACAAAAAATAAAAAAAAATATGTCCAGTACCTATTGACGGAGAAATCGGTAAACATACATAAAGTCGCACATATAACCTCCTCCTAATTGGAAGTCGGTTAAAAGAAATAGGCTTGGAGGTCGGATATTATCCCTCGGGAACGATTTACCGGGGTATAAAGTATACCATTTCTTAACCCAGGTCAGGGTCTACCTATCCGTTCAGCCGTTATAGCGTGAAAAGGACGGACAGACAGCGTTACTTTCGTATTTATTAACATTAGTATGGATTTGAACTGTCGAAGATATGGTTTAGCATTTTGTATTTTGGAAAATCATGTATGGTCGTATGTGTATACGGGACCGATTTGCATGAATGAGTTTTAAGCATGCTCGTTTGCAAAAATTTTTATTTTCTTGCTTTTCTTTCAAAAAACTCGTTTTACTTTATGCTTGAAAATTGCACGCATGAAAATTTTACGGAATGAAAAGTGGCTGGTCACAACACTAAAAATTCAAATCAGTTTGTTACTCAGTACGTAGAGTACCTACTGTAATATTCAGTGAATGAATTTAAGATTTTTATAAAGTAGAAGTAGATATCGTACAGTTCAATTTCGTGTGTAGGTACGTCTACAAATACAGTAAAATAATTTTAAATAATTATCAGTATCTTTGAGGCCTTTGCCCAGCAGTGGGATGATGCAGGCTAACAGTATCAGTATCAGTATCAGTATCTACGAGTAATTTGGGGTATGATATATGAACTCCATTCAGAAAAGTATCTTTCGCAAAACCATCCTTGAAACACCCACAGTTGTACAGTTTTTCTGGCCTTGCAACACATACAGACTTCCGAAAAAAAGAAACATGAAGTCACCGTGAAGTTTTTATTCAATCGCAAGTTTCCTTGATTCGGACCAAGTTTTCCAATTACCTCCTAATTTAAGTTAGGGTTGGTCGGGGCTGTTCGTGTAATGATTTCAACCACGCAACCTCTCCCCACTTTAAATGAATTATGAGACAGGTTTTTGCTCGTTTGAATCTGGTGTTGGTCAAAAGTTATTTCCATAAATAGGTGAAATAGGCTATTAGAACCTATTTAGAATTAGCGGGATAATAATTTAACTTTTTTAAAGCTTTGAATCTATGTAGTAGTAAGTAGATTGTAGGTTTGTTTATTCGAACCTGAGAAAGAGTCACAATTAATAAGGTTTTTTTTTTAAGTGAAAACTTCTTTAGGGGCGTTGGGCATTTTTTGAGATGAGAAAAAAACCATTGAACTCACGCCACTGTTACCGTAACCGACACCGCTTCAGATGTGTTCGGCTGTCCTCGGGATGTACCTACTCATTTTTAATGTATATCCGATATGTCAGTGAGTGATGGCAAAGTATTCAGTTTGTGTTTTGTTTTCACTTCTGTCGGCACTCCCGGAGTGCCACTGTTTTTTTTTTAATGGAATGAGACCTAAAACCAACTCTATCTATGTAGAATCTGAAGAAAGTTTCCTGATAACGAAAAGATAAAAGGTAAGGTTAGGTTTCCTTTAGTCACCAAATTAGCAACAGCAACGTTATATATTTATTACGTTATATATTATATTATAATACGTTCCTGAGGTTAATTTTTCAAAAACTTGTGCCTCGTCAACCTCTCAGACGAAAGACGAGCTGCCTTTCGTCTTCCGAACCAAATACTAGCACAAAATGAAACTAATAAAATTAAAACTTTCCTCTCCTTTATAAATCCTAATTATAATAAAGTATGCCACGTTTTTACTTCATTAGCTAGTAGAACTGAAACTCAACGTAATATTAATGGTCCCTGAAATATTACACGAGTCTTCGGAAGAATTTCAGGCTGAAATATCTGCAGTAACTATATTCCTTTTCATATTTTTCGTGATGTAATTGGCACGGTGAAATACGATGAATAGTGCCGTCGACTGTATTTCACCTGTAATAAAACCGACACACAGGTGACAGGCGACTATCCGACAATTTCACAACTGATTTTAAAAAGCATTTGTCGTGGAAATCTGTCCATTTTTTTTATTTTTGAAGTGATAACTTCTTTAGGCGTGTTGGGCATTTTTTGAGATGGGAAAAAACCATTGAACTCGCGACACTGTTACCAACATCGCGCTACATTCGGATTCGGATGTGTTCGGCTGTCCTCGGGATGTACTCGGTTTTAATGTATATCCGATATGTCAGTGAGTGATGGGGTAAGTATTCTGTTTTTGTTTTGTTTTCACCCCTCCACCATTCTCACCACTCCCGGAGTGCCACTTTTTTATTAGTTTGTCGCATTTTTAGTTAGTAGTAGTAGTAGTCTAGTGGTAGCAAGCGCTACTGCTGAGCAAGAGCTCCTGGGTTCGATTGCCGAGATGAGCAAAGTGTTATTTCGGTTTTCCATCAGGAATTTCTCAGTAGCAGTCCGGAGTCCGGATTTCTGCCCGGTTGATGGCAATAGACTCGCCCCCCAAATAACTGGCGAAATAAGCGTGATGTTACGCTATGTAAATATACCGCAGGAACGTCTTCAGCACGTCTACTGAAAACTATGTTCCTATGTGGCCATGTATATAAAGCAATACAATAGCAGTATCAAAGTAATCTCAACGAAGATTAGCCAGCTTCGCAGGACATATCATATTGGACAAGCTTGTGCGCAAACACAGGTGCACACTCTCTTCCCTCACTCTCATAGTCCGATGGGACGGCAATCCGACAACTATGGAGAGATCAGGAGCAGGACCAACGGCTTTAAGTGCTTTCCGAGGCATGGGGGTATCACACCACCAACTTCCAAACTCCGGGCTGCTACTGAGAAATTCCTAATGGAAAAACCCAATAACACTGCTCGTCCTGGGAATCGAACCCAGGAACCCATGCACAGCAGTCGCGCTTGCGACCGCGCGACCATTACTGTTACCAAAGTAAACAGAGCTAAATGTCAAATAAATAAGGCACGCATAAAATGTACTTGTCCATCCCTACCATTAATAATAAGACCTCCTTATTATCTAGAATAAGAAAGGACCTGCCTGCGAACTATTCAAAGCACGTTGTCGAAGTCAATAACTGACTGGCGGACAATCGATCTTGCGGTACGGGACGTAATTTGTAGGTCGTTGGCGTTGGTCGGTCGTGTTAGTAAGGTTTGCTATACCGATGTGGGTCAGGTGGCAGATGTTACCTGACCTATATATGTATCTCGGTGAGCCAGAGAACAATGTTAACAAAATATTTTACAATGTGGAGGCAATGATAAATGAAAACACTGGCAATACTAACCATCATCTGCCTAGCCTTTTACCATCTATATTGGGGTCGGCTTCCAGTCTAACCAGATGCAGTTGTATACTAGTATTTTACATGGAGCGACTGCCTGTCTGCAGACCATATATATCTGTATCACTGGCAATACTAATTCATAGGAGTATTTTGAAACGATCAAATAAATACTAACTACTGTTTCTGTTACTGTTAGCCTGCATCATCCCACTGCTGGGCAAAGGCCTCTCCCCATGACTTCCAGTTCTTTCGATCCAGGGCTAAAGTGGGCCACTGGTCGTTTGTTTTGTCCAGCTCGTCCCGCCATCTTTTACGGGGTCTGCCGCGACGCCTTCTACCTGTGTCAGGGCTCCACGTGGTGGTTATTTTGGCCTACAGCTTATTGGGCATACGGCAGACGTGGCCAGCTCAGTCCCACTTCAGCTTAGCGGCTTTTAGAGCAACGTCAGTAATCTGTGTTTTTTGTGTTTTCCTAACACAAAATCCTAACATCGAAATATTAAATTGAATACATAGCGAATAAAAAAGAACGCTTTTTTATTTGCTATGCGCCGTCTACGGGTTTTCCCGATCTTTGACTAGCTATATGGTGACTAAACTATTGGATATATTTGATTGGTTTTTTGTATGCAGACTGGGAAAGTTGCAGATATAGGCACGCGCGTGCGCAGTTATAGTTACGCAGTTTAATTTACTGTCGTATTGTCGTCTCTTCTTCTTCCCAACAATTATTGTTTGAATAATATTATTAAAATTGTAACTGAAAAATCATCGGCGATGAAATTAACCTCGATTGTCAACTGAAAAATATTTTTAAGGTGGTCAAAGTCGCGGGAAACACCTGAGGGCAATTCTCGTCATTTTAAGAACGTTCACAGTCTGATCTCAGTCTCAATCTGTAAAAAATACTTCTAATTTTTCTACATTTTGACAAGTTTTTGACATTTGTTTGTCGCCGAGATGAGACTGCGACTAGATTTTGAACGTTTTTTTTGAGAATTGGCCTTCTGGTTGAGGGACGCACGGAACCGATTCATTGCTTTCGTTTAACGTAAGACTTTTATTTCTGCTTTGTTTGGGGTTTGGTCCGTTCGTGGTTTAAAAGTAATCTCCAGGATAAATGGAATGGCGGATCTGTTTATATTTGTTTAGTGTTGTTCGTTGTTCTCCGTGACAAAACGGGTGACTCCCGCTCCGGCTTGTTCTTGGTGCAAAGGTCTCGTGCTTGCAAACAGTTAGGGGCGGGTTATTTGACTAGTTTGACGTGTTGTTGTGACTTATTATTTTAAATTCAATTTATGTATGTAATTTATAAAAAGCGTAGTAGTAAAATACACTAGATACTAAATAAAAAAAATTAATAAAAATAAATACCTACTTACATATTAAATGTTTAGTGTTTAGTATAATGTTATTTAAATAGACTTTTGTAGTTTTGTTTATTTTGGCGTTTATTATACAGAGTGGCAGGGACATCGACAACCACAACCTGTTACCAAGGATTCAATACATGATTCTGAACCACACTGCGTTGCAATCGTCGGTTATTAAAAAAAATGCTGTTCAGGAAATTTCTAGGTTACGCCTAGAATCATGTGCTGAATTCATGGTTATAGTTTTTAAGTGGAGATGCTTGGGCGAGGCTTATGTCCAGCAGTGGATGTCGCATTTAGCGATATTCAGCGTTTAGTACCTACCTTCATAAAATCGAGGGATAAAATGCTGCAGTTAAGTCGCTCAGTGTATTATAAGCTTTAGTTTTCTCACAATCGTGGCTGGAGGCCAAGTATCGCATTTGGTAGTTAGAGTTTACGACAGTTCCGGATTTATAGCTATTATATGCTTATTTACTAATTTACTAGATTGGGAAAGTTGGCTGAGTGGCTGACGTTAATGCGGGCAGGACTAATACTACAGGTATTAGTCCTGCCCGCATTAATGTTCTTAATTATGTTCTATAGGTATTAGCTTCGTTTCTCATAATGAAAATAAGATAAAATTTATTCTTTAAAAAAAAATATATATAAGCTAACATTTAAAATAATAATATGTACATTTTTATGAAAAATAATCATAGGGCATCAAAAAATTTGTCCACATCGCTGACAACAGGAACAGTGCCCAAAAGGATAATTCTTTGGCCAAGAAATAGGCCAGCCTTCCTTCTTTCGCTTGGCGAAAATTAATATCGTTTTTATATCGATCTTAAACAAACTTGTAACATCATCTGCCTAGCCTTTTCCCAACTATATTTTATTTTATTGTGTTTGGGTGGCTTACTGCTATCAAATACAAAATCAAGTTAAGCCATTGGGCCCGGCTGTCATTCGTGGATCGTCATCAGAAGCCTAAAAGTCTGACAACTAGTCTTACCGATTTGTATCATATTACCCAGTACATGGATTGTGGAGGTCAGATAGGCAATCGCTCCATGTCAAATACTGGTACTCAGCTGTATTCGGTTAGACTGGAAGCCGACCACAATATAGTTTTGGGAAAAGGCTAGGCAGGTGATTTGTTCTATTTATGCGTCATGTCTACCACCACAGGAAGACATTAGAGTCAGCAAACAATCTAGGAAGAATAACGCCAGCGGGTTCTGTTTTGGAGTTCTTAGGTTTACCAGTGTGCTCGATAGATGGCGTTGTGCAAATGACGCGTATTTCTGAATCGTGGTGTAAGTCGTGTTTACCACAAATACGTATTTTCTCTCTTTTTCTGCCGGCGACACGTGCCGCTCGTGTGCAAGAACACTTAACCCTGCGGATAGATTGCTTGTAAGTATTGATCGTAAGCAGTGCTTCCATTTATGCTTCATTAATATTATTTTGCAGGGAATGTTGCCATCATAAGGCAAGATTAATGATACTTCCAAAGTAAACCAAATACACCAATATTACCTACCTTAAAATTAATAAAAACATCAAATCAAATTCGCTTCAATCTTATTTATAACTATAAATTCTTCCGGAACGTTAAATTGAGTGAAAAGTATGAAAAATGATTTTCTTGCCGCACATACAGGATGTATTTATTTTGAGCCCCGGGTATACGGTTGTATACGGTAGGTTGAGGTTATAAATCACTGTTGGTTAATCGCGAGCCTATCTGTAAGTTATGAGCTGTCAATGCAGTGTCCTGCCTATAGGGAGTTGTGGTTACCATGATTTGAGATTTTGCAGGACTTCGACAAAGCTGCAAGGAATAAAATTGAAAAAAATTGCCTGAATGAAGTGTAACCACGCTTAAAAGCTTAACTTATTGTTGGTATTTTAAATTGTTTGGTATAACTTTGCATTCAATTTAAATTATTAAAAGTGATAACTATGCTGTTACCTACTTAAAAAAATATTTTTCTCGTAACATATTTCGTTTTTAGGGTTCCGTACCCAAGGAGTGCCAACGGGACCCTATTACTAAGCTTCCGCTGTTCGTCGATCCGTCCGTCCGTCCGTCCATCTGTTTGTCTGTCAGTGGAAAGTAGACAATTGAAATTTTCACAGTGTTTATTTCTATTACCGCAATAACAACAAAAAATAAAATAAAGTAAAAATTCAAGGGGGCTCCATGCAAGAAACTTGTTTTATTCGGCGTTTTTTTGCCTTGTGATACGAAACCCTTTCTGTGCGATTCACACTCGACCACTTTTAACCATTGTTATTAGCACTGGAAAGGGATTCCCAGATATTGCAAAAGTATGTTTGAAGTGAAATGTATCTGTTTGTCCCTCTGACTTTTCGTTCCTCATGGTCACAGTTCTGTTATGATATTGTGCTCACACAGCTAATTGGTAAGTAATGAATTTATGTTCGAAATACCCACTATGTGCGGCAAATCACTATTAACGGTTATTAGTCCGTGTAACATAACACACACACACAAACACACATGCAGTGTAACATTTTCGAATTGTCTTAAGTATTCAAAACAAGATAACTGGAAATCTCTGTTTCTATGGAAAATTTAAAATCGGTCTAATTTGGCTGTAACACTATTTTTCGAAAATGTTCTTAACAAAATTTTTAGAACTTAGTATCCTGCTTATGCGCAAGAAGTTTCATTAAAATCGGTTTATCCATTTCGAAAACCAAGGGCTTGAAAGTTTGTATGAAATGCCGTACGTCGTAAGTATTCAAATTATTAGCTTTAATTTTTATATGGAACTACTAATTGACACATACACAGGTGTGTGGTGTGGGTGTTTTCTGGTTCATTTGTTTACATTTTTGTCAGATATTTTTGGAACAGCCCATAAAGAAGCAGGTACAGGTGTATTTAAATTAAACCGGTTATCCCGAAACGTTACAACACTAGCTTTCCGTTAACCGCCTAAGGAAGGTTAAAATGTAAATACGGGTATTCCCTCATAGCCTGTATCTACGTACGAGCTGCTGACGGCGCGGTGCACACACGACGACATAACGGAAGCTTGTCTGTGGTTTGTCGACGATCGCTTTTAGTGAATTGCCGCCGGATATTCCGGGTGAAACGCTTTTGGGTGTGTTGCGTGTATTGAACTAAAAATACCCGAGGAATTCATGCATGTATGGAATATGATCTGACGGTTTTTGTCATGCTGGCTGGCTATGGTCTATGACCCCTTTACGTCAATGCTAAAGAAATGAGACATACCTATCAAAAAGTTTATATATATATATTGCTCACTGAGATAAAGTACGTAATAATAGTTCTATGATATTGCTGTAGTTTCTGCCGCAATTGACAGTTTCTAGAAAATCATTGCATTATTTTGCATAAGCAGTGGCTGGTGACTTCGTTTACGCGTATTCTGGATCCAGGATAAAAAGTAGTCAATGTTCTTCACCAAGTCCCAGGCTCAATTTAAAACGATTTGTTTGTTGGTTTAGGCGTGAAAAGGTGTAGGTCAAATGGCAGTCAGATAGAAAGGGTTACTTCTGTAGTATAAAATGTGCCTCACGACTTCAAAAAATAGGTGTCCAATTCAGCATAATTATTCTACTTTCTGTTGCTATAAGGAAAGGCTCTTAAAGTCCAACCAACTAAATATTTAATCGTTTCTTTTACAACAATAATTTAAAAACTGATATCGCTATTTCCCAAAATGGTCGTTTCAGATTGGCTCCATCCACTGCACATAAACAGCTTTAAAATAGAGCATTGCTTTTTTCAGATTTACACAGAAAAATCATGCCACCAACAAGATTTATAACACAGCATACGTAGTTTTTTTTACTTTTAGGTAAACTAGAATTTTAAAGGCAATAACTACATTGACCTTGGATCCTGATACCAGCCGAATTCATTTGTAAATAACATGAAGCACACAATCAATCTGCCAAGCTTTTTTCCCGACTATGTTAAGGTCGGCTTCCAGTCTAACGGGAAAGAGCTAAATACAAGTAGGTACTTTACATGGAGCGACTGCCGGTCTGACCCAACCCAGCAGGGTTGTGGACGTCATATCGGCCAGTAACAGCTGGGTAACACGTTATCCCACTAAAATGAAACTTTTTTTAACAAAATGGCACCATGGTGGACGTCACGAGTCTTCGAATTAGGTTCTTGGACATGCCACGCCAAATGATTTCTTTCACCGTTTGCAGAAAAGTGGTGATCAAAATTAACTACACAAAGTAAAGTCGAACCCACGGCATACAACACGTAAATCATGGTCGCTATTACTGCGCCACCACTGCTACACGACCCATCGGCACTTAGTTTAATGTTATCCCCATCAAACATGCCAGCAATGCACTTAACTACTAGCTACCCGACAGAAATGACTATCAAATTAGATCCATTAATCCGTCTAAAACTATTATCGATCTAACTACAATTAACAGCATAATGCAGCACTATAAACTACTCAATACATCACAGATGCATCAACTTGATTACGTCAACTATAGTTAACCCTAACTGTGTTATGTTAGAAGCCTTTCAGGGGTAAATATGGATGTATACAGCGGTTTAGGGTTAGGTAAGGTAACGGCAATTACCTTTTATGGCGGGTCAAAGTGTTATTGGCAAAAATTGTTGTTACGAATCGTTTTTATTGCAAATTGAAGTACAGGTTTTTTCATTAATTTAAGAGCATGAATGTTTATAATCTAACCTCCTTACTAATAAACGTATTATATCAGATGAATAGTTACACACCGATTTCTGTCTTTCAGTCGTCAGTAATTTGACTTTCGAAACAAGAAGACAAAGCGTTGAGTAACTATACAGACGATATACAACGTTTATTAGTAAGGGAGTAATAAAATAAAGAACAATGCTTTGGCTTTCTACTGTTTCATTATTTAAGTAATTTTTAAGCATGTATAAGAATGGTGTGGTCATATTTAAGGGTGGTACAGACCATCAAACTGAACAACCTACTCAACTGAAATTGAACTGATTATTTTTTTTCGATTAACGCGTATATCGCAACATGTAGCTAGGGAATATAATTATCATGTTTGAAAATGATTAAATGAAGGCAGTAGCATTTTTCTTTCCCCCTTTAAATGCAACCATAGATTGTCTTTAAAAGATCGCTTTCAGCGATAAAACCGCTCATTGTGTCACCCTATATTAACTTTTTTACATTTATGTCTATATTACGTATAATAAACCAAACAAAAAACTCAAAGCATTTTGTCAAAGCACTTTTCAATTATCAAGGGGTCGGTCAGTCAGAAAGATGAAGCTAGTTGCCCATTCCATAGCGTAGTAGGTACCTATGGAGAAGAACGGGCCAGAAACTCCAAGAGTATTCTATAAAAAAAAAAAAAATTTCGTGTCGACTTTCATTCACCGATCGTAATTTTTATTACTGGTAGATGCATAAACCTTATGTTAAACACAAACCAACCCCTTTTCACAAACTAAAATAGCAATCAAAAATCACACACTTGCACTCAGTATGCCAAGGTCGATCTTCTATCTTACATTCAAGGTGATCACCTAAGGGGTGGGGCTGTACTGAGCAATGACCTCGACACGCCTGACCTTGGCCAGAGGGCCGAAAACGGAACCTTTTTGGGCCAAATCGATACCGCTTCCTTTTTTAAATGTAAAAAAGGTTCTCTACGGCCCTTGTTAAGAACGCTCCGAGTTTGTTTTTTTTCACAGAATTATTTGTGTGAGTATTTTCAGGTGGTGAAGGTATTCGAGTATTTTTGGTTGGAAATTGTTTGTTTCATGTTTTTTTTTTGTTCTGAACGATTCGGTAAAAAGTGCATAATGTAAATTGCTTTTGTTTTTCCTAATATCTACAAAAAAAAAACAACGCCTGTAGTCCCCCAAGGGTTCTTAAAGTACACCCAAATTTTGCCAGGTATGTTTAAGTCCCATGTAATAGGGGGCGAACCTATTGCCATCGACCGGGAACAAATCCAGACTCCAGGCTGCTACTGACAAATTCCTGATGGCTAAACCCAACAACACTTTGCCCGACCCGGGAATTGACCCCAGGACTTCTTGCTGAGCAGTAGCGATTGAGAACACTTAGAATAACAAAAAATGCGACATATTTGTCAAAAATTTCATAATTCACACATTTTCACGTTTTTTTGTACGGGAGCCCCCCTGAAATATGAATTTTATTCTGTTTTTAGTACTTGTTGTTATAGCGGCAACAGAAATACACATTCTGTGAACATTTGAACTGTCTAACTATCACGGTTCATGAGATACAGCCTGGTGACAGACGGACGGACGAACTGACGAACGGACAGCGGAATCTTAGTAATAGGGTCCCGTTTTACCCTTTGGGTACGGAACCCTAAAAAGCACAAAATCTATAAAAATCATTTGTGAAATTGTCGGACTGCCTGTCACATGTCGCCTGTCAATTTTTATTAAATACTGGCTTTAGATATAAGAAATATAAGAAAAGGCCAATTCTTTTTCAGGTGAAAAATAGTCGACAGCAAGAACTACTCTACGTATTTCACAGCGCCAATTATATCACGAAAAATATGCCAGGGAATGAAGTAGAGTCATGTAATATTACGTTGAGTTTCCGTTCTGAAATGCCAATTGTGTAAATAATTGAGTAAGCTTGCTTGTTAATTAAAATTTCTGTAGACATTGAATGGGCAACACGGTAGTAAAATTAGGTCGAAAATATCGTAGCAAAAGTCTGCACCGGTGATAATGTCATACGGTTTAAATAAATGACGATGTATGCTTGCCTGAAGGCTGTATCATATCGATTTTATTATGTTCCACGATCAGTAAATGTTTACGGGCTGAAGTGGTCAGTTCGAGGATAGGACCATCAATACATATCAAGACCTCTCCGTGCCTCGGAAAGCACGTTAAGCCGTTCGTTTTGGCTGTCATTCGTAGGTCTTTGACAGTCAATACGGGTTGTCAGAATCCCGAAAGTCTGACAACCAGTCTTACTAAGGGAAGGGGTTTCGTGTTAGCCAGTTACTGATTTGTGATAGGCAGTCATTCTATGTAAATATTAAAATTAAATAAATTCAGTTGCATCACAGACTGCAAGTCGACCCCAACATCGTTGGAAAAAGCCTAGGCAGATTGTTAGATTATTAGGGTTCCGTACCTCAAAAGGAAAAACGGAACCGTTATATGATCACTTCGTTAATTGTCCGTCTGTCTGTCAAGACCCTTTTTCTCAGGAACGCGTGGAGTTCTCAAGTTGAAATTCATTTCAAATACATTTTTAGCGGATAAGTTGAAGGTAAACATTGGCAATTCAATGTCTTTTTTTTACCTTCATACAGTATGAAAAGGAAATAGTATGCCACACACATTAAAGCTTACAATAAAATGCTTTTAGTCATTCAAAGGTTCCATAGGAGACGCGCACCGAGGTCATTAATTTGTTGAACTTAAAAAGGTCTAACAAAGAGGATAAAGTGGTCGTCACGCTGAGCTAATTCATCTTGCATACAAACTAAATTTAAATAAAACTTCTGCGGCTCTAAACAGGAGTTTTCATAGTTTTGTAAAGGTTACCTGGGCGACAAGGCGACAAGGTATTTATTTCGGCTAATTATTTGATGTTTATCTATACTAATAATAAAGCTAAAGACTTGGTTTGTTATTTTGGTTGTTTGAACGCGCTAATCTCTGAAACTACCAATCGGATAAAAAAAAATATTTTGCATTTAATAGCTCAATTCTTGAGGTTATTTTAACATCTACTTCACATCGCGCTGCGACCCTTAAGAGCTGAGCAAAAGGAAACAATTCAAAAAGAACGCTAAGGGGGACCAGGTAAAAGCGCGGACGGGCGATAGGATGCGTCTTGGTAGATCGGGGGTCGAAACACGCGGACGAAGTCGTAGTAATATTGTATTATATTAGCAGTCGATAACGGCCTCGACTTACGTAGTTGTAGTTCGTGGGTTCAAACCCAAGCAAACACTTTACTTTTTGTAAATGAAATAATTTATCACCACTGCTCTCTAGTCGGTATCGTAGTCCATTCCCTCTCGTAGAGAGGAGGCCTGTGTCCCAGCAGTGGGAACATTATAGGCTGATTATTGGGTAGAATGTATATAGGATTCCTTGATTTTTGTACCTACATTCTTTGAAAATAGATACTTGTCTATTCTATTGCTGAGAGAATCCTAAAAGAAGCAATACTTTTAGAGGAATTTGAACGAAATAAATAACGTTTCAAAGAAAACTATTCATTGTATTTATTTTCCAATAAAAATCGTTTTGTTTTTCGGCCGTAAAACTTTTTATCGAAGCCCAATTTGTTAAGTGATCGAAAATCGATCGTATTTCCACTTTCAGTGTTCTTTGAATGGTATTGTGTTAATTAAATTAAATATTTTACGAAAGCAGTATTTTAGGCGTTAAACGAACTGACAGAATACGAAACACCACGCTGCGCTTCAAAACGGGGCTCCTAGACGCAGGCTAAAAGGTTGCTAAGCTGAAATGGTATTGGGCGGGTCACGTCAGCCGCATGCATAGTGACCGCTGGGCAATATTCTCCACACGGTGGGTGCCTGTTGATGTACGGCGCCACCGAGTCTGGTCCAGAAAAAGGTGACGAGATAACCTAGACTCATACCGCAAGGGTTGGATCAAGGTGGGGGCGATTTCGAGCAGGCCTTTGTTTAGCAGTGGGACAGTGAGACAAAGACAGATAATCTAGCACATTGGATAAGAACAAAACAAAAGAAGAACTAGCATGGGATCGAGGAGGGGGGGGGGGGGGTGGAGGGAGATCAGACCGGAATGAATAAAAATAAAAATAAACTTGTACCTAATAGGTCATTCTCCTAATTCTACAGGTTCAAGTTAAATTAGTAAGCGAAACTTCGCACTTAGTTTTATCTTGTTACGTAAATTATATAAATTAGTTAGCAAAACTCCAGTCTTACCAAGGGATATCGTATTACTCAGTAACTGGGTTGTGGAGGGCAGATAGGCAGTCGCTCCATGTAAAATACTGGTATTCAGCTGCATCCAGTTAGACTGGAAGCCGACCCGAACATAGTTGGGAAAAGGCTAGGCAGATGATGATGATCAGTTAGCAAAACTCCGTAGTCGTGTTAAGTCGAGGACTGCGGAGTTTCGCTAACTAATATAACTAATTTGACCCTGTATACTTTCATGATTTTAAAACAAAAGCAGAAACACATCACTTAAGACTCGGAGTAAGCTTTTACCCGACTGTGGTGGAACACAAAAGGAGGGTAATGTTTCTACATTAGGTAGGTGCACATTTCGTTTCAGTGAGCGAAAAAGCCAAAAAGCCGTACGGTATTTTCTGTGTAACTAATGCCCTACGATTACAGGTAGAGATAAAGGGCCTGTGATAGCGAAGCCTACCATACATTCTCGTTATGGTGATTACTTGCTCAAGGGAAGCAGTTTTCAAATATATACAATTGTACATTCCTCAAAGCACTTGTCATCTTTTCGAACTGTCATTAGATACCCATCTAAATGGTGGAAGTACGTGTGTGAAAAATACGAAGTACCTACTTATCCTATTCATTGCAAGATTGTACACACAAAAATACGACAACGAATTAAAATACTAAGAAATATAGTGTAATTTGAAACCACCAAATAAATCTCAAATAATTAGAGAAATATTTTTTTTTCAAATAAAATAACAGTAGTGATGGGTTTTGCCTTAACTGGCTAAAGTCACTAAACTAATGGATATATTTCATTTAATTTTTGTATGCAGACCATGTACAGTCAACAAAAGAGATAAGTATGCAGGATCGTCGGATATAGTTGAGTTTTAGTAAGAAACCGATGAATATTGTCAACTGAAATTTAATTTGATAAATGAGCTGTTTGTTTTCTATTAATAAAATTAAATTTTATTCGAGAACATCCAACAGTTTCTTACTAAACTTCAACTATATCCGCGGATCCTGCATACTAATCTCTTTTGTTGACTGTACGTCATTAGTTAAACAAAGTTCAAATTATCGTCGTCTCCATATTTAAAGTGAATACGGCTCTATAAAAGCAAAATTAGATTTCCTTTAATTAAAAGATAAAGCTCACGCGACAATAAGCCCTTTTCATTATACATTCCATCTCTTCATAATCAAAACTTTACTTAATTAACCGCACATGTGAATCCAATATAGGGCTGCGAGAACTTCCGTGGTCGGCACGTGTATGCAGCCTTAAGTAAGATTAATGAGCCTCTTTTAGCCTCAGGGTTAATATAAACGGACGTTTTGCTCCACTGTAAGCCAGAATTGGCTGGTTTAAAAAAAGGCCTGTTTGTGGAGCCAGCAAAAGTACTTCCACGTCCAGTCTCGAAATAGAAACTATCCACAGCCACTAAAAATGTGTTATTAATAAATGCTGTACCTAATAATTTGTAATCATCTAATATCCTTATTTTATTTTTTCTGATTTTAGATAAACTTTTGTATTAACAGCCTGCAGCAGGATTAACGGGAGCAGAGGTAACGGAAGTGACTTACGAGTTGTAGGTCGTAGGTTCGAACCCAGACAGGCGCTTTACTTTGTGTAATCACCACTGCTCTCAAAACGATGAAGGAAATCATTGTGAGGAAACTGGCATGTTCTAGAACCAAAAATTCGAAGACTTGTGACATCTACCAACCCACACTGGGCTCGCGTAGTGTATTAGGGCCCATTCCTTCTCACTGAGAGGAGGATTGTGTCCCAGCAGTGGGAACATTATAATTATAGGCTGAATATGAGTGTTGCCAACATTAAAAACATTTTATAAAAAGAACATGCTTTTGTGTTTCACATTACATTTTTGTCGAGTTAGTTTTAACTGCAAGTGCTCAAAGAATGTTTTTTTCATTTTTTACTTAGTAATGTTGTATGAAAAACACATGTGTGTGTTCTGTATTTTGCTGAGTATCTCTTAATTACTGTTGTTTAAAACTTTATATATTTCTGAGCTACAAAAAGCGCTTGAAGCACCATGTGCGGATTCTGTTGTTTTGTTTTTTTTCAGGAAAATATTATGTTTAATAACTTTTTCAAAATGTTATGATGAAACGAAACTTAATAGTTTCCGTTTTAGAGATGAAATTAGAACATTGACATTCTTATTTCATTTTGATTTAGAATGATGCGTGTTCAAAAAAATGAGAACCAAACTACAGTGTTTAAATAAATTTCATGTGCCATTTTAATTTTACATTAATTAAATATGAATTTAATATAAAAACAATCTTACAACTATTAATTATATGAAATGAGCATGCAAAAATGCTAAAAAACAAAACAAAACTAGAACAGTCAAGATTTTCACGTTCATCCCAGAAATTCCAGTTACTTCGAGTTCATAGCCCGCGGTCTGTAGTTATTCTGTAACCTAATTTGTGAACCACGACCCACATACTGCAGTATACAGGGTGAAATTGAATACATGCGACAAATCGAAATGGGAGATTGTACTCATCATTATGAACAACTTTTGCTATGGGACCAAACCTGAAATCGCGAAAAAAAAAACAGCTGTTCCCTACATTTTGACGAGTTGTGCGAACATAAATGTAGGAAACAGCAGATTTTTTTTTTCGCGATTTGAGGTTTGGTCCCATAGTAAAAGTTGTTCATAATGATGAGTACAATCTCCCATTTCGATTTGTCGCATGTATTCGGTTTCACCCTGTATAATGGAGACATAAGCTTTTATATCTTAACTAACGAGCTGCATGAACTCATTTGCAGAACTAGATAGATATATTTTGTAAATTATATTCTACGATTACGGTAATAGAGCAATTTTTTTTTAGAGTTAGAGATAATAAAAGAAAACCAATTCCCGTAGATAACATAAACGTTCAAAATCTAGTCGCAACCTCATCTCAACGACAATCAATGTCAAGAACTTGTAAAAGATGTAGGGAAATAAGAGGCATTTTTGACAGATCATACTGTGATTTGCCCCTCAGGTAGTTTGAGTACTTTATGTAACCTACCCAAATGTCCTTTCTTTGGTATTGTTCGTCGCGTCGTTGAGCTAGTTAAGTTCTGAGTTGAGCTGCTCGGTTATCGACAAATATGTGAGTGAACTGAGACACTTCCGTAGCCATTTCCTAGTAAGTTTGAAAATGTGGTATTTTTGCACAAAATACCACATCCAATCCTCGATCTAAGAAAAATAGAATGAAAGCGAAACTCCCATAGACAAAATTACTAAAAACAAAAATACAGTGTGACCGGGACGCGCAAAAAATTCATGATGATTCCTGTCAGTGGGACAATCGGCCATGTTCCTTCCGTGTCGATTTTCGGCAGATGACAGTTGTTGTTGTTGGAGATCATGTAGATCGATGTCTGAGATGCTCTTTTGAGAAAAGAACCACATAGATAGAGAGGACCTGTCCAGTCATTGCACGCATTTGTCAGAAATCGTGCAGCTCAACTCAAAACTTAACTTACTTTTACAATAGAACAATTTTTAATTCATAATCTTGCCAGACACAACCTTTGTCTAAATTCCCTTTACAAAATACAAAGTCTTTAATTATTTTTTAAAGTGCTAGATCGCGTGACCCTCCCCCCGCCCCCTTCACCGTCCCGGAAATCGAAACATGAAGTACAACTACCGTTGTATGTTACTGATTATATTTTAATTTCTTTCTTTGTTGGAACAAGATTGTGTTTATTTTATGTGACTTTTTATGGAGTGAATGGACATGAAATGAGGCTCTTTAAACAACATGGCCCTATAATTACGAATTAAGTGTTTTTTCTGGGTCCTAATATAGTTTGTAAGTTTATGTATGTGTGCATGTTTTTGGTGAAGGGCGGGCGTTTTGGGGGACTGTCTTTTGTAATTTTGACGTTTAAAAATTGCTGATTTTAAGCCTAATTTGAAAACTCAACCATAAATATATAAACAAGTTAAAAAAATGGACAATTTCTCTTTAAGACTTTTGAATTATTGTACATATTTTCTATACAAAAGCTGTCAAATGTCAATCTTAATTCCTCAGATAAGAGTTACCTGACTTAGGGCTGATTTTTCAATCAACAGATAATTTTTGTTCGTGGAATAAAATTGACGTCTGACGACGTTTTGGGATCAAAAATTTAAAATTATTCCTCAGATAAAATTATCTGGCGTTGGAAAAATCAGCCCTAAGTATTGCAAAATCAGCCCTAAGTCGAGTTACTAAATAAAAAAGAAGTTATTTTCAGTGCTTGATGAGCTCAAAAAATATTGTAGAAATGAATTCTGGCCAATCGTGGCATCATTAGAGAACAGTCGGTCTTTTTTGTAAAACTCGCACCGTGAAAACTTAGGTGAAGTGAGCTGTCATTCCATCTGATGCTCGAGCTCATTTCACCTCAGTTTTCAAGGTAACGTACGCCGGTTGCGAGTACTATGCACCTGACTCTAAAAGACATGACGTAATAGAACCTCTATTAATAATCATATAAATAAAATTATTAGTACCCTACAATATATCCAACTACCCAAGAACCGAATGTCATATCCAGTAAAACAATAAAATTCGACGACAGACCCCATTTACATTGAAAGCAACACAATTCAATAAGACCTTCTCCGAATAAAATTCAGAACTCAGACAGAATAGTACGACATGAGTTAAAGGTTATATAGATGCACACTCAAGGAGAGGATCAACGTCATCAACATAGCTCACAAAATAAGTAAGCTGAAGTGGCAATGGGCCCGCCATATTAGCCGTAAAAACGATGACCGTCGGGATAGGTTCTTGAGTGGAGAACGTGATCGTGTGTTCCGAATTTGGTCGATGGAACTTCTAAGTTGTGTCGTGCTGTACAATGCGGTATATTTTGTGAGATGCATGCGCGGTTTTACGACGCCGCGACGCTTTGAATATTATGAGTTCTTGTGTTTTACTGCTGTTTGAAGATATAAGACAAGCTTTTATGAATAAGAAATTGTAAAATTGTAGAAGATTTCCAACACTGTGGAAAACTTTTGTGTAAAGAAACGAACGTTTATTTTTTTTAAATTGTAGAGTGACAGTAGCTGAGACTGGCTTAGAAACAACCAAATTTGTGTGTGCACAGCAGGAAACTTTTATCCAACATTAAGTAGATTTTTGGGAATTATAATTATGCATAATAATATTACTAGCGACCCACCCCTGTTTCTCACGGTTTTCAGGATTAGACAAATCATCGAGATTTCTTTAATAAGTGAAATTTAATATACACTATTATTAATTAGAATATAGAATTAATTCTCTAAATCATGGAAAACAAAACCGTATCAAGATCCGTTGCGCAGTTTAGAAGATAAACAGTCACACACACGAAAAGTTCATTACATGTATATTTATAATCTATCTACACACATCAAAAGTGTCTAGGGATCAAGCATTTTTATGCGGATTTCTTGAGATTGAGATGTGGCTTTGTAATAAATTTATGATTTTATAAATTTATATGGATCCTTTTTGGTGCATTTCATAATTTGAATCAGGAACTGTGAATCAAATTCGAGTAAAAGATGAAAATCAGCTGTCAATATTTTCCCTATAAAAACATACAACGCATTGAAGACATTATTAGTGCTACTGTTTCCCTACTACTGATTAAAACCAACGTTATTATGGAGCGGCGACGTCATTTAAGCAGGGAAGAAATGCTCAGAGCCGTGGGAATGATAGAAGCTGGTTCCCGGCAACGTACTGTGGCTTTAGCTCTGAATACAAGTCAGAGTGTTATCAGTCGACTTTGGACACGTTACCGAAGCACTGGTACCGTGGCTGAGCGCCATGGAGGACGGTATCGCTGCACCACACGGAGACAAGACCGATACATTCAAATCTTAACTCGAAGAGCTCCAACAATAACCGCCATGATGTTAGCCGTGAGGCTTCATCACTCTTCAGGGAACTTAATTAGCGACCAAACAGTCAGAAACCGCTTGCATGAAGTGAACCTTCATTCCCGAAGACCGCTACGGGTACCACCTATAGCAATGCACAATCGTAGGATTCGATATCAATGGGCTCTTGAACACAGAAATTGGGCAGAAGAACAATGGCGTTTCGTGTGCTTTTCTGATGAGTCTCGTTTTGGTACGAGACCGGATACAAGACGTATACGACACTGGAGAACCCCTGGACGCCAACAGCGATTAAAATCCTGCCAGGAAGTCCATCCTTATAGTGGTGGAACCATCATGGTATGGGCGGGTATTTGGGTCGGCGGAAGAACTGAGTTGATTTGGATCAGAGGCAACCTCAACGCTCAAATTTATGCTGAGACGATTGTATCAGACGTCATCGTTCCTCTACAAGTGCAAATCGGTCCCTTATTTCAGTTAATGCATGATAATGCACGACCGCACACCGCAAGAGTTGTAAGACAGACTCTCGCCGCAGCTAACATCAATGTCCTGCCCTGGCCTGCTCAGTCGCCAGACTTGAACCCGATTGAGCATGCATGGGATATGCTACAGAGAAGAGCTCTGCCGAATATGGAGGGTATCCAGTCGCAAGAAGACCTTTTTTTGTTGTTGCAACGAACATGGGCGGCCATTCCACAGCGTGATTTGGATGAACTCATTTTGAGTATGCCAAACCGATGTTCTTGTGTTGTTAGTGTTCGCGGTAGAAACACGGATTATTAATTGTTTAAGTTACCCAATAAAATTTTAAAGAAAACTGTTATTTCAGTCTTTTTTTCGAACTTTTGTGTTAGTGGTTCAAATGTCAAAAATCCCTTTATTAGGAAAATGGCGAATTTCTTTATTAATGCAAAGGTGACTTGGTTTATCGTTACTGTGACAAACGAAAACACTTTATTTGATGAATCCTTAAAGAAAATTTTAATTAATATCAATCAGGAGAAAAGTTATTGCAAAAATATATGTTGATCCCTAGACACTTTTGATGTGTGTATATAGATAGATTATCTATTATTGTGTAAGGAGTGGTAAATACTTGGCACTAGTTTTATAGCTTTGCAAAATGAGGAAACAAACAGTCCATCCACGCTACACCCAAATTAAATTCATTGATTCGTTTGATCACCCAGAGGCGTTTCAATTGACCCCGGCTCACGGCTCTGTGGTTAATTAAGAAACGGATTCCGATCCGTTTCTCCGGTCCGTTTCCGTGTCTTCTACTTGAGATCTATATCAAATGGAAGACTCATGTTTTTTTCCGAAAAAACTGCTAAACAAAATTTGTGAATATTCCTCGATAAAATTAATTTTATTGTCCCTATTGAATGTAAATATCTGTAGCAGAAAAATATAGGCTGGTATGTTTTAAAGTAGCCTATATTTGTTTTCAAAATGTACATTTGATATCATTGCCTCAAAAAAAACAAAACACTCGAAATTTAAAAAAAAAAATTATGTAAGTAATTCAGTTCTCTCTGTCTCTCATTGGAAACAAATTAATAGGATGTAGATTTGTACGAGTAAGCTTATACACATTTCTATAGGGTTTGACAGGGTTTGCAAAAATTGGCAACTGTTTCAAAGACAGTTATGTCATCGTAATTTTAGCCGAAAGATGTCAACTGTTGGACATAGGCCTTCCCCAAGCATCGCCACTTCGACCGTTTTTCTGCCCCTCGTATTCAGCGGATTCCTGCGGCCTTCACAAGGTTGTCTTGTGGGAGGTCTTCCAACGCGTGGCCACTCCAGAACCTTACGACTCCATTAGCCATCTGTTCTGCAAGCAATGTGCACTGCCTAGTTCAATTATTCGGGCTATAACTCTGTTATCATGTCCCATAACCAAAAATTCGAAGACATTAATGACATCTACTAACCCGCACTGGGCTCACCCACTCCTTCTCGTAGAGAGGAGGCCTGTGGACCAGCAGTGGGAACATTACAGGCTGATTATTTTGTTATGTAAGTTCTTGGCACTATTATTAAATGGAGAGTAAAGTTACACCAAAGTTAAATTTCGAAAAATATATATAAGGTGCTATAAAATATCTGCCACGGCTTCAATGGGAGACAGTATTTTGTATATAGATTACAGTAGTGAAGAAATTTTGTACCCCGGATTAAATAAACATTTACTCTATTCTGTGTAACGTGGTTCACAAACTACGCGCGATGTGTCGCTTCGTCAATGAAAACAATTGCTATCTCTTTCTAAGTATTCTGTGAATGAACACCGAAATTAGCTGATTACTATGGGACGGTTTCATGCAACTAAATCAATTCAAATTAATACGCACATTTTTTTGTATGAATTTTGTTTTACATAATATCGATAATGTATGTATGTATGTATTGTAATCTATATACAGAATACTGTCTCTCATCATCATTTTTATATCACCTTATAAATACAAGGGGTCAAAAAACGTCCTATTTGACAAATGATTCATTACGAGATGTAGAAAATTTTACACGAATTTTACCTGCGTATTAATCCCTTCAGAGTGAATACAACTTCCGCGACACGCTACACCATGTATATATTCAACAAAATGGCCGCCAGTCAACGCAACGTGACGGATGAGAACATCATGTATAATTCCTTCCCTCCTTCTTGCGTTAATCCATTTGGAGAATTCGCGGTGTGTTTGTCTCGTTCACTCACGTAGTGTTAGAGAGGGAGGGTATGTGATGGAAGGCTTGTGTTCTGTCAGAGTGACATCTTTGTTGAAGTTAGGTACGTACGCTTACGTAGGTAGGTTAGAGTTTTGGGGGTGTTTGATACTTAACGTATACCTACATGCATATACTTTTGAACATAACATAAGATAGAATAGATACACCATTTATTTGGCGCACACAAAAGACAGCACAACACACAAAATAACAATACAACACAACAACAAAACAACAATAACAATATAAAAACAAGAAGGGTTAGACAGAGGTGTACAGCAGCTGTACACCCATTTCGTCAGTTATGTTCAAGTAATATGTAATATTGGCGAGCCTATTGCCAATCGGGTACAAATACAGACTTCGGGCTGGTTTGTCGAAATTCAGTTGGTAAGTCCTGCTATTGAGAAACTCAGGATTTCATGCTCAGCAATAGCGCTTGGAATCACTAGACCAGTGAGGTAGTATATATTTAGAACTTTACGCTGCTTGCGATAGGAGTTGTGTGTGTATGCGTGTGGATATTCGTTCCTGACGGCGCAGTTTTTTTTTTGTTATTAAATAAATACAGCTGTATGTATATTTGGTATTAAAGGATAAGTAAGAACAGACAAAAAACGGATTGAGAAGGGTTACAAACAGGGTCAATACCCGGGTTTTGGATCACGCAAGGTTAACATCGAGGAAGTCGTTGGCTCGCTCCCTAAAACGGATTGAAAAGTTCAAGCACATTTTGCAAACTTTCTTTTTTAATTATTCATTCATTTCCACCGATCAAAAGCAAGCTTCTGGGCTAACTCAATTTACAGTTGGCGGACTTTTCATAAACAAGCGCTCGAAAAAGCAGAGAATATATTTTTATTTGTGAGTTCCAAAATAATGTATTTACCTACTTTGTCGCTACGGAGATTTAAATGAATATTGATTACTGTTTACCTTTAGGGTTAAAAAGAACTATAGTTACCCCAGTAGTGGGTTTAAAAACCTATTTTTTTGAATCGGTTGAGTGTTAATATACGAAGGCCGAAGGGTATCATCGACATACCAAAGAGAGACCACCAATTACCTGTAACAAAAAACAAAATAAATAAACATTCTCTCAAATCGATCAAACTGATATGAAAACGGTGAAGGAAAACATCGTGAGGAAACATTTCCAAGAACCAAAAACTCGAAGACATTTATTTTTTATTTATTTATTTATTTATTCTTAAAACACATAAAACTATCATCACAGGCTTACCTAATGCAATAGTGTAGTTATAGTTATAATCATAGCTTACAATTAGACTTACAATTATATGTTACTTATTAAATTTTTATTAGCCAACAGTAATTTTACAAAATGCGGCCCGTGTGAATTCACTCAGAGTACAGTTGAAGCAGTCAATCTGTTGTGACACCGTATTAAGCGTACGCAGCGCGCGCGTCAGCGGCGCAAGCTGCAGCAAGTTGGTGCGAGCGGGGGGCACCCACAGCAGCGGTGGCCGCCTCCGCCGCCCCACGTGCCCATCAGGTACACACAACCCAATTGTGTGCAGAACGCCTGGGTTGTGAATTTTACCTCGCAAGATCTTAAATAAGTAAGTGGCGAGAGCCACTTCCCTTCTTACTTCCAGTTTATAATAGCCTACCATGCCCAACACAAATAGAGTAGGATACAACAGCGGATACCTGGATACACACCATACTGCTTTAAGTACAGGAATCTCACAAATTTGTTCTGGATACGATCTAGCATTAGTTTGTACTTGGCTTCATGTGGCGACCAGACAACAGCATTGCATTCCAAATGACTTTTTACAAGCGCTTCGTACAACGATCTCAGAGCACTGATGTTCGTGAACTGGTTTCCCAGCCGTAACACCAGCCCTAAATTGCGGTATGCTTTTTTACAAACATCAGTGGTATGTTTGCGGAAATTTAAATCAGTTGTAAAGCGCACGCCTAAGTCCTTAACCTCTGAGACATGTGACATCTACCAACCCACACTGGACCCGCGTGGTGGATTACGACCAACTCCTTACAGAGAGGAGGCCTGTGTCCTAGCAGCGGCAACATTTGTTGGCAGATGTCACATGTCTTCGAGTTTTTGATGATTCTAGGACATGCCGGTTTCCTCACGATGTTTTCCTTCACCGTGGTGAGAGCAGTAGTGATGAGATAATTTACACAAAGTAAAGCGCCTATTTTTTAATATGTAAAGACAAAGATAGATGATAAATCGCTTACGTTTTTGTTATTATCTTTGACGAGCAAATGGCAAAAAAAATTCGGCTACAGCCGGAAGGTATTTTGACATCGTTATTTTTTTTAATATAATGATAGATTGTTTGACACCTGCGTCGTTTATCAATCTACTGATAGTACCTACGGGGTGTCTCATATTTGAGATTTTTCTTTGAAAAAATCTTTGTTGAACTTAGTGTAAGTTCTATGTTGTCGTTGCAAGCGATTAATTCGTTTAGTTATTGTAATCATTGACGCTATAATCTAGAATGATAAATTAGCAAAAAGTTGGCAATGTATTAATGACAACGGGAAGAATCAAGAGCATTTTGTAAAAAATCTGGTATTTTTTGACAGGCATACACTGTCCCCTCCAATTAACACTAATGAACTCAAAATATTTAAAAAAAATTGTAAAAGAGTAACCGCGGAGTTTCTTACCGGCCGGCATTTCTATATATGAAACGACCATGTTGGAACCGTGCACCTAGATTCTGACGTTTCAGGTTGGTTTATGTGAAATAAAATATTTTGATTTTGAATCTTATTTATTCATATTTTGCAGTAACTAGCAAAGTTTTGTTTTAAGCTGAGACTCTCAAGACCTCTAATTCCTGCTTGCTTACCAACAGCCTTAGATTCAAAGCAATAAAAAAAAAATATTTCTAAAACTTAATTTCCTCCCTAGGATGTTGATAATTAGGTATGCCACGAACCAAGCCCGCTTCCGGCACACTTGACTTTGCACATAGTATAGCATAGATTGATTAAATGTGTCCCTGACGCGTGACGTCATCAACATTGCCTTTGTTTTCAACAAGTCTGATGTAATCAAACCATGCATAATAGTTGGTAGGATTCTCGATGAGTTCCTGCTCATACATGTACTTTCTCTTGTTAAAAAAGTCTTTACTCGTCTATGATGGGCAGAGTAAACTCAGCTGAACTAGTCATGGGTGATGTGAAATATTTAACTGAGCCTCTTAAAAAGTTTTTGCTATTCTAACGATGGACTCTATTTTTAATAACTTAACCTCTTTTTACCGTACTGGTCTTTACTCCGTTCGCAATAAATTATTTGAGGTTTACAAAAAGAGGCACCACAATCATTATATTAGAGTGCTGAATAATATTTTTAGGAGCGCAAAATGGGAATGATTAGATGTTTGATTAAATACATGCCGTATTAAATTAAGACATATTATATTCGTAAACTAAACCAACAAAAAAATGAAGGCAACATAATGTGAGTAAGTATGATAAAACAAGTCTGTCTGAAACATCAATAAATTATGTAAAACTTATGTGTGGTAATCTGCAGGTAATATTTTGCCATGTACCTGTGTACGTGAAATTCGTATACTTGGCGCAGGTATAAAAAATGAGAAAACTTTTATAGATCATCATCTGCCTAGCCTTTTCCCAACTATGTTGGGGTCGGCTTCCAGTCTAACCGGATGCAGCTGAATACCAGTATTTTACATGGAGCGACTGCCTATCTGACCTCCACAACCCAGTTACTGGGTAATACGATACCCCTTGGTAAGACTGGTTGTCAGACTTTCGGGCTTCTGACGACCCGTAACGACTGTCAAAGATCCACGAATGACAGCGGGAACAACGGCTTAACGTGCTTTCCGAGGCACGGAGGGGTCTCGATATGTAAAGATGGTCACCCATCCACAGACCAACCGCGGCAAGCGTAGCTTAACCTGATCGATCGACCTGTGCGGCTGTTATTATTTAGCCACGAGCCCCTTTAAACTTTTAAAACTTAAAACTTTTATAGATATAAACGTTCATGTATCTACATCATATTGTTCTCTGGTCGTAGATTTGGAGACAATTGCCAAGTAATACTAATATTGTTTATTCACGAAAAAACCATCTTAATGTACATCTAGATCATTATTATACATTAAACTCGTTTTTCGGGGCACGTGGCTAAATAATAACAGCCGCACAGGTCGATCGATCAGGACAAGCTATGCTTGCCGATGTTGGTCTGTGGATAGGTGACCATTTTTACATACCGTGACCCCTCCGTGCCTCGGAAAGCACGTGGTCCCTGCTGTCATTCGTGGATCTTTGACAGTCGTTACGGGTAGTCCGAAGCCAGAAAGTCTGACAACCAGTCTTACCAAGGGGTATCGTATTACCACGTAACTGGGTTGTGGAGGTCAGATAGGCAGTCGCTCCATGTAAAATACTGGTATTCAGCTGCATCCGGTTAGACTGGAAGCCGACCCCAACATAGTTGGGAAAAGGCTAGGCAGATGAAACTCGTTTTTCGTGACTCATGATCCATGGCGTGGTTTAGAATATGAATAATGCGGTCACACAGACCCGCATTATTCATCTCAACTACGCAATGAATTTGCTTGCGTTTTTCACTATCATTTAGAGGTTTTGTTCAGCACCCTAATCGATTAACACTTTTAATCGCAATCCGAGAATTTTGAAGGATATTGCTTAACCATGCACCTAGCTCCTGACGTTTCATAAGTGCCCATGTAGGTTTAAGTGAAATTAAATATTTTGATTTCTGTTTTTTTTTTTAAACAGAAACTAGCCTCGTGTATCTCGTGCAATTATGCAGGTAAGTAAATATGATATTATTATTTATCATTTAGATATATAAGCACTTTGTATCTCATTTTAAGTGAACTATGTTATTTAAGTTCTTATAAGAAATAAAATATCTTTAAACCTAGGTTGTCTTCTTGGTAGTAAGTTGCTGAATTATTTAGCTCAATAGATTACCAAAATATTGGTAGTAAAGTCTAAGAATTTTCAAATGCTTTATAAAAAACACTCGAAAGAGAATAGGTATAGTTTGGGGACTTTAATACCTACTATGTCACGTTTTGAAGACTACGTTTTATGATAGTAACAGTTGCATGAGTCGTAACACTGACCATAACGACCGATAAAATATAGGAACCCGGCATTGCAAAGCTCAATTATTGACCTACTAAATTAAAAGTGGGCACAAATAACAATTTTATTTATTTCAGAAATTAGTGTTTTTGACCGTAAAAGTACGTTTATTTGCCATAAACGTGACGCAGAGAGAACACAAAAACAAAAAATAACAAATTGGAAAATATACGTCACATGATCAAATCCACGCAAACCGGCTATCGCACAGCATTATAATATCTATAATTAAGACCATGCGTGACAGCCCCTAGCGCTGGTTTTTAGTGACAAATCAACCGGTGCAGTATACGATGAAATATAAATAACACAATAAGAAAAAAATATACACGAAATTATCTAGTTCTAAATGCTCGTCTGTCATGTTTCTATTGTGTCAGTGTTGTCTGCTTAAGTGTTCATGTAAGTCGGTCTATTCTGTGTGTATTATTATCTGTGTGTGAGTGTCATCTGTTTTCAGCATCTAAATATTTACATAGTACGCGCATCAGCTTTACCTACGTAAAAAGCACGTACCTAAATGACCAACTTTGTTATATAAATCGCGTGTCCGACGAAAGATAACAAAAAAAAAAAAAAAAAAAAGAATGCATTTATTTCAGTAAGTTTTACATGTAAGTTGCCGGGGCTTCCCAGAAAGTAATCGAATGATACTTGTGTTGGGAAAGTCTCGCTCTTCCGATTGAAACATAATTTTAGACTTACTAGACCAACAATAAGAGTAACAATAATATAAAAATAAGTTCCTTAAAAATTAAAAAGAAGCGTGAAGTGTGTGTGTGCATGCGATTGTGTGTGCGAGCGTGTGTGCGAGAGTGTGTGCGAGCATGTGTGCGTGCGTGTGTGTTTGTGTGAGTGTGTGTGGGGGGGTGTGGGTGTGTGTGTACGTGAGCCCTCGTTCGGGGGTGTGTGTAGGGGTGTGTGTGTGTGTGTGTACGTGAGTACACGTTCGGAGGCGTGTTTGTGTGTGTGTGTGTGTGTGTGCGTGTGTGTGTGTGTGTGTGTATGTGTGTGTGTGTGTTTATGGTAGTTTGATTTGGGTACATAACCCTATTAGTTCGTTACGTGTAGTATGTGAGTGAATTAAGCATGTATCAAATTCAAGTTAATGTAAGTAGGATTTCCTCCACATCTTCATAATTAAGTGTAAGGAGCCATTCAATCAGATTTTTCTTACACTCGTACAATTGCATGGGGTATATATTAAGGATACGGTTAATTTTATTATAAACACGGGGGGCTTGAGCCAAATTTTGCCGACTAGCAAAGACAGTACGAGTGGGGTGTGTAGGGGCTACTATATCGCACCGTCTTTTCCTAAGTTTGGCATAGTCGAAAGGTAATGTTTTGTGATATCTTTGTGTCATGTGTAGGATATATAGTTTCCTGACGGAGAGAAGCTTAGAAATTGCATATAAGGATTTAGTTGAAAACCTAAACGGCTTACAGTACATGACTTTAATCAAGGATCGTTGCGCCCTCTCTAGATCTATAAAGTATGACTTAGCTGCACCTCCCCATACTGAAATGCAGTAGATAATTACTGATTGGGCTAGTGCAATGTATATTTTATTCAGTAGCTCAGTACTCATAACGTATCTAAGACATTTGAAAACCCATATAAGCTTTCTTACCCTCCCTATAGTTAGTTCAAGGTGAGGGTACCAGCTTAACCTTTGGTCCACGACAATTCCGAGGTATCTAGCAGAGCTAACTTTCTGAATAGTCGGACAACTGTGAGTACAATTTCCAGGACTACGACAGGAGTGAATTTTAATTTCAAAGTCAGGCAAAGGCTGCGCGTTTAAGTACGGGGCGAAGCATACGTAGTTAGTTTTTTGGGTGTTTAACGTGAGAAGATTCTCATTAAGCCAGTGACTAACTCTAGCTAGACCCCCTTCAGCCACCAACCTTACACTCTCCCATGTCTTGGCAGTAAAAATAATAGCGGTGTCATCCGCGTAGGACAGAATCCTTCCACCGACGCCGCTTAAGTTGCAGAGGTCATTTATATATATCAAAAAGAGCGTCGGGCCGAGAACACTGCCCTGCGGGACTCCAAATGTAACGTTTTCTTCATCACTGAGAAAATTGCCAATCTTTACCGCCTGCTTTCTATTTTGTAGGTAACTGCTGAGAAGGGAGAGAGCAGAGCCTCGGAATCCTATCCTCTCCAGCTTGCGTATCAGTATTGGGATAGAAACGGTGTCAAAAGCTTTCTTGAGGTCAAGAAAGACTACTAGACATTTGTTTCCTCTATCTATTTCTTTTGTTATTGTGGATGCAAGATCCATGGTGGCATCCTGAGTCGACATACCCTTCCTAAACCCATATTGAGATTTAGATAAGATGTTGTACTTAGTCAAGTAGCTTATTATTCTAGAGTTCAAAAGCTTCTCAATGATTTTAGAGATAGAGGTCAGCACAGAGATAGGCCGATAGTTGTTAGCTTCGTCGCTATCTCCACCCTTATACACAGGGGTGACAACGGAGCGCTTAAGCAGATAGGGGAAGATTCCGGAGTTGAAACTTAGGTTGGCAAGGTCTCTGATCAGAGGGACTAAGATTTCCTTAGCTTGTTTTAAGAAAAGGGAAGGGATTCCGTCCCAACCTGGTGCACTCCCCGAGTCTAGGGAAGTCAGGGTATTTTCAACTTCCATCTCAGAGGTGTCTAATAAAACAAAAGAGGACAGATTACCGGTGTCCATGTCAGTTGGTTCCAGAGGTACGAGGCTATTTGAGATATTCCGAGCCAGGGTTTGTCCAATGTTAATAAAAAAATTATTTACATGGTTGGTTGAGGCTTGAGAACATGGTTTTATCTTAAGTAGGTTACTATTTGAGCTCTTGGGTGGTTTGTAATGGGTAATTTCATTAATGGTTGACCATAATGCCCTAGGGTTTTTAGCAGATGCTGTAATTTTATCTTTATTGTATTTATTTCTTAGTTTTTTAATAAGGTTTCCGCAGAAGGTTCGGTATCGTTTGTAAGTTACTATTAAAATTTGGTTTAGGGGGTTTGATTTAAGTTTTAGGTAGATTGTGTTTCTTAGTCTAATACACCGTAAGGCACCTGTGGTGATCCAGGGTTTTATCCTTCTTTTGCTATTTGTGACTATTACATTTTTGGTGTTGGAGAGTATAGCTGACCTGACCATCTCTATCAGTGCAAAGGCGTAAGTATCCGGATCTTTAAGGATATTGAAGAAGGATGTATCAGTATTTATTAAACTATTATGAGCATTTTCATAATTGATTACGGTTTTGTGCCTTTGAGGTACCGTATGTTGACACTTATTTGCGATTGATAAAAGAATAAAACAGTGGTCCGTTACGGTTGTATTTAAAACCGCCGTACAAGCAATGTTCCTATGTTTGTCCAGGCTCAGAAAGACATGGTCAAGACAGCCGTCTCCCCTTGTGGGTAAGTTATGAGACGGCAACAGTCCATGCAGTGATAGCATATTTAAGTAGGTTAATCTATTATTTCTTTCTTGATTAGTATCTATTGGGGAAACGATTAAGTCAATGTTAATGTCACCTAAAATCAAAACGTTTTTCCTAGGGGTGATATCCTCTAGATAATTATTGAGTGACGTAATGAAATTACCTGCATTTAGGAAAGAAGGTGACCGGTAGATACCTAGTATGGTGTAGTTTGTTAACTGTAACTCCAGACCCGTAGCATTTACAAGGTTAAGTTCTTTAAATTTTACTGTTAAATTATTTTTGATGTAAGCAACTACCCCATCGCATTGATTAATGTGATTTTTTGTTTGAAATGATGTGTAATTAGCTAATTGCGGTATGTTTTTGTTAGGGTTTAGCCAACATTCTGTAAGAATCAAAATATCTATATCACGTTTTAGTTGCGCCAGAGTGAGTTGCAAATCGTCAAAATTTTTGTATATACTTCTAATGTTTTGTGTTGATATAGTTAGATTATACGTAGACTTTTCTAACACTATATTTATTTCCTGTACACTGCCCTTAAGTGAATCCGAGGGCTCAATTTGATCAATTTCATTCAGCGTATCAAAACTATCCATTAATAAATATTAATTTAGAACTCTTGGGGTTGCAACTAGGGTAGTTGGATAGTATAGTTAAAAGCAGGTCAGGTCCGTGTAAATATAACAGCGTAATGATGAATACTTTGTAAGAAAGTTGGGAGGTAATTGGTGTGAGGCCTGTTGTGTATTTATAATCTATATAATATAGGTTTACTCTTTTGTCATTTGGGTTATAGGAGACTTGAATGTGTGTAGATAAATTTAAATTTTGTATATGATTTAGTTTGTTTTGATAATTAGCGTGTATTATACGTGGGATATAAAGTTGGTAGTTGTAATTATAGGGTAAGGGTGTGTATGCATGTGTAGGTTTGTGTGTAGTCCTCTGTGTGAGTTTTTTGGAATAGTGTATATTTGACATTTCCTCAAAAAATATAGGTATTAGGTTGAGGTAAACTGATATATGTAAGAAAAATAGTGGTAGAAAAAATATACCCATAGTTAGTCATTGTTCTTGCATTAGTTGTTGCACCTGCGCTTCGTGTTGAATATGGATACTTTTAGCGTTGTCATCCTTCTTGACCAGTACCTTTCCCATGGAGGTCCAACAGTACTTAACTTTATGAGCCCTTTTCAGGTCCCGGGCCAAGAAAAACAGACGAGCCCCTTTAGTAGTGAGTTGTTCAGATATAAAGATTGGTGTGTCTTCATCTCTTGTGAAGCCCAGGTGTTTTGCTTGCAGTCGTGTCTTATTTGCAAGATTGAAGTCTTTCACCTTTTTCAGGAAGTCTGATCTCAAAATTGGGGACCTTAGTTCCATTATAATTGTAGGTTTCTTCTCCCTATCACCCCTCGATTTCAAGCGGAAAATGTCGTTAATATCATAACCATTCATTCCTAAATGAATGGTCTTAGAGAGGTTGACAACCATTTGAATCAGGTCTTCCCTGTTTTCCTGAGCTTTTACAGGTACATTTTTAATTTCTACGCAAGCCTTGCGGGAATTTCTTTGAAGGTCTTCTACTTTTTCTTCCAAAATGCAGATGTATTCCCGGTCTTTCTGAGCCTGGTTTTCTAAGAGTGCAATTTTTCCGCGGTACTCCTCGTTTTGTGCAGTTAAGAGAGATACAGCTGCGTCAATTTTAGCATTTGATTCAGTAATCTCTTGTAATTTGCTGTTTATAGATGCGAGTCCCTGACTTTGTGCGGTAACTACCGAGTTGATTAAGTCTTTTATCTCGTCCTTAAAAACGGAGAGTTGATTAGGAGTGGAGTCTTCTTCTCTTGGCCGTTTATGACGTTGTGTGATATTATCATTGAGCGAAGGGAATACATCACTATTTATTGGTGTTCTATTCAGGGAGGGATCAGAAGAGAAATGCGATATTGGAGTTAAGTTTCTGTCCGGTATCGGCGATTGGAACGGAGGCGTTCTTTGCAGTGACATGTTGATGTCGGCCTTTTTGAGTCAAGGTCGTCGGCAAGTTATTATATAATAGCTACTCAACCGTTAGACAGGTAGCGGGACCAAACGCAAGGACGGGCGCACGCGCAGACAGCTGTCTCCTGATTTCCGGTAGCTCGGTCTCGCACTCTCGAGGTGGGCGGAGTTGGTTTGACCGCGTGACTCAGGTCGCAGGCAGCGACGCAGGAACAGGACAGCAATTATGACGAACCTCTCTTTTACCCAAGGCGCGCGGGGGACACGCGGGTACGCTTCTCTGCGCCGGTTATACGTTCAATGTTTACACCAAAAAGACAACTATGACACTAGTTAATAGGTAGCACTTTCGTATGTAATTAGATCAGATTTTTTGAGAAACGTTCGATAACACGTCTGTACTCAATGCTGGTTCGGACGAAAGAGGATATAGGATAGGAACAAAAGTTGTGTGTTTGCACTTTTTTGATTTAATTATGTGAATACAAGTTTCTGTAATAAAAACGTGTCACGTTTTAAAATTATATTTTGTTGGGCTTGTTTGAGAAAATAGTTTTATTACACATTAACTGCGCCCCGCGGTTTCACCCGCATAAGTGTCGATTCCGTTTGAATATCGGGATAAAAAGTAGCCTATATGTTAATCCAGGGTGTCAGCCACTTCCATACAACATTTTATCAAAATTGGTCTAGCCGTTTGAGCGTGATGAATTAACAAACGTATAAACACACACACACACACACGATCACGATGATATTTAATCTAAATAATTGGTTAGTCCAAAAGTCTGACAAACAGTCATACCAAGGAGTATCATTTGTTGCCCACTAACTGGATTGTGGAGGTTAGATAGGCAGCCGCTCCATGTAAAATACTGGTACTCAGCTGCATCTGGTAAGACTGACAGCCGACCAAAACATAGTTGGAAAGGGCTAGGCAGATTGATTGATTGATTTAGGGCTGATTTTTCCAACGCCAGATAATTTTATCGGAGGAATTATTTTGCGATTTTGACAGCTCTTCCATACGAAAACTGCCAGTTGTCAATTTTATTCTACGAATAAAAAATATCTGTCGATTGAAAAATCAGCCCTGAATCAAACAATTAGGTATTCCTACAATGTGCAAGGTTGAGTTATGAAATCAGAATGATCCTATCCCGTTATTTTTTATGATAAACTTTTAACTTCAAATACTAGTGAATACTAGTGAAAATACTCGACATCCCGAAGCATTTTATCCCGAATAAACGCTATCCCGAATCACTCGATCCTGATTTTTATGACGGTCGTTATAATATGACGGAACCACGCTTCTAGAAAACGGTGAAGCTGAACCCTATCAAGGATTATTTCGAAACTACACAATCCGATTTCTCCCCCCTCTCTACAATAAAACATAACCTCAATCCATATAGCGGAATGAATCGATAAAACTTGACTTCATCGCATCAAATCAAATGAAGATACAAAAAGACTTTATTTCTATAGGAAGGTCCCTTTTTGTGCCAGAGATCGATCGACCCATAGATTCTAAGGGCCGGGGTGACCATCCATCACTGATTGTGACCGTTCTATTTTAAAAAGCTACTGGCTGACCCGACGGTTTGGTCTTTTGATTGCGCTATTTGTGTTTTGTTTCTGACAAAATGATATCAGCCTTTAGCTTCCACTGCTGGTGAATAGGACTCCTCTCTGTGAGAGGGAGTAAATTGGGGGTGTATTGGAATAGTTTTATTAAACTTTTTTAGTAGGTTGAAACTTCTCGTGACCCAAAGACTGGCTTTTACTTTGGCCACAGGCTAAGCATTGCCATACAACGTGGCAATGCCGCCAGTCTCATGGGTACCTTACAACTTGACAGCGATGCGGAGGAATTATTTCAACGCTATTTAGTTTTCTGTTTGGTTTAGTGTTAGATATTTATTTTTTAATCCATGTGTTGTTAGCGCTAGTTTTTAGTAGTTTAAACAATAAGTTAGTCATCACTACGGGTGTTCACAGTATTTTTGTGCCAAGTAAATAATTTCATCTCGATGTTCATGTCGACATTCATGTTCATCTCGGTTCTCACCAGAGACAAAGATGTAATTCTTAAGATAGTATGGCAGTGGCTTTACTAAAAAAAAAAATGTTCTACATGTTGATAGTCTCATTTAATTTCTTTAGGCGCAATTTACACGTAACAGTGAACGAAACTGAACTATCACGCTCGGGTCGGTGACGCTGAATCGGGTTTAGTCATAAGTTTTCACTTCTATAACGTGGTCATAAGCACACTTTCTTGTTTTTTTACAAAGCTAAAAACAAGGTACCTAAGGTCAGCAATCATAATTAATCAAATTAATTTGCCACATAAACTTAAATTTACTAGCAGCCTTTGATTAAAATATGATAAAACCTTATCAAAATGAAAACCCGCAATCCAGGCTATAATAAATTCTGTCTATCTTATGTTACGTCCAAAATGTCCTTGACCTGAAATCTTTGCCTAGACCTAAGCAAGCGAAGTGAGTGCGTGAGTAGAGCTGTCATCAAAATGTCTGTGATGTCACGCTGATGGACTGTGGTGGATTCCGGAGGCTTTCTTGTATGTTTAGAATAATAATTTTTGCATTTTGTTTGGTAAAGATGGTTTTGTGCCTTTGTGTTTTTTTTTTAAAGAATTAACTTTTATACTATTTTGTCAGTACTGAAGAGTTTGTTTCCTTGTTTGTTTGAACGTGCTCATCTCTGAGTCGCTTTGATTTTTTTTGTCAAATCGCAAGAACCTAATCACACTAATATTTTACTGGCGAAAGTTTGTGAGTGTGTTTGTATGTTTGTTACTTCTTCACGCACAAACGGCTGAACGGATTTGGATAAAATTTGGCACACAGATATTTTATAACTTTTTATTCCGATATTCTTACGGGATTTAAGTCTGTAATTGCCAGTCTGTCTTGAGCAAGCATGGTGATCAATGCTCATGCCTTCTCTGTATGAGAAGAGGCCTTTGCCCAGCAGTGTGATAATAATAGGCTGGTATTATTTTGTCCTTAATTGCGTTATCATAAAGTCCATTTTCCTTAAAGTTCATTAAAGAAAGTGGGTTCACAGACGTAGGTATGCGAAAATTCGTAAATAGGTACATTTTTGTTTTACATAAGGTAAAGAGATTGTTATAAACGATTTTCCCTCTAGTTACCGTTGACCCACTTCAACTTAATTCACTGAGAGTGTATGGCGAGGTTGAGACTTCCGATAAAAGTCCACACCCTACCTCGAAGGTTAGGTTAGATTCTTTAATGTTAATAATATATATAGCAGGTAATAGCTGGCAGGCTTGATGACTGATAGCTTGGCACTGAAATAGCGGTATTGCAGATTAGGAAAATCTACCTAAATTGGTTATGTAAAGAGTGGATTGATTGTTAGAGATGAATTAAATTGGTAGGTATTACTGCGGCATGTGAATTTTGGTTGAATTTTGCAGTCGTTCGTAACGGGTAGTCAGAACTCCGTGTGAAACCCGTCTTGCCAAGGGGCATTAACTAGGTGTTAGCCAGTTACTGGGTTTTCGATCTCAAATAGGCAGTCGCTCCATGTAAAATACTGGTATTCAGCTGCGTCCGTTATTTTATATATATTTTTTAAATATTTTTGTTTATTATTGTAAACAACCATATGTGTAGCTTCTGTTGGAGATCCAATAAATAAATAATATCTCCCGCGCCGAAGGCTAGTCTCCGTTGGATTGGCCGCCGTGGCCGAAATACGGTCTGGAGGACTTCATTTTATACAAAAACCGGCCAAGTGCGAGTTGGACTCTCACACGAAGGGTTCCGTACCACCATACAATAACACTACATTTAAAATAACGGCAAAAAAATCACGTTTGTTGTAATATTTATTTTATTCTGTTTTTAGTATTTGTTATTATAGCGGCAACAGAAATACGTACACATGCTGTGAAAATTTCAACTGTCTAGCTATCACGGTTCATGAGATACAGCCTGGTGACAGACAGACGGACAGTGGAGTCTTAGTAATAGGGTCCCGTTTTTAATAAAATCTTAGTCAACAACACAGGCACATTCAATGAACATTTCAAAAGCTTCAAAAGATAATTTTATCCCACTCGAGACCTGGTTATCTCACACATATCTCTATTACTCCGACACATCCCCTGACGGATTCTCTCCCAATTACCAAGACAATTTACAAAGGGGGTCCCGCCATTTGTACACTGCCCAATTTTCCCAAGGTTTCATTCAATGTACGTGCAGAATTATTTGATAAAAAGTTATGAAATGTATGAGAAATTTTTCTTGTGGCATTTTTTATGAGTTTATATTGGTCAGAGGTTTTAAAAATGGAATGTATTTTATACAGTGTGAAATTGAAAACAACAGAATCACGAATCTTTTTTCTTTTATATTCGAATTTTGTTTTATGACAGTTCTTTCACTAAGCCTATTTGTCGATTAAGTACAGCTATAAAAATTATATCAACGTTTATTAGCGTCGTTAAAAAAGCGGAGTTGGCCCAGCCGACGGAATCGAGAGATTAATTTTTCATTCGAATTTAAAATTTATTGTGCTCTTGCATTTTTTAGAACCGGCGGCGTCGGAGCTGCGGTACAGAGAGGATTTAAGTAGATATCGCTGCCTTATTTTATGCTACAAAAATAAGGGTTTCGTTTCATTAGATTATGGGTGGGCGTTTGCTTGGCAAAATGTGGGTGTACCGTAGATACACCTTGAGAAAAAAATATTCTTCCCCCCCTTTCCCCTTCCCTTTCCCCTTCGGTGGAAAAAGTATGATGTTATGTTGTAGGTATTTATTGTAGTAAAAAAATGATAAATCTTAGCTTTATTTCTGTCAATAAACTTTCATTATAATTTTGAATACAGTTTATTAATTTTTCAAAATTATTATCAAAACGGAACTATTATTATTTTGTATTAAAATAGGTTTCGATAAAATTTGATGCTGAAGTAATTTGGGGAAGAATTTATAGGTTACAAACGAAGGAAACCTTTAGTGCCCGGAAAGCTAGGATGAATAATGTTTTTTGGTATTTAAAAACATTTTATTTTAATAAAGTTAAATATAAACGCACACAAGTAAAAAAAAATTGCCAAAAAACACTTTAAAGTAAAGTGTCCAGCTTAGTAATAACAGCTTTCCATACAGTATTTCTGCAGTACTTTTAACCTAAATCTTGTCTTCATTCCGGACACCAAAAACGCTACATTTAACCCGAGTAAATTCGAGTAAACGAGTTGCCGCGCTGAAAGCACACATGGTGCTCCAGAGAGACGTAGGTATACAAATTAGAACATCCTACTTTATTTAAATGGAAGGGAATTACGTCACGGATCGTATTCGACGGAGAAATATTTTCAGTGCGACAAAAGTTTTTTGTAGTGTTCTTGTATTGTGTGTCTAAGCTTGGGGGTAACTGAGTAACACACTAACATTAGGACTGGCTTTTTTACAGTTCCACAACATTCATAGCGTTATTTACGTTGTTGAGCAGACAAATGTTTCAACATAGAAGCAATGAATTAGCAATATTCTTCAAAATGATTCAGATTGTGGTTGATAATGTGTTAAGCAAATAAGGTGCTGGAAGAAATAACTCTAAGTATTATTCTTTCTATCTTTGTTTTCTTCTTAAACAGAGAAATAAGGATTTATTCCGGTCTGATCCCCCTCCCCCCTCCCCCCCCTCCTCGAAGCCCTGCTAGTTCTTCTTTACGACGCACTGAAATAATAAAAGAAAAAAATTGCGCGTGCAACATCGTACCTACATGTGATAGAAGGGAAACTTAAAAAAATAAATTATAATAAGATACTTTTAGTGTGAGAGACAGAGAGATCTTTCTTCTCTCTCATGTAACGAAATGTGCCTAAACGTGACACGTCCTTAAAATTTAACTTTTTTTTTATAAATGGCATCTCGCAGTTCATCATATGAGGATGTCTACTGCTTAACCGGACTTGCCTGTCGATGCCTTAGTTAAAACCCAGGTCAAAAAATTTCACTCTCAATTCTCGTCCTTTTATCAAATCACCTTCTAAGAAGTTTCACTTCAAAAACAAAAACTTTATTATAATTATGTACTGTAATTAAGTTTTGTTGTGTTCTTCTGTTATATGCCTTAGTCTGGGATAGTCTGGGTTGAATAACTCTAATTTATTTATATCTTTTTTTAAGAACATAAATTTTGTTATTTTTGACAATAATAATATTGACCTTTGTTGTTGTAATTAGCGTTCTAATTAAAAATAATTGTTTCGTCTATTCGTGGAACATCCAGCTAGCGTTTTGTCATTTTTGTTTACGCAGAGACAACAAACGTTTTTGGGATGTTTATTTTTTGAGCGTAAGTAATTTGGGCTGTCTGCTCTGTTTGTTTCCAAAGGGCAAAAATAACTTCGTTATTTCGATATGCACAGATACGCGATATTCGCGTAAATTTTTTTCGCGCGACCTCGGACGCCTCGTCGCGTCGCTCAACTAATAAGAAAAGAAACAAATGAGAAGTAGAAAACATTTATTTGCTTATAAAGTACGAGGTATACAGACTCAATATTATAAATGGAAAATGTTTTTTTTTCGTTTGTGTGTTACACTTTCACGCTAAAACGGCTGAACGGACATAGATGAAATTTGGTAAATGGGTAGACCATGACCTGAAGGCCAATTCTCGTAATTAAAAACGTTCTAAATCTAGTCGCAATCTCATCTCAGCGACAACCAATGTCAAAAATTAGTGAAAAATATAGGGAAATTAGAGGTATTTTTTAAAGTTGCAGACTGAGATCAGATTGTGAACGTTCTTGAAGTTTCGATTGCCCCTCAGAACTAGGACATAGGAAACTTTTTATCCCGCTATTCCTACGGGATTGGGACTTGTGCGAGTGAAATCGTGGGGTGCAGCTAGTGTAGGTATACAGGCAATGGCAATTATGCCAAAAAAAAACTTTCTTAGGACGCGAAGACGTTATGTGAAATATAATTCCCCAAAGGTGAAAGTAGTACCTTCAGGTACATCCTATACATTAAATATCTCTACAATTCACCAACTTCAAAATTTCTTTCTCGTCTTCTTAAAATGACTTCCTCAAAGAATTCCCAAAAGTCCAAGTTATATAGGATATTTTCAGGTAACATTGGGCGAAAAATTCAGTTGAAATTGTTCACAGCGCCAAATTAGGACGGCGATAAAGCGATTATGATCCCGCACGTGTTGTAAAAGTTTAGGATTACCGTCATTTTGTGTGAAAAGTTACACTGCTCACACAAGGCGATAAAGGTGGTACTACAGGCGATAAAGGTGATACTACAGGCGATAAAGGTGATACTACAGGCGATAAAGGTGCTATTTTAGGTCTAGACTTTACTGAAATATTTATATTATTTTATTTTAACGTTTAAAGTTGATCACGTGACATCCATATTTGAAATAATCACTCTGAAAGTTTAAAGTAAACAAACATACATGCAACTAGATGGAAGCACGTTCAAAATTGAAATCAAAATCCACGGATCTGCACTTTATAATTTACATTAATTTAGAAGCTTAGTTAGACTATAAGGTTTTTTATTATTTTTCTTGTTTTGGCCTAAGAAAAGCTGGCGTGGCGAGAAGGAAAGGTGGAAGAATACGGGGGAGGCCTTTGCCCAGCAGTGGGACAATATAGGCGATCAGAAAAAAAAATCTTGTGTCAACAAACCATCATTCATATAACCTTTTTTATAATCCAAACCATCATCTGCTTTTATTTTTCCAGAACTACGGAACTCCACCACTATCACTATTCGTACAAATACAGTATGATGTTATGCAAACTATTGTAGGTACTCTTCCTGAATACAAGAAAGCATATTTCGTTCAAGGCTATTTTTTCACAAAGACCATTTAGAACAGATTTAACTTCAAAAGAAACGCTTTGAGCATGCATATTGTATGCCCCAGCTCATCTAGAGAATACCAATTAATATTCTATTTAATTTCGTACATTATTTAAAACTAAACTCGGCTAGAGGGGCTCGTGGCTAAATGGTAACAGCAGCACGGGTCGATCGAAGGTTAAGCTACGCTTGCCGCGGTCGGTTCGTGAATGGGTGACCATGCATTACATATCGAGACCCTACGTACCTCGGAATGTTTGTCCCGACTGTCATTCGTAGATCTTTGACAGTTGTTACGGGACTATTGGTATCAGAGTCTGAAAAACAGTCTTGCAAGGGGTATCGTGTCACTCAGTAACTGGGTTGTGGAGGTCCGATAAGGAGTCACTCCATATAAAATACTGGTATTCGGCTGCATCCGGTTGGACTGGAAGCCGACCCCAACATAGTTGGGAAAAGCTAGGCAGATTGACATTATTTTAACTTAAACTCGTTTCGAGAGTACCTGGATTCTGTAGCTTCACCAAAAAAGGTGAGTCATTAGGTGACCGAGCGTTTTAGCACGGGGAGACCATTTGCTCAAAATGGCGGATTCATTTATGAATACTTACAATACCTTTTACAGGTAATGACTTCCAACATGTACCTAGATAAAGTTGAATAATGTTGGTTAATACAATACTTGTTTGGTATTTTTGTTTGAAAATTTTTGAAAAAAAAAATTCGCGGTGGAGTCCGACTCGCACATGTCCGTTTTTTTTTATTTATGGGCTATTTTATCATAATTGTGTTTGACACAAAAATACATTTTGTACAATTCTTCCTAAATGTGCACTTAAACGTACCAAAAGATTGATCTCACCTGATAATACTCGTCAGTCGTATAGGTTTCACAAGAAAGACAGTTCAAAAAATTACCTGTAACCAAAAAAAAAACCAATTGTTTTGAATCTAGATGATAATAACAGAGAACAGAACCTATTTTGACTTCGTATAAGTACATCCTACGTAACACATAAGATCACCAGAGGAGCATCAGAGGTGTACATATACACTATACAGGGTCCTCAGACCAAATAAAAAACCAAGACAGAGCGCTGAGAACGATACAGTGAAGCATGCCAAAACTACACCTCCGCTGCATACACGCTCACACGCACACATTTACAACCATTTACAATCAAACTACGAATCTTTGATATCCACAATTAGTGAAAAAAAAAAACGGAACAATTTTGTAACTAGGTACAAAGAGTAGCCCCTTTTTAGTATTTTCCGACGTTGTTAGGGTAATCTTCCTATGTACCTAACTAGACGGCTGAACATTCAAATGAAATTGTTCATCATACAAAGTAACACAAAAAAACGCAAATGGAATTGCTAAAAATACTCATTTTAAAACACACATCCTATCAAAACTAGAAATAAAATTCAATCGCATTAGGGACCAACTGTAATTTCGTTCTTTTAACAGCAGTCTGCTGATATGTTCGGCTGAGTTGATACTATACCAGTTTCCATCAGTGTAATGACTACTCAATGGAATGAACATGTTTCGAAGACATACATTGTTGTGGCCCTGGTACTTGTTGGAGCAGATGGATTTTTATTGATGATGAATTGAAACTTTTTTGAAGCAATTTAGGAAAGTCACAACGTTTTAATGGTTTTGTAACCATTTCGTTCATTAAATTATTCTACATGTGTTGACCATGACGGTTTAGGACATACGATATGTTTTATCCTGATATTCCTACGGGGACGAGACTAATGCGGTTGTTACCGCGGGGCGCAGCTAGTGCTGAATAAATAAACTCTTTCGTAAAATAATAATTAATTTTGGTGTATTTATGTAAGGCCTCTCTTAAGAGGAAATGTGGTCGGATAGACTTTTTGAAAAAGCCAAAAGTAAAACGTAAAAAATCATCATTCGAGGTTTGGCTCTCGCCCATTTTCTCCTCCGATATTGGAACAATTTAAAAAATATTTCATAAACAGAATAATAAGGATCTAATTATACTGTCTCCCTATGTTTTTCTTTTTTCATTAAGAGCGATTACGCCGTACGGCATTTCATACGAACTTTCAAGCCCTTGATTTTCGAAATGAATAAACCGATTTTAATGATACAAAGATCTCAATAGTTAGTAAAGAACATTTCCAAAAATCAGCATCCCTACAATTAGTATGTTCGTATAACTCGTCAAAATGTAGGGAATACCAGATTTTTTTTTCGCGATTTCGGATTTGGTCTCATAGTAAAAATTGTGTAAATTGTAATTTTTGTTTTTTTTTTATATTCCATAACTATAAGGGGTCCTAGAGTTATGAGATATAAAAAAACACGTTGTTTATGCTAATCTCTGGAACTACTTATCGGATTTGGAAAAATACTCTTGCATTTTTGAGGAAGGCTATACGGGGTATTCCACTCAGAGAACTGATTTAAACAGATTTTTTTTTTATTTGGTGTTTTTTTTTTTTCCACTTGGGTGTACCGTACCTGAATCACGAAGACCGCTAAGCGAAAACGCAGAAGCTAGTCAGCGATTATAATATAATAACGGTGATTCTTTACAAAATGGAACGTTTGTTTAGAAAAGGACTTTATTTCTGTCTCAAAATCATTAAGATCAACATGTGTCAAAGACTTCATATTTTTCCCGTAAATTAAGTTAATCATTCATTCTGTGTTATAATCTCAGTTTCATCAAATCCGATATTCTACTCGCCAAGGGAAGAGAAACAAGCAAATCCTTCTCTAATAATTTTCTTACTTACTTGGGTATATACAGTTGCTTTTATTCCCAAATACATAGTAAATGTTTCCAAGCAGTCCTTAGAAATGTAGG
The DNA here is from genome assembly GCA_963669345.1 of Gortyna flavago. Classification (NCBI taxonomy): domain Eukaryota; kingdom Metazoa; phylum Arthropoda; class Insecta; order Lepidoptera; family Noctuidae; genus Gortyna; species Gortyna flavago. The sequence continues at coordinate 9,362,504 of OY770150.1, read as the reverse complement.
TCAATGGCATGAATCCATGAAAATAAGATAAATCTTCTTCAACGGTGCTTAATTTGAATCTCGTGACGAAAAAATAAGATAATATTTTTTTTTGTATAAAGAAAATAAAACTGGTCAAGTGAGGTAATGTGAGTACTGGTTCCGTACTATAATCGGGTTATTGACGCCATCTAGCGAGGTCCCGGGAACTAGGGCATATCTAATGTCTTTTGCTTTTCCACAGTGTTTTAAGCGTGTTCACGGATAATTAAGCTAAATTATTTTATTTATTTATTAAAAAATATATATTTAGCTACGGTAGTAACTAGTTAGTATATAAATGTGTAAAAAAGTGCATGGCAAAGTGTGGACCTACCTAAACGGACGACCTAGCAAAAAAACTAAGTATGCTTTACTCCGGTTCACATGGCAGGTAATGCTCCGTAAAAGTTCCTGATAATTGCAGAGATCATTAGACTAGAACCACAATACTTGCCAATCGACTGGAGTGTCTAGGCTGACAAGTTAAAACTCTCCCACCAAACAGCCGCATCACACACAGACAAGGCACTAAACTGGATTTGAAAAACCTTGATGATTTGATTTAGTTAATTAGAATTTTTATCTCACAAACACGCTGTGAATGTGTGTGTAAGCACAGGAGCTCTTGATATCGTCCGAGATAGATGTGAATGTGGGCCATTCACATCGTGTGTTTGTACACTTAGTTACCACAAGTAAAGCTCGCGTTTATTCGTGAGATAAAAATACTGTAGCGCACTTTGGGAGAGTGTCATTCCATCTATAACGTCTCGTCCAAACCTCACCGGAACCCTAAAAATGGCGACAGAATTTTATTTAAGTTTTTACAACTGCAACTTTCGTCGTGGGTACGATTCCTTGTTTTATTTTCAAACAACAGACTTTGCTAAGTAAATGTCAAACAAGACCTACTTTTTCGCTGTTGTAGTTTATTTATTTTTTAGTTTTCTTTTGTTTAAGTGTTATTCTTTTCTTCCTCGGTGAAGACAGGGACTTGATTTGAATCGCAGATGCAGTCTTGTTTTAAAAAGAAATAAAATTGAAAGATTACGGAATGAGTGAACACTTGAACACTAAAACTAATAAATGAGCGTAGTGGTGACCTAGTGGTAACGGTTGCGACTTACGAGTTGTAGGTCGTTGGTTCGAACCCAGTCAGGCGTTTTACTTTGTGTATATTATTTCATGACTGCTCCCAAAACGGTGAAGGAAAACATCGTGAGGAAACCGGCATGTCCTAGAACCAAAACTTCAAAGACATGCGACATCTATCAACCCAGAATGGGCCCGCGTGGTGGTTTATGTAGAAATGTTACGGAAGTCGTTTTACCGGAACCGGAACCGGAATCGGAGGTTTTAAATTTGATTGATCGGAATCGGAACCGGAAACGGGGCGGAAGTAGAAGAAAGATGTGTTTTCTACTAACATCCACAAAACAAAACAATAAACTGAGACTTCGAGCGTGAGCGTGTATAAAATAAACAAACATTACCCTGGCGATAAGTTAAAACTTGTTGGTAGGCGCTTTAGTCACGTGTGCGCTTCGAACTTCGGTATGACTCCGATTCAAAATTATCGGAACAAAAATCGGAATCGAAATTTTAAAATTAATCGGAAGTTCCGACTTTTCGGAATCGGAACCGAAGCTCCGAAACATCCTTGGTTTATGGCCCCTTTCACCGAGAGTGGGAACATTATAGGCTGAAGAAGTTTTTTTTTTATGAATGGGAAATCATCATATGACCCGAGAGGGAGTGGGCCACAATCCACCACGCGAGTCATGGTGGATGTCAGCCATGTCTTCGAATTTTTGGTTCTAGGACATGCCGGTTTCCTCACGATGTTTTCCTCCACAATTTCATTATTTAAACCTTATTCTGCTTTTTGATCCAAAAGGCACATTCATTTCATGAACATTTTTGAATGTTTTCGCCTAGAATTTATTGACGAATTTCCGGAAATGTATTGCAACTGAATCGATTTGAACCAAACTACATTTCCGCACGATGCACTGTTCCACACGCGAAGATGATGCCTTCAAAATTGATGATATTTCAAAAGCGATTTGGTTTTAAATCGTTATTGTGTATGAACATGGGTATCCTAACAACGGCCTAATTCCTGATTTCCATAACCTATCAAACTTAATGGGTTATTCATAATTTACGAAAGTCAAAATTAATTATTTTCTGGGAAGAACGCTGAAGTAAGGACAGATGTTTATTAACTTCAGATACAGAATGTGCCACTGGTAGTGTGAGATAGTACAAAATAATTTTAGTACCTACATTTTTCTGAAGTGTTCATTGCTAAATAGGCATTTAAGAAAGAAAGAAAAAAAAAGTATTTATTGCGACTCGTACAGAAGGATCACAAACTATTACTAAACTAAAAACTTAAACACAGTAAAAAATAAAACAACATAGAAAAAAAAAACTAACAAAAACAAAAATGAAACAAAGTCCTATCCTATCCTAGAGGCCAAAAGGCTCCTATCTCAGCATTATACTGCGACACAAAAAGACAAAAATGCTCAGTTATCATTCTCAAAAACGATCAAATTGAAATCACAATCTCATCTCAGCGACAATCAATGACAAAAATTTACGAAAATGTTGGAAAATTAGTGAGAGATTAGAAAATATTGGAATAGAATACTCTTTAGGTACGTACGAGTACACCACACGAATTACAGATGAAATAAATGTAGAAATTTTACGAAGGGTGATAAAATGGTCGGTCTTATCGCTAAAAACGATCCCTTTAAGACAACCTTTGGATTGATTCAAAGGGAGAAGGACAAATCCATTAACAAATACAATAAATACATACATAAATAACGTTCTTAAAAATACGGGAATTGCACAGTTATTTTCAAAACAAATAGTGTAGAGTCATCCACACCTCTCTCCCTTGAATTTGTATATATTTATATACCTACATATTATAATTATATAATATAGTAAATAGTATGTGTATTAGGTTTTTAACCTATTTAGGTATTTGTGTACGTTTTAATTTATAATTAAATAATTTTAATAGTTTTTTTTATCATTGTTCCTCTCAACCAAAGCACCAGCCATCTAATTTCTTCACCACCAATGGTTAACTGCTAGAGAATGCCTAAGGCATTAAGTCCGCCTTTGTATATCTTTTTATGTGCGAAAAGAAAATAAATAATAAAATAAATTGCCATCCAGAAATTACCAAAACTCGCCTACCATTTAAAATCATTTTCCTACTAGAATCCAGACCCCAAGAAAGCCGAATAACAAAATAATGACTAGGGACGTTCAAATGTAGCCAGCATAACATTAGATACTACGGCAATATTCCCCCTTCAATCTGGCACGGCGACAAGTTGTCTGGCGATAGTTTGATGTTTTTGCTACAGCCATAGTTTCTCGATGGTTGCTATAATTTAGTTTGTTTTTGAGGTTAGTAGGTTTTGAATTTATTGGGTTGTTTAATGTAGGTTAGGGTTTTCAGGGGTTGTGATTGTAGGTCTATGTGATTTATGTTTGTTTGTGCCCGAGGTCAGGTCTAATAGCACCTGTTATAAAGATAATGAGAGCACTGCTGGTCCAAGTTTAAAGGCCTAACGTAGACAAGCGCTTTAATTTGTGTAATTTATTCCATCAGCACAGGAAACATCGTGAGACCGGCAACGGACTGGCATGTCTTATAACCAACAATTCGAAGACCTGTGATGACTACAAACTGCACTGGGCCCGCGTGGTGTAATACGGCCCACTCTCTCTCACAGAAAAGAGGCCTGTGTCCCAGCAGTGGACAATATTATGCTGATAGTGCTTACGCTTATATAGTTAGAATACTACTAATAACAATAAGAGCAGAATAATACAACACAACACAATAATCAATACACAACTACAATAATCTTTTGGTGCTCGAATAACGTTGCCAGGGGGGATTGTTGGGTAACATTTGTGCACTTATATTGTGAAATGTATTAAAAAAACAAGATGTCGGCGCAAGTTCCAATTTTGACCACGTGCCAACAGATCCATTTGACGTCTATACAAAATCATAATCAAAAGTCATCCATTCAAACTAGGCTGAGAATCAGCACTTTTCGAACGTCAAAATAAAATAAGACAGTCCTCCAAAACGGCCGCCCTTCTCCACTCTCTATTGCTTTATGACTGAAACATAATTTGATAAATGAGCTGTTTGTTTTCTATTAATAAAATAAAATTTTATTCGAAAACATCCATCGGTTTCTTACTAAACTTCAACTATGTCCGACGACCTAGGTTACTTATCTCTTTTGGTGACTGTACATATACCAGCTAGTAATTGCTCGCCGTCGCTCACTCGCTGCTCGGCAACTCGGTTTTAGTTGCAAGCTCTACTGGTGTCTCGGTATGACAGGTGCCTAAAGCAAAAATATAAAACAACCGTAACTCGCGTCCACTGTGTGCAATCTCTAAGCCCAGTCACTCCACCTCAGTTATCACAACCGCTTGCAACCCGATATATCCTGACGACCCTGACATCCCCCCACATCCCCCGACATCTCCCTTTATCCCGCATACTGACAACTGACTGAAATGTTACACAAAATGGAGGAGGAATATATTCTGATATTTACTGAATATAAAATGGATTTACTTTTACCGTTACGTGTTTTATATTGAATTTGTATAGTTAGGCTACGCTCTCTGAGATATTAAAATGTAATTTTAGCTACTATGATTGACGGGAGTAAACTTGTTATAATTATAACTGACTAGCTTCTGCCCGCGACTTCGTCCGCGTTGCATAAAATACCACATCCAATCCTCGATTTAAGAAAAATAGAATGACAGCGATACGCCCATAGACAAAATTACTAAAAATAAAAATACAGTGTGAACGGCGCGCAAAAAAGTTTGTGTCGATTTTGGGCACTGGATCAGTCGGCCATGTTCCTTCCGTGTCGATTTTCGGCATTTGACAGTTGAGTGGATAAAATAGGTATATCCCATGACACTCGTATCACATCTTACCAATGGTATAATCGAATTATAATCCAGTAACTGGGTTGTGGGGGTCAGATAGGCAATCATCATCTGCCTAGCCTTTTCCCATCTATGTTAAGGTCGGCTTCCAGTCTAACCAGATGCTGCTGAATACCAGTATTTTACATGGAGCGACTGCCTATTCAGATAGGCAGTTCTCCACAACCAAGTTACTGGGTAATACGATACTCCTTGTTACGACTGGTTGTCAGACTTTCGGGCTTCTGACTACCCGTAACGACTGTCAAAGATCCACGAATGACAGCCGGGACCAACGTGTTTTCGGAGGCACGGTCAGGTCAGATAGGCAGTCGCTTCATGTAATATACTGGTATTCAGCTGCATCCGGTTAGACTGGAAACTGACCCTTACATAGTTGGGAAAAGGTTAGATAGATGATGATGAAATCTTATGACACTCGGGAATACTGTAGCTTTCCATTAGTGAAAGAATTTTTACAAACTCACAAATTGTCCCTTTTTGTAACATTACCCCCCTTACTAATAAACGTATTATATCAGGTGAATAGTTACACACCGATTTCTCTCTTTCAGTCATCAGTAATTTGACTTTCGAAAGAAGAAGACAAAGCGTTGTGTAACTATACAGACGCTATACAACGTTTATTAGTAAGGGAGTAAGTGTTTAACTACAGGTTTCCGTTTTAGATGCTGTCTTTGGCGTAATAATATAATTTAATCATGGTTACGCTCTACTGGGACATATCTATTATGTATGACAGGACTGTTACTGCTACTAAACTTGATATGGCGCTAATTGATTGATTGCTCAATGCATTTTGCTCTGCTTGCTGACGTCATATTTTTTTATGATGGGAAATCTCTTGAAGCAAAATAAAAGAGACAAGAAATTAGATTGACCTTAATGTGAAAATATTATTATTGACTTATCAATACATAAGGTCTATTCAAATGTATGTTTCTATTTGTTGTTATTTCAAGTTAAACAAATATCCACTTTATTTCAGTGGTAATTATGTTGATTTCAGAGTGACTAGGACTATTTAAAAGTTATAAAAATGTTTGAAGTAGCAGCGTAAACTGAACTTTATTGGGTGGGCAATAAAGTTATTTTTCCAAATACTCTATATTTGTTTACATGTTTGGCAAATAAATCGCGAACGGTGATTAGATATTATGCTGGTAGTCTTGTCTGTAAATGGTTTAATTGTTACGAGTCTCATTCAACTCCGGAAGGCCAATTGACTGTGAACGTTCTTAAATTTACGAGAATTGCCCCTCTGATCAAAAAACTCAATCTCTCTCAATCTGTCAAAAATACCTCTAATTTCCCTACATTTTGACAAGTTTTTGACGTTTGTTTGTCGCCGAGATGAGACTGCGACTAGATTTTGAACGTTTTAAATTACGAGAATTGGCCTTCAGACTGTGAACGTTCTTAAAATTACGAGAATTGCCCCTCTGAAGTGGTTGTCATTTTCACAGAACAGATAAATATTCTGTGGTCGTTTTGCAGTTGTTTTGGATGTTAAAGTCAGGGGCTACTTTTATTCAGACCCCTCGAATAAAAATACTTTGTAAGTGTGGTCGATGACCCGAGATAATTATCCAGTCATCCACCCAACCTAGCAGTTTACTTGGCGAGTTGGATACTTATCGCGAGTCACCTGTACGTCAGTGAATACAAGAATAATGATAAATATTACGGTGCCCGTGGCTGCATCCGGTAAATGAGTAAGTTTCGCTTACTACATCATTCATCTTCAACGTTCAATTGTTTCAACCAAAAAATAGCATGAATTTGCCATACGCTGACTAGCAAAATAGCTGGTTATGCAAAGCAGTAGGTAGGTACCTTATCTCAATCGTGATAAAGTTGTAAATAACTTGTGTTTTACTATACTGCGCCCAGTCACGAGACTGTATGCAAATTTTTATTTCAATGGATGTTTATTTGCTTGTTGACATGGAGGTAAAATTGAGGCCTTTTGATAATATCTTTGTGGAAGTTTTAATTGGAAACAACACAGCACTGGTTTTTAGAGTATTTCTATCTATCTATGTTCCTTTTCATAAAAGTTTTATTTGAAAACAATTAAGTATGGTACCCAAGTGGGTTTTTCAGCAAGAATATTGAGTATTAAAACATACGTTACGTCACGTACGTTCGTGATGAGAGAACGCTGAAAATGTATTTGAAAAGTTTCAGACTGTAGCCTTGTGTGCAGATTTCAAAAAGAGACAAAAACATACTTGATGTTCACCGCCGTTGATTTTCACGAGTTAAGGCGATGCCTCATTTGTGAGTTGCGTTGGGTCGTTTTGTATTGTATGCCACACCTGCGTTGAGTCATTATTAATATAATAATGACTAATTATTAGATATTTTTTGACAAATTTAATTGAAATAATAATTAAATTGTCATAATTTAACATTATAGGCTGAATATGCTGTGCTTTTACGTCAGTAAACAAAAAAGTGGGTATTCACATCATATATTCGCATAGACCGGAGTTTCTCTAGCAATAAATAGTAGAAATAAAAGAAGTCTAGAGAATATATAGAGAAGTACCAATATCAAAGAATACACAAATAATTTCAAACTAAAAACATTTGTCGTCATTCGTCCTACCTATTTAGACCTTTAACAACAGACCCATCTGGACCTAGAAAAAAAAAAAAAAAAAACAAAAACAGACCTAACAAAACCCTAGAGAAGGACAACAAAGTCAAAAAAATTGGGGTAATTTAGCTTAGGAGAAGTAGTAGGTATGCAGAGTCCTAATAATATTGTAGGAGTGCGCAGTTTGTTGGGCGCTGTGTGGCGAGACCACAGCTTTGTCAATGTTTTCCTATTACAACTAAATAAATAGCCCATTTACATACTAATATTATAAAGGCGAAAGTGAGTGTGTTTGTATGTTTGTTACTTCTTCACGCACAAACTACTGAACGGATTTGCATGAAATTTGGCACACAGATATTTTATAACCGGGATTAACACATAGGATACTTTTTATCCCGATATTCCCACGGGATCGACACTTATGCGGGTGAAACCGTGGGGCGCAGCTGGTGGGACTATGTGGAACAGTTAGGTTGGTAGGTACTTGGAAAGTACGATTATTATTCGCTCGATATCTATATCTTTTCTATACGAGTACTAATAATAAAAATGAAGAGTTTGTTTTGTCGTTTGTTTGAATGCGCTAATCTCTGGAAGCCCTTGTTTTTTGAAATTAATGAACCGATTTTAATGAAACTTCATACGCATGAGCAGGATACAAAGGTCTAAAAAGTTATTTTCGAAATGTCTTATTTAAAAAAAGATAACTGGAAATCTCTGTTTCTATGGAACATTTAAGATCGGTCTAATTTGGCTGTAACACTATTTTTCGAAAATATTCTTAAATAACTTTTAAGATATTTGTATCCTTCTTATGCGTATAAAGATAGATTTTACTCTTTATTATGCACACCATATAAATTTGATGAAGTTCCATTAAAATCGGTTCATTCATTTCAAAAAACAAGGGCTTGAAAGTTTGTATGAAATCCCGTACGTTGTAAACGCTCTTAATTGAGGGTCCCTAAACCTACAATGTCACCTGAGTACTTCGGCGCGTAGCTAACTAGATATTCGGTTTCACGCTACGAAAGCATAGGTGGTGAAGCAATTTATTCGTAGCAAACGATATCGACTTACCTACGCTTTCGTAGCAACATCATTTCGTTAGCTACGCCGTAGCAACACCACCGGATCCACTACGCCGTAGCAATATCAACGTATGAGCTACGCCGTAGCAAAGAAACATGTTTAGTTAGAACCAACGAAGTTATCAGATTTAATCTTAGGGATATATTTTTAGATAAGCTTTACTACAAAGAAAATCGCCAAAAAAAAAACTACGAACACTTGTAATTTTTAAGAAAAAAATTGGTTGTCTGGAAAGTCGGTTTACGGACGATAATTTTACGTGATAACATCATAAGAGATAGATGCGTCACAAGCCGAACGCTTAGGCCGATCGTGCCTCTCTATCGCTTGTTCCGCGCTCTCGCTTGCACGCTCGGCTCAGGCGTAACGTGACAATGAGTCATGCTTTTTCGTGCGTGCAGCCGGCGTTCATCGATTTATAAGACGTTAGCACGTCAAAAAATATAACTGATCCTTTAAAAACTTATTGACCTAATTTAATACTTTTTTATACAGGTTGGTCGCAGTAACTAAGCTAGGGCAAACTGACCAAATGGGTTCGGTAGGTTAGAACTGTGACCGACCGCGATACATCCAAATTGGTCGCAGTTGCTTAGCTATTTAGAATTTTAAGACCACTAAATAAGAATTGTTTTTGTTCAAAAATAGAGGCGCAATTAAAAAAGTCTCGGCAGTTGATGATGATGTACATACATAAATATAGGACATATTGTTTACCAGATTCCTATTAATATTTTCTGTTTATCACCTAGCCTAGGAGAGCAGTGGCGGCCCAGTGGTAACGGCCGCGACTTACGAGTGGGGTGGTAGGTTCGAACCCAGACAGGCGCTTTACTTTGTGTAAATTATTTCATCACCATTGCTCTCCAAACGGTGAAGGAAAACATCGTGAGGAATCCCTCTCACAGAGAGGAGGCCTGTGTCCCAGCAGTGGGAACATTATAGGCTGATTACGAAAAAAAAAATCTGCTGTTTCATACAAAAGTTCAATACCTACCTATTTGACCAAAATGTATGAAACAGCTGATTTATTTTTCGTGATTTCAGAGTTGGTCCCATAGTGAAAGTTGTTCGTATTCATGGGTAGAACACCCTGTAAAAATTTGGATGGTGATGAAAAAATCTTCCTGTATATAAGTTTATGGAAAAATAACCTTAATTCCTACACAATAAAGTTCAGTTTACGCTACAACTTCAAACATTTTTGCAACTTTTTCAATCACTCTGAAATCAACTTAATTACCATTCCTTAAAATAAAGTTGATATTTGTTTAACTTGAAACAACACCAACATAACTTTGAATAGATTATTATGGGTAGAATGCATCTAACCTGAGAGTTTCATCTCTACGCGTCCTTATTCCATTGGCATGACATAAATATTCGTAATCTATTTATAGAAATCTTAGCATCTCGATAACGAACCGCGAGGGATCGCTTTCTCGTTCGTTAATTGTTTTACTGGAGAGTATCACGAAATTTACTCGAAATTTTAATTTGATGGAGGTACCGGTACAATTTGAGCTGAAGGTTGTAGTGACACAATTTATCTTTGAAGTTTATCTATATTTGGTGTAAAGCTGCTTTTAAGGGGAAATAAGATATGGCTGAGTTTTTATGTAAGTTTTTGCTTATTTCTAACGTAAACGAGGTAGGTAAAAGGAGTATCAAGGTTCGTTGCAGGTGGCTGACGACCGGAGCCGAGTTTATCCGATTGAGTCACCGAACCGAGTCACCGAACCGAGCGTGACGGTTCAGTTTCGTTCACTGTTCAGAAAGAGCGCAACGAGTGCCTTTTTTTTTGGGAAATTATCAAGTAACTTCTCCAGCTCTGGGCGCAGCGGGAGGGCACGTCAGACTTTTACTGACTAAAATCCACCCGTGTTCCTTCAGTTGCCTGTCCCCGGGCCACGGTAACTCTTTCAAACAACCAGCGACCCTGGGCAGGGCGTAAAGTGCGCCTAAAGAAGTTTTCGCTTCGAAAGTATATTGAAGTAGATGAAGATACAAGTATATCGGTTGTATCAATAACAAGGCTATCATTTATTCTCTAAAAGAAAACAAAAGAATACTCTGACATTGTACCGAAACAATAAGCAATCAATCAAACAATTACTAACATCAAGACGAAAATAACTTTGGGCCAACTTTTTATATTAGGCATGACAAGTCAAGCTTAGCAAGCAAGGTAACGTAATAACTTTACCTACGAATCCAAAAAACTAATTAATGGTTGAGACTAATATTTTAGTCTCAGCCATTAAGGTGCCATTAGTCGATATTTTTTTTTTTTATTAGATTAGAGTATTACTCCACTGTTTGACATTGTGCATATAAAGTTAAACATTATATTGTTTTGACTTATTATTAATTGTGTCTGTACGGAAACAGAATAGTAAAATAAAAAGCCATTAAAAAGTTATGAGCCAACAAAGATTCGTTTTTCTTGCTATTTTTAACGCAAACTTTGGGTGTAAATAAGTAAGAAAAGAACTGTAAAATCTTCAAAACGAAGTCCGTACCAACAAAGGCCAGTTATCGAAAAGTTCAATAAACTTTATTTATAAGTGATTTATGCAGTGGCTTTTTCATATAAATCGATTTTCCAAAGCACTTTTCGAATTTTTTTACGCGCCTCTCATTTCGGAACGGAGTTTCTGTGCGTGAGAACTAGACGTTGAGCGTATAGTAGCGTCTAACTGTTTGTCACTAAAACCAGCTCTGACACGAAGCCAGGTGAGACAGCTTGTTTTTTGGCCATTTTTTTTGGTTTTATATATGGTTTTTTTGGTTTAATAATATGCGTAGTCGCATACGATCTTTATTTTATGCAAAATGTGTTTTTTTTTTGTTTCTACTGATAAACAGAGAAACGTTCCATAAATAAATATTTTATGGGTAGGTATGTACTTAAAAGTCATGTTTACCTTAACAGAAGGTTAGATATGTACTATGATTTTTATTCGGATAATGTCTTATTTTTTTAGTCTATGTTCTGTCCTACTGCGGCTACTGCTGGGCTCACTTTTTCCCTTCTAAATCTCTGTTATGTGGGATGGTCATGTTGGCCCCGCAAACATGATAACATTGTCACACCGCCTTCGCCGAGGTCTACCTCGACGGCGGTATCCTCTCTCAGGCGTCCAGTGAGTGCTCATCTTTGACCAAATCGCCGGGTGAAATCGATCTTCCGCCTGCAAATCTTAATAGGTAATATTATTTTTTTTAACTTACCTAATTATAAACTTTAACGTTTTTTTTACCGATTCAGTAATGTTGTTATTTTATGATTAATCGATTAGGTATCTACTCTTAAAAAAGAACTCTAATATCAGTTTGAGCACATCTGTGGCTCAAAATAATAATCAAACTCCGAATATCGATACCCTAAACTGAGACCATCCCTTTCCATCACCATGAATATCGAAATACGACCAACCCGTAAAACACACTATACATTGCGCTGTCATAACACAATGATCCAATTACCGCCCCAGCATATCCGACAATGGTTGAGCTAGCTCAAAACGCGACCGTTCATTATACATTCTCGTTAGCATGGCAGAATTTAAGGGGAAGTCGGAGTGGCTATTCTAGTAATGAGCTCATGTGAATGCCTCTCCATGTATTTGGAATAGTATTTAGCAGCTTGTGGCCGCAAAACGGTACATTAGGCGACGGGAATTGTCAGAGTAACATGCGCCTTAAATCTAATGGTTTGGTTGAATTGGTTTTGCTGACCACCTGTTTATGTCGTTCCATTTGAATTTTGGATGCATTTAAGGATTAATGCATGAAACTTAAGTTTAACTGTAAAATCTGGATAAAGTTAATATTTTGATTGATTGATATTAGGTACCTATGGTTTTTAAACGTCAATTATATTTTAAAATCTAGATGGTTTCGGTATTTCGTATCCGTCTACTCAGAGGTCACGATCTCTTTTAAAGTCCAGACATTATCTACTGCGTGTGTCAGACTGGTATGTTCATATTTAAGGATGTGGCTGTACCGCACCCTAAAATACAGAGTTAGTGGTACAGACCATTAAATTGAACAACTTTTTTCATGGGATCAACATCGTAATCGAAAAAATTTAACAACTGTCATATACAAAACTTTACTACATACTCGACCAAAATTTATGGAATGGCTGATTATTTTTTCGCGATTAGATACCATGTTGGTCCCATGTAAAAAGTTGTTTAGTTTGACGGTCACATCAAATGTGTGAGAAAGGTGTGGTCATATTTAAGGGTACCCTTAAATATGACCACACCTTTCTCACACATGTTGTAGGTATAATAACCTCATTTGAGATAAACGTTTATTATGAGAGTCCAAAGGGTCACAGTTTTTATACATAAAAACAACTAACATAGTTATCTAAATAAGACAACAACTAACATAGATATATTATATAAGAAAAAACATACTATACGAAGAGCAGAGTTGTATAATGGATTACCTAATGACATTAAAGAGATACAATCCTTTACTTTATACAAAAGAACCATAAAGCACCACATCTTGAAAGACTTCTCTAGGTTTTAAATTTAACCCACCACATGAATTTAATTTACATCCTCATAAATTATTATTATTTGCTAAGTACTCGGATTAAGAGAACTAGAATACCTACCATGTATTTCTAAAACATTACAGTTCATTTAAATAGTTTAATGTGTAATTGCTATTGACTTGCCTTTAAGAATCGATACGTAATAGAAAACCAACTTTTTCCTTTTACCTGCAACACTGTAAAAAAATGTGTGTCTAATAAATAATTTATTTACGAATACCTACCTTCGTCATAAGTAATTCTTATTTAGTTTTAAGATTACCTTGTGTTTCTCATATTAAGTGAATTGTATTCTTTTTTGAGAAATAAATGTCTTAAACCGTATATCGAGTTTTATACCCATAGAAGTTAAAACCACAGCGAAACGCCAGTACAACTCGATACCAAAGAAAAATTAAACGTATGAAAAATTCAACATTCTAAAAATAACGAAAGAGTTTTCGCCCGAAACGAGAACACGAATATCCAATATGGATGAAATGAAAACCACTGAAATATGTCTGTTAACATTCTTCATCATCAATTTCCAGGAACTAACGGGCCGGTTGAATTAAAAATGCCAGTCGAAATGGCCAGTGGTGAACGTGATTTACATGTGAAATTAAAGAACGAAAGTTGAACGGGTAGCCAGTTACTCAACTGAACCGAGCGCTTGGCGCATCCTGGACAGTCACACCCAACACCTTATTTGACTGGCCAATTCTTTCCTTGTGGTGGTAGGGCTAACGCCCGCCTGGTTTGCGACATACCGGAGTCCAGCGTCAAGCAGCCTGCTGTGTTTCGTTGATGCGTGAGGTCATGTATGTATGTATGTGTACGATTTAATCTCAGTCCACATATCTTTCTCACGATCTAGTAGACACACGCCAATTATTGGAGCAACTAATAGCATTGGATCATATCTTAATACTCGATTACATTGCACCCCTCTAGGGGAATAGCTTCTTGTTGATTGGTGTTCTGATTAGTTAGTGATGTTTTGTAGGCTGTTAAACGTTTTATGAAGCCGAAAGCAAATTAAATGCCTCTTGTATCCCTCGAAAAGTTAGACAGAGGTACACCCCAACTCACCAGTTATGTTTAAGTCCCATGTAAAAGGGGGTAACCGTATTGTCAGCAACAGGGCACAAAACCAGATTCCGGACTGCTACTGAGAAACCGGATGGAAAAATCCAATACGACTTTGCCCGACCCGCGAATTGAACCTAGGACCTCATGCTCAGCAGTAGCACTGCGACCACTAGACCAAAGAGGCAGTCACGAAAATGATCGCGCCATTATTAATTTTCGAAAGCAGAGATGTAATCTGCATTCGCGACATATTTGCCAAATATGTAAACAAATATGACTTTATGTAAAAGTAACTTTAATTCCGACGCAATAAAGTGCAGTTTACGCTACAACTTCAACCTTTTTTTTTTAAAGTGCTAGTCACTTTTTCAATAGTGCTAGTCACTCTGAAATCAACTGAATAACCATTACAATAAATTTTATATTTGTTTAAATTGAAATAACATCAATTTTAAACATACATTTGAATAGACTTTATAGCACACACACGTTTCGCCCGTTTTGTGTAGTCTCATGTTAATAGAGCGAGTCTGTTTTCATTACCAGGTACAATTCTAAACTCTGGGCTACTATATAAAATTTTCTGTAATAATGGAAAAAACTCAAGGAACACCTGAGACCACCGACCACCCTACGCTTAACAGCGTTGACTAACGAGACAAAAAATTAACAAATGAGCATCGTGTATTTATGATCATGACGATAAAAGCTCATCACATAAACAAATGAGCATCGTGTATTTTTGATAATGACGATAAAAGCTCATCATCTATATAGCCTTTTTTTCTAACTATGTTGGGGTCGCTTTGCAGTCTAACTATTCAGCTGTATCTGCATGATAGCTATACAAGTTGCTCTTCATAAACATAATCCTTGCTTATCACAAACAAAACCGTATGTTAGTAATGCTAGCTAGCTGATTCAAACGCAACACCGTTGGAAGATAAAATTAACTTCTACCCACAAAGTTTTAAAAAAAAATTGTCGAGCGTCGCAAACTTGACATTTTAGATGTTTCTCAAAGGAATTCTGGATAATATTTTTGTTGTACGAAAATAGCGTACTTTTAGTGTAAAGGCGGCCAAGGAAATTGTTAGTTACTTGGGGGTATTTCGGAGACTCGTTGGTGATTTGTCACTAGTGATTCTTGAACAAATTTTTCTTGTACTTTCCGGGCATTTTGCCAAGAGTTTCAAGGAACTGAGAAGAAGACTTATGAGCCGTGATTGTTAGTTCAGAAAGGATTATGTTCAGAGGATGGGTATGCAGAGTTATGTAAGTATTAAGCTATGATTTTGACAGGGCGATTATCTCCGCGATACTGATAATTTCACGACACTATAATTTAAACGAAAGAAATTTCACATGCGCTAAAATTAGTTTCACGAAACTAGTTTTATCATGTTTTTATTTTTCAATTTTTAGGGTTCCTTAGCTCAAAAGGAAAACACGGAACTGTTATAGGATCACTCGAGTGTCTGTCTGTCTGTCCGTCTGTCACATCCAATTTTCTCCGAATTTAGTGGACCGATAGGTGTTGTCTGAGAGTCATCACTTCATGCTGCTGAGCTGATGATAAGTGAAAGTCAAATCCTTTTATTCAATTAGGCCTATTACAAGCTCTTTCGACAATTACAAGCCCTTACCATCATCAGATGCGGGACCTGTTCGTCCCGTTACATCATTACCAGAAATGGAATGATGAAGACGATTGTTTTCAAGTCCACGTCTATCCATGAACTGCTAAGTAGTTTCTGTCGACATATTGCCGTATCTCCTAAATCCTAACAGTTAAGGACTGCTGTGGCTACCATCGACGGCTCTGTAGCATTATAGTCGGATTATTAATTAGCTGCAGTAAAACGACAGCTTACGTGTAACTTAAATGACTAAAATTGGCGTCTTTTTGTTTTTTCGCGGCCATCAACCAAACCATGTTTTTCTAGTACAGAATAGTGTAACAAACGAAACTTATTTGACATGCATATCTCTAAATGCAGTCCGAAATGAGTAATTAAGAAGTGTCATTTTACTGCAGCTAATTAAAAGTCGGAGTATGAGTATAGGTAAGTGATGACTCTCAGACTCAAACACTTGAATCATCTATAGGTTTCATTTGATTTTAGAGAGTTCAACTAACATACTGTACATGCTTACTAAAGAGGATTTTCCTCGACTTTCATGGGATCCCTTCATCAGACTCTGACTTGGTGACAATGGGACCACCTCGAGAGGATACCGTTTCAAACCCTAATGTCAACTGCTCATCACCTGTTACAAAATATTGCTTTTCCCGATACTGGGACGTTAATTGTTGAGGAGTTCTCCTGGTAAGAACCAGGAGAACTGGAGCTGCTGCTGCTGATGGTGAAGTCACCATCAGCTCCACTTCACCATACGCATTGTGACGAACATAAATTTCTTAGCAACCATATTAAAGCAATCGAATCGCTACCCGTGAAATATTTGTCATTGAGTAGTTCCGATGGCCATCTGTGGTCTTCATCATCAGTTGCACTTCACCAAATTATACTTTCTGAATGCAAATGCTTGAGTTGTTAATGAAAATACTAAAATTGCTATATGTATGGCTATAATATTTGAGGAGTTCCCTCAATTCCTCATGGATCCCATCATCAAAACTGGATTTTGACAAAAATGGGACCAATCTTTAAGTATGTCCTTTCAAATTAAAAAAGAATTTTCCAAATCGGTTCGTAAATGACGGCGTACTGAGGTAACAAACATAAAAAAAAAATAAAAAAACATACAACCGAATTTAGAACCTCCTCCTTTTTTTGAAACGGTTAAAAAGGTAACATTTTGTGAGTTTGTGAGGAGGGAGGAAAATTCTTTCACTAATGGGAAGTTACAATATTGCAGTGTCATAGGATACTAATATTGCAGTGTCACTCCATCGTCAACTTTGTCTCTGTCACCTCTGACCTAGACTAGAGTCAAGAGCAAATAAATTTCAACTAAATAAAAAAGTGTTTTATAGTGTATACACTGATGGGACACAAGCCTCACAGAGAGGACTCTGTGAGAGGGAGTGGGCCATAATCCACCACACGGGCCCAGCGCGGGTTGGTAGATGTCATATGTCTTTGAAAAGTTGGTTCTAGGATATTCCGGTTTCTTCACGATGTTTTCCTTCACCGTTTTGAGAGCAGTGGTGATGAAATAATTTACACAAAGTAAAGCGCCTGTCTGGGTTCGAACCTCCGACCTACAACTCGTAAGTTCACGGCTGTTAGGGCCACCACTGCTCCTCGTTGTGCCTATTTCACCTCATTTACACGATGCAAATTTCCTGCCTGTGGCATACAATAAAATAGAAGCAACAAATGACTTGCATCGTCTGAAAGTTGTTTAGACAGTGCAACTTTTGTTGTTGCTTCAACTTATGCCACAGGCAATAATTAAAACGCACCGCGTAAAGCAGGCTTTAGGGCCACGTATACTGTTAGTATACTCGTG
This sequence comes from Gortyna flavago, assembly GCA_963669345.1. Classification (NCBI taxonomy): domain Eukaryota; kingdom Metazoa; phylum Arthropoda; class Insecta; order Lepidoptera; family Noctuidae; genus Gortyna; species Gortyna flavago. The sequence continues at coordinate 9,344,625 of OY770150.1, read as the reverse complement.
TTTTTATACCAAACGTTTTCTTGACATCACCTCGGCCCCTTGCCAAGACGACGGCCCTGCTGTAAAGAACTAGCCATGTGCTCATTATGAGCGAACACATGAGTCGTTATGTCTCTTTTCTTCATGCGTGGCATAGTTTGTTTATGATTTTGGCACGATACAGCTGCCAAGTTCTTGTTTAGTAGAGAAATTATAATTATATTACAAGCCCTGTGGGATTTGCCATCGGCAAAAATTACGAACTTACATACAAACTTTCATCCCCTATTTAATACCTTTAGGGATGAATTTTCCAATTTCTTTCTTTAGTCCTCTGGGTTCCATCCCTCCATAGAAAAGGGAGGATCCTCTGACGGGTGTTGTGTCTGGTGTGCTACTGCCCGACAATTGGAGTCGGGACGTTGTATAAATTTAATATGCTATGTAGTTGCGCAGTAAACTCTGCTTGCGCTATGCAGGATTTTGCGTGACGTCAGTGTGATGCATAATTCGCATGTGGCGATATAGGAGTGGGGAGGGGTGATAGGTGTCCTAAGTTGACGAAGTACTGAGCTCTCGCATCACGTCATTACACCCCTCCCGCACCGCGTTGCTACCTCAGCTCGGCCCATAGTTTGTGTAAATATCTACGTTTACAGGGAAAACATTGCTAAAGATCTCAAAAGACAGGTAGGTTTGGAAACTAAAAGGGGAGGGCTTTGTCTAGCAGTAGGACACAAAATACGCTAAAAAAAATGTCTTCCCGCATGAATCCCAATAAATACATTTTCTTTCTTTCATAGATTATCTCACCCTACTCTGGAACCACAGTGCATAAAGACCGAATATTTCGCTAAGAAAAGTCCAAACTACTATAAATAAAAAATTCAAGATCATTACTATACTTATAAACCAAGTTTCCCCAAAGACATTATTCCCTATTCAAAGTTCCAGAAGGTTCTTACCCACTATTTTAACGACAGACTGGCGACCTCTGCTACTGAATAAAATATAGCAGTGTCAGTTCCCTGCAGTTAATTCCACAACTTTTCGGGTACATTTCAACGTCGTTTGAAGTTTTAATAATAACTGGATTACATCGTTTTTGAAGCTGGTTTCCTTGTTTTTTCACGATTTTGTACGTCTTTTTTTTATATAAGTTGTCAACCCGTTTTGAACAATCGTGATGATCAATTCTCATGCATTCTCTGTATAAGATGAGGTCTTCGCCCTGCAGAGGGACAATATCAGGCTGGTATTATAATATTTTCTTTGGATAATCTATTGTTCTAAGGACCTAAAGTTGAGGATCTGTTTCCGATTCTAAAATGTGATGTGTTTGAAGTATCCAACAACGAGGAACCTTATTATGTAACACATTTTAAACGTTCTAACGATTATAAGACGGAAAACCATTTTAAATAACATTTACTTATTTGATTTAGCAAAAAAAAAAATATACAAACTAACCATAAAAAAATATTAACTTTAAACATACAATATAAGAACATACATAATATATTTTTAAATGCGGCTTTTCGGCATCGTGGTCAATGGGATAAGTGTCCAAAAGGCTGGCAGCATTATTACGTTCAATGGCAATGCTGATTCTGTGGCCTAAAAATAGGCCAGCCCTCTGGTCACGTGAAGAGTCGTTGAATTGAGTTCCGTTAGGGCAGACATGTCCTTGAGACAGTGAAGGGGCCATATAATAGGTTAGATAAAGCGACACCTTTCTCAAAATGGAAGAGGAAGCTCATTGAATATCGAGCTCTGCTGTGTGCAATTTGAGAGGCCAATGTTTGGTTGTGAACTATAATAGGCTGATAATGATGAGAATTATCAATTCTTCTCTTAATAAACAAAAAAAAAAAAAAATGAGGTGGATGTATGAACGTAAACGAAGCAAACGGAGTAGGTACTTATTGTAAAGATCCTAGCAGGTGGTGTTATGTAGTTTCAGCCTACCCCCATGGAAGATGGCGTGTGATTACTTATGTATGTAAATACTAAAATCAATTCAAACTTGTGTTTCGAATTAATATTATTTAAAGTTAAACAAATAAGTATCAACTTTATTTTAATAGTAATTCAGTTGATTTCAGAGTGACTAGCATTATTGAAAAAGTTATAAAAATGTTTTAAGTTGTAGCGTAAACTGAACTTTATTCAGTAGGATTTAAAGTTACTTTTTCATAAACTCATATTTGTTTACATTTTTGGCAAATATATCGCGAATACACATTAGTTTACTTTTTTTTCGCCTTTAGTTTTATATCATTAGGTATGTGTGATCACTTATTTCTGAGATAGCTGGTAAACCTATAATTGGCGACTGTGTAAGACCGAGACTACTGTGATCTATAGTACTTAACACATTTATTATACATAAAGGTGTTAGTTTACCTTAATTAATAAATAGATAACTCTGATATATTGCTAACTGACCAGTAGGTACTCTCATTTGTAATTAGCTCCAGAATTACCAAAATTAGTACAATACAAGCTTCACATCAAACTGAGATACAGTCGCCATGAAAGCATTAAGCCGTGCCAATCTCCTACACTGGTAACAGCTTAATTCCAGCACGACTGTGCTAAGACTTAGGGTGTGGCCACATTGGTATAGTCGGTAGGCTAGTGCGTGTATGTGTGGAGTTAAAATTATTGGAGACAGAAGAAACAACTTATCTGTTAAAGATTCTGGATGGTTCCACAGGGTTTCGTCTGTGGATGGGTGACCATCTTTACATACCGAGACCCCTCCGTGAGTCGGAAAGCACGCTAGGCCGTTGGTCCCGGCTGTCATTCGTGGATCTTTGACAGTCGTTACGGGTATTCAGAAGCTCAAAAGTCTGATATCCTGTCGTAGCTGCATCTGGTTAGACTGGAAGCCGACCCCAACATAGTTGAGAAAAGGCTAGGCAGATGATGAAACGTTATAACAGTATTAAAAAAAAAAAATAAGGTGTTTCAAAATTAATCAACTTAAAGTTCAAGATCGACCCATTGAGCCGTTATTATTTATCCACGAGACCCTCGTACGGCTCAGAAACGACGCTTTATTTTAGCCCAAAACCAGCGGAGAGTTACGAATATGCAGGGCAGTAAAACAGTAAGCTATCCTAAACTGCAAAGCATTATTATCACACTACAAACAGTAGCTTCAGGATCGTACCGCTCACTGCCCCAATGCGAACGCTACCTTAATCCCGTTAACTCGGCACAGTATCGTGTGCATTGCGAATATTACTGTGTATTTTATGATTATGTTTCTTGTAAGCCTACAGCCTAGCTCCAATTGAACGCGGGGTTCAGCTAATAGGTAGCTCTGTATGGACAATATTATTGGTCAATTGACTTAGGCTATTTTATTGCTGGATATAGAGCTCTCCCAAATTACATCATTTTACTTAGTTTAGTCGTTCGGGATGGGCTCGTGGCTAAATAATAATAGCCGCATGGGTTGATCGAAGGTATAGCTACGCTTGCTGAGGTCGATTCGTGGATGGGTGACCATCTTCACACACCAAGTCCCTCCGTGCCTCGCAAAGCACGTTAAGCCGTTGGCCTCGGCTGTCATTCGTGGATCTTTGACAGTCGTTACGGGTATTCAGAAGCTCAAAAGTCTGACATCCTGCCTCAGCAAGGGTCATCGTGTTACCCTGTAATTTGGGTTGTGGAGGTCAGATACATAGTCACAGCTGCATCCAGTTAGACTGCAAGCCGACCACAACATACTTGCGATGGCTAGGAAAATTGATTGACCCAGTGAGGTCGTTTAAATGAACACATGACAGCAGGTCAGATAGTGTATGGGATAATTATGACCTAGGATAAAAAAAAAAAATTGGTTGTCTGTACAGTCGGTTTACGGACGATAATATTACGTGATAACGTCATAAGAGATAGATGCGTCACAAGCCGAACGCTTAGACTGATCGTGCCTCTCTATCGCTTGTTCCGCGCTCTCGCGTGCCGCCGGCGTTCATCGATTGATAAGACGTTATCACGTCAAAAATACACGCTTATAGACATTGCCTTGTGTTTTTCTGGTTATTAAACAGTAATCATTTTAAACGATAAAAATATCATTATTCTACGTAGTTTTTCACCCCACACAAGACTTTTTCCTGTACCGTAAGTACCTACGTTTTCAGACAAAGACAGATTTCCATTTAACTTTAACTTAAAATGAATAGCCTCCTACTTTCATGTTAATTTAATTCGTTCTTTCAAGTGAGCGAAAATCTTTTCTAAAGTCGATTTTAAAATTGGTGAAAATGAAGGAAAACTTTTGGCAGAAAGCCAAAATGGCGGCGAGCAATAAATAAAGCTTACATTGTAAAATACACTTTAGGCTAACGCCTTATTTCAGACATTTAAAGGAAAGAATAGATGCTTTTAAATACAGTTAGGGAAAATAATTGTTAAGCAAATTGACTGATGTCAATTTGCCGTGCTGTTGCCATTTCATACACGTTCGTATGTTTTTGATTTTTTTAAATCATGTTTTATGTATCTAAAGTCTAACTAAATTACTTATTGTTTAGTGTTCATACATACGAGCGACACGCGTCAACTGTCCACTCGCAGACATTTTTGTAAATTCGTCCTCTTCAAGAGTCAAATAGGTTGTGAAAGTTTTTATGGAACTTCGTCAAATTTGCCATTTGGAAATCTCATCGGGCTTGTTCTAGAATAATACTAGAATCTTAGATGAATGATAAGACTAATTATTATCTAAGCACCATTGGCAGTAGAACTAATCAGTTGAACATACTGATTCTCCTAGAATACATCGATAACCCAGATTCAAATTCAGATGAACTCACTGAAGTTCCCCAAAACAGTATCATTCTATAAAATAATATACTCTAAATCTTTTCACAGCAGTTATTTTCCGTATCCCAGAATTAGAATAAAATATACAAATCTTCTTTGAAAATAGGAAAACATCTTCGTAATGAGTGTCGGATCCCGACTCAACGGGGATTTATTTCAGCAGATGTTCCTCTAAATTGTAAATGAATTTAGTGAAGTTTCGCCTGAAACTGGAAGATATTTTGACTGCAAATTATATTTTGGAGCGAAGGTAAATTTATATTTTCGGAAGAATTATGTGACGATCTTATTTCTTGAAGGGGTAAGGGCGAGGCCACAACACTGCGTCGCGGCGTCGTATCGCAAAAACGACGTCGCACATCAATACAATGCGTCGTAAATTTTTACGATGCGGCGCCGTAACGCAGTGTTGTGGCCTCGCCCTATCAGAGTATGTTATTCCGTCTACTTATTACTAGATGGAACCATATACCTACCTCAACGAGGACGACGGGAAGGTATACTTATCAATTATTATGTCAAACTGTTATAGTTTGACAGAATTTATAGGTACTGTGAGAGCTAAGAGCTCTTTTAAGAAATCAAACAACGTTACTTTCATCATTATTTATTCTAAACCAAAAAAACCTAATCCAAAATATTTGACACCTCATTCTAAACTTGCTGACTGTTCGAATGCGACGAGCGCTAATTTATTGCCAGCCTGAACTACATAAGGTCGACTAGCGGACAACCTTCACAGTACATATAACAGTAACTAAGCCAGGGCACCCCGACCAAATGGGTTAAATTAGGTTAGAACTGTGATCAACCGCGTGCGAGCAAAGAGAGCGAAGCGAGGCGAGCACTACTTCAAAAGGCCAGGCGATTAACTAAACGGCTAATTTAACCAGTTGGCTGCGACACATACATAATAATATCAGGTTTTTGTCAATAATATGTCGTACACTGTACGGTCAGATCTGTTGCCAACCTTAAGCCCGGAATAAACATGCAACTTGCACAAAAATATGTGCAAGTTGCAAGTAGCTTGGGTGCTGTGTGCCATAACAATTTTTGTGCAAGTCTGTAATTTGAACGTGTATTCCAGGGTTTACGGTCTAGATTTTTCCCTGCCCTCGTCTTGTGGACATTACGTTAAATAAGGTACAAAATCGTGAATTAATTTGATTAAGATATGACCCTGGCATATTTCTCACTACTTTTCATTATAACGGCAATACCTCGTATATCACGTGAACGTGCCTACTTACGAGTATCATTGTACTATATCTGTCACCAGGAGGCCAAGTTGTGTTCTAAATCATCACAACTTACTTTGAATCCGGGAAGCGACAAACTTTGTCTACGTGGGTTTCACTAGTTGAATAATGAATGTAATATTTAGTGAGGGTAAAGGCTCGTTTACATGGAAAAGGCTTTTTTACAGTCTCGTAAGTTATATTTGTCAACGGATCATCGCAGTCATGTTAACATTCAAACAAAATGTCGCGTTCACGATACTTCTAGGGCTCTAGGCGCTTAAGACATTTCTATGTTTTTGAACACATACTCAGTGGTCTTGGAACTCTTATGGCCGAACCGGTACTAAATTTTACCGACAGTTTTTCGTTAAAATGAAGACTTGTATCTTCACCAATAATTAAGCAAAGACCTCATAGATTTCATAAAAGACCTTCCTTTAAGGAAGTTACTATCACAAGTAAAATTAGCTTATGAATCTCAGTTTAGCAATAAAAAATGCTACCAATTGGCACCAATAGGTAAGCAACACAATTTCTTTTTTGTTTTTGTAGGGGACTCGCAGTTTCCTACATTATAAAGACTTTTTTTAAATCGATCTGAAAGTGACATTTTCCAGTCGAAGCTGTAAAATAATCTTTTGCGCATTTCATTATATTTCACAAAACAAATAAGTACACAAATGTTTACCGACGGACCCCTGTCGACGAATTTCGGGCGCCAAAAGATCAGTGCAGTATTGTAGTTAGCTTTCGCATTTTGTATACCAGGCGAGGCGATTATTACTTTCCGACTTTAGAATACCGTACTTAGAGTTTAAGTACATAGATCAACTGACAAAAAAAGCATTTATTTAAATTAATCCATTAACATTTACTTTTCAATTGTTAAGGTGTCGGTTAGTCAGAAATATGAAGCTAGTTGCCCATTCCAAAGCGTATGGAAAATACCGGGAAAGAAACTTCATGGACACTCTTTTAAATTATTACTCTTTTAAGGTCGTTCGATTATCGAATCACCTGCAAGAAAATAAACCCGTGTAAATGAGATTATCCTTAAATATAAATGAGTAGCTATATTTGGAAGGAGCCCTGTGATTTCAGCTAAGAATAACACCGATCTGTCAGTCCGCGGGAGGTCGCCTGACAGGCGGTAAACGGATTGGTTGTGGCAGTATAATCACAGACTGTTTAGGTATTATCAGGTTTGTTATTGTTGGGGAATATCAATCTGGACGTGAAATTATTTATTAGTTGTGTTTTCTTTACAATTTATTCTGTATTTAGTCTTGGCTAGCGAAGACTATTCGTCCAGACCGTCAAGGCAGGTCGACAGGTTGTCAAGACCAGCTCCTATCTGAAAAAACCAGACATAATCTTGGTCAGGTCATGTGAACAATAAGTAGAGTGTTGTCTGAGGGTCTTTTGAGGAAAGTACCACACAGATTTGAGCGGAACTGGCCAGTCATTGCACGCATTTGTCAAATATCGTGCAGCTCAACTCAGAACATATTTAAAACACTAGATGGGGTCGGCAGTAATATCTGTGAAGGAGCCTTGATTTTTTTAAAGCATTTTATGTGTGCAACAAATGAAACTAAAAAAACCACTATGAGTAACTTTAAAAATTGTAATGCAAGAATTGGAGATGAGGTTTATTTTAACTAAAAACTAAAAGGCAATTCTACCATTATTAGGGGTCTTTGCCAAATAAAGTAAAAATCTAAACCTTGACCTTTTAATAATGCAATTTAAAATAAAAACAAATTCGGTTTTCCAACACAAAAAACATAATCCTTTGGAGACTCCAAACTCTGAATCACCTACTTTTCTAAACATTCATGACACTTATTTGCATATTGTATTTTCTTGGAGCAAAGTAAAGTTCCGCTTTTCCCGTCGTGGAGACACTTTCATGTTATACATTTCTACTTTAAGCTGACGTCTCATTGTTTGGAACTGTATAGGTTATACAGTGTACGTGGTGGCAAGGTCATTGACCATGAATTCGTACCAACGAAATTCGGGAAATTCGGATTTAGAATCAGGCTGAATTCATGGTAACAGGTTGCAGGTCGAAATCCCTGCTACCCTGTATATCTGAAAGGTGTGGTCATATTTAAGGTACAGCTACAGATCATCAAACTGAACAACTTTCTCCAAGGGACGAACATCGTATTTATGGGATGCATGAAGAAGCCTCCTCGTGTAGCGCAGTTTGTTCCGAAAGTTACTCAACTGAACCGAGCGCTCGGCGTATCCTGGACAGTCACACCCAACACCTTATTTGACTGGCCAATTCTTCCCTTGCAGTGGTAGGGCTACTGCCCGCCTGGTTTGCGACCACCGTTCCACCGGAATCCGGCGTCAAGCAGCCTGCTGTGTTTCGTCGATGCGTGGGAGTTCCAGTGCCTTAGGCATCTTCTGGGCACGATCGTTCTATCATAGACCTCATCCATCACTTTCTATCAGGCGTAATCGAGGTCAAGAGCGAGCCCATTAAGCAATAAAGAAAAAAAAAGTAATTTCGAAAAATTTATATATTATTATTATTTTTTCGCACTTATGTTGTTTGAATCCCATGGAGTCCAGTTTGATAGTCTGTTTACACCTTTTTGAAATATTATGCTATATAATACGAGGTCAGCTTACACTGGATATGTATAGTGAGATGTGTCGTTGCGTATTTCCCTGCTTGGCACTGGCGAAGTATTAATATTTAAGTTCGAGCCCAAACTGCTCAATTCTCAAAATGACCGACCATTCTATTATGCATAAACGATGCCATATTTACAATTTATTGAGTTTGGGACGCTGGAATATATTCTGTTAAAGTTTGGTGTGAGAATTTATAATTTGGCAAAGGAAGATGGGACAGTCTTTTGTTTTGGCGACTTTTTTTTCTCTCTCACCCTCACTTTCTTCTGTTTCTTTATGAAGTACCTAATAGGTCTTTCAGAAAATAATAGATTCTTTTCATTATTAATGCCTGGAATCCTCATTTCTGTATACAACGGTCCTCAAAGCTACGCCAATATCGTCACTTTGGCCGAGAAAAATAAACATTACTTAGCACTAGCTTTGGTTGAGAATTTTAACGATCACTGACCACTGTCACTGCTATCTAACTACAAGTGCAAGATAGAGAACAGAACATTACTTTTTTATCTTGTTTATCTTTCATAAGTTTTTTTTATGATTTTTTTCTGTTTTCTATTTTGTTGTATGTATGTACATATGTATTTATTCTTATAATTTAGTTGTTTTCGTTGTTGTTTTTAGTTGTGTTGTCTCTGCATCACCCTAAGGTATACTGGTAGAAAATACCCAAGGCATTAAGTCCGCCTTTGTACAGTTTTTTTACTTGTGCATAAAGTTTTAATAAATAAATAAAAATAAAACATTATTATCTAACTCAAAGAGCATGCTATAATACAACGATTATTCATCTCAGCATTTGTATACATGAGTTATCTTAGAAGCATTTTCTATAATAATTTTACTGTGCCAAGAAATTCTATTGCCAACACAGATGACATTCTCAACAACAATAATAACTTATTTAATAAGGCACATGGAATAGAAATGAAACTGTAATGGTTTCAGGATTACAGGCAGATTATGTCATTTAGTTTCAAATGGACTATTAAGACTAAAGCCTAGCCTACTATTATGTTGTAAATTAAATTTTATTAGCGCTACTTAGTATTGTGCCTTACCTAGTTTGTATTGTTAAAGATAAATGGCGTTAAGATTGTAATTTTATTTGAATTAGACTTAATTTTTATGATTCGAGTATTACTAATACGTAATGTTGCGATTCAGTTGGGATTCAGTTTCAGGATCCAGTTGGGTTGGGCAGCATTTGGAAAACTCCGTCAAGTCTTCTCGTCGCCTATCCCGCAGTGTTTAAAGACTGAGGTCTTAAACCAGTGCGTCCTGCTTTTCATGACATATGGTGCCGAAACGTGGACACTGACGGTCGGGCTAGTCTCTTTGAAGGATAACATTACGAATGAAATAAACGGAGCTTGCAGAGTAATCAAACTGAAGTGGCAGTGGGCTGGCCATGTTTGTCGAAGGACCGATGACCAGTGGCGCAGACGAGTCCTGGAGTGGAGACCGCGTATCGGCAAGCGTAGTGTGGGACGCCCCCCAGCTAGATGGACGGACGACCTAAAGAAGGTGGCTGGGACGGACTGGATGCGGAGGCTCTCCTCCGCATCCAGCCTACGCCACAGCACCCTCTGGTGCTGTGGCGTAGGCTGGGAGAGGCCTATGTCCAGCAGTGGACTGCAATTGCAATATACTGAGTTAAATGTTGTGATAGATGGTTGGAGCCAAAAGTGTAACAAAGAAACTGTCTTGTACTAACTGACTCATAGAATAATGATAGTGAAATATTCCCCATATTACACTATCAAATTTATTCTATGAGTCACAGATATACCTAATGACAATGTAAGACAGATGGACCATTTGTCAGCTTCGGTATAATAACGCTGACTTTTTTTACCGTCTGGACAAAAACAGGGTATCAAAAGGTGAACGGAGTAGAAGCCTATGTTACAGAAATGTCTTTTTGATGTGAATTTCAGAGATTGATGTCTGAAATAGTTTTTTGAGAAAAGAATCACACAGATTGATTGGACCTGTCCAGTCAAGGTACGCATTTGTCAGTAATCGTGCGGCTCAACTCAAAACTTAAGGAGATCAACGATTTGACGAACAATACCAAAGAAATGACATTTGGGTAGGTCTCTAATTGCTAGACCATGATAAAAACAAAAAGAAAAAAAAAATACCCACAGTCTTCACATTCACAATAATTTAAATAATTTATTACTTTACAAAACAAATATTCATGGCATTGTATATATTTAATTAATGTCAATGTATATATAAAACGTTTGGTCACTAATTACTTACCTAATGACACATCTAATGAACAAAGGATATATGCAAAAAAGAGATATTTATTATTTTACCTTCGTCTAAGTAAGTCCTTTAATTAAACTCAACAAAGGAAGTAAAGGCAAAATTCCGGAGTAATAATTCCGAACTTTTACGCAATAATATTAACAAAAAAGTTCTTATATATCGTTCGCCTTGCGGCGGAACGCTAATCTCTGAATCCAAGTTTAGGAAATTTTGTACAAAAAATGTGACTCTTATGCAGAGGGGCGAGTTTTGTCTGGAATGTATTGCTTTAATAAGTTATTCTACCAAACCAATAACCAAACCACCAAAAAAAACAATTTCATGATATATGACGTGACCAGAGAGAGGGCTGGCTCGTTCTTTGGCCAAAGAATTAGCATTGCTTTTCAACGTGGCAATGCTGCCAGTCTTCTGGGCACGTTTCCGGATGACAGCGATGCGGACGAGCACTTCGACGCCTAAGTGTCCTTTGTTTTTGTATTTATTTATATAATAAGTTAGCTTATGGTCATCATCAGCAGCCAGCAGCATCATTTAGTCATCATCAGCAGCCTATAGCAGTCCACTGCTGGACATAGGCCTCTCCCATTGCACGCCATTCAACTCGATTTTCGGCAACTCTCATCCAGCTGCTACCAGCCATCCTGCGAAGATCGTCGCTCCACCTAGCCTGAGGGCGTCCCACCTTACGTTTACCGATTCGCGGTCTCCACTCAAGAACACGTCTACTCCAACGGTTATCGGTTCTACGGCTAATATGGCCGGCCCATTGCCACTTCAGCGTGCTTATTCTGTGAGCTATGTCGACAACTTTGGTTCTCTGCCGGATCACCTCGTTGCGGATTCGATCCCTCAGAGAGACTCCAAGCAAAGCCCGTTCCATAGCTCGCTGAGCGACCTTGAATTTATGGACCAGCCGTACCGTGAGTGTCCACGTTTCGGCTCCGTAAGTCATAACTGGTAGAACGCACTGATTGAAGACCTTAGTCTTTAGGCTCTGTGGAATACGCGACGAGACGAGACGAGATTTAATTTAGTATCTAGTGTAAATAGTTAGTTACATTTTCTCAATAAAAAACCCATTTGATGGTACATGAGATATGTTGCATACTTTTAGTGTAATGCAAGCTTTGATTTTTCATTTAAATTGGCACGTACTTAATGGTTCATTAAATCCAGGATTTTGTTATTCATTTCTGTTTTACCGTGACATAAAAGTGACGAGCTTAAGCGAATAAAAAATGTTTTAACAAAAAAAAAAATCTTTTGTTAAATAAATGTGTTTTTAGGTAAGTACCTTTAATAATTTGCTCCTGAAAGACACACCTCAGCATTCCGGATCATAATCTCAGCAATTATAATTATTATAAAGATTGAAAAGGAAGACCACTAACCTAACACAATAAAAGCGACCGCCATCAATCATTGTTATACGAGGTCCCTCGGAATTTTGTTAACTCGCGCTCTGTTGTTTTTATTATACCAACCAGTCTTAATTTGAAACTAGGTATTGTGTATTTATTTCGTTATTTTTATCTTGTAGTATGATGCACCGATTGACGTCATTACGACAACGCCAGCTGTCATAGAACACCAACGCTTTGTCCCATTTTACTTGGGGTAACGTTTACCTCAGAGCAAGACGTTTTCTTTTCCATTCTCCTTTCTCAACCGCCAAGCTATCACTCACTCCCTTCCCTTTCATATCATTCATTCCTCACACAACCTATCCATCTTTTCTTAAGCCTTGCTCTCCCTGTCCATCCATCAACGTTTATATTCACCACATGCATTTTTTCCCTCATCACATGCCGATACCAAGTCAAACGATTTCCTTTCAACTTTTCTGTTAGTAGCACCACTTTCAAATTTTCCCTTAGATTACTCATTTCTTTCTTTAACCATTAACTGTATAAAACAATAAATTCTAAACGAAAAGTAAGTTCTTGTCCAATGTTAAAAACTCTTATTTTTCGTCTGAGATTTATTATTTATTAACGTCACCACGTTACCTTAGATTTACAATAGCAGACAAAATGGCGGATTCCGAAGATAGTTTACCTGTCATCCTGTTCCTGATGTAATAGAAAATGGCAGTACCTGAACATAAACTAAAACTTGACAAAAATATAGTGACGTGTTTTTCACCATACATTCTCATATAAAGGGTGTAAAAATACCCTCAGCGAAGGGAATAGTTGTTTACTTCTATCTCTAGGAATTCGTTTTCGTTGTTGACCATTAAAACTAAATACACAGGGTCAAATTAAATTAGCTAGCGAAACTCTGTAGACGTGACGGGTAACAATATCTAAACACGATAAAACAAAATTAAATTAATGTGTTGTTTTTTTTTGTTGAGTCATCGACCGCAGTTAGTGTAGTCACGTGACAACTTTTGTGAAAACTTAGTAGACGTGATGGCTCGTGATGGCAGCGTCAGCACATCATAACGCACACATGCACACACACATCCAACTTCACCCGTGTCTCGGACGGTACCGAGAGCTACACACACATATTCGCGGCGTGTTTGTACACTTGGTTATCACAAATAAAGCGCGTGTTACTTCGTGAGATAAAAATACTGTATACTTAGTTATAGATCATCACGTACAAAGAAATATCCATCTTTTGTGATAGGTCTAAAGATTCTTCTTCATTAGGAACTGGAACAATATGATATTCTCCTGTCTATATCGTGGAAAAGATAAGGGGCCGACTGCTAAGGCTGCGTCAGACGTAAATCTCGTCGAACCTTATTGGTAATTTCGAAACGGCTGGTTGACACTTCCCGTGAACTAAGGGCTGGCTTTTACCATGGCCAGAGGCTAAGCGTTGCCATACAACGTGGTAATGCCGCCAGTATCTTGGGTACATTACCAGTCGACAGAGATGCGTATTTAAGTTTTGTGAATAGTTTTAGTTAAGTTAGGATATAATTTTGTTATTTTAAATAATGAATTAGGTATTTCTAAATAAAGCACTCATATATTATTCTCTTTATTATTTAGAAGATTTTTTTTTTAAATCTTGTTCTACTATGTAGTTTAGAACTTCAATTAAATGTCACGAACCTAGAGCAGCTTTGTACTCTACAACTCTTAAGATATTTTGGAAAATGGACTAACCTTTATCATCAGCCCTGAACTCCGCCTCCAGCTCAGCCTTGGTCGGCTGCGGCTCCGGCTGCTGCTGCTTCTGTTGCTGTTGGGGTTGCTGCTTGCTGGTCTTCATGCTCATTGACTTCCTCGTCCGGTGGCCACGGAACGCTGCCTGGATCTTTGTCGCCGCCTGTTCTTCTGACTTGGGCTCTGTGGTCTTCGCTTGCTCTTCTGGAAGAAAGGGGGGTATTAAAAGAGGTTGTATGTTATAGGCAATTAAGTCGAAAGTCTAAATTTTTTTCATGTTCATTGGTTACTAATATAAAATACCAACGCTGTGACACTTATTTTTAAATGTCGCAACAGATCGCGGGCAGAATTAAACCAGCTTCTGCCTGCATTTTTTTGATAATGTCTTGTTTCCCCGACCCACCCCGTCGCATCGCATCGCCTGCCCGCACTAAAACTTCGTTATCGCTTGGCGTTCTTTCTTACTTTTTTTTCTTTTTGCTCGACTTCCAAGAGTCTAGCGTGATGTTAAATGGCCTTCAGCCTTCCTCAAGGATTGTTCTATTAATGGCAAAAATAATTTTTCAAGTTGGTAGTTCCAGAGATTAGTGCATTGTACAAACAAACAAACTCTTCAGATTTTTATTCGTATAAATAGAGAGAGAGATAGATATATACTAGTATAGATACTCTTCTACAAGGCCTTCTCCTTAAAAATACTTATTTCACACTTTACAAAATTTTCAAGACTTTGGCACATAATTCTCGAAGGAAAATCTGGCGAACGGTGAATTATTTTTTAAGGGAACACTAGGTGCTATCGTTCAAACCCAATTCATCATCATTATCAAATGCCTATTATTTTCTCAACTTTGTTGGGGTCGGCTTCCAGTCTTACCAGATGTAGCTGAATAGCAGTATTTTACATAGAGCGACTGCCTATCTGAACTCCACAGCCCAGTTACTGTGTAATACGATACGAAATGCCTCGTTGGTCCCGAAGTTACAAGCGCGACTGCTGAGCGTGGGATCCTGTGTTCGATTCTCAGGTCGGGCAAAGTGTTATTGGGTTTTCCCAATAGGAATTTCTTAGTAAGTGTCTAAACACACCATGCCGAAGTTACGCGACCGAACCTCGGCATGATTACGTCTGCAATGCTATTTAACGCAACGTAATTTCGGCATAATGTGTCGTCAGTAATTCAAATAGCATTGCAGGCGTAATCATGCCGAACTTCGGTCACGTACCTTCGGCTTAGTGTGCTTAGATACTAACAGTCTGGAGTTTAGAAGTTGGCGGTGTGACACCCCGTGCCTCGGAAACCACGTTAAGAGCGTTTACGCCGTACGGCATTTCATACAAACTTTCAAGCGATTGTTTTTCGAAATGAATGAACGGATTTTAATGAAACTTTATACGCATAAGCAGGATACAAAGGTCTAAAAAGTTAGCAGAGAACATTTTCGAAAAATTGTGTTACAGCCAAATTAGACCGATTTTTAAGTTTCCATAGAAACAGAGATTTCCAGTTATCTTTTTTTAAATAAGACATTTCCAAAATGTTCTCAGCTAACTTTTTAGACCTTTGTATCCTGCTTATGCGTATGAAGTTTCATTAAAATCGGTTCATTCATTTCGAAAAACAATCGCTTGAAAGTTTGTATGAAATGCCGGACGGCGTAAACGCTCTTAAGCCGTTGGTCTTGCGCGCTGATCTCGTGCTAGTCTAGAAATTGGTTGCTATTGCCAAAATACGGTCTAGAAGACTATTATTATTAATTCGATATCCCTTGGTAAGACTGGCTGCCACACTTTCCAAATCTAATTATATTGAAGTATAATGAATAACTGACAATAATTTGTCTATCAGCCTTATTTATTGCCAAAAAATGATTTAAGGTTTTCACTACAGAGCGACCAAAGAAACGATGGATGCAATATGTGGAAGTCATTGACATATACATAATTATATTACTATTGGTTGAAGTTATTCTATCCTTCTAGAATAGCCCTTTACTGCCGTCAACTAAAATAAAGACTGAAATTGCTATGCGATTTTGAATCTTACTAAGAGCAAGATAAGGCACAAAAGCTAGAGCCAATATTTCTTCACCTGTTTCGAAGTTTTTAAGTAGTTTTATCTACTTGGGTTCGATGCCAAACAAACACTTTTGTTGAACAAAATTGAGCAAAACTTTTCTGAATCGTCTATTATAATTTTTCAGCAAAATTCCGAATGTAGGTCAGGAGTCGAAGTGGTATTTCTTCTTTGCTATACGGATTTATTGTTTTGTGAAAGTAGGGCAAAAATAACTTGATTGGTATGTAAATTATAGTTTTGGCAATGGGAGAACGGCTTAGATTGAATCTTTAGCTCGTTATTTTTCCGAAATGAATCCATGAATTAAGGCGGAGGCCTTAATTCATGGTGGACTATTAGTCTTCGAATTTTTAGTTCTGTTTCCTCACGATGTTTTTCTTCATAGTTTTGATAATTGTAATGAAATTAGGGGCCGATACGACTGGGCCACCACTGCTCCCTCCCCCTACATAATCAGCCTATAATGTACCCACTGCTGGGACACAGGCCTCCTCTCAGTGAGAGGGAGTGGGCCGTAATCTACCACGCGGGCCCAGTACGGGTTGGTAGATGTCACATGTCGTCGAAGTTTTGGTTCTAGGACATGCCGGTTTCCTCACGATGTTATACCTTCACCGTTTTGAGAGCAGTGGTAATGAAATAATATACACAAAGTAAAGCGCCTCTCTGGGTTCGAACCTACGACCTACAATTCGTAAGTCGCGGCCGATACCACTGGGCCACCACTGCTCTCACACCTCTCCCTCCCCCTAATAAAACCTAAATCAGAGAACCTGTCCCAAAAATCCAGAAAATTAAACTCAAACGCACCAAACCACCTTACACTGTCCTACATTTTAAAACACAAAGAGCTCGAAAATAAATTAAAAGAGACGTAATTTTAGTCACAAAAAGGTCCAGACAGACTAGCCTCACGAAACCCGAATTTTTCACCGGGATAAAGGAATTTTTCAACGGCTCACATTAACGCGGTGAATTATTCAAAAATGTGAGGACACAGACACTTTGCGAGAGGAAGAGATGTGATTTTATTTTAGGGGTAGTGCAGATTGTTGGTCGTGCGAAAATTACACGCCATAAATTACAGCGAGTTTTGCCCAAAGTAATTTGGTTTTATTTTGTCTTGTAATTTCGGTAAAAATTATGAAGTAGGTACTTTTAATCGCTTTTATTCTAAAGCATTTCTTTTTGAACTCATCATCATCCGAAAGACGTCCACTGCTGGACATAGGCCTCCCCCAAGCACCGTTGCACCACTTCGACCGGTCCTGAGCTTCTCGCATCCAGCGGATTCCTGCGGCCTTCACCAAGTCATTGGTCCACCTTGTGGCAACCTGTCAACGGTACACTCCAGAACATTGCGTGCTCGCAGAACAGATGGCCGATGGGGCCGAAACCTTATTCCGTAAAAAAAAGTCGTAAATCATTTTAATCTGCATTCAATCTTTTAAAGTATTCATTTTGGACTCAGTTTTGAGTTATCAGTGGACTAGATTCTGAGAGTTTTATGACAATAATTCACATTACTCGCATAGTTTAGGTAGGCGTTTGGCTGAAATAAGAAACCCTTTTAATAACGAAAATTAGTTGAATGTGTCTAATATGGTTTCAATCATACTCTGAAAACAAAACCGTTTTTTTTTTAAGGGAAACTTTCAAGATCAGAATTATAAACATTGTTTTGTTAGT
The DNA here is from genome assembly GCA_963669345.1 of Gortyna flavago. Classification (NCBI taxonomy): domain Eukaryota; kingdom Metazoa; phylum Arthropoda; class Insecta; order Lepidoptera; family Noctuidae; genus Gortyna; species Gortyna flavago. Next base: position 9,326,715 of record OY770150.1, on the reverse strand, counting down.
TGGGGCATTAAAATATAACTGAGTTTGTCCCTCGTCATGTGACATTTTAGACGCTCCTAAAAGTGTTTTAGTGTTTGCTAGTGATTTGATTGTGTTTTGAATGCGGAAATGGGATTTTTATTCCTAATCTTAAATCTAGCCTGGTATACCTATAGCTAAATAATATCGCATAAAAATTTATTGTTGTAGGTTTTTGGCTAACAAAATCTAATCTATTGAGATTATAACCGTTATTAAAATAAGAAAGAGAAGCCAACTATTTCTAATATAAATCATTTGAATTTGAATCAGTAGATAGGTGAGTATTTTCCTAAACACAAAATATTTTATTTCATTTATACCTACATGGGCACTTACATATGTCAGAAGCTAGGTGCACGGTTCCAATTGGTCTTTTCCTATGGAGAAGAGCCGGCAAGAAACTCCACGGTTACCTACTTTTTTTTAAATAATTGGGTTTTACAATGTTTTCAAATTACAGTAGGTATGGGAGGACACCGCAGGTCTATCAACAAGGACCAGGTACTTAATAAAATAAAGAATGGTTTTCAGATCTAAAGTCTACAAGGCCTACAAGTCCTGACCTTTACAAAATAAAAAAGAATCTATCAAAAAGATAAATAAAATATAAAAACCTATTAAAACCAATTATATGATTGCCATTACAATCACTTGCCACGTACACGGGGTACCTATTCCAATGCATTGCAACCTTAAAGCTAAGCTGTACAAGTAAACGATGTCTAATGTACTTGTTATGTGTACAAGGACTTGTATCTCACGTACCAATAAATTAATACAGCACAAGTTTTGGCAGAAATAGGTTAGGTACCTAGTAGGACTTTGCAGGGCGATTCATTTCCCAAAAATACCTTAAACGAAGTCTGAACTTCATAGTTTTGCATCGTAATGCAAGCAGTGAGAACACAATAACTCCAAAACAAAAGGCACAGTTGGGCACACACATGGATTCTTTAATGTGATTTTTATTCTAATAATGATAACCTCGTCGCTTCAAGAACCTTCTTGTTCTTCGACTGCGATTCTAAACGGACACTAAAATTGATTTACGTTTGTTTCATACACTAGGAACCAACACGTTATTGGTAGGTGACCTTTTGTACTGTTCCTCTTATGCTAGGCTACAATGTCGCTAAAAGGTGAACTACACTTCGCGCGCTCTCTCTCGCACACCGCTCAACATCTCGCCGTACAACAGAGAGCGCGCGAAGTGTAAGTTCGCGTTTTCGCGACAATGTAGCCGTAACATTAAAAACAAAGATTTAAATCGTTAGATTTGCCCGATAGCGTCAATAGATGGTCATATTTCTGTTCATTTGTCAACGCCACACTCTTGTCACAGTTTGTCGTGACATTTGAGTAATTTTGTCCCGCTCGCTTATATTCAAAATCATATCTTTCGTACCATGTGGGATGTGCGAGTTAACTCTTCTCAAAATGTATGGAACAGCAATTTTTAATTTTTTGTTTCGAAGCGTGGGTTTCAGAATCGTGTACTGAATACGTGGTGGTACGTAAAAGGTTGTGAGTGCCAGGCTTTGTTATTTCTATCCAAATAAAATATTAAAAATATTAATCCATTTCGTTACGCAAGTAGAAAATACTTCACTAGAAGAATACCTAGGCCCGTAGCTAAATAATAACAGCCGCACAATGCGATCGATTAGGTTAAGCTACGCTTGCCGCGGTTGGTCTGTGGATGGGTGACCATCTTGACTTATCGAGATCCCCCGTGCCTAGCAAAGCACATTAAGTCGTTGGTCCCGGCTGTCATTCGTGGATCTTTGACAGTCGTTACGGGTCGTCAGAAGCTCGAAAATCTGATAACCAGTCTTACCTAGGGGTATCGTGTTACCCAGTAACTGGGTTGTGGAGGTCAGATAGGCAGTCGCTTCACGTAAAATACTGGACTTCAGCTGCATCCGGTTAGACTGGAAGCCAACCCTAACATAGTTGAGAAAAAGGCTAAGCAGATGATGATGAAGAATACCTAGACAAACATCCATCCATCTATCTTAAATAAAAAAAGGTCATTCTAACCCAACATTACCCAAGAGTCCATGCACGTCTCGAATAAATAATTCTAGCAAAAGTTAGATGAACCTAAACTAATGTACCTAGGTCGTAGGATGTCTGACTTGTCTGAAATTATTTATGATGAGGGAAGGAACACGAGCGAAGCTGTTGTAAAAGCTACTACATAAATAACCTGGCTTGAAATGGTTTGAGCCGAAAACTTTGGCCGCCATTTGCATTCCGCTTTAATGTTTTGTAACGAACTGTGTGATCGAAGTGAACGTTACACAATGGAAAAGTTTGTGGTAAAAGTTTAAGCTGGTGTTCAGTTTTTGTTCTTGATATAACTGGTCGCAACTGCCTTGTTAGTCTAATGGTTGCTAGTACTACCACTCAGTGAGAGGTCCTGGGTTCAATTCCCAGGTCAAGCAGTGTTTTTGTTTTTTTTTTATGGATTTATAAAGGTGATGGCAAAGACTCGCTCCTTATTACTAGTACATGGGACTTAAACATAACTGGCGAAATGTGGGTATCGGTACATCTCTGCCCAACCCATGCATGCAACCATGCATAACTAGCTAGCATAGCATACGGAACCCTCGGTAGGCGAGTCCGACTCGCACTTGATTGGTTTTTTCGATTACTATATTTTACTTTAGTTTTACTTTCACCTTGATTACAGTCATTCCAACAAATATTCAGGAAATAACTCAGGAAAACTTAATAATTTATCAATCAGTCATTTGTATCAAACTCATAATTATATTGTATGCGTTCATTAGGGTCTAAATAGAAAATAATAACATGTTAACGGAATGGTCTATTATGGAAAGAAACAAAACGACCGTGAACCGAGATATACCTACAGGTTCTATTATGTATATCTATGGGGTTTTCGTGTGTAAAATTACGAGACAAAATGGAAATCTCCTAGTTTTTTCGGTGATCTTATAACTTACCTACATTATTATGATATATTGCGCTTTAGGCACCTGTCCCACTGCCAGAGATGCGAGTTGAGCTAGCAACTAAAAACGAGTTGGCGAGCACCTCTCTTGTATAGATCAGAATGTTGCGTCACAAAAATGAATGAAACGCATGCAACTGAGATGACAATACTAAGAGGGACGCGTGGTGTTACGCGAATAAATATAACTAAAAACGAGTACATACGAGGAAGTGTTAAAGTGGCACCGGTGACTGAAAAGTTGTGTGGAAATCGTTTGTCATGGTATGAGCATGTGATACCGACGTATCTTGCAGAGTAACCAAGCTGATGTGGCAGTGGGCTGGCCATGAGTCGTGGAGTAGAGACCGCGTATCGGCAAGCCCGACGAACTTAAGACGGTGGCTGGGACAGACTGGATGCGGAAGGTGGAGGGCAGGGTGTTGTGGCGCAGCCTGGGAGAGGCCTGTGTCCAGCATAGGACTGCGATAGGCTGAGTGATAAGAGTAGGGGAAGACCAAAGAAGATAAGTGATATGTGCAGGAGAATGATAAGAATGTTGATGAATTGTAATATTTTATATTGGCTTACTCATTGACTATTTAAAAATTATTTTGATGTCAGGTCTACATATCCTGCCGGACGGCGCGTATGTGCCGGACGGCGCGTATGTGTTCCACGCGCGCCTCAAAGAGATGTCAGCATCGAAGGAGGGGCCCGTCAGGGCCGAAGCCTGCCGGGGCAGCGGGATTGTCCGAAAGGGTTACCGCTGCCCCGGAATACAAAGGGCTAAGGAAGGAACACGGATGGGTTTTAGTCAGTAAGAGTCTGACACTCCCTTCCGCTCCACCCAGAGCGGGAGGGGTCATTGGATGATTTCCCATCCTTAAAAAAAAAAAAGGTCTACATATCCCGATTTTTTTTCACTATTTAAAAACTAACTGTCAGCAATAATTATAAATAAATAAATAAACAAAAAATAATAACAGTTGACAGTTATCGTGAGCCCTTGGCAATTAATTTATTTTGACTGTTTCATTTAATTACATTGGTGCACGTGATGTATATGAGCTGGTTATTTTTTTACTAAGCTTGCTGTCAACAATAAATTATTATAATAATAATATATTTTTGGTGTCACATTTCATTAAAATTTCCTAAAGGGCCTCTGCGAGTTGGCTTCGGCCCCTCATACGCCTTCCAAAGGACCGGGACTCAATGGTCCCGAGATATAAAAAAGATAATAAAAAAATATATTTTTTTATATTTTTAAATGATTTTTTGTACTTTTTATATTTAAAGAAATAATTAAAAATGCAAGAAAATGAGATATGTAAATAAATAAACGAAATAATAATAATAATGCTTTATTGAAAACAAAGTAAGTTATTATGGGTAAATTCATTCAATGAAGCTGACGTCGTCATTATGATAGGTTAAAAAGATAATTTATTTATTTTCAGCCAAAGATTTAAATCGTTAGGACTGTATCTTACTGAGACGCCATGGCGGCGCAGTCAGATCGCACTGCCAACAAAATTTATGTATGGTTACACAACCAAGCGGACACCAGGACCAGGACACCATACTCTCTATAGAGTTGTATACATTTTGTTGGTAGCGGCCACTATTTACGCTGCTATGGTGTCCCGGTGAAATATAGCCCTTAGATTTGGCGTCATCACCGTACTTAGTCACGCGAAAAAGTGCCCATATAGAGTAAAATGAGTTGTCACAATAATAATGGCGTGTCTATGACAGTTAAGTCAAATCAAATCGAAACAAAAAGGCAACCATTTTTTTGACGTAGGATTCGGGGTTTGATCTAACGATTTAAATATTTGCTATCAGATACCGAATATTGAAAATTACTTTATGAATTATTTTAAGCTTTTTTTTTATCTGAAACTTCTGTCTATGAAATTGCATCATCATCACACATTGTTTAAAATGTCTAAATGAATATTATTTAGTCAAAATAAAATTGCGAAAGACTAGATTTTTTTAACAATTGTAGGTAATCTCTAAATTATTTTCCCAACAAGTACATAGATTTTCGTCACTTTAAAATAAACTTAATCGCCAAGGGCGTACCAAACAAACAATATAACACCTCACAAAGAACTTCAATCTAAACAGAACACAAGTTTGTCTAACCGAACAATTTAACCTCAACTTGCCCACGGAATCCTAAATCCGGCCGTCTGTTCTTATGTTCTAGTAAACAGACGGTTCCTAATGAGTGTTCACACGCGACCGTTGATTGTTTTACCTTTTATTTGTATTTCTTTACACCTATTGTATCGAAATTAAAGGCGAAGAATAAGCTAGCCTTCAAAAAAACACCGCACCTGAAGTTTTACGTCACAGAGGTGATGAAGGTCAGCACCCCAGTTGCGTAACTTTCTTAGAGTGTTAAAAGATCGTTTTCCAACCCCATGGGTTTTGGAGAAAATTCATAATCCATTGCTTCATAGGTTAGTAAAATTCGTCTGCTCGACAACGTAAATAACGCAATGAACGTGGCTGAACTGCCAAAATTAAAGGCATTGCGATCGATTGGCATTTTATGTGTCTTATCACCTGACCAACCTGACGCCTGATCTCTCTCTGGTCGTGTCGGATTGCCGTCCCATCGGACTGTGAGTGTGAGGGAAGAGGGAGTGCACCTGTGTCTACGCACACACTTGTGCACTATAACATCTCCCGCGCCGTAAGCTAGTCTCCGTTAAGATTGGCCACCGTGGCCAAAATACGGTCAATTATCCCGTCACTTAGCGAGAGTACCTGTCAACTAAACATCATGATCATATCTGCCCGTATCCCAATTTAAATGAAGTCAGCGCAACATGTATTTTTCTCCCAAACCTCTCTATTAGTCGTCATCTCGGTAGTCGCTCCCCTTCTACCCATATCACCTTTCACACAGTCCATCCATTGTTTCATTGGTATTTTCCTCTTACAGCCATCTACATTCATACTCAAAACTATCCTCGCAACTTCCTCATTCCTCCGCATCACATGCCCATACCATGACAACCGATTTCCACACAACTTTTCAGTTACCGGTGCCACTAACAACATACAAACAAACAAATTAAAATTCTGTTATCGACTGTACCCAAGAGACTAAACTAAACCTACGTGTAGTACTAAATGTCGAAATTATGCATTAGGTATGCCACTTACATTATTACTTTCATCCTCAGAAACCGAACAAACCAAGAATTAATCTTAAATAGTACATTTATCATTCTCACAATGGTAATGAGAACTCTCATCGGCAATAATCATAATTATGATATATTATTCGACGCCAAACAAATTACTCTAGCATCCTCTTGATGTAGTACCTAATAACGTTATGTGTCAGTAGCTGTGGGCATGTCTCTGATTCTAATTACAGCAATAATTGTTAAGAGTGGGGAAAACATGTGGAAACGGGCATGTCCTAGACCCAAAAATTCGAAGGCATGTGAAATACACCAACCCGCACTGGGCCTGCGTGGATTACGGCCCACTCCCTCTTGAAGAGAGGAGGTCTGTGTCCCAGCAGTGGGAACATTATAGGCTGAATATGATTTGTGCCCGGTTGACCCAGAATCCGGGGTGCTACTGAAAAATTCCTGATGGACCAAACCCAATCACACTTTTCTCGACCAGCATGACGACGTTTTGTCGACGGAAGAATAGACAAAATTAGACATTGCCATGACGCGTAGAAAGCATAGAAATATTTCTACAATGAGTCATTTTGTCTATTCTTCCGTCGACAAAACCCGTTTCTACGCCGGCCATGCTACGCGTGCTGGGAAACGAATCCAGGACCTCATGAACAACAAAAATAGCGCTTGCGACTGTTAGACCAACGAGGCAGAAAATGATTCATTTCGATTTCATATTTTCCGGGAAAATTGTGACTCGTTCATAGTCTATTTATAATCTTAATGATGTTTATTTTGATACGAAATGGCTTTTCAAACAGTTGTCTACTTCGTTAGATTACTGGCGCTTATTGAATTTCGGAGGGACGAAATTACAATGGGAGTACTTACTGCGTGAATAAACGTATAAATTTCTTTATTTTCTTACTGTCGGTCTAATAGCCTGATACAAGTATTTTTATTTTCCATTTTTGCTATGAATTTAGTTATGAAAAACCTGGCCTTGTGAAGGCCGCAGGAACCCGTTGGATGCGAGAAGCACAGAACCGGTCGAAGTGGAGGTGTTTGGGGGAGGCCTATGTCCAGCAGTGGACGTCATTCAGCTGAAATGATGATGATGAGTTATGAAAAGCTCAAAAATGATGTTTTATTAACTCTTCGCATGTCGAGCGTACATGTGTCCGAATATAACAATAAAACTATTGTCTGCTAATTAGACGCGCGACGGGTTAATAAAACATTTCATATTGTCGTATTGGCCAATGGCCTGATAGCTGAAAGCCTCGATCAACATCTCTAGAGGCTCTCTTTAGGGGGTTGTATAAACATAATGCTGAATACAATATAGAAGAACTTGCTAAACAAAGCGAGTCCTCAATAGACACGGTATTGTATTGAGAAGCACCCAATTAATTTCTCAGTCAAGAGTAGGTACTTGTTACAAGATGTAAGATAAAAGGGTAGGAATACATAAACATAAAAGATTCGACATAACTTTGTACAAGAAGCGTAATTTTTTTTACCCAACTTGAACATACTTAATTTAGGTTTTCGATCTAAGAGATGAGAGGCTGAATTTCCAAATCAAATCAAATCAAAATCATTTCTTTACATAAAATGTGGTAGGTAGGTACTTGCAAAATATGATATATAAAAGGAGAATACTTAAGACCGTACTCAGACACAAAATAATATTTGAGGGGCTTGTGGCTAAGTAATAACAACCGCACGGGTCGATCGATCAGGTTACGCCACGATTGCCGCGGTCGGTCCGTGGATGGGTGACCATTTTTACATACCAAGACCCCTCGGCTGTGGAGGTAAGATAGGCGTTCACTCCATATAAATACTGGTATTCAGCTGCATCCGGTGAGACTGGAAGCCAACCCCAATATTGTTAGGAAAAGGCTAGGCAGATGATGATGTCCAAGAATGGTTAAATAAAGGTAGAAAGAAATAAAAACGTTTAATTGCGGCAAATATCACGATGATGATTTCATGTTCAAAAGTACGAACGCAATAATGGTTTTTGTAAAGGTTTTAGTGAAAACCCGTATGAGAAAAGATGCGAATAGTGTGTTATTTCATTTATTTTCTTTAAAACCCTACTTTTGTATATTAAGGCAAAGACTGCAAACGCGAACAAGAATCTTTAATAAAAATGCTATAAAGTAGCGACATTAACTTGTACCAAAACCACCGACCAATCACAACGCACCATGCAAAACTGCAGTCCCAACAAACAGTATTTATTCCCTAGTGTCAAGTGTCGCGGCTGTCTATCGGCGAGCAAACCCTCACGTAGAGCTGACAAAGCTAGCGGACACTCGACTACAGCGCTCTCAGCGGTGTCGAGTGGCTAGTAACGAAGTAAGAAGGGGCTAAGATAGCCTGCATGTGAATAGCCTAGATTTGTTGGGTGATTGTAATGAACAGTGTATAAGAAGCTTTATAGTGATTTTGTAGATATTAATCAAAATAAATAAAACTACAAAATGTCGTATAATGTTTCTGTCAGTGCGCTTAGTACATAAATTATGAAATGATAATCTAAAGGGGTGGGGGATCCTGGTGTCCTGAAACACAGGCCACGAGCCCAGCTTAGGCACCAGTCTTCCACAATATATACTTACCAAACTATGTGTAATTGTCGAATCTGACCAATGTAAAATAAATCATGAATATTGTGGTGAGAAAATAAAGTTGATTCATTGTAATAAGTTGTAGTAGGTAGTTTTCTTAGGCGGCAATTTGATAATTATACGAGAATTACGAATGAAATTTCAAGGACGCGACACGTTTGGGCACATTTCGTTACATGAGGGAGAAGAAAGATATAATTCTCTCTGTCTCTCACAAAAAAGCTCTCGTACTTTTATTTTTTCACCAGACCAAACTCTCGATTACAAAGCTAGCAACAGTTAGCCCAAAAAACCGTTTGTAATTTTTTTTTCGACCCAACGAACCATTCTATGAGTAAGTAACTTATGTATAACACTTTGATAAATATTCATATTTCGTTTAGGTTTTTTTACCAGGGGTTAACTGGGTAAAATTGAGAGGGTTGAACGTGGGTGTGACAGTAGGGCGGCCGGCGGGCTTATATCAAACGATTGGCAATATTTTATAAGTGTTACGGATATTTTAAATATTTTTTTATTTTTAGGGTTCCGTACCTCAAAAGGAAAAACGGAATCCTTGTAGGATCACTTCGTTGTCCGTCTGTCAAGACCCTTTTTCTCAAGAACGCGTGGAGTTATCAAATTGAAATTAATATGAAATACTCAAGGATGCAATCCCTTGAAGCAGTGAAAAAATCAAACTTGTAAGTCAACCCAATCAAAAGATACGGGCGTTTATGTTCCGTTTTGCTGCATATTTTGACACTCGCAAGGGAATCAAAACCTATACGGTACTTCCCGTTGACCTAGAATCATGAATTTTGGCAAGAATTTTATCGACCTGTGTAAATGTGGTGGCGATCCGACTTGTGAAGCGATTTGGTAAGCGACCAGCAGCCGCCTGGCGAAAACCGACTTAGTATAAATCCCCCATAAGCTGTCTTTGAGATTGGGGATTAGAGCGTACAGGTTTCTTTCCTCGAACGTAAATATACACGTATATATAAGACTATTGCCTAGATTCTCAAGTTTTAATAATAGCCACAATTAGGTCAAACCTTTAAATTAAAAGGCGTGAGTTAATATAACAACACTTATGTATCTTCTTGTCGTTTAAGTTATAGTAAGGAATCCATTTATCGTTGAAGAACATTTTCCTGTTGTATGTAGTTTTATTAAAGTAAGCAAAATTAAGGAACCGTTTTGGTTTAGCCGTCTGGAATAAACAATCCATTATTATTGCATAAAATGCTTGCTTTTATATTAAAATTAGTTGCTCCCCGCGGTTTCACCCGCATAAATTTCGATCCCGTAGGAATATCGAGATAAAAAGTATAAGCTATATTACTTTAAAGTTTCATCAAAATCTGCTCAGTAGTTTTTGTGTGAAAAAGTAACAAACATCCATCCATCCTCACTAACTTTCGCGTATATAATATTAGTAGGATGGGATATTATAGCATTATGTAGGCTACGCATCATTCTGATTTTACGTTGGTTATATAAAAAATAAATATATAGAAAGTATTATGCAAATACGGTTACTATTATCCAAATACCTACAGTGCCCTCTGAAAGTAAGTTGATATATTTCCACTTCAGCCGTGATGCTACATTATGTTTTAAAATTCTAGTTTAAAATATTTGAACAGGTACCTACACTATAACGTCCTTATTGACTAGGGCTGTTTTTTCCAACGCCAGGTAACTTTATCGGAGGAATAATTTTGAATTTTTGACAGTTCTTCCATACATAAACAGTCGGACATCAATTGTATTCCACGACTAAAAATTATCGGTCGATTGAAAAATCAGCCCTTATTCAACTACCTATGACTTATCATTAAAAAAAATTATGATGTTTCCTTTATTATAAATCATAATGTGGCATTACCTATGAAATGGAAAAACTGTACTAATAAAAAATAAAAAAAGTAATAATAATGTTCAATTCATGCTAATTTATGATGATAAGGGCAGGCGAATGATAATTATAATGCCTATAAGAGACTGCTAAGTCATAAGTACTAACTTAACATAACAGCAACATTGTACACTTTGAAAATGTCAACTAACTTTTGGAGGACGCTGTATTATATATTTTTGGAGGACGCTGTATTATATATTTTTTCTGGACCTACCTGTTTACATTGAAACTCAATGACCTCCCTTCATAAATTATGCATTACCTACTGAATTTGCAAACGTAGGTACCTAACTTTTCCCTCACGAAATTCGACTTAACTATTCACAAATTCAATTCCCATCTTCGTAAAGTCCGCATTTATTGTGAACCGTCCAGAAAATGGCGCTATTACGTCAAACTGTCCTGAAAACGTCGGAATTACAGGGAATTAGAGGGTGTTCTGGCCACAGGTATTCGGTATGTGTAACTGTTGAAGGCGACCACAAGTTTGTAACGTTCGTTTGTGTTGAAATTGTTCAAGTTGACTATAGTTGCTTTTGTATGGTATTTGATCATATTATTTTTGTGTTCGAGATGTTTACGGAATCTGTCTTTAATAAGAAAATGTATTATTGCTCTATTTATCGTTTCGCATAAACAGAGTTTACACGTAAAATGAGGAGTTTTGGTACCGGTGAAGCGTTGGTTTATTTTGTGAAATGAAACGAAATCATGTTCAGTAAGTAGATCTTCTAAGACACTTTTTACACATTTTTTTTTGTCATAGGTTTTAAAACTAGATGGAGCCGACCATTTACTAGCTGACTGAATCCCTAAGAAGAAATGCCGACACAAGTCAGAGGTCATGGTCGCTTTTTTATAGTTCAAACATTATAATATTTATTACGTGATAAATGTAGGTAACGATTTTTGCCCATTCGTTCGGCCCACTCCTATTTCAACCTGGCTGTTTTTTGTCCAACATCCGCTACTTGAGTTATGGAGCGCAGCGTGGACGCCTGAGGCAGGACATCGCCGTCGAGGTAGACCACGGCGAAGGTGGTGTGACGATCTAATGTCATTTGTAAGGTCAACATCTCCAGAGGTCGCACAAGACAGGGAGGTTTGGAAGAAAAAGGCCTCCCCTAGACCTTAGCCCAGCAGTGGGACACAAAATAGGCTACAAAAAAAAAGTAGGTATCTCCCGTTTTTACCCTTTGGGTACGGAATCCTAAAAACAAGTATCTTATATACTTCAGGTACCATAATAACAACACTGTTTACGAAATGGGACAAGGTCCATCACTGTTCATAAAATGGGCACAAGCCACAGGCATTCGCAACGTAAGCTGACGGTTAGGTACTGCAGACCGCAAGTATGCGTCGCACTTTGTTGCCTTGCCGTGTAGTTCTACTAGGTTCTTTTGCAAACAAAATTCAAGAATGTGACCTTGAACTCTTTGCATCTACGTGAAACAGTCGTGTATCTAAACCTTTAGAAATATACGACTGCCTATACCATAGAAATGTAAATATCTATGGCCTATACTATATGTTTGTTGCCTACTATATGTTTGTTGCTGTTTATTGCCCACTTTGTGTTGGCGGTGTTATAAAGAGGGTGTGCGCGGGCGACGCATACTTAACTAGCGTCTGGCGCACTCTGTCCAGTGCGTATTACCACCAACCCGGCTAATTTTGCGTGAAATTTCGGCCCCGGGCCCACCGCGTCTCATCACATCGACTGCGTACTTTCTGTCTTTTTTTCTTTTAGCTCGCCTCCATAAGGCCCCAGCGTAATGTTAAATATTCTATAGCCTTCCTCAAGAATTTGGCTATCAAATGCAAAAGTTGTTCATCACACTAATATAATAAAGGACAAAGGTTTGTGTGTGTATATGTGTGTTTATGTTAACAGCCGCACAGGTCGATCGATCAGGTTAAGCTACGCTTGCCGCGGTTGGTCTGTGGATGGGTGACCATCTTTACATATCGAGACCCCTCCGTGCCTCGGAAAGCACGTTAAGCCGTTGGTCCCGGCTGTCATTCGTGGATCTTTGACAGTCGTTACGGGTAGTCAGAAGCCCGAAAGTCTGACAACCAGTCTTACCAAGGGGTATCGTATTACCCAGTAACTGGGTTGTGGAGGTCAGATAGGCAGTCGCTCCATGTAAAATACTGGTATTCAGCTGCATACGGTTAGACTGGAAGCCGACCCCAACATAGTTGGGAAAAGGCTAGGCAGATGATGATGTGTGTTTATGTGTTTGTTACTTCTTCACGCTCAAACAGCTGGACCAATTTTGATTAAATTTAGTATGGAGGTAGCTGACACCCAGGATTAACATATAGGCTACTTTTTATCCTGATATTCCCACGCGATCGAGACTTATGCGGGTGAAACCTCGGGGCGCAGCTAGTAATAAAATAAAGCTTTTATAACTATAACTACACTATTGTATTAGGTAAGCCTGTGATGATATTTGTATGTGTTTTTAAAAATAAATAAATAAAAATATTTTTACAAATCTGCCTAGTAGAAACTAGCGCTTTCTATTTATTTGCTCTAGGAAACAATCAACATCATACACATACATAAACTCACGCCTTATTCCCACGGGGGTAGGTAGAAACTACAGAACTACAGAATACCACCTGCTATGATCCTTACACGCAAAGGGAAAAGGGATACTACCGTTGCTTCGTTAACGTTCCTATAAACATCTGATCATACCCGCACGCCGTTTGCGAGTACTACGCATCTGAACTTTCTGAAGAACATCACAAATAATGTCTCTAGATAAATGTCCCTCTTAGGCGGCCTACATTATCATCTGTCTAGCCTTTTCCCAGCCATGTTGGGGTCGGCTTCCACTCTAACCACTCCACAACCTATTTACTGGGTAATACGGTACCCCTTGGTAAGACTGGTCGTCAGACTTTAGGGCTTTTGACGACCGACCGAACGACTGTCAAAGGTCCACGAATGACAACCCGGCCTATATTTCCATAAATATCAATCCTTTCTATCTATCCATTTTACTCCACCAGTTATAAAATTATATCAAACTATCACACTGTGCGTCCAAAGTCCCTACTCAATTGTTTTAGTCCTCGTTCATTAGTTTCACGCTGATATACACAAATATCTGTAGTGTTATGTACTAAAGCCGTGTTTAGGTATTTAGAGCTTATGTACATAGCTCGCTTGTGTACATGTTTATGTACATCGGGCTCCGAAATTGTGTATTGTTTTGTCCTAGTTTTGGATAGATATTATGTGAGATAACATTGAACGGGTAGGTATTAATTAATATGAAGGATGCTGTGTTTTGTTTTTAATTTATTTGGAGCTTACATTCAAAACATACAAAACTTGGCAAATATGATTGAATCTCAAATCAATGAACGCAGTTTCGGGTGTCGGTACCAAACAAAATTACCTGAGGGGCAATTCTCGTAATTTTAAGAACGATCACAGTCTGATCTCAGTCTCAATCTGTCAAAAATACCTACATTTTTGATAAGTTTTTGACATTTATTTGTCTCCAAGATGAGCCTGCGACTAAATTTTGAACGTTAGATATTAATTAAGAGAATTATTGGTCTTCAGTTTCCAAAAATGTTTTTAAACGTTTTTGCAAGTACCTAATACTTATTTCAGTATTTTTGTAGTCAATACTTGTCGACTGAAAAAAGGTGACCTTCACCTCACCAAAAAAGTATCTTATTAATTCCATTAGCTAAAGAATATAGTCAGTCGTACACGACGTGTTTACTTCAACGAAACAAGTACTATATTCCAATTAAATACAGCTTGTCCGATGCTAATAAAAACAAATGCCTGTCTCCGTACGAACGACGGGGCGGTAATTAGAGTCTGCAATGATAACGTAGCTAGCTGCACGTACGTAATGTGTTGTTGTGGTGGCTTTTTTAAGAAGATTAGTACATAATATTCATTTAATTTCAATTTGTTACGCCACTTCTTCTTTCCAGCTGCAGCACTAGGAAGTGGTGAAGGGTGGGCGTTTGAAGGAAGGGAAAACAGTCATTATGACCTTTTATAAACACTACCAACTTAAAGAAAGAAAGAAAGAAAAAAGCGTTTATTGGCATTAAAATAATTACACCTTAAAACTATATAAACAGAAAACAAAGATTACACAAAAACATCTCATATGATATCAAAACTAGTATTAGTCAGAGGGGCAATTCTCGTAATTTTAAGAACGTTCACAGTCTGATCTCAGTCTCAATCTGTCAAAAATACCTCTAATTTCCCTACATTTTGACAGGTTTTTGACATTTGTTTGTCGCTGAGATGAGACTGCGACTAGATTTTGAACGTTTTAAATTACGAGAATTGGCCTTCTGGTCTTTATCATCTAATTTATTAATACCAGTTTTCCCTACAATAATGTCCTCTAAAGAGCTACATTCTCTCAGAGACTTTAGAATCTTAAGAGAGTGTCTCAGGCAAGTCCATGACCTCGGGCGATACAAAGTTCTCTGAAAATCTCTAGTACACTGTGCATTGAAAGATGTAAGTTATTACCTGGCTTTTAACGAGTGGGTCCGTATTTATGTGAGATGTTATAGAAAAAGGCAATGTAACTACACTACTTGGAGAATTATTCAACAATCATACACGATTTATTGTAAGATTTGAGTATCTAAATGATATTAAATAAAAATATGTCAGTTTTGAAACGTGATTCATGTTTGAACATCGTCCTGTCAACGATGTACGAAAAATTCAGGCTTTTGATTTCAATAAAAAAACATGTCTTTTATTTGACGGCAATCGTAACAACAACATGATATGATATGATCGTAACAAGCTATAAGTAAACAGTTATTACACTCCCTAGGATTTACTCTGTAACGTGGTTGCTTTTGCAGACACAAATCTGACAATTACAAACACTAATACCTGAAACAGCTGTCTGTAGGTCGATCAACGGCCTTAGGTACACAAGCATGTGTCACAGACATTATAGGTCTTCATTAGCACGATAGGCAGCTAAGCTCAGTAAGCAGGACGTGGTGTTCCGTCGCTTCTGAGGGCAAGTACCACAGAACAGCACAAGAACAAGCTAGTGAAGTGAAGTACTATTTTATAATAAAAATAATCTCTCGTCGCCTCAAATAAATTAATTTAACTAACCTTTTAATATTGAAATCAACACTAATCTGTTTGTAGATTAAACCTACCTATCGCAAAATCCCAAAATATACATGAGCTCCTCTAAAAAGTAAGCCACTTATGAATTGCATTCACTAAAGTTATAATGCTAGGTTTCTAAACGAAACGATGCATAGTTTGTGTAAAAGAAATAAATACTAAAATGACGGCTGATAAAGATGATTGAAAGAAGACATGCTGCGCCAACCACAAACAAAAGAGACAGGGGCACGATGACAAGGTGTATTGTAGAAGTCAAATCAGAAAGTTCCTCCTTTTAAAATAGACATTTAGACGCTTAAAACGCTTAAATAAACTTATACACCGACCATTTCCGTTTCCAACAAGGAAAGCAAACATAAATGAACTGCAAATGAATGTTTACATAAATAATAGCACCATCAGGTATCAAGGTTGCCCATACATTATGTAGTAACTACGTTAAGGCACATGTCCACCACTGACAGTTAACGAGAAGCGAGTAGAGCACCAATCCGCGCTGGGCCCGCGTGGTAGATTACAGCCCACTCCCTCTCGAAGAGAGGAGGCCTCTGTCCCAGCAGTGGGAACACTATAGGTTGATTATGCTAGGAGTAAAGCTAAGCAACTAATAATAACAAGTTGGGTAGCAACGAGCAGCGAGTGTGTAGTTCGGATAGTTTTGTCGCTGGGCTATCAATTCTCAATTCTTTATTTCATTACATAATGTTGGTTAAAGTTGGAAGGCTTAAAATTAATTAAACAATTATGAAACTTGTCGGTCACAGCATAGTAGCAGAGAAGATGAATATTGCTTACCTATTTGTGTTTATATTATTTAATATATTCTGTTTAATGTATTTTGATTTATAATATTATTACCACTTTTTCATATTCTTTTTCTATTTAATTTATTGAAGAATTTTAATAATATTTTAGTTTATATAAGATAAAAGCAAGTGCGCGAGTGCGAACATATCGAACGACTGCCCAGTCACTTGCGTACCAAGCGAGAGTCTCTCAGCTAGTTTTCTGCCCGCCAAGCGAGTGTCGCTGAGCTAGTATTTGCTTCAATAGCTCTTGTCACTGCGACAAACTAGTGGGAAGAGAGTTCTCGCTGGCATTGTAAACAGTCAGCGATCAAATAAAAATGTACATATTTTGTATAATATCATAAATTCAGCCGAAAATCCCGCTTCCTTCACAATACCCAGTTTACTAAACCAAATACCTGTAGAGATTAAAGACTCAATGGATTGTAAAAACATAAAGCGTCAGCTGAAAGAACATTACTTCGATTATAACTTCACTGTTAAGGCCTGAGTTCACCAACATTCTAACCATCGGTTAGGTATTTAAACAGTTGATTTATGTCAAATTTCCTAAGGAAATCAACTGTTTAAATACCTAACCGATGGTTAGAATGTTGGTGAACTCAGGCCTAATTGCGCGTTCATCAAATCTCAGGCCATGGCGTGCTAAGACGGACCACAGAGGTCTAATTGTGTGCTTTGTTTAAGTGTAATTAACTTGTAATTTATAAAATAAAATAAAAACAAGCATATCGATCTACTTCAAACATTAATATCAAATTTGTAATTAATATCATACATTTTCTTTCTACCTTACATGATATTGTACCTGTAGCTGTAGTGTAGCTGGTTGTATACTGTGTGGACAATAACTACGTGTATATAATTTATTTACTCCTGCCCGACACATAGTAGCTACTTATGTGTTCATTCAAGCCGTAGTAATGTTGAATACCGGCTAAGCTGACCTGTAGTCTGTATTTAAAATGTTTATGCCTCTAATTATGAAAGATAATTTAATTTTAAAACAGTAAAATAAGCAAATAATAACGAATACCTAACTAATTAATAAAAATAACAAATTAAATCCTAACTCAACTAAAACTATACAGAAACTAAAATATAGCGTCGAAAAATTCATCCGCATCAATGTCTAATTACTTATGACATTAGTTTTTTGTGAATTTAGTGAAACATAAAATTTTTTCTATCCCCCATTGGGGGACAGCTGAGGCATAGGGTACACAAATAAAAAATAAAGTAAAAAAAAACTGTAAACCGACTACGGAAAAATAAAAGTGATCTGAAAAGTATGAGTCTATTTCTAACAATGCAGGGTCATGTCAGAAGGGCCTTTTGAAGAATTAGCCATTACAGTTTTGAGTTGACCTCATTTTCAAGTTCAAAAACCGAAAATTATCTATTTTCAAATGTGTGATGTGCATGAGAGCGAATAAACAAATAAAATTTCACCTTTTAGGACGTTAAAAATTGGTTGTCTGTAAAGTCGGTTTACGGACAATAATTTTACGGGATAACGTCATAAGAGATAGATGCGTCACAAGCCGAACGCTTAGGCCGATCGTGCCTCTCTATCGCTTGTTCCGCGCTCTCGCTTGCATGCTCGGCTCAGGCGGAACGTGACAATGAGTCATGATTTTTCGTGCGTGCAGCCGGCGTTCATCGATATAAAAGACGTAACAATATCACGTCAAAAAAGACCACAGAAGATTATCTAAAAATAGCCTTAATCTAAGATTCGTTCGTAATGGTTCGTTGACAATCGGGACTCTGTTGTCGGCGACTAATTTCCTGGGGGTGCCGCTAAAAGGCCGGATATTGAAATGTGACGCGGCACTAATAATAGCTTTGCTGATATCACGGCTGTAACGGTCTATATTTAGAAGATTATTAAATACTATCTTCTGACCGTGACTTCGCCCGCGTAATATTTCTTGTTCGCCGACCCACCCCGTTACATCACATCACTTGTCCGCGCTATTTCTTCGTTTTCACTTAGCGATATTTCTGACTTATTTTCTTTTCGCTCGGTTCCTGAGGTGCCGTGAGAGGCCCGTGGCTAAATAATAGCAGCCGCACAGGTCGAACGATCAGGTTAAGTTACGCTTACCGCGGTTGGTCTGTGGATGGGTGACCATCTTTACATAACGAGACCCCTCCATGCCTCGGAAAGCACGTTGAGCCGTTGGTTCCGGCTGTCATTCGTGGATCTTTGACAGTCGTTACGGGTCGTCAGAAGCCCGAAAGTCTGACAACCAGTTTTACCAATAGGTATCGTATTACCCAGTAACTGACTTGTGGAGGTCAGATAGGCAGTCGCTCCATGTAAAACACTGGTATTCAGCTGCATCCGGTTAGACTGGAAGCCGACCCCAACAAAAGAAAAGGCTAGGCAGATAATGGTTCCTGAGGTTCCTAGCGTCATTTTAAATTACCTATTAGCCTTCTTAATTCATGAAAAAGGAAGTTATCAAATGCAAAGATTTTTACACGTCCGACAAAATCAAACAAAAACTCTTCAGCTTTATTATTAGTATAGTATTAATATTAGTAGGACTTGTATTTGCAATTTCATCGAGACATCTGAGAGCCTTCCGCCTGGACACGCGTTACCATAGCTGACTTGGAAATCTCTAAATTGACTTCGAACCCAAGTAGGCCGGAGCAAAGACAATCTTCACAGATTGGGGTTCACGGACGGCTCTGATCTCAAGTGCGTATGCGACACCTCTCCACAGACAATGGCCCAGCTTCCATCCTGCACCGCATGTCAACTGTGCACTTGATGATCATATGACTGCGTCAGAAAGCGGAGTTCGCACAGCTGAAGTTTGGACCAAAAGTATTTAAACTTTTTGCCATCGATATTCTAAAAACAATATTAGTATAAATTAATATGTTTTCATCGTTTTCAAATATTTGTAAGTTGAATACGAATATTTTTTGTACATAGGTATTTGTGAAGATCAAACTTCCTCAAAATATATGTATAGACATACATTTTGAGGAAGTTTCAGTAATAGTACTGTTTACAACTTTTTCTACGTATTGCGGGATAACCCGACTCGTTTTGGACTTTACTTGTACCTGCCCTCATGAGCACTCTGCGAGTCGAGCAGACAGAAAATTATTGAATTTAAAATATTGATACCTAGTGTAAAAAAAGAAATGAGTTTATTGACTAAAATACTCACATAGCTAGTAGCCAGTAGGTACCTTAATAATAAAGCATACATACAGTTTCGTAGTTGGTTGTCACCGCTAAAAAGTTGTAATTACCTGGAAGAGAAGATAAAAATAATTAACAATACGTACTAAAACAAAACATAATAACGACCTCGAAATTCAAAAGACATTAAACCTAATTGGATCAGTCTTAAAAGTCCAACCTGGTAAAGTGGAGCTACCTTGACGGAACGGCAGTAGGGTGTGATTGTGGAGATATGTCACAAATCATGCTCCATCTCCTATCCTGCCCTCTGTGTCCCAAAACATGCAGTCAAAGTGACCTCTGCGCTGCCACCGACGACGCCGTGGAAGTGGCAGTTTTGGAAAAACAAGATTTAAAATACAGCTGTTGTGCCAGCGACATGAAGGAGAAGAAGATCACAACCACTATAATATTGGAAGCAATTTAACCCTCCAAGAGCGAGCGTAAACATAACGCGCGCAAATCCACATAATGACAAACATTTCGAGCTAAAAATAAATATATCCTGAGCGGTATCAGATGTTTTCTGTGCGAAGTTGCAAGAGTCAATTATAAGAAATGGGTCACTAGGCAACGGATAAGCTGGCAACACAGAATATATAGTTACAGAAGGCTGGCTAAATACAGTTTTTTTTTACTAGCTACTGCAGCTTCTGCCTGGGACTCCGACGTCCGCGTGAAATTTCTTGTCGCTCCTACGGGATGGCCCGTTGCATCGTATCGCCTGCCCGCGCTATTTTTGCGTTTTTTATTCTGATTGATCGACTCCTACTTGTTCTAGCAATGTGATGATGTTTAATAGCCTATAGCCTTCCTCAAGAATTGGGCTATCAAATGCAAAAAGAATTTTTCAAATCCGACAATAAGTTCCACAGATTAGCGCGTTCATACAAACAAATACAGCGAGTGCAAGTGCAATAGTGCCCTCCATTTGTTTGAGATCGCCGCTCGTGGTATGTACTATGTGTGCGTGCGTCTTTTCTCACACGTTGTATGGAGTCGGTCTTCTGTTGCACGGTTGTGCTTGCAACCTGTGGCCCGGTCTGTTCACACTTACTGCCTACGTTATTTTTTATAGTACGGGTTTTCTTAGCGTTTATTTTTATTCCGAGCAATCAGTGCTTTTTGCTCGGTGATCAAAAAACTTTTTGCGTTTGTGGAAATGGTGTTCATAATGGTTTGTTATGTTCTAACTCATATGAAAGAAAACATTCGTAACAAAGAAAAATATTTTTTTTGTTGATTCAGGTTTACTATAATTACTTTTTCGATAAAAATGAGTTTATAATAGAACCTTGTTTATTAATGCCCCTTTCGGACAACCACTGAAAATCAGCACTGTGCTATCGGTTCCCCATACCACAGCATGATGCTGAATGGAAGCCTTCTTCTCACAATCACGACATGCAGCTGCCGAATATTTATGTTCTATGATTACAGATATATTTTGTTTTTATTATTCGAGTTAATTATTTTTTTGTATAAACGTGTTTCTGTGACATAAAAGCCTAGTTTTTTTCTTTCTTTCATTCTCTTTACCAAATACCTAGTTAACATTAAAAGTCACACAAACAGGGACCACCAAAAGGGACAGTCAGTGGTCAAACAAAGCAAAGGAACAGAGGCCAGCACATCAAGTTACCCCAATCTGTCAAATTTCTTTGATAGATTTTCAACTTTATTACAAAGGAATAAGGTTCATATTCAATTGGGAAAATTTGACTGGGGTAGCTGGATGTTCTGGCCTCTGTACCAACATTTGTATCGTCGCGTGGTCTCGTATTAGTCACACTCGGGTTAAGTGTTGGTACTTTTAACCATTATCCACCGGCTGAGTGCACGATTGTCGCCGATTATCGACAGGGTTGAAGAGGGTTTTAATACGAGATTGTCCTTTGGGGAGTTTCTTGAGTTGTAGGTAAATGCTAATAGTATTTTTGGTACCTAGGATTTTAGTCAGTACCTAAAGCCAATTCAAGTACACGACTGCACTCAAAGTAACGTGTTTTTGGTATAATAAAAGGACTACCTACTTGTATTTTTGTAGTAATATTTATATAATAATTTATTATCTAGTCTAATATATAAAATTCTCGTGTCGCAATGTTAGTTACCATACTCCTCCGAAACTTTATATGCATATTCAGTAGGTCTGAGAATCGGCTACTATCTATTTTTCATACTTCTAAGTGATAAGGGTTGTCCAGGCCCTAACATTTATTTTTAATTTTTTGGACAATTTTTTTTTCCTTAAATTTTCACCCTTCTGCACTAGAAATTCGCTAGAAATAATGTCAATACAACGTTTGCCGGGTCAGCTAGTATTTACATTATAATTCAATGTGTGTGTTCACGTGGTTTAGATGGTGTATTGACTAATCTGTGATTCACGCCGACACTTCGCTCTGACGTTCTTTTGTTCGTTCACTGGTTCACTTGAAAGTGTTGCACACGCAAACACGGGCATCTAGTGTGGCGGCTAGACGTGTAAGGTGGATTTAAAGAGTTAAACCAAAGTGAATAAACATGCTTATACTGAAGAACTGTGTTTTCTTTTCCTGACTTTATAATACATGTTACAAACTCAAATCACCGGTGAGTAGCTAGAATGTCACAGCTTAACCAATCGCGGACTAGCTAATAATAAGTCGCATCGTGTACGGACCGCCATTAAAATACTAGTGGGCGTAAACGCACACATCAAGCTTTAGAAAAGGACTCCGAATGACGATATTATCCTTTTTCGCACGAGGAAAGTTATAAACTACGGAACGCCATGTGCTACCATCCATTTATACTCCTTTCACTTTACCCACGTCCATACACGTGTGGGGTTGCCATTTGTCCGGACATGTCCGGCTATTTAGACCTCCGTCCGGACTTCGCCCTGCCATGACATTGTCGACTTTTCGATTTAAGGGGTTTTGTTTCAGAAAATAAATTCAGTAAATGACTTTTGAAACAAGAAAGATTCAAAAAAGTTACGTATTCGGTTTTTTTTTTGTAAATGTCCGACTTTTTGTCAGGCCTTTTCAAATTTCAAAATGGTAACCCTGTACAAGTGAGTCTGTTGCTATTACAGTTATATACGCAACTCACCGCGTATTGGAAGACGTAGCGTTGGAAGGTGTCTCACAATGTGTACCAATGACCTGGTAAAGACCGCAGGAATCCGCTGGATGTGAGAAGCACAGAACCGGTCGAAGTGGCGATACTTGGGGAGGCCTATGTCCAGCAGTGGACGTTTTTCGGCTCAAACTGACTTTTTTGTAGAACATCAAAGAAGTTTTTCGCTTTCATCTGTATTTTTCGTTCATTATTTCAAGAAAAGCGACGCTTCTAAGCAAATTAAAATTTTTGTCGCTACATATTTTAATTTGCATCAGTTTTCTGAGTATAAGCAATATACTACTACACTGTTGCTGCTGCTACTGCTATACTGGTATTCAGATGCATCCGGTTAGACTGGAAGCCGACCCCAACATAGTTGGGAAAAGGCTAGGCAGATGATGACACCATATTTTAAAATACAGCAATGTTCTCAGCATAAGCAATATGCTATTACACGCCAATTATAATATTTCGGTTTCCAATAACAGTTTTCCAACTATCCACAAAGTACTGAAGTAGGTTAACTAAAGCTTATAGTTGTGAACTTGTAAGCACTTTGATCCAGCTTGTTATAAGCTGAGCTTGCTTGGAATATTGTAACTTCTAAATAAGCCTTTCAAGCTATTTTGTGAAGTTTATTTCTGAGTATATGGTTCATTCAAAAGTCTGACAACCAATCTTACCGAAGGGTATCGTGTTACACAGTTACTGGGTTGTGGAGATCAAAATACTGGTATTTAGCTGCATCCAGTTAGACTGGAAGCCGATCCCAATATAATTGGGGGAAGGCTAGGCAGATTGGTTGATTGATTGATCTTATCTTACTGAAAAATAGGGCAGTCTTGATTCCAAGGCTGTGCCTAAATTTTACATAACATTAGACAGGATAGATATCAGCCGTTTGACGTGTAACTGTGGGTTTGAATAATTCATTGTAAGGTAACAAATGTCGGGACGTGATAAGGAGACTTTCCCTTGTATGCGGAATTTTAAATAACTTTACAGAATATTCAAATGTAACCTTATTTAATAGCAACCTTATTGTAATGATAATAATTATCTCTGTGAATTTGACAAACTTGTCAGTCGCAGTAACCTAACAGCAACCTTATTGCAACAGTAATAAAGATCACTGTCATTTTGACAGCGATGCAAACTTTTTTTTAGCTTATACTTTCGCACTACTGGATAAATTAAGAGGTTTTAACTATGAACGGACTGTAGTTTTAAACACACTATAGACTATGAGTTACATTTTTTTTTTTTTTATTTAATACAAAAAGTTATCCCCTAAAAACGAGCCGGGTAAAAGTTCGAATACATAGTTTAAGAAAACCAATAATCTCTTAACAAAACTTGTTTCTCTGTAATATAAAATAACCTTAACCCGTCAAACCCGTCAAATGCACAATACGTTCAGAACAATGGCGACGCGTAGCGGATCTGCTACGGCGTAGCGATCGTAGCAACGTAGCCATCTCATTGTTGAACTTGGATCTGTATTATATCGCAAAAAATTTATGACATAAGAATAATAATGTATATTTACTATTTATTTATTTATATATTTATTTGCGTAAAACATGGTATAAAAAGGTCTTAAAGTATAAAAATAGAGCAGACATGTTTTTCCAAGATTAAACATAGCATGCAAATATAAACAGCGCTATTTTCGCTCTAGGAATTGTTTTACACTATAGAAGTTGTATGAATGGTTAATTATCAATTAACCATTCATACAACTTATTCTTAAAAGCATATCTTGAGTTTAACATTTTCAGATGACTAGGTAATTTGTTATAAATTCGTACACACATAGTTAAGCAGCTTTTATTGTACTTAGCAAGTTGTAACATGACACAATGAACACAATGTTGCACATATTGTAATCTATATACAGAATACTGTCTCCCATTGCAGCCGTGGCAGTTATTTTATAGCACCTTATATAAATCCAATACTATCTTACACAAGAATACCTACCGCCTTCATTTCAAGTAAAATCGAGACACATTAACTTGTTACTAGCAATGTTCGCAGATCGTTTGCAAGCGAATGTCTTGAATTATTCATTCTTAAGCCTAAGGAACACGGATGGGTTTTAGTCAGTAAGAGTCTGACACTCCCTTCCGCTCCACCCAGAGCGGGAGGTGCCATTTGATGATTTCCCATCCTTAAAAAAAAAAAAGCCTTGTTTACACGAGTATTGAATCTCGTCTTGAAAAGGCGATTGTCGAAACGGAATGCCGTGTTGACAGTAACTACTCTACTCAAATTCGAGTGTCGAAAAGTCAAAATAAAATGATTAATTTCCATTAGACCATAGGTAGTTTTGAAAGGTGAAAATCGCCTCGTCTTTGAAGTTGGGAGTTTTTTTGCTATTATAGTTTGAAAAAATTGCCTTACCGACATAATAGTAAGCTAGTTTTTTTATCAAATTCAAAGCACATATTTCAAATAAACCAATTGCAGGCACTTTTAAATTGACAAGTGGTCGTCTGTCAGAAAGATGACGCTTGTGGCCCATTCCAAAGCATAGTAGGTTCCTATAGAGAATAAGGAGCTGAAAATTCATGGACACTCTTTTAAATTTAAATATTATTGCAAAATATTTTCTCGCTTGAGTGTGTTATTAAATCGCCCATGAGACTGCATTGACATTCTCGTCTCTCAACGGACGAGGAACTTTCTTCGTGAAAATGAGCCTGTAATGAACGTATACGCCAGCTTTGAAGGCATGGAGAATGCTAGGTGATAATGTTCAGGGTGTAGACGAACTAAGTACATCAAATAACAACGTTTAGAA
Organism: Gortyna flavago; assembly: GCA_963669345.1. Lineage (NCBI taxonomy): Eukaryota > Metazoa > Arthropoda > Insecta > Lepidoptera > Noctuidae > Gortyna > Gortyna flavago. Next base: position 9,300,913 of record OY770150.1, on the reverse strand, counting down.
TTGCTTTCAAGGAACTAATTGCGGTAGTTATTAGTAGATGAGAGTGTTTGAGTGTGATGCTATGAGTTTGAGTGAGTTTGAGTTGAGTGAAAACGAGACTAAACATAAACACACACACACATACACACACACCACACCCACAGTATAGTTTATGTTTTCTAAGAGTTTCGTTTTGGTTTGCCTCGATAGTCTAGTGGTAACATACGCTACTGCCGAGCATGAGGTCCTGGGTCAGATTTCCGGGTCGGGAAAAGTGTTATTAGGTTTTAAGCCGTGTATTGCCTGTGTGTAGTGTTATAAGCCTGGATTTGTGCCCGGTTGATGGCAATAGGCTCACCCCCGTTTTTTTACCAGCCATTTTTTATCTTTCCACCTTCCAATCTTTATTAAAGGAGTCCAGCTCATCCCGCCATCTCCGTCTGGTCTCCTATTACATGGGATTTCAAGTACACCTCTGCCCAACCTTTTGGGGATACAAGGCGTAATGTTTTATAATAAAGAAAACTACATAAACCAACGTAACGATAAGTTGGCATACAAAGTGCTGGAATATATCTCTCTTTCTGTAGACATTTACGACTTAGATCAGATAATAAGGATATAAATAACTTCGGAAGTCAAGCGTGACTTTTTCCTTCAAAAGGATAATATAACGACGTAATACTACTACTCAACCACAATATTTTTCGCGGTATTTTTACTGGGAGAATTACTAGTCCTCCAGATCGTATTTTTGCCATTGCGACCAATCTGAACGGAGACAAATCACACGGAGAGAGATCAGGCGCAGCATCCACGGCTTAACGTTCTTTCAGAGGCACAGGGGTATCACACCGCCCCGGGCTGATACTAAGAAATTCCTCATAGAAAATCTCTATAACATTTTGCCCGACCTGGGAATAAAACCCACGAGACCAACGCAACGGGCCAGTTAGAGACAAAACAACAATATACAACAGAGGAGAATTAACATACATCATAAATAGTATATTTATTTACTCTGAAATGGTTATGGATAAGAATTATGGCCCGAGAGTTGAGGTAAAGTGACATTCTATCAGCGATATCGATGATGGAGAAGTCAAATATTTTATGGATTGACATAGGCTACCGAAATGTTGATTAATTAACAAATTAATTAATCCAAATAAAAATAAAAAATTTAATACCGTACAAAGTGGTTGTAGAAATACGAAACGCTTTGAAAGCTACTGACACTTGTCATTTACTTCTTTATCATTTTTAATATCATCATCATCATTTCATTTTGGAATATTATTCCACTCACCACAAATCCAGTGGCATTACATAAGACTTCTCCTGACATCCAGACAAGGTCGAACTGTCACCCAAACCTGAATTATTCATTTGTATAAGGACTCGTACATAAGCATTCTTGAGATATTCGCCTCTCATATTATTCTAAATATTTTGCGAAGAAAAAACGGTTCAGTTTCAGTGCAAGAGCCAAGTGGTAAGGTTGTTGAGTTCAAGGGATATTTATAGACTGCCTGTCGTCTTGATAAGAATCACAGTTTTATGTTTTTTTTTTTATTTATGCCTCCTTAGTCTTGGATTTACAATTGTGGGTGTTATGATATACGCGAATGGATATGCGTAATAAGAAATTCGTTCTTATAAGTATAAGAGTTCTACATTCTGAAAGTGACACCGGTGACTGAAAAAGCGTGTGGGAATCGGCTGTCATGGTATGGCCATGTGATGCGGAAGAATGAGGAAAATACCGTGAGGAAAGTTTTAAATATAAATGTGGATGGTGAAGAGAGACTGAAAGAAAGATCATATGAATAGAACGAGGGTGACTACCAAGAAGACGACTTAAATAGAAGTTTGGAAGAAAAATACATGTTGCACCAGCCCCAAATAAATTCGTTTATGGGTAAGATAATGATAAAAACAGTACTGGCGAAACGTTAGTGAACTGTACACAGTACACACTGTTAAACTCTTGAAGGAATTCTAACGCGATATAATACTATGCATGTTTATACTCGTATTATAATCAAAAATATCGGAAAACAGAGTAAACCTATACTGCTTTCAGCGTGGTGACTATAATATTACCCATCACCACTGGTCACTACGCCTCGTAAGTGGGTTTCCAATAATGAAGCGAAGCAGAGTAAGCGTTTCTAGTAGCTTGGTTCCTAGAAACCAGCTTTAAGATAAGCTTTGGAGAAGCTTAGTTTTGGATTGAATTACTTTTGAAACCGACTTTCATTTTCTTTATTTTAAGATCTGAGTACACTCAGCCTATAATGTTCACACTGCTGTAACACAAGCTTTCTTTCTTCGAGAGGGAGTGGGCTGTAATCTACCCACGCGGGCCCAGTGCGGGTTGGTAGATGTCACAATTATTTGGTTTTTTGGTTCTAGGACATACCGGTTTCCTCGCGATGTTTACCCCTTTTTGAAAGCAGTGGTGATGAAATAATTTACACGAGTTACAGCACCTGCCTAGGTTCGAACCCAGGACCTACAACTCGCAAGTTGAGGCCGTTACCGCTGGACCACCAATGCTCTCCCTACGAGTGGCTAAATTCAAAAGTACGTTGGAGTAACTTTAGCAATTGGCCCCACTACCACCCTGCTAAATGCCTTAAAGGAATTTAAATATGAGCTATTTTTCGATAGCCCTAGACATTCCATAATTCAAACACACAATTACGTTCTTTATTTTGGTCATCTTATCGATCATCAATTCCGTATTTGAAAAAACTAATTATCCTTTCAAAATACAGGCAGTAAATTCAAAAACATAAAAAGTTACTTTCGACGCCCATCCCATAACATAACAAGCCTTATCCAGAAATCCAAAAAAAAAAACAACTTTCTTCTTCTTAAACACATGCTGTATCCACTAGCAGGAATAACGCCACCAGTGGTTCGCAGAGCAGTGGCAAGCTCCAGCGAAAGAGCCAAAATGGTCTCCGACACACGACACCCCTTGCACGACAACATCCTTGTGCCACAAAGGCTGAAAAGGCGAGTTAGTTTTTTAGAGTGTGTCGTCCCACTCACTGACGAACCGTCACAACAAAGACTGAAGCTGTGGCGAGACAGTGCTTCTTTACCCAATCCGTTCGTTCCACGCGCTGAAGACCTCCCACCTGGACATGAGTTACCTTGGGCGACCTGGAAGTCTTTAAACAGACTCCGGACACAGGTTGGCCGAAGCAAGGAAAACCTGTTCAGGTGGAGATTCATAGACGACTCTGCCTTGGAGTGTAAATGTGGTGCTGTTCCACAAACGATGGGACACATAACATCGTGTCCTGCATGTCCTGTCATCTGCACGTTACGGGAACTGATGGACGCTGGTGACGGCGCCAAACAAGTAGCCGAATTCTGGGCCGAGTTCATTTAGATTGCTATCGACACGCTAAGGAGAAGAAGAAACAACTTTAATGTAAACCAAAAGCTTTTATTAAAATAAGAGTACCCTTCGACATTCGCGATGGCGTTGCGTGTCTACTCCGTTTTAAAACCTGGACACGTTTGGGTCGAAATAATAATAAACGAATTGAAGTTTCAGTGTGGCCATGTGGTCAACGTGACTAGCGAATTGGAAGCGATGTTATGAGGGAAAATCATACAGTAGTCTAAGTTGGAAGTTCTTGTTTCACTATGTCTTTCCCGTGTCATATAATTCGCACTGATTCTTCGTTCCGTTCCGTGTCTCGTATTGTTAATTACTTTGCATACCTATGGAATCAAGTTTTTCTAACTGAACAGACAGCTGAGCTGACTTCTTCCCAGCTAAAGCACTAGTAAGTGGTGAAGGGTGGGCGTTTTGAGAGACTGTCTTATGTTATTTGGACGATCGAAAAGTGCTGATTCTCAGCCTAATTTGAATAAATGACTTGTGTTTTCGATTTTGAATTGAATTTCTATCTTTTATTTAAGCGACTGAACGAGAAAAGACATTAAGAAATAAGAGCTGCCAAATCAGGTTGAACTAAAACTTTGATTATTTCACATTTATTGGAACTAAGACTAGGACCGTTATTTACCGACTAAGAAAGTTACCCTCTCTTATCGTCGCCTTTGTTGACCACAAAGGCGACGACAACGCGCCCGGGAGCGCGTTTTTTTTATTGAATTCGCGCGGGAGCGCGTTATCTGCTCCCCGTCGCGTGGCGCGTTGTAGTGCGTGATCCGCCTTAGAGGCACAGGTTCAAACCCACGACCTACAACTCGTAAGTCGGGGCCGCTACCACTAGACCTCAACTGCCTTATAGCATGCATTTTTACTATTGAACGTTCCAGAATCTTACACCGTGTAAATGAGGCTCTACATAAAAAAATTCATATTTTTATACGACTACTGCACCGGCACCTCAGTGAATAGGTTAGTTAAACTTTTTAAATGAGATGCGATGCAAGTATTTCGTGCTAAAACATCTGTTTTTAGTGTTAGTGCAGTTTTACGTGGATGGAATAACTGTTTTTATACGTGTTCCAGTTTGGAAATTCAGCTTTGTGTACGATGCAAGAACGGTTTTGTTAGAATAAGTATTCGTATAAAAGGTACCAGCAGCGCCCCGCCGTTTTACCCGCATAAGTCTCAATCCCGTGGGAATATCGAGAAAAAAAGTATCCTATGTCGTTTCCCGGGTCTCAAACTATACCTATACCAAATTTCATCTAAATTGGTTCAGCCGTTTAAGCGTGATGTAACAGACAGATAGACAGACACGCTTTTGCATTTACAATATTAGTATAGATATTTATAGGAGCTCGTGGCTAAGTTCTCGGGCTCGGAAAGCACATTAAGTCGTTGGTCCCGGCTCTCATTCATGGATCTTTGACAGTCGTTAATGGTCGTCAGAAGCCCGAAAGTCTGACAACCAGACTTACTAAAGGTTATCGTGTTACCCATTAACTGGGTTGTGGAACTCAGATAGACAGTCACTCCACGTAAAATACTTATAATATATAAACAATTTATTTAGTGCACACAAAAGATATAGTACAACACACAAAAGCACAATAAAAAAAAGAAAAAGATTTCGTGTATATCAGGCTTTGTTTTCGCAACTTCTCATCATACTTGTATTCACCAGTATTTTATGTGGAGTGACTCAGCTGCATCCGGTTAGACTGAAAGCCGACCCCAAAAATTGTTGGGAAAAGGCTAGGCTGATGACGAGGAATATTTTATTTACGAAAACTGTGTCATCATTATTGTAAAGGCAGTACGGCTATAACAATATGCTGGGAAATTATCATTTTTGAGCTTGAGTGACTATTTATTGCCTGTCATGTCGATCTCGTGGTCGTAAGCGAGATTTCTCAACGACCTGGGTTCGATACCAGGGTTGGGAAGTATTATTTTAGGAAAAACCATCCAATTTGTCCCTATAGTTTTTTTTTTTTCATTCAAAGTATCTTATTTGTATAAATTAAATGACAAAAAGACATGAGACTTTTACCAACCCACACTGCCTCTCGAGGAGAGGAGGCCGGTGTACCAGCAGTGGGAACGTTACAGGCTGATTATGCTTATGGTAAAGGACGACAACATTTATTTATAAAAAAAAAAAAACAAGACAAGAAAAAGGAAATGTCGCCGTTAAATGCCAAGTTGAGTGATGTCGTAAGTCTGAACCCAGGGCGAAGGATAACATTGGTACGCGTCCGTTGTAAAAACAATCTAATGTCTATGGGGTCTTTGCTACCTACGGCTATAGTGTATTTATAGTACAGCTATAAATAGAATTGGAACTTGGTTTCTTATTTATGTAGGGTAATGTTGAATGAGCTTATATACTTAACTCACAAAGCGTCTACCACATCAAAATAAATTCGAAACGTTTTTCATCAACTTAACGTCAAAAAAAACTTAATATACATTAAATGTACTTGTATCTAACTAGATCCTTGTGAATGGCGTGGCACACTGAAAGCTACTGAATTATGTACACGGTAATACGTACAACCATAACCACAACAGAACAAAGTTAGAGAGAGAAGTACGATAGCAAAATAGTTATAGAAGTTTAACTTTGTTGAACTCTCATCATCTGTCTAGCCTTTTACAAACTTGGGGTCGGCTTCCAGTCTAGCCGGATGCAGCTGAATACCAGTATTTTACATGGAGCGACTGCCTATCTGACCTCCACAACCCAGTTACTGGGTAATACGATAGCCCTTGGTAAGACTTGTCAGATTTTCGGGCTTCTGACGACCCGTAACGTCACTCACTGACAGACAACGCACAGCCTAAGCCTAGACTGAGTTTAGAAGCATGAAATTTTGCACAAGAGTTCATTTTATATATAACGAAGTTCTGCAGTTATGCACTAAGTAAGGATTGTAGAAAATTTATCGCCTAAAGGGGTTAAATGGGGGATGTAAGTTTGTATGGAAGTTCGTCATACTTTAGCTTAAAGTTTCAGGTAAAATGTAAAGTAACAGATGGGCAGTTAAATCCTTCTTCCAAAAGCTTAAAAATGCAACGCAAGCATTGCAGGCACCTGTCTAGAGTAACTAATTTATGGCGAGCAAAATGCAAAGCAAACTTGTGTAAAATGTAACGTATCTTCCTTTGGGAGCTCCTCTGAGAATTCCGCTTTTCCGGGAATTTCCCGTATGCTATTCACATAAATTGTACTTATTTCGAACCAAGTACATTCTAACGTCTCTCCCGAAAGTCCTTGACCGACTTACGAGACCAGAAAGGAGGTTAGGTCAAGCATTTCATACCAAAAATGCTACCAAATAAACATTTCATCAACATGACATGTTGACCAAATATCACTCTTAATGAACAATACATATAAAGTTGCCATTCTGTTGTCCGTTTGTATCGTACCACCGCAGCACATACAATGAAAACATGCTTTCATATACTACATAAGGGAGTAAAGTAACTTTTCGGCACGGGAAAATTTTGCTTAAACACCGGGTGTTAAAGCTGAAAATCGTGTGGGATTTATTGTAATTGGTGAGTAAACTTTGTAGTTGTTTGTTAACCAGTAATAATGTATGATGCCTCCCATTTCGAATGTAATTAGCTGCAACATACATAGTAATGCTGATTCTTATCAATGGCGGGACTGTTATTTAGATGAATAGCCTCATAAATTATGTTTTAGTTTACCATAAACCGGTTATCCGTAGATTGGTGACCATCTTTATATACCAAGACCCGTTAAGCCGTTGTTCCAGCTGTCATTCGTTGATGCTGTAGTTACGGGTCGTTAGAAGCCTAAAAGTCTGACAACCAGTTTTACCAAGGGGTATCGTATTACCCCGTGACCGGGTTGTGGAAGTCAGATATTCAGTCACTCCATGTAAAATACTAGTATTCTGCTGCATCCGGTTAGACTGGAAGCCGACCTCAATATGGTTGGGAAAAGGCTAGGCAGATTAATTTTTGATTGTTTAGCTAGTCCATTTCAGAACAAAGTACTTTGTTATTTTACTTACGGCGCTTGGATAAAGCTAGAGTTTCTTGAGACTGTGGTAACTATCACATAGCGTCCGCAATTTACCGTCAAATGACGTCACTACAACGTTATTTATGAAAGTAAGTTGGTGTGTTTTCCCTAGAGAACGTTTCTTGACTCCGTCAAGTCAAACCCCGGTGCCATCATTTTCATGATACCGTCACTACGGCTGTTATGGGGTGGCCAATGCTCTCCTATGTAACCGCGTTTGCGTTGACGTCGTTGAATGATGTAGAAAAAAAAAACAGCTGTTCACTACATTTTAACGAGTTATGCGAACATAAATGTAGGGAACAGCTGATTTTTTATTTGCGATTTCAGGTTTGGTCCCATAGTGAAAGTTGCTCATAATGATAAGTACAATCTCCCATTGCGATTTGTCGCATGTTTTCAATTTCACTTTGTACAGGCACGGCCACTGCAGCCGTAGTAGGTACTATTCTATAAAGTTCACTTGAAACTTTAGGTCGGTTACTTGAGAGAAGTTCTTAGTTTCAAACACGTTTGAACTTCACGAATTCGAAAGCGAACTGCTTGAATTAACTCGTAAAACATGGCGGCATTTGCGCCTCGACACTCTCTAATTTCGACGTGATGTTGAGAAAACAACGCCTCATATACACGAGTTCTTTTCCTTTAATTTTAAATGTGCTTTTGTGTGTTGTGTTATATCTTTTGTGTTCACTGAATAAATGGTTTATCTACCTATCTATTATTTCCCAACTACGTTGGCGTCGGTTTCCAATCTAACCAGATGCAGCTGAATATCAGTATTTTACATGGAGCGACTGCCTATCTGACCACCATAACCCAGTTACTGTGTAACACGATACACTTTGATAAGACTGGTTGTCATACTTTCAGGCTTCTAACTACCCGTAACGACTGTCAAAGATCTACGAACAACAGCCAGGACCAACGGCTTAACGTGATTTCCGAGGCATGTAGGGATCTTGATATCTAATGGATGGTCACCCATCCTAGTGGCTTAAACTTCGATCGACCGTGTGGCTGTTATTATTTACCCACGAGCCCCTAAGTGCACATCCAAATTGATTGATATAAAACATGCTTTGCTGACAAATTAGTAATTTTTACTAGCAGATATGGGACAAAAGGATGTCACGACGCCATCCAGTCTGCATCATTCTATCGTCTTGACGTCATCCCTTGGCCGACCTTTACAAATGTTTGGAGCAAGGGGGAAGGGTTACCCATCCTCTATCGGGAACCGTACGCAACAATGCTTATTACCTTTCGGCTTCACGGTAGCCTGGTAAAAAGGTTGCTTTTCTTCGGAAAAGGTATGTATTGTGCTTCGGTTTTCTTTGTAACGTAAAAGCCTTATTTTCAAGTGTGCACCTTTAGAGGCTAATAATAACAGAATTATCATGAATATTTGCAAAAGCAGACAATGGTGCCGATTCCCTTGTTCACAAAATAAACTAAATTTAAGTTCAGTGCATCTTTTTCTTTCTATTTCATTAAGAAAAGGACAGAAGATAAATGTTAGTTTAGTCCTGTCAAATTAATCAGCGCCTGACACTACTCCATACAAGTTTAGACGTGATTAAAAACTTGCCTACTACAGTTACGTCAATTTACATCAGAGGGGCAATTCTCGTAATTTTAAGAACGTTCACAGTCTGATCTCAGTCTCAATCTGTCAAAAATACCTATAATTTCCCTACATTTTGACAAGCTTTTGACATTTGTTTGTTGCCGAGATGAGACTGCGACTAGATTTTGAACGTTTTAAATTACGAGAATTGGCCTTCAGGTATAGTCACCCATGTAAAGTCCGCTTTGCAATCGATCCGAAAATACCGCCCACATTTTCATAACTCCGCCATCTCTCTCGGTGTGGTATTACCTAAGTTCAAATTAGCCGAACGATGCTAAACGTTTTCGAAACAATTCATAAAGTAACTGCTTTCAAACGGGCTCAGTTTCAAGGCTGTAGTTTTAACTGCACTAACATTCTGCATGTGTAATTTATAATAAAAATGTCGATTTGCATTTGTTTTGGTATTGCTTTTGTTTTTATAATGTAAGATTTTGTTACCTCGAGGGAAAATTGCTTAGATTGAATTCTTTCGTCGTGGGTTCGGTTCCCAGGTTGGGCAAATTATTATTCGGTTTTCTCAGTAGCAGCCCGAACGCAGACGAAAAAGAAATCCCTAGAGCGATCTGCGCTCTATTGTTCTTTACCGGTATCGTCAAATAAAAACATTTATACAATTGTGAATACTGAAAGAATTTTGTAAAAACAATAAATTCTCGATGAGTCTTTTTACTGCTTGGTATTAACTCAAATAAAAAATAATTTATTCATTTTAGACTGGGAATAGAATAGAACACTCTTTAATAAGTCCAGTTTCCCAAGCCCATACAAATAACACATAAGTAGTAATGCAGAAATTTTACAAGGGGTGACACAATGGGCGGTCTTATCGCTAGAACCGCTAGAACCAATCTTTTAAAAAAAAACCTTTGGATGGATTTAAAGAGAAAAGAAAAGACAATACTGTAGGTAATGAGATTCGTAACAATGTGGCAAAAAAATAAATAAAAAAAAAACAAATAAGTACAAAAAAAAAATACAAAACAAATAAACAAAAACACAACAAAATACATATAAAATAAAATCAGTGTTTATTACATAAGATAGTCCCCCCAAAACGCCCGTGCATTACTACTTCCCAGTTTATGGGGTAAGCTGGGACGAAGAAGTCGCGAAACAAACTCCCCAGCAGTAAGTACGATAATAAATGATTATACCGAATACCTAAGTCAAATGAATGTGAAACGATAATAATAAATTTTAAAGCTATTATAACGATGGCTACAAAGCATAAAAGATTTTTCAACGAAAAAATCGCGGTAAAAATTAACGAGGTCATTCCGACCGTTTAACCTGAAGATCCTAAATAATTGAAAAATGCTATACATCATAAAATATTACCCGAAATTCCAATGTTAACTTTAGGGTGTGCACACACTACGCGATTTTGCGCGGCACAATGATAATTACTTCGTCTGACCGCGCCGTGACTTCAGCTAGTTTTGAGTAGGCACATGTGGCCCACAGAATTTGCCTTTTGAAATGAAATTATTTTGTAAATAGGATATTGGATTCATTTTTACATGTCATGACTTAAAAATTAGTTAAACGAGGTCGGCGTTTTCTATCTGACTTCTCTGAGAAGAAAGGCCGAAACAAACTCAGAGGTGACAGTCTCTTTTAAAGTCCAGACATAATCTTGGTCAGATCATGTGAAGACCACAAAGATCTTCGATATCAGATCATGTGAAGACCATATAGTCTGAAATGGTATTTTGAGGAAAGTATCAGACAGATTTGAGAGAACCAGTACAGTGCAAGCATGTATCAGTAATTGTGTAGCTCTGAGTTGTGCTACACAATTAATTACATATTATGAAAGAGAAAAACTGCACTGCTTCATTTTAAACCATTTTTTGGTTACCGCAGTTAGTTTTTTGCCGTACTATTTTTGAAAGAAAAAAGCAACAAGAAACCAGCAGAAGAATTGTTATTTTTTTAAATAAATAGGGAAGAAAACACACGAGAATTGGCTTTGACGCAAGTTTTCAGAACCTTGAAATGATCTTTACCTATTAACGACTAATAGCTGAATAAAAAAACAAAAAAAAAAATTGGTAAAATACAGTAGAAATCTTCGAAATAGGTATTACAAATTAATGCTAGTGACCTATGCCTTTTAAGGAACTTTAGAGGAATATACTATCGACGTCTCCTGAGCTGTCAAAATTATTTTACAAGCTAACAGAATACCGCGAAACTTTTCGCATTTCTACATAAATCGCACCGTGTGAGTTCACCTTCTAAGGGTTCCCTAAAAGAGGGGAAGGGGGCTGTCGGGTGGGCTTATGACATCACAGATAAACCCCTGTTTAATACGTCCGCCATTGTGAGGTAGCTGGGTATTTCCAATGAATTGTTTCGCTGTTCCATGTTCGCTGCTTTTGGGGATTTTTATCCAGAATATATTCGCATTGTGCTTCAGTCAAAAATGTCTATTGTTTCGCTTTTTCCTTTGTTTTTTTTTTTCGTGTTGTGTGTTTCGCCTCGTATGTGCGAAGTTCGGGTTGGTTAATTAAGTGAGAATTCCATTATTGGATTAGGTTTCGTGTGTATTCGGTTTGTGGAACGTGAATTCCATTTTTGAACTTAAGAGCAATCTTACAGCAACTTTATTGTAACGTAAATAAAGATCACAATCTGTTTCAAAAGTGCAATATTTACGCGATCAAAATGTATAGAACAGCAATTTTTTTTATTCAAAAATTTATAAAGCAGGGATGTTCAGATTCATGTACCTATTAAATCCATGGTAACAGACTATGCGTCGATATCCCTGCCATTCCTGTATACAATACACAAAAACCACGAAAATATGTATGGCTTTTAAATCACAAGACTCCTTGGACGAGATTCTCAAGAAGTTATAATTATGTAAGTATGTAGTTCAGACATTACAAAAAAAGAATATGAAGCTGTGACTAAAATAAACATTAGCCTAATTTCAAACTCCCACTAACGAAGTATTGAGATAGCATTAAGACGTACTATTTAGGTTTTAAAGTTAACAATATTTACTTAAACTTTGGTTCCCTATGAAAGTGGTTCCTGTCTTATTATAACAGCCGTCATGAAATCATTTTCACCAGTATTTGACATTGAGCTGTCAAAAACGCACTCTATTTGAACAGCCGTTATTTTGTGACCGTTCACCGCTCTCTTAGGAAATCAAAGCCACAGTATAAAATAAAGTTAGCAATATTACGCCTTCATACAAATCGGCTGAAACGATGCGCTCCGAAATATTGGTGTACACCAGTATTCAACAGTGGTGCATGCGCCGCAGTTACGTAAGGACGCGGACGGTTAGAGTCACTTAATATACAGGACTTACTAACTTCAACAAATCGCAAAGTTTCAAAGAAGAATCCTCTCCCACCATTAAATTTGTTTGACATATAAAGTACAGCTTTGTAACTGTAGTTACTTTATATGTCCGACAAATTTAATGGTGAAGAGACACAGTCAGTGGACAACCCTAGTCCGTGTTTATCTACCGAGCAGCCGCAGGCAATTATTTCAAGGACACCTCCGAGACGTAATACTGCTTACTTTATTATACTGTGCCAAAGTTTTAGGTAACACTGGTAACGGTTACGTAAGAAATCCGTGTAAGTATATACACACACAACCCACTTTCCGCACGTCTGCACACACAAAACATGTCAAAAAGACACACACAAGAGAATTTCCGCACGACCGAATACTCCTAAAAAAACTGACGTGATAATCCGAAAATAGACTTCCAATACACTTTATGGATTTTACCAAGAAACTGACACTCTTTGGTAATATAAACATGGATACCTATAAGGAACGTTACTGACTGCCACACCTTTAATGTGTTTAATGTTAAAGCTTCCTTACACAGGCGCAGTTGCGAATAGTCGCGCGATATGTTGCGAAACCACTCTGAAACACCGCAATTACTTCTTGAGTCGCGTCCAGCGTATGAGAAAATGTAGTAGAGATAGATTCCACAACGCGATTTATCGCGCGACAAGCTGTGTCTTTGTATGACCAAAAATCCAAAAACAGACCTTCAATACACTTTATGAGTAAACTGATACCCTTCTGTAATATAAATATGGATATAAGGAAATATACTGCCACACCTTTATTGTGAACACGTCAAGGCAGGTAGCGACTCGCATATACGGCGGTTACTTTTGAGTCGCGCTTATGAGAAAATATAGGAATAATTTGTCGAATAAATGTGTTTATAATCTTACCTAAACCTTTATTTTATCTCCACATTATATTACAGGCACTGGTTAATAAAATGCACCACCTTAAATAGATAAAGGTCTGAGGTAAGAGGTGTCTTTATCTCAACATCATCAATAAGTTTTAAAATTCATGAAACTGGCCAACAATTTTCATAATTATTGTTAGAATAAATACTTGTTAATCTGTAGCCTTGTCTGCATGAGACTAGAATGTTCTTGTGTAATCTGTGGTCACTGTCTTATAGCTAGCTCTTTCTTGATATGCTGTTCCCGCTCGTCCTTTTTTCGTGTCAGAAATATTCGGAGGAACGGGAGTTCCACCATTGAGAAGAGAAGAACTTCTCTCCTCGTGTTTTTTTATATTTATTCGACACACTACTAGGGATAGATTTCATCGCGTGACAAACCGCGTCTGTATGCCGAAGGCCTTAACTCGTGGCTAACAGCGATGTACTGTTGAAATACTAAACATAGTAAGGATAAATATTTGGTAGTAGTTCAAAGCAATGTACTGAGATTTTATGTGATTTGAGAGAGGAAAACGAAGCTCATAAAAATTGTTTGATGTATTTCTGCACTGTAGGTAAGTGTTGCTTAACAAAACTATGAAATTGAAAACGTTAAACTTACGGTACGTTAAAGGTACTGTAGAGGTTATATATGTAACCTTGTCCCATGTAGCACAGGCCGGTCATAATTATTAATTTATTTCCTTTTTCGAACATCCAAGCAAACGTCTAATACTTCAACAAATAGATTCATTATAAAAATTACTACGGAACTGTAAAGTGCTCCCTATAAAATATATCTCAGTAAATCTTATCCCTCTTTAATTGAGAGGAAAACTCCCTCTGAGTTTTACCTCTCACAGTATACCTACTTACATAAGTGAAAGGGTTTCCAGCAAAGTCTATGACAGAAAAAAAAACAAACACGCAGTCTGGAGTTGTAAAAGACCTATATCACTTATTGATGGAATGTATTCCAGTATGAGTCTGTTAGAAACACGGTTAGAAATTACCTTTTTGGGGGTCGCGAGGTTCAACCGAATTGATTTAGGCACATCCCATAGAATTCGAAGAAATTAGAGCAGTGGTGGCCCAGTGGTAACGGTTCAAACCAGGCAGGCGATTTATTTTGTGTAAATAATTTTATCACTATTGCTCTCAAAACGGTGAAAGAAAACATAATGACGAAAGCGGCATGTCCTAGAACCAAAAATTCGAAGACTCGAACACTTCCTCTCACAGAGAGAAGGCTTGTGTCCCAGCATAGAATTCTCTCTTAACCAAATGGTGATGATGCGAAGACTCTGTTCAGGTTCTTGGCCCAAATGTAATCCGCACCAGTCTGAATGTATTAAAAATATGATGCCACTGTTAAACGCATTGTGATTATAAAAGTTCCTAATTAGATATAGAATTAAAAAATATCGACTTCTGTCCCGAATAACGGCGTAGAGAAATTCTAACATTAAGTTTGAATTTACCTGAAATATATATCTAGAATTCTTCTAAATGCATCTCAAATTCCACTCATTATGAATTGGGCCATATTCTAGAACGGGGCTCGGCGCAATTTAAATCGAGATTTAAGCCAAAGCTGGCATTTTAAATCTAGATTCATAACTGAACATTATTTTCTGAAATAAATCTACATAGCCTTTTCCAAACTATGTTAGGGTCGGCACTCAGTCTAACCGGATGCAGCTGAATACCAGTATTTTACATGGAGCGACCGCCTATCTGACCTCCACAACCCAGTTACTGGGTAATGGATAGGTACCCCTTCGTAGAACTGGTTGTCAGAGTTTTGTCAAACATCTGCGAATGACAGTCGGGACCAACGGCTTAACTTGCTTTCTGAGACACGGCATCATTCTAAAATACTTGCCTGAAATATCGAGCACATTTTCCTAGGAAAAAGGACAATGAACTTGCATTTACTACAGCACTGCATTTATTTAAGGCAAAGTATTTTGTACATAATTATAATAATGTGTTCTTAGCACGCGATATTTGAGAATGTTGCTGATTCAGCAAACTTTTCACATCTATTGTTGTAAATAGAACCTTATCTTTATCTAAATTAGAGTTTATTTTCGCTTGTAGTGTAAATTTCAAAACAATAGACTGAGGCAGTTTAGCACACCGTATATTTCTATAAATAGAACCTTATCTAGCGGTTTATTAGAGTTTATTTTCGCTTGCAACGTAAATACTGAAACAGAATACGCAGTTAATTTCAGCACACCGTATGTTTCAATAAAAGGAACCCTATCATGGGGTTTATTAGAGTTTATTTTCGCTTGCAACCTAAAAACTAAAACAGAATATCCAAGGGGCAGTACTCTTTGCAATTTGGTGCAAAAATCCGTGTGGAATCAATAGTTTACACACGTTTCGTATGGTGCCATCCATTTCAATGATCTATAGCTAAAATTGAGTGTGCGAAATTGCTAGCGATTGTAACAACACCAGTTGGGCAATTCTCGTAATTTTAAGAACGTTCACAGTCTGATCTCAGTCTCAATATGTCAAAAAATGCCTCTAATTTCCCTACATTTTGACAAGTTTTTGACATTTTTTTGTCGCTGAGATGAGACTGCGACTAGATTTTGAACGTTTGAAATTACGAGAATTGGCCTTCAGCTTTGTAGTGCAGAAGTATTAGTTTCGCAGTTATTTTTGACCAGCATTATTGTGTTCCGGTTTGAAAGGTGCAAGGCGGAAGAAAGGCATTAGAAAAGGCGGTGTAACTTATGGTCCATAGAGTTACTACATTATTGAGTAATAATTTCTGTCCGATACATCGTCCGTGAAATTTAAAATTTATCCTTTGACACTCGGCAATACGATAAAATAATTTTCGGAAGCGTACTCGTATTAGTAGTTCCGAAAATTACATAGCTTTTTATAATCTTAATATATATAAATTACGTGTCACGATGTTTGTCCGCGATGGACTCCTAAACTACTTAACCGATTTTAATCAGATTTGTACACCGTGTGCAGTTTGATCCAACTTGAAAGAGAGGACAGAAAAAAAAAAATACAAAAACGTTAGCCATAGCAACGCGTGGCCGGGTCAGCTAGTATTAGTATAGATATTAAAACTTTTATTTCGACCTTTTCATGAGGATGCAGAGACTTTAATATCCGTATCTAAATGCCTCATGGCCTGCTCGGATGCGGTAGTGAGGTGGCCAGAGCGACCATTACTCGAAGCAAGCAATTATGTATAACCTAAAATGATCCCACTGCTAGGTCACGAGCCTCCTCTCGGTGAGAGGGAGTGCGCCGTAACTCACCAGCTTGGCCCAGTATGGATTGATGGATGTCACATGTCTTCGATTTTTTGGTTCTAGGACATGTCGGTTTCCTCACGATGCATTCCTCCACCATTTTGAAAGTAGTAGTGATGAAAAAGTTTACACAAAGTACATAAAGTGCCTCACACAAATCTTAAACGACGTCTCTTTTTTCAAATCTATGAAAATTATCTCTTTTTCTCAACAAATAAACATTAATGTTAGTAACTTTATTTGTGAATTAGCTCATAAAACACTTAATCCTACCAACAAACGTTTCACTTTTTTAAATCCTCTGTCCTATCTGTCACTAACCCCTCCCTTCCCCTTTTGTCTCTTCACGTAAAGGTACCACAAAAACCTCATATACATGGAAATACATAACGTCATTACATCCTACTGGCTGTGCTACTGGAGAGATTAATTATGTAAACAAAGGACGGTGTTCCTGCGAAGTGGAGTGCCACGGAGTGGCCTTGAAGACAGCGGAGATTGATGGACGGCGTTAGGTTATGTTGATGGTGTTAGGGAGAAATGATATTAGGTGAATGATTGAATGTTGTTCAGTGCGCGACACACTGACAATTGCAATGCCTTTCATTTCCCTGTTGTGCTGGCTGTAAATATTACGTGAACAACTGAATTTTTTAAGCGTTATTAAAATGTTATTTTTTACATTTTGATAACGTCTGTCAAAAACAAAATTAAAATGAAAGAGAATTAATAAAAAATGTGTTTAACTAAAATACAGAAGTCGGGAAGCCTTTCAACCAGAGATGAGCGAGGATGCGTAGGGAGGGATGTGTGTAAAACTAACCAACACCAACGCTAACTTGGTTCAAGCTATAAAAATGAAGCGATTTTATTGGTTGGTTTTACGCGGTCATCCGTCCCATCATGACCTATGCTTGCGTAGTCTTCGCACACGCCAAGCCGCGATTTCTGCATAAAATGCAAACCCTCCAGAACCGTTTCCTCCGAAAGGTCACGGGAGCCCCCTTCTATGTCCGAAATGTGAATCTGCATCTAGATCTCAGACTCCCCACCATCCAGCAGTTCATGAAACGCCTTTCCAAGCGCTTCTTTGACTCTGCCATAAAGCACCCCAATCCCCTGATTGCGGCGGCCTCCCGATACACTCCCTCCCGCATAAGTAGGATTCGCCGACCAAGGCATACCCTCACCATCCCCGACGACGCCACTACCCTCCTCCAGGAGAGCAGTAAGGCCACGAGTACTCTCAGTCGACAACACAAAAACAAGCTCAGACATCCGTCCTTCCGTCCTCGCCGCCGAGGCCCGTCGCGACGCCCCGCACCATCACCGTGCCCCCCCCGACCCTTGCTCGAGCCAGCCCGCGCAGCTGAGCCTGTAGTTTTAAATTCGCCCCTAAACACCAATAATAATACCGATCCAGCCTGTCCCTTGCTGTCCTCTTCCAGCGACGCCCTGAGCCGAGGTCCGAACCCCGCAGGGGGTTACCCTTAGCGCTGTCGCTTAGTTTTTAAGTTATTGTATGCCCTGGCGGGAGGCCTTAATTCGAGGCATCCACAGGAAAGTCCGGTTAAGCAGTAGCCATCCTCATAAAGGATGAACTGCGAGATGCCATAGTTAAATTTATTTGGTTGGTTTTACACACATCCCTCGCAACGCATCCTCGCTTATCTCTGGTGGAAACGCAGCGTTAATGCGGTGAGATGATCTTATTGTAATAATGGGCACAATCTAGGTAAGGTACTTCAATAATGTAACTGAAAACTATCCCTAAACTTTTTGGAAAGTTACCTATAGCTATTTTGGATATATGTAGGCACCGCCACATCATAACTCTGACGGAAGCTGATTTCTGCCGGTAAATTGTTGAATGACCTAGCAAATTTCGCACCCCTGTAGGTAAAGAACGCGTGGACTTGTCGGGAACGTTTTCTTCCACCTAGCATTAGATGAAAATTTTACAATGGAATAGAATACTCTTCATTGTGAATTTATGTATGTGAAATAGTTTTTGCACACGTACGGTCGAACAAGCTATTTGGTATACAGGCAGCTAGCTTGCAACTACTTTTAAACAATGGTGTGAGTGTGCTGAGTAGTCAATTATTTTACACCACTCAATTAAGCTGAAAAAGTTATAACGCACAAAATAAAACTAAATATTGGCAGTGTAGTGGAAAGAATAATATTTTTGCCTGTATACCAAGTAGCTTGTTTGACTGTAAAATGTCTCTAAAACTACTTCTCTAAAACTAATTTAGATTTTAGATTTCGTTTATTATGACAAAACGAGAAATATAAGAATTTGCTGACTAAAAATGCAATTAACAGTTTACCCTACTCTGCCTAATCAGCGCGAACCGTCGACGATAACCGCCAGCAAGTTCCTATGTGCTTAGTCGACGCCGGCTCGCGCTGATTTGGCAAAAAGTATGTAAGCTGCCGGCGCCGACCAGCGTTGACAACCAGCGCTGATCAGAGCCGAGAAGAGCTGGCTTATCGGCGATGGTGTTCAGCGTTCTACATGAATAGGTACACCCGATCATTTAACCACTTAATAAAATGTCAAATTATTACACTAGTGTAGTATTTCACAAACAACAAATTGTAGCCTCTTGGCAACATTTTACACCAACTAAATAAGTGCCAAGCCTTCTCTTGTCATCTGAACGCGCGTTTTGTGGCCCCAATCGACTCAGATTAGTCAAATGTCACTTTGGCTAATTAAAATAGTTTGAGCTCGAGTTTATATAGCCTGCCTGGGGATGGGGACAATAGGGCTTTGATAGAAGTAGTCGGGGCGAGGTTTGTTGGTGATTAATATCACCAGTTTGAGGTGTAATTACAGGATTATAATCGATTGTAATTTAGAAGGTGCCTTGTAAAAGTAAGGTGTGATGAATCATTTTAGCCTGTAAATGTGTTCGTTTATAATACTGCAAATGGCTCTCAAAGCATTCGAACTCGCACTATTATCCACTTGCTTTGTGCGTATGATACGCCCTGTTCTAATTCTTTACATTTTTTTGTCACTGTCATAGGCTTTCTAATGGACAATATCCGGCCACTGTTTACCGAACTCATCAGCATCACCTTCATTTCCGCCAAAAGACGCCCACTGCTGAACACAGGCCTCCCCCAAGCATCGCCACTTCGACCAGTTCTGTGCTTCTCGCATCGGATTCCTGCGGTCTTCGCAAGGTCATCGGTCACCCTTGTGGGAGGCCTTCCAACGCTACGTCTTCCGGTACGAAGTCGCTACTTCAGAATCTTTCGGCCCCATCGGCCATATTTGGCGAGCAATATGTCCTGCCCACTGCCATTTAAGTTACCAAACTGCCACAAACTTAATCATTCAACGTGGCAATGCTGCCAGTCTTTTGGGCACGTTTCCGGATGACAGCCATGCGCACGAGTACCTACTTCGACGCCTAAGTGTCCTTTTGTGTTTGTATTTATTTTTATAATTAGTTAAAGTCATTTAATTTAGTAAGTACCTAGTGTAAATTTAGTTACCTGTACATACAATAAATATATATATAATTTAATCGTAAATCAGACAAAAAGCAATCTGCTGCAAAATCCTTTCCATCATAGCTGTCAACAAACCCATACAAAAACAGATTAACTATTTCAGCAATTTTAATCAACACCGACCTTTCCCGTGGTATTCCAATAAAGTGTTAATAAAAGCGACTATGCCTACTACACAGGTGTAAGTCTACTGACCCGTTTTACGATTACATGGTCGAATTGTTATGGCGCAGCAATCTGCTCACGTTAGCTATCTATTAATAGTTATTTCATAGCTTATCGTTATAGTCCTTTATTCTAAGACTTAGCACTTTACCAGTGACTTCGTCCGTGTGAAATTACGGCCCAGCGTGATGTTGAATAGCATGTCACCTTCCTCGAGAATTGGGCTATCAAATACAAAAATATTTTTTCAAATCCGGCCGGTAGTTCCTGAGATTAGCGCATCCAAATAAAAAGCTTCAGTATTATTTTGTTAGTACCTAATTAGTATTGATTTACCGCTTTTTCAGCGTCTTCGTTCACCCATGTATTCTCTATCCCGCGGGATTTTAAAAGTTCGACCTACTTCATTGTTTGCTTGTTTATTAGGGAACCTTTTTGCAAAATGTCCGCTTCCTAGATCCTAGGGTTTGTGCTGGGCATTGAGGAGTCACGGTGGGTTCGATCCCAGACAGGCGCGTTACTTTGTGTAAATAATTTCATCACCACTCTTAAAACGGTGAAGGAAAACATCGGAAACCGGCCATGTTGTGAAACCAAAAATTCTAAGAATGTGACATCTACGAACCCGCACTGCGCCCGCGTGGTAGATTATTAGCCCACTCCCTTTCGAAGACAAAAGGCCTGCATCCTGTGTCCCAGCAGTGGGAACATCATCGGCTGATTAAGTTTTATGTGTCAGTCTTTTTAAAATTTATAGATTATTATTTTTTGTGTCATCGTCGTTCACGTTTCGGTGTTTAATTTTGTGTCTCGAAAGCTGTAATTCCTTACAAAATTAAATTCCATTGCACGTAATCCACATTATTATTCCTTGATATCCTTTTATCATAATTCCGTGTGTAAGAGAGAGCACAAAAGATATTAAATTATAATTAGCTAACCCTTTACACACAAATCCATAATATGCAAATGAACTTCCCGTTATAAGTAATTAAATTCACACCAGTTTATATCTCCCCCTAAGCGATGCTTTGTTTCGTATCAATCAAGCCCAAAACAAGCAAAATTAACCCCAGTCACCTTCCAAAGGAAAATTAATGGGCGTCAATAAAGTTTCAATCTTTTGGTGGGAAACTACGCGTCCATTACCGGCGCCATTTTGTGCCACAGATAATTTAGTAAAATGGCGGATGACTGGCGTGTTTCGTTCGGATACACAGATTTATTGAGGCATTTAGTTGAAAACATTCTGCCTTTATACGTAATTGCTTTGCCTTTCTTGGAAAGGGAGGTATTTTTCGCCAAATTCAGGTAGTTTTTTAAGGAAATTAGAGAAGATAATTATTACTGAGAAAATGGCCAGACAGTTATGGAAAGCCGAGTCTATTGAGCCATTTTCATTAAAATTAAGCTTGTTTAAAAGAGTGACAGTCGTTTTACGACACGGTTGGCGCAGTGGTTGAGCGATAGACTGCTGCGACATGCTGTCGCGGGTTCGATTCCCGCACGGAACAAATATTTGTACGACCTACAAGTATTTGTTACGGGTCTGGGTGTTTTATCTATAATATGTATGTATTTACAAAAAAAAATAAAAAATTATATAAGTAGTGTATCAGCCATCTCGTTACCATAACACAAGCATTAGGTTGCTTAGCTTGGGACTAAATGGCGTTGTGTGAAATGTCCAAGGATATTATTATTATTATTATTTTAAGATTGCCTAAGGGTGTCACACTAATTTCTTTTACTTATTAACTTTAACGAAGTATTCATTAAGAAGTAAAAACTTGAATAAATATAAACCTTGGGCCAACCATTTAAACCATTTAAAGTTCGTTCATTCTCATAAAATTTTATCACCTTTGTAAAAACCGTTTCTAGTTTCAATGAAACTGTGAAATATTGGGACTCACAGTTGAAAATTGCCTTTTCAAAACAACAATTTGCAGTTGCAACAGATTGCAGTTCAAAACAACAATAAAAAATCCATTTAGAGTTGACGAATATAATTATACTGAGTTTTGTGAATTTATTAGCTTCGTGCTAATAATTTATTTTCGTTATTGTAGTGGTATTAGAGATATCTGTGAAGGAGCTCGTCCGTAACCATATCTATTTAAGCTGCCAAGCAGACTTGCCGTATTCCTATTTGAAAGATATAGGCCAGTATTTAAATGCACACGAGTTTTAAGCGTTGTCTCTTGGTTTCTAAGGTATATCACACACTGACGGGGCGCAGATAACAGGCGTATTTTTTTACATGCAAATTCAATAATAACGCTCTTCCACGCTGTGAATTTGGCTCCATTACCCGCGCCCCGTCGCGTGGCGCGTTGCAGTTTGTGATCCGCCTAACATACCTGTTATAATAATATTTAATTTATTTCAGATAATTAAAATCCATATCTTGTTAGTATATATTAGCAACAATATTAGCTTACAATTATATTAGTATTGTTAGTACTTATCTTTATGTAAACTTATCTTTATGTAAACCCATTAACTACCCTTACCCAGTGTTTTTGAATGGGGCAGTCAAATCGAGCAGCAATGACCCTCAGAATGCCATTCTTAGCACCCCGCAGACGTTGCAACAAAGAAGCCGATTTATTGCGAATTATAGCCTTGAAGCCGTCCGTGTGGGCATCTGCAAACATCCCGGAGGCACTGCAGCGCCACGGTAGCTTTAACAACATTCTGAAAGTATTGTTATATTGAACCCGCAGGGCGTTATAAGATCGTCGCGTATAGCTCACCCACAGGCCACTCGAGTAAAAAGATTGACAATACGCTTTAAAGAGCGTTATCTTTACTTGAGCTGTACATCGAGCGAACCTGCGAGCAAGCATATTACTTCTCACCGCCAACGCTCTGCGTTCCCGCTCTATATCCTCGTCATCCTTGAGGTCATCCGTCACAATATGCCCCAGATATTTAAATTTGTCAACCAGCTTTAGTGCAACGCCATTGAGGTATACTGCAGGCACATGGGCAGGTCGATGTTTGCCTGCTCTGAAAATCAGTAACTCGCTCTTTTTGGAGTTGTATTTTAATCCATGTGCTTCTGCATATTGCTCGCAGATGTAAAGTAGTTTCCTCAATGCGTTTATCGATGTTATGCCTCGTGTATTTCCGAAGTCAGTGGCAACCGCTTACCACTAGGTGGTCCATCTAATTGTTTACCATCCATCTTCAACATCATCTGCCTAGCCTTTTCCCAACTACGTTAGGGTCGGCTTCCAGTCTAACCGGATGCAACTGAATACAAGTATTTTACATAGAGCGACTGACTATCTGAACTTCACAACTCAGTTACCAGATAATACGATACCCCTTGGTAAGACTGGTTGTCATTGAAGTCCATCACAGTTTTACACAGCCTTTTACTGAACCTATTGCATAAAAAGCCCTCAGTAACAACATAGCTAATAATGGCAGCGAGGTAACATCACACATTATATATCGGCTACTTTCAGAACGCGTACAAGGTTGCGTGGGTAAAGCCACGCTATTTATATAAGTCCCAAGAATGGAGGTAAGTGGAGGTAAGGGTCTGCCAATTCCTTCGTCATTGTCGTATTATAAAAGGTTTTGCGGGAAATCTGTGGGTATTGTCATTAGATTTAGGGCAGTAAGAGAAAAAAAATTGTTACCTACTTGTATTGTAATTCGTATGAAATAGGTTTGGAGAACTGCTAAGAATTTATTCTTCAATTGAACGTCGTAAATCATTTGGATTATTGAACATGTTTATGGTATTGTAACTTTGAATTATTTAAATTCCACAAAAAGGGTTACAAATGAAAAATTTTTCCCTGTCTACATCACTTTAGTGTAAGCATGTTGACACTTCCTGTGACCCAAGGGCCGGCTTTTACCTTGGCTAGAGGCGAAGTATTGCCATACAACGTGGCAATGCCGCCAGTTTTTTGGGTACATGTATACCTACATTACCAGTCGACAGTGATGCAGAGGAATATGTCAACGGCATATTTTAGTTTAATAATAGTTTTAGGTTAGGGTAGTGAATTAGTGAGTTTATCTAGTATTAGAAATTTGTCCACGTAAAGAATTTATATTGCGGGTTTTGTACTTCGAAAATTTTAGCATAGTATTGAGTGACGAGACCTAAGTACTTTTGACGAACCTTGGGCATCCAGAAGTTAGCCAGGTTGAACATAACAAACCCCATCTCTTGTTTTACAGCGTCTTGGAAAAATAAATGTACGGTGTCAGGGGAACCCCCACAGGCACGAAGTTTAAAATAAAAATCCAAGATGGCGGCGACAAAAATATCAAAATGACGAATCAAAATTACGGGGCTGCCGCCGTCTTGGATTTTCATTTTGACCTCACTTTTGGCTCCAACGCTCTCGAAAACCATGAACTATCTCTCTCAGTCTCTGTCTCTTTCTAATATATTATAATAAAAATTCGCATGGAGGGGGCGTGACGCTTTTTCGTTAAATGACGCCTACCGCAAGCTCCGTTAAAGAACTTCGTTCCAAAAAAGAAACGAATATAACTTTAAATAAGTAAATCTTATCCCTTAACATTAACAACAACATTTACCATAACATATTTATTTAACATTTACCTAGTAACTTTTACTTTACATCAAGTTCTCAGCGTCTGTTTTCGAGAATGAACACGGCACCCTAATCTCGGTTGTCTATAAAACAAGGTAAATCGGCCATTCGTGGACATTGCGTCATCGGTTCGCGCTTTTTACGATATTAACTGGCTCGAACGAGCGGTTTATCGGTACTGGGACACCGATGTTTATTAGGCGATTTATCGATTTCATTATCGATAGACGACAGGTTGTCGATTTAAAGGAGTTTGAAAACTTTAGATTTGCAAGTAGAAAAGAAATAAAACTGGCACTCCGGGTGTGCCGACAGAAGTGAAAACAAAACACAAACAGAATAGTTTGCCATAACTCACTGACATATTGGATATACATTAAAACCGAGTACATCCAGAGGACAGCCGAACACATCCGAAGCGGGTATTTTTTGAATCGTCTTCTAAACAAAACACTCGCGGGGTCGCTTACGGTAACAGTGGCGCGAGTTCAATGGTTTTTTCCCATCTCAGAAAATGCCCAACGGGCTTAAAAATGTTTCTCTTCAAAAATGCTGTTTCTACAAAAGTGCAATATCTACATGGAGAACAGCGATTTGTTTATTGTAGGTCGAACTTTTTTTTTTGTTTCTACGCTTCGGGGTCTAGAATAAGGTTATACCTAACAGTTTGCGCGTCAATGTCCCACACCGTGTATTCTATTTGTACATCATCTGCCTAGCTTCTTCCCAGCTATGTTGGGGTCGGCTTCCAGTCTAACTGGATGCAGCTGAATACCAGTGTTTTACATGGAGCGAATGCCTACCAGACCTCCACAACCCAGTTACTGGGTAATACTATACCCCTTGGTAAGTCTGGTTGTCAGATTTTCGGACTTCTGACGACCCGTAACGACGGCCAAAGATGCAAGAATGACAGCTAGGACCAATGGCTTAACATCTTTCCTAGGCACGGAGGGGTCTTTGGTATGTAAACATAGTCACCCATATACGTACCAACCGTGGCAAGCGTTGTTAACCTGATCTATCGACCCGAGCAGCTGTTATAACTTAGCCACAAACTCCTCTATTCTATCATCTACCTTCATTTTGCAGATTTGATAAGCAAAGGCTGCTTGACATGATTTTTCTTTATTATATAGTTTCTACGCTTAGCTTTTACAAATAACGTCATCGTTCTACAGACGTAGCACATCATAGAAAAAAAAAAAGTCGAGAAAAAAAGTGAGGTCCGGGGGACCCCCAACAGGAGAGACAGAGACAGAGAGAGTCGCATCGAGGGGCTCTTTTTCGTTACGAGATGTTTTCTACCTGTTTACGACTTACCAACTGAACTTCGACAAACCGTACTACGACAAGATTTTATTTCGACAATACGAAACTCCGACACGTCTTTATTTCGACAATACTTTAGTTCGAAATATCTTAAGTCCGACACTACTGTACTGCGATAAAGCTTTTCTTCGACATGACTTAACTAGGAAACGATGCGACTTCGACGACATGCTTCTTCGACAACAATGGTAGTCCGACATTAGTCAATTTCGACGTACTCTACTCCGGCATGCTGTACTTCGACAATAGCTAACTTCGACGTGATTTACCTGAGACACTATGCTACTTCGAAATTATTTTAGGGAATTACATTAGGGAACAACTAAACTTGTGAAAGATGATAATTATGGCTAGAAAGGGGGTGACTACCGAGATGACGACTAATAGAGAAGTACCTATGGAAGAAAAAACATATTGCGCCCACCTCAAATAAATTGGGATAATAATTATGGGTAAGAGAATTATGATAAGGAATAAAGAGTAACTTGTATTTTAATAGAACATTATTTTTATTAGAACATAACTGAGTGCGGATCCTAATGCTATACGTAAGCATACATGACTGAATACCCAATTTAAATATAACGAAAAAACAACACAAAAAAGGTGACAAAATCATGCCACCTATGATTACTATCTATTACTACATAGTCATATAGTCATAATCAGATTATAATGTTCCCACTGCTGGGACACAGGCCTCCTCTCTGTGAGAGGGAGTGGGCCGTAATCCACCACGCGGGCTACTACATAATATGTGTTAATAATAAAGCCGAAATGTTTGATTCTTTGAACGCGCTAATCTGGCACTACCCGTCGGATTTCTTTGAACAAAAATATCATAAATATATATATTTATGTGTGTATGTATATATATTGCCTTATCATCTTTCACAAGTTTAGTTGTTCCCTAATGTAATTCCCTAAAATAATTTCGAAGTAGCATAGTGTCTCAGGTAAATCACGTCGAAGTTAGCTATTGTCGAAGTACAGCATGCCGGAGTAGAGTACGTCGAAATTGACTAATGTCGGACTACCATTGTTGTCGAAGAAGCATGTCGTCGAAGTCGCATCGTTTCCTAGTTAAGTCATGTCGAAGAAAAGCTTTATCGGAGTACAGTAGTGTCGGACTTAAGATATTTCGAACTAAAGTATTGTCGAAATAAAGACGTGTCGGAGTTTCGTATTGTCGAAATAAAATCTTGTCGTAGTACGGTTTGTCGAAGTTCAGTTGGTAAGTCCCTGTTTACTTCTACAGCAAGCTAAAGAACTTCGTGCCAAAACATAGCTCACGGTTTGTAAGGCATGCCTGAGAATCTGTCCTACTTTGATACTGAAATGAAGCCTTTCAGTTACAGCCTTTTCAGCTAGGATGTTATTGTTAATTAACTAGGTAAGCTTTGCCTTCAAAGGAAATTGCTATATACCTACAGGAGAAGGCAATTACCGTGGCACTAGGTAATAACTCAAACAGGTTTTACTCTTTGCAGCAAACTTGGTATTTTTCAGTTATGCGAACATGTGGATTATGTATGGGGGTTTATAAATAAATACAAAAAATCCTTTAGTTTTTTGGCTTCGAAGCACTCGTCTGCATCGCTGTCATTCGGCAACGTACCCAGAAGACATTGCCACGTTAAATGGCAACGCGTGGCAATGCTAAAAAAGCAAAAAAAAGAAGACCAAAGATAATTCCTTGGCGTTTTTTAAATCTTTTTTTTAGCATCTGTCGAAGGAAATATTTGATGTGTTCCTTTTTAACCTTTTAACCGCCACAGTTTTGTATAGATGACAAACCAAATTGCGCCCAGCACGCCACGGCTCGACTACATGACAGACTTTGACGCCGAACACACGTTTTTGATTTTATGACCTGTGGCTGCGACAACAACAGCGAGACTTTTAACAAGTACTAATTATGCAACGATCGTTTGGATGTTAGAAGTATTTTTGCATTTTTCGAATCAACAGTTACCTAACTTTTTAAGAGTGTAGTATTTTTCTGACGACCCGAAACAAAAACAGAAACTCAAATCAGAAACTGTCTACATAAAAATACTTACCTCAGCTTCTTTCAAAAACCTAACACATTAAAGAATGCTTAAACTATAACACTGCCGCCGTAAAAAAAGGGGCTCAACTGGCATGGAGAAAAATGAGCCTTAATGGATGCGCCTTTTTTGTTTAGTAAGGTTTATTTTTCCTTACAGTTTTGGCCAAAATTCGTCATTCGGTAATCTATACCAAACGCGTGACTAATTAAATTTTGAAAGAATTTTACAAGGCTTCTTGTTTGTATAATATTAAGGTTGCGGTCTCAGGCAAGCTGGCGTAGGAGATAGCGGTGACAAAGCGAGTTGGTCTAATGTCTAATGCATCGCTCACCAAGATACATTGTCGCAGGGATTCCTTAGATTGTAAATCAATGCCTTCAATTTATTTTCCTTTATTTCTCCTTGCAAATAAGATTTGCATGGTTCAATTCAGGTAGCAAAAGTGATAGAATTTATTCCAGCAAAATTTCAGCACTTTGACATGGTTCTTTTCGTTTTTACTCGTTCATTACATTCATGAGTAACAAAACAACCCGCCCATTCTTCGCACGTATGCAATAATGAACTTTATTGAGTAGGTGTTTAAGTTATTTTTCCATTAATTCATATTTGTTTACATTTTTGGCAAATAAATCGCAAATGCACGGTAAGTATAAATACATTATTCGAACCATCACAACCTATTTTCGAATCATGAATTTTCCGTTTTTTTTAAACCCTAAATGACTTAAGGGTTTGCCCTAAGTCGTATTCGCCACCTAAGATAGGAAACGATATAATTTCAGGAAAAAAATGAGCTTCAAAACAAAACAAACTTTCATTAAGTTCAGAAACACTAACACACACTAAGTTTCAAAACATTAAAAACTGAAACCCAACAAAGTGACTCTACAAAGATGCAAACATAGAGGCTTCTACGTAATTATTTACCAACTCTACGAGCAACTTCCGTCCTTATTAGGTACTAACCTTTCTCACATAGAGTTCCTTTGCAAACTCTACCTAATGTAGAGTAAAATTTTATCTTAGCTCTTTGTAGAGCGGCTCTATGTAAGCTCTGTGTGGGGATTATTAAATATTGTGTTTGCAAAGCTTTGAAGGTAGGTCTATTTAAATTGGTGCTCAAATAGTATCGGGGCTATTTTGTTATAAGAAAGTAGATTTCCATTACATAGGACTAGATTCCGCCCGCGGCTTCTCTCGCGAGGTATGTCGATAAAAACTATCCTATGTCCTTCCCGGGATGCAATCTATCTCTCTGCCAAATTTTATCGAAATCCGTTCAGTGGTTTAGGCGTGAAAGGGTAACATACAGACAGACAGACAGACAGAGATTCTTTCGAATTTATAATATTAAGTATCGATGTATAGACAACCAGTCTTACCAAGGCGTATCTTATTACCCAGTAATTAGGTTGTGGAGGTCTGCAGTCGCTCCATGTAAAATACTGGTATTCAGCTGCATCCCAACACAGATGGGAAAAATACTAGGCAGATGATGATAAGGATGTATAGATAGGAGTTTGAAAATAAATTTTACCTCTCAGGTCGCTTCGTAGAAATAAATAACTGAATGGAAAATAAATGTTGGTGGGTAGTAGAGTTTTCCATCCGTTTCCGTTTTAGGAGAGGCTTACCAGCGAGGTAATAACGTAACACACTATCAGTAGCAATCACTTTCATTTTGATAGTTCAACAACATTCATTGCGTTAATTACGTTGTTGAGCAGACAAATTTATCGAACATATGAAGCAATGGATTAGTAATATCCTTCAAAATGATTCTGATTTTGATTGAATGATTGTGTCACACAATTGGGATGCTATTTACAGTCATTACGAGATCATATTTATCATAGGTGGTGTAGGAATTTTAAAACCAACAAAATGATAGAAATATACAAACTTTAATATTTAAAAAACCAGCCAAGCGACCGGCGAGTTGTACTCGCACACAAAGGGTTCCGTATAACCATACAACATTTAACACTACATCCAAACTAATATTATAAATTCGAAAGTAACTCTGTCTGTCTGTCTGTATGTTACCTTTTCACGCCTAAACTTCTGAACGGATTTCGATAAAATTTGGCAGAGAGATAGATTGCATCCCGGGGAAGGACATATGATAGTTTTTATCGAAATGCCTCGCGGGCGAAGCCGCGGGCGGAAGCTAGTATAAAATAACGGCAAAAATCACGTTTGTTATACGGGAGCGCCTCTTAAAATTAATTGTATTCAACAGAAGTACACATTCTGTGAAAATTTCCACTGTCTGACTGTCAAGGTTTATGAGATACAGCCTGATGACAGACGGACGGCCGGACAGCGGAGTCTTAGTAATAGGGTCCCGTTTTACCTTTTGGGTATGGAACCCTAAAAAAATGTGTCTATCGCTTAATATTGTGCACTTAGCTTGCATATTGACTTGTGCTAATAGGTTGAACCATAGATTTAGACCAGTGAATAAATCCTACTCAGCCTATAATGTTCCCACTGCTGGGACACAGGCCTCCTCTCGGTGAGAGGGAGTGGGCCGTAATCCACCAAGCGGGCCCTGTGCGGGTTGGTAGATGTCACATGTCATTGTAACTAAATGCAAATCCTCCCTACGAAATCAATATAGTCACAGCTGAACGTTGTGTCGATAGTCAGATGTCATCGCATGTAAGGGGGCAGTCACAAGTCACGAAATCGAACACCGATTGATTCCGAGCCGCTGGGTCGCGTTGAAGCCTGACGATAGTGTACACGAGGCACTATTGTTAAATGAAACGTCAATATACTATTTGTGTTTATCCAAAGATTTAAATCGGAGATTCACCCTACATTTGCATTTTTTTTTTCGTTTTGACACCTCTGACAGACACAGTTTTGCAAAGACTTATGGTCAAAGTTATTTATTTCTCAATATAATTACAAATTCACTTATTATAGAGAAAACATAAGTAGATTAATACAATAGGTATTATGTGCCCTAGAACTTGACTTGTTTGTCATTGAAACACCATTAATAAAGTGTGAGCTCACTTTTCTTAGTATAGAGGCACTGTTTCGTAGTACGGTGAGGACATAATTATCTAACGATTTAAATCTTTGTTTTTATTGGATTTTCGAGATTTTAAACTTTTGTCTAGAATTTATTGACATGCACCATGCGTTCACATCAGTCATATTATGCGAAGTAGCATCAGAAAAATGCATAGAGAAAATTAACCCTGAAAACGCTGTCAACATTTTAAATCGAATTGTTGACATCAGTGAATCCAAAATATCGTGAGGAAACCTGGACTAATAGGGGTTCATTTATGAACGGTGATTATACTTAAGTGACGCTCTAACGTCAAAAATGTATGGTTAAACAGTCGCTATTCACTACTTAACTTTAAGAAACGTTTATGAATAAAGGGGTTAGTCCAAGTCAATATAAGTCTGAAATCGCCAACCCATCTTAAGCAAGTGTGATTATCAATGCTCGTGCCTTCTCTGTATGAGAAGAGGCGTTTGCCCAGCTGTGGGACAACAAGGCTAGTATTATTTAACCAATGTTCTGTATTGCGTCCGAAATTTAAATTACACGTTTTATACCTAGCTATCTACCTGAATCTAAACGAGTTCAAAGGCATTTTTCCGCCTGAACGAAATTTAAATTCCTGGAATATGGTCATCCCTAAATATTCTTCGGAGTTCAATTTAATTGAACTGAAAGACACAATATTTGAAAATGGCGTCCTGTAGTCTACGTTGGAATTGAAATTCTCTGTTAAAAAACAGAAAACGGTTCTTTAATACACACTTAACATATACTTCTTTAACACACTAACTACTAACTACTACTTCTTTAATACACTTTTATGAATTTGAAAATACTAAACTGAAATCGTTAACATTTTTAATTATTTTAATATTCCCCCACAAATAAGTTTCAGATTACGTATACATTGTCAGATGGTTTGCTTAACGCCTAGAGCCTAGACACTTAAGAGGAAATGCGGTCGGGGAGACTAGAAAAAGCCTAAGTAAAAAGTCATAATTCGAGGTTTGGCTCTCGCCTATTTCCTCCTCCAATATTGTACCAATTTAAAAGCCTTAGGCCGTTAGTGTGGGACGCAACGTCTGTTGATACTCTTGCGCCATCCCATCTTCCTGACTCGGCATGCTGTGCTGGTACTGCTAAATAAAATAACCTTATCGGAAATTATATTTTCGAGCCGTTTGGGGTTGAAACCCTCGGGCCGTGGGGTCCGAGTGCTCATAGTCTTTTTAAGGAAATTTCGAAATGGCTGGTTGACACTTCCCGTGACCCAAGGCCTTTTATCTTGGCCAAAAGCTAAACATTTCCATACAACGTGTTAATGGTGCCAGTCTCTTGGGTACATTACCAGTCGACAAAGATGCGGATTAATTTTTCGACGCTATGTTTTGTTTGTGTACAGTTTTAGTTAAGTTACGATTTAATTTTGTTATTTTTATTAATTATTTAGGTATTATTTCTTTAAGTTCAATATAACAGCACAATGAAATTAATTTAAAAGATATTTCATAAATTGTTTCATCATCATCATTATCTGCCTAGCCTTTTCCCAACTATGTTGGAGTCGGCTTCCAGTCTAACCGTATGCAGCTGAATACGAGTATTTTACATGGAGCGACTGCCTATCTGACCTCCACAACCCAGTTACTGAGAAATATATACCTAAACCCTTTGGCAAGACTGGTTGTCAGATTTTCGGGCTTCTGACGACCCGTAATGACTGTCAAAGATCCACCAATGACAGCCTGGACCAACAGCTTAATCTACTTTCCGAAGCACGAAGGGATATTGGTATTGTAAAGATGGTCACCCATTTACGGCCCAAGCGCGGCAAGCGTAGCTTAAGCTAATCTATCGCGGCTGTTATTTCATAGCTACAAGCCTACATACTTGTTAATAACGTAATGAAACATTTTCCGTAGAAACACGTAAAATAAATGTGTATTGTTGTCTATGATGTATCTCGGCCCGTTTCGCCAAACTTACTCGTATATGAAGATCGGAATAAACTATTTACAGATTTTGCCATTCTATTTACAAACTCTCCGTCCTCTTAATCCCTTAGGCCTTTTGTTACTCCCACGCAGACTTTGGGTGTAACATATTTATAGGTTAGAAGCCTTCAAAATATAACTTAGGGAATAACATGATATGAAACCTTAATATCATTTACACAACGAAATCGAGAAAGAAAATATGAAAAAAGAGAGATTTCGTTTTAGTATGGAATTTTATAAGCCCGAAAATATTGTATAAAAACGTTGGTCAATCTTTTACATTCAGAATTTTTTCTTCGTATAAATTTTATATTATATACCATGTTTTTTTTTGCACGCACGGATACCTACCTATTAGTTATAAAGACATAAGTTATTCATTTGGCATAAGTCTTATTAAAAAAACCATTATGCACTTTGTATATCAACCAATATTACCATCATAATTTAATATGATTTTTCGTGGTGCTAGAGTGTCCTAGACTATAGAGCGTTTTGGTCCTTCGAGCCGGATTGAATCCGTGCACTATCCTACATGCCTTAATTTCCCTGTAGTCGTCCGATTATCTTCAAAGAAACCACACATTTGTACAGCGCACCGCTTTAATGGCGACATTAATTTAATTAACACGCGTATATGGTTTCGCGTTTTCGTTATATGAACATTATTTT
Source organism: Gortyna flavago (assembly GCA_963669345.1). NCBI lineage: Eukaryota > Metazoa > Arthropoda > Insecta > Lepidoptera > Noctuidae > Gortyna > Gortyna flavago. Next base: position 9,266,901 of record OY770150.1, on the reverse strand, counting down.
AATTCCATTAATCGTTATTATTTATTTACAATTTTGTAAAGTAGCATCTTGGAGCAACCTGTTCTTAAAGAACTGTAGCGCAGGGGTCACCGAACATAGCATCGCAATGAAATTAAAATGAATAACATGCAAAGGGTAGGCGAGTTGCAGTATAGAGAAAAATCCCTATGTCGGTGAGCGACGCAGATTCAAATTACGAAATATTTTATTTTATTATAATGTTATAATTTTTATGATTACTGGCCACTAGCTCTAATGTTGCCATTGTAGCAGCACTTTGTATACCAAACCACATTGTCAACCAATAACGTCGTTACGGTTAACCAGAACTTAAGCGAGAGATTGATTGCTTCAAAGTTGATGAAAAAATGTAGATTCAACGGGAGTCATCTATCATTATTATGCAGGTGAATACCTCGCCAGGTATGCCAATAAACAATTTCCACGAAAAAATAAGGTAGTCATGCCCCTAAGCCCGCCTGCTTAGCGTCGTGACTACCTCATTTTTCGTGAAAATTGTTTACGTGTAGGTAAAGTTAGCACAAACTGGTGATAATTGTTTTGTTTCTTTATGGTCATGTATAAATAAACTATAAAAGAAAATATAAACGTTTGTTATAGAAAATACTAAGTTATTTTCTGCGGAGCATATCTTTGTGATGTCTCACTTAATTTTCAAATAAATACAGGGCCTAATACATGTTAACAAATATATTTTTACTCACAACCACACGGTAGAAGTGAAAACTTACGACTGGAGCTTAGGTATACGCAATCCAGCGCAGAGTACACGCGATTCAGCTTCATCGAACGACTGCAGCTGAGTGTACCCTATGCAACGTCATCGACCGAGCGTTCAGTATCTTTCACTGTTCAAAAAGACGATAAAGAAGTTTTCACTTCAAAAACGACCTACGTACAAATAAAAAAAATAATAAATGTAAATGTAATCACCCAAAAATTTAAAGCCAAAACCAGCTTCCAAAATTTACATGACAATGACGTCAGCTGCCCGCATATCCTAAAATCAGATACCAGTTTCGTAATCAACCTACATTGTTATCACCCGTATAGCATCTCAGGTCCATAAACCAGTTAGAACTTTCTATTATAACCTCGGAACTTTGTCCTGATAGAGGATTAGTTGGTGTAAATACCTAGGTAGTTTTGATCTCATTACAAGATAAAAACAAACGGAAACAAATGATGTTAGTTTGTGGTTGAATAATGCAAGAATAATGTAAAAAAAGGAAATGTGTTTTGTTTGACAAACAACTGACTTACTTCAGTATAATCATAATAGTAAACTATATGTACAGTACCTAAACCCCTGTTTTGTTTCCATGTTTTGCAATAGTCCTGCACCAACGGGTTGTTCTTGGGTGCACTTAGTGTCATCCAGGGACAGATAATTGTAGGTTGGTGCCTAATTCCATTTAAAATTGTTTAATGAGCTTATGCGAATTGCCTCTCCATGACCCGAGATATGATAGAAAGTAAGTAAAAAAAATTAAAAACTAGTCAATATTTAAGTAAAAATATTGGCTAGTTTTTAATATTTATTTTCCGACTACAAGGCAATACTGTTACAGGTATCTCTCTACACTTAAAAGAAGACCTCTAAAATGTATTCGTTAAAACCTGTTGATTATGAAAATAAATAAACGTATTAAACCAGAAGACTTCTTCTTATACAAGGAAAAAACGAGCATTGTCACCACGCTTGCTCAAAGCATATTATTGGCATTTTCAGTTTATTCAACTGCTTTTGTATTTTTTTATTTTTTTTTTATTTTAAATATTTTAATTAAGTACTTGCACATTTCAAAGTTGCAAAGGGCGAAAACTAGTAGCAACTTTCTTCACCTATTTAAAACGATACAATATGTCTAAAGGAACAAAGATAAAACCCATGATACCGATAAATCTAACAATTTCCTGGTTTTTGTAATATTTTGATTTAAAAGAGTCATCATCTGCCTAGCCTTTTCCCAACTATATTGGGGTCGGCTTGCACTCTAACCGATTGCAGCTGAATACCAGTATTTTTATATGGAGCTCAATTAATTAATCATACGAATAAATATTTGATAATTCCACTTAGTATTTGAGTTCATCGTTGGCTACGCAATTACAAAGTTACCGATATCCCTTGGGTTGTTTAACTAGAGATTAATTATTGATTACATTATCTGAATCTACAGAAAACAGCTCAGCTCGTTTCGTTAGTATTATAAATAGTCTTAAAATTAACTATGAAAAGAACAACTAGTCAACTCCAAGCTGCAATGGCTTTTTCATCAAAAGGCTCTTCAAGATATCCATACTAATATACTAATAATACTAATACTAATATACTAATACTAATATACTAATACTAATATACTAATAATAGTAATATAGTAGTCCATACTAATATTATAAATTCGAAAGTAACTCTGTCTTTCTGTTACCTTTTCACGCCTAAACCACTGGACGGATTTCGATAAAATTTGGCAGAGAGATAGTATGCATCCCGGGGAAGGACATAGGATAGTTTTTATCGACATACCTTACGGGTGAAGCCGCGGGCAGGAGCTAGTATAATATTATAAATGCGAAAGTGTGTCTGTCTGTCTGTATGTTACCTCTTCACGCTTAAACCGCTGAACCGATTTAGATGAAATTTGGTATAGATACAGTTTGAGTCCCGGGAAAGAACATAGGGTACTTTTTAAATCCCGATAGTCTCACGGGAAACTTATGCGGGTGAAACCGCGCGGCGCTGTTAGTTCCAGATATTTTGTGTAATATCTTAATAATACATGGTGGTATCTGAATATCTTAATAATACATGGGACATCGACGCATAAAATGAAACCATGAAATCAGCCCAACATCATTCTATCGTAGAAAATGTTAGTAGGTTATATAAAAAAAAATCTGCTGTTTCAAAAGTGAAATACCTATGCGGCCATAATGTATAGAACAGTATTAGTTTGGACTTTAACAGAGACCTCTGAGTTTTTTTCGGCATTAAAATTTCTTGTCAGATATCAGCCCGCAAGGAAAAGTCAGTGCCTTCTAGTTTTTAAAATTCTCGTGTAAGTGTCTTAAAATATCTACTTGCAGATATAAACATCATTTTAAATCATTTTATTTCGAACCCAGGTGTACACAAAGACGTGTACGATCCATAAACCATGTTTCTATAAGAATAAACAGAACAGTTTCTATTATAACCTCTTCTCAGCAATCGTTGCGCTACCCAGGCCCATTACAGCGCAGTTTACATATAAAACAAGCATGTTTTCAACCCGCAATGGTTTGTTTATTTAAATTTCAAACGAAATTAACATTTATTTATTTTCATAGCTAATTTTGGCCGATGAAAGCAGAGCTCTGATTGCATCAGATGTTGCGTTCCCACGCAAATTGTAATTTTCAGGGATTTTAAATGTGTACCACTCAAGGATTATGTTCATGAAAAATGTACCTATATATCAGTCAGTTTGTGTATAGAAAGAATCATATCTAAATTTATACTATAATAAAGCTGAAGAGTTTGTTTGTTTAAACGCGCTGATCTCTGTGGAACTACCGGTCGGATTTAATTTAATTTTTAAATTTTTAATTGCCCTACTCTTGAGAAAGTATATAGGTTATTTAACTCTTAGTAGCCGAAAAAAAACTAAAAAATTCAGAAAGATCACTAAGCCAAAACTAAGGGACAGCGCGGGCAGACGGTATTCAGCTGCATCCGATTAGACTAGAAGCCGACACCAACATAGTTGGGAAAAGGCTAGGCAGATGATGATTATTTTATTATTTTTCTTAAATTTTTGTTTGAAGACTTAAAACGTCACATAGTTATATTAACCTACGAAGTTTAATTTAGAGTGGGATTGACGTGGACCCTGTATTAAAATAAAAATAATAAATTTCCAAATCGGTTTATAAATGACGGCGTACTGAGGTAACAAACATAAAAAAAGATACAACCGAATTGAGAACCTCCTCCTTTTTTTGAAGTCGGTTAAAAATTAACTGAATTAATGTTTATTTCTGAAATCAGATCTTTTATGACACTTTTACACGTAATTTTTATTTGAAACACTGATCTCTGAGGAGAAATCCCGGAAAAAACTCAGAGTCAATGGTCTTTTACAAATTTCAAAAATTTTATTTATAAGATTTAATGTGAGTCTAACAATGAACACCTATGTCTGGAAGGGCCTTTTGAAGAAAGAGCCATTACAGCTTTGAGTTGACCTGTCCTGACAGACTAATGGTACGTAAAATAGTCAATAAGCGCCGGCCGAAAGAATAAACATATTTTCTCAAAGAAAAAATGATAAATGAACGCGTTAAATTGGACTTATAACGAGAGTAACGTAACACATACCTTTCGAGGGTAACCTGTCTATTTATGTCTCCGGCCTATCGTGTCTGCTATAGTTACCCACTCACGTTGGAATTTATCCCTTGAGAGAAATATAAGGGTTATACTGGAGACGAATAACATTTATTTTGACCCAAAAGTTTTATCTTGTTTTTTTTTTATTGTTGTTACGACCTTTTTGCCCTTGCATTTACATGTGTTTTGAAAAATTATTATTTTGTAAAACTATCGTATCACAGAAAGCAGTGGTGGCCCAGTAATGGCCGAGACTTACAAATTGTAGGTCGTGGGTTCGAACCCAAACAGGCGCTTTATTTTGTGTAAATTATTTCATCACCACTGCTCTCAAAACGGTGAAGGAAAACATCGTAAGGGAACCATGTCCACCAGGCATGTCCTAGAACCAAAAATTCAAAGACATGTGACATCTACCGTTCTGCACTGGGCCCGCTTGGTAGATTACGGCCCAGTCCCTCTTTAGGCCTGTGTCCCAGCAGTAGGAACATTAAAAGGTAGGGTGATTTTGCACTACGGTATCTGCTATTTTGCAGGAAAAAAAACTGACCGTTGAATGCCCTTTTGGTCTAGTGGTCACAAGCGCCAAGGTTCGATTCCCGGGTTGGGCAAAGTATTATCGGATTTTTCCATTTGGAATTTCTCAGTAGCAACCCGCAGTCCGGATTTGAACCCAGTTGTTGGCAATAGGCTCGCCCCGTTTCATGGGACTTAAAAATAACTGACGAAATGTGGGTGTGCTGTAGGTACACCTCTGTCTAGCCCTTCGGAAAACACAGGCGTGATGTTATGTGTTATGACAAAGTCCAGTCATAATGTTTATTTGACTAAAATTGTAATCTGCATTCTCGATGTATTTGCCAAAAATATAAACAAATATGAGTTTATGGAAAAATAACTTTAAATCCTACACAATAAAGTTCAGTTTACTCTACAACTTCAAATTTTTTTATTACTAAAAAGTAATAAAAAAATTATTTTAATTATTTTAAAATTAATAGTGCTAGTCACTCCGAAATCAACTTAATTAGTAATTACCATTAAAATAAAATTAATATTTGTTTAACTTGGAATAATATTAATTTGAAAAATAAGTTTGAATAGACTTTATGCATATACTTAAGTGACATCAGCATGCAAATGGCACGTTTATGTCCTAAGTAATACATAAAACGCTTACAAAATAATGTCAAGTCATATGAATAACAGGGTAATTCTCAAACGTTGACATGTAATATGCACTTAGCGAACAAAACCAGCAGCCTAAACCCATCCTTCCTTATCATCATCTCGCAAGCCTATTCCCAATTATGCGCTATGTTGGGAAAAGTCGGCTTCCAGTCTGACCTACGACTGGCTATCTGACCTTCACAACTCAGTAACTGGGTAACAAAATACCCCTTGGGAAGAAATAAGACTAAATTTATGAAGATCAAAATGTTTACGAAACATCACTTTTGTTTAGGTATTTTGGTATAGTCGCGAATCAGGAAGTAGCTGAGTCATCCTTCCTCTTAAAATAAATGTAAACATAAACATTAAACAACAATGTCCTTTCAAACTCTCTGAAATAAATGACAACCTCACTCAACGCGTCCGTTCTCCTTGGGCATCTGTCCCACCGCTGGTAATTAACGAGAAACGAGTAGAGCTAGCATATAAAAACTAGTTGGCGAGCAACTAGCAGGATTTCTCGCTGATATGTGCATTTGTACCGAGCGTGTGTCTCTCAGTGTTCTACCTGCCAAGCGAGCGTCGCTGAGTGAGAACTCTCTTTGATAGCTCTTGTCACTACAAACGAGTACTTGCTGGCGGGTGTGAAACATCAGCCATCAACAATTATTATAAATATCTTTCTCTTCCACTAACATCTGACCAACAATCTTAGTATAGAGTGTAGTATAGTTGGTTTCGGCTTTAATCATGCGGCGACAGGTCGCATGCGTTGGGTGTCTAAAATCGACCGTGAAAATGCTCAGTCGCAGGTTAACACCCGCGTGAAAGTCACCATGTTGATGAAAAATTAACTAGTCACCTGCGATTTTTAACAACCTTTGTAAAATGGGGTGGTGGTTAGGCTTGTGAGGCGATTTAATTGACCTAGTGTAAATCCCCCATTACCTACTAACACGGCAATCTTTTCTATGTTTCTTGAGCGAGAAAATCGTTGATAGCTAGATAGTCGCTTTCTCGTCTTCTGTAGGACAGGTGCCTTACTCTCAATGGCAACAAATTGTCGCGCACGTGGCACTGAAAGCTTACAAAAGGGGCACACATTTGCCTAATTTATTCCCTAGCGCCGTACAATGGTCGTGTCCTCGCCCTTTCGCGACAGGGAGGATGGTAAGGTACACACGAAGAAATACATACCTACAACAAGCTACATATATACTATTCTGGGATAAGCTAAGGTCGCATTGTAAAGGCCTTTCCGTACAATAAAAGGTCTGTGTTAACTAGAAATTTTCATAGCTTGATATTTCTTCGTATTTATGAAGATAGAATCGACCAAATTGTGTCTGGTTGGTTGTAATCTATTTGGGTTTAGAATAGAATAAAATAAACATTAATTTGGCAAATATGAGTAATATAATAATATGTATAATAGGTGTTATAATACATTACAGCTCGGCCATATTTCACCATTTGGCCCGCAAAATTAATGTTATTAACATTCACTGAAGTTTAAGCAAAAGCTAGATCCGTCGATCCAGAGCAATTCAGAATATATTGATAATTATACTTTTCACTGATAAAAACTCAGTCACACTGTAGTACGTTTTATTTTTTAAGTATTAAAAAATGTACTTGAACTTTTACTTCAAAATTCAGTTTTTGTCCCTTGTGGGTTTACACAACTTCTAGAACGCCACTTACTTTGTTCCTTCTCCCTTTGCTTCGACCACGTATAGACGCTAAGCTACAAGCTACTATACTAAAACCTGTCAAATTTCTTTAATAGATTTTCAACATTATCGCTAAAACATAAGTTTCAAATTTGATTGGGAAAATTTTACAGTTTCGGGTAGCTTGATGTGCTGGCGTTTGTACATACATTTTGTTTGGAAATTAAATAGTAGGTAATTTATCATTGGCAGCAGTGGATTAAAATAATTATTGTGGAACATAACTTAGGCTCACCACTAACTCAACCGATGTAAACCGCTGATAATTGTTTTAGCTTAAATTACAAACTACATGTTTATTTAGTACTAACAAATTTTAATTAAAAATGATTAAATATCGAGTACCTACGTTTTCATTTAACAGTATTTTTTTTTCTTGTTTTGATTAGGGTTGAAACTGCTCGTTCACAAACAACACATTCTTAAAAAAAATAGAAGAAAAAGCAAAAGAAAATCGAAGACAAACAAATTCCAAGTTCAATCATCGCCATTTGCCTAGCGTTTTTTCAACTATTTTGGGGTCGGCTCCGAGTCTAACCGGATGCCGCTGAATACCAGTATTTTACATGGAGCCCATCTGACTTCCATAACCCAGTTACTGGATTATAACATGATACCCCTTGGCAACACTGTTTGTCAGACTTTCGGGCTTCTGACTACCCGTAACGACTGTCAAAGATTTACGGATGACAACCGGGACCAACACCTTAACTGTTTTCCGAGTCACGGAGGGGTCTCGAAATGTAATGTATGGTCACTCATACACGAACTGACCGCGGCAAACGTATACGAATTCGAAAGAAAAGAAAAAAAAACCGGCCAAGTGCGAGTTGGACTCGCACACGAAGGGTTCCGTACCACCATACAATATTTAACACTCATATAAAATAACGGCAAAATCCCGTTTGTTGTATGGGAGCCCCCTTAAATATTAATTTTATTATGTTTTTAGTAGTTGTTGTTATAGCGGCAACAGATATACACATTCTGTAAAAATTTCAACTGTCTAACTATCACGGTTCATGAGATACAGCCTGTTAACAGCGGAGTCTTAGTATTGTCCCCGTAAGGGTCCCGTTTTAAGCTTTGGGTACGGAACCCTAAAAAAGAAATCCATTTCCAAGTTCCAAATAGCACTAATTCAAAATTTGACCCACGTTCTGAATTGACACGTCACCGAGACACGGGTAGTCCTTTGTTATTATTGTTCTTGTTCGAACCACCCTCAATGGGGACAATTTATTCACTTCGGAAATTCACTAATAGACTTTGGTGTCCTAAGCGATCTTGACTGAATTATTTTGGTAGAATGCAATGTTGTTGTAACCACAAGTAATTACCACACAGTAATCTTCCGCCAATTTAGCTATCAAGCTTGAATAAGCTTGGTAGCTAAATTGAAACTTATAGCCAAAAAGTAAACATGATTTTTTAGATGGGATTGTCATTATTTTCAAGTTAATTTAACTGACAGCTGCGCTTCTGGGGAGTTTGTAACGCCACTTCTTCTTACCAGCGAAAGCACTAGGAAGTGGTGAAGGGCGGGCGGGGGTTTTGGGAGACTGTCTTATGTAATTTTGACGTTCAAAAACTGCCGATTCTGAGCCTAATTTTAATAAATGACTTGTCTTATTTTGATTTTTAAAATTTAAAGCAAGGTGGAGAGTAATAGTAACAGAAAAAAATAGCTAGATTTTGGAGGAAATCAATGTTTAGTAAGTATAATCATGATTATAAACTTCTGTAAAAGTCTTCTCCTTGGTGAGGAATCGATTCCCCTATTGACGGCAAGTTTACTGCAGCGATGTGTCAATGGGTTGGGCTTTTCCATCTAGAATTCTCAGTAGCAGCCCGGAATCTGGATAAAAATAATTTATAATTTTAGTCAATGATAGAAGGGCCCGTGGCTAAATAATAACAGCCGCACAGGTCGATCGATCAGGTTAAGCTACGCTTGCCGCGGTTGGTCTGTGGATGGGTGACCATCTTTACATACCGTGTCCCCTCCGTGCCTCGGAAAGCACGTTAAGCCGTTGGTCCCGGCTGTCATTCGTGGATCTTTGTCAGTCGTTACGGGTAGTCAGCAGCCCGAAAGTCTGACAACCAGTCTTACCAAGGGGTATCGTATTACCCAGTAACTGGGTTGTGGAGGTCAGATAGGCAGTCGCTCCATGTAAAATACTGGTATTCAGCTGCATCCGGTTAGACTGGAAGCCGACCCCAACATAGTTGGGAAAAGGCTAGGCAGATGATGATGTTAGTCAATGATAGCGCTTCAGTTTGTCGAGCGATAATTGCGTCGCTCTTTCGATCGTCGATCAAAAGTTTCTTCGTCCCATAATTTGTCGTGAAAACAATCAGTCGCACTAACGTACATACATCGAGCTTATGTGCTGTCGCACCACTGATGGTCGACATATGTATATTGTTTGTCGAAAGTTTGAAGTGGAGTCGGATTTGGCCCGGTAAGGTCGCCCCCTATTAAAGGTGACTTAATCATAACTGGTGAAATGAAAGTGTACTATGGATACACCTCTGCAAAACCCTTTGGGGAATACAGACGTGATGATACGTCATGAGAATGGAATCCAATCTCGCACCAATCAATATTTAATATGATCTGCAGTGTTCTGGGGTTCTACTCGTGATTGGTTGTTGTATACAGACATATACGCGATGTATACTATAACCCCCTTACTAATAAACGTATTATATCAGATGAATAGTTACACATCGATTTCTCTCTTTCAGTCCTCAGTAATCTGACTTTCGAAAGAAAAAGACAAAGCGTTGTATAACTATACAGACGCCATACAACGTTCTATATATAACGTGCTATACACTAGTTTACATCATATTATTCTCAATATCTGTCGTAGGTGTCAGTCGTTGAGAATAAAAGATGTAAACTAGTGTAATACATATTTGAACTGTTTTAAGTAATAGAGCTCCTGCTGAAAGGCAAAATAAGGAAAAGTAGAAGAAAGATCGTTTTTTAGGGTTCCGTAGTCAACTAGGAACCCTTATAGTTTCGCCATGTCTGTCTGTCCGTCCGTCCGTCCTCGCTTAATCTCTGTGACCGTTAGCACTAGAAAGCTGAAATTTGGTACCAATATGTATATCAATCACGCCGACAGTGGTAAAATAAAAATTGGAAAAAAATGTTTTATTAGGGTATATGTAAAGTGGGAAGTGATTTTTTTTTATTTCAACCCTAACTTGTGATATATTGTTGGAAAGGTATTGGAGCGTGCAATGTTGCACGCTCCAAAAACTCCGCTCCTTAAACTCATAAGTGGGAACACTTATTATGACGGACGGGAAACTACGGAACCCTACACTGAGTGTGGCCCGACACGCTGTTGGCCGGTTTTTTTTTTTAATTATGCACGAATGAGACGCACATTATGGACATATAAGCATATTGCAAAATCAGCCTTTAATGTTCCCACTGCTGGGACACGGGCCTCCTATCTGCCTGGGTGAGAAGGCGTGCGCAGTAGGTAATACACCACGCGGGCCCAGTGCGTGTTGGTAGATGTCACGTATCTTTGAATTTTTGGCTCTAGGAAATACCGCACAACGTAAATTAATCAAAGCCAAAAGCCTCGTTTTCGACAATAAGAAAAATAAAAAAAGTTAACAATATTGTTTATTGCTATTGTCAAGACTCAAATAGCAATAAACAGTACCAATAAACAGCCCACATTTCCACCCGTCTAATGACTATCTCCCAGCAGATCACAAATCACCAGTGCTGACTAGCTACAAAGCGCTGTCCTCGCCTGATTTGGTCGCTCCAGTGGCTTGCCAGTCGACGAGCGCGCTCGACCGGAACGAAGCTAAGGGCGAGTTTATAACAGAAAAATATGGAACGCCGAACGGCTGCCTTGAAATTTAAATTTGAATTTAATTTTTTTATTTTCTTTTTTTTTTTGTTGATGTCTTTGGTGGATGGTGGAATTTATAGAGAAGGTTTTGTTCTAGCAATGGATGGTAGAAATGTAGTGAAAATTATGACAGTTTAGTAGAAATTGGTGCCTCGAGAAGATAAATTAAAGAGTAGATTAATTAATTCTCATCTAATGAGATAAACTGCCGAAATTGGACTTTCTTAATAGAACGCTTCAGGGAAAATATTTCCATAGACATTAACTCCAAGAAAACTGATTAGTTGATGCTAGTACCTTTTTAAATCATCAGAGAGTTTGCTCTTGCTTATACTGTTTGATTATATTATGGTAAGATGTTGAAACAATTTCACTTTACCTAATCTACAATAATAGATAGACATATTCGCACATAATGTTTGTCAGGCTGTCACTATGCAATTTACCCAAGACTGATGGGCGTCTTCCTCTTACGCACACAGACAGTAGGATAAATCTAAATTACATGTATACTCACACGTAAGTACAGTCGAACCAATTAGGCATGGCTTCGATATATCAAAACGTAACTTATATCGGATATGTGTTTATTATCATACCATATCGATATCTAAATATACATAACCGTTTTCACAAAAACTTCATCGAGCTATGGTTTATCCAAAGCGCAACAACGAGAACGAACTACGAATAATGTCGAATAAGTAATAACGAACAAAACGCAAACTTCACATCACGAGGATATGACATCGACGGTTTTTATTCGCTTTGTCTCTGTCTTACCATTCAATGTTTTACTGGCGTAAAAGTGATGAAGCGAATATTACGTAACTTCGGCTAGTGATTGGTTATTTGGTTAATAATAGTGCGTGCGCAATATCTATATCCTAACGCGCTAGCAATAAGGTCTAGTTTCTATTTATTTAGTTACAACAAAGATTCCATAAGTTAGCAACTTTCCGGCGGCTACTCGATATCAATTAACGGTAAAAGTGTAAGTTTGCGTTTGTCGTTAGTTTGCGTTTCGTTCGTTTCAGTTACTTGTGCAAATCGTACTACTGATATCGATATCTGAAAACGGTTTTCGATATCGATATGAAAACTGAATATCGGTTACATATCCGTTAGCAACTAAATACGAAAACGCCAACGTCTAGAACCAACTATGTACAACATATTTGTTATATTTGGTACCAACATTTTTTGCCGGTTATTAAAATGTTCCATACATTTTGACTGTATGAAGGTATTGCTCTTTTGCATTAGACAGCTATTTTTTACAAACGACATCCCTTACACCATGTTTAGGCACCTTGCAACTGCTTCAAAAATATGTTAGTAGTCAATTCTTTTACATCACCTCTCTTAGTTATGGCAAATAAGCATAAAAGTTACGCATATAATAAAATTCAACATTGACAGTATCATCATCATCTACCCTGTTCCCTACTATGTTGAGGTCGGCTTCCATTCTAACCGGATACAACTGAATATCAGTTTTTATATGAAGCGACTAGGCAGTCGCTGTTACCCAGATACTGGGTAACACGATACCCACGTAAAGATGAATATAAAGGTGTATCTATTCATACACGAAGCTCGACACCGATAGCATAAAATACTTTTTTTTTTTCGTTTCTATGGCTTCTTTACCACTTATAAGTGTATCTCTTAAAATATTTCGTGTATGAATAGATACACCATAAAAATTGCCTATAGACTGAATAGCTTGTTCGACAGTACGTGTACCTACATACATAGACATTGTATCTACGTATATCGTTTAAACAAACAGACAGCGTCGTTCGCAGTGTGTTAATCAAAAGACAACACGGATAGAAGCGTCTGCTGTTTCAAGCAAAAGATGTTTCCTTCAATAAATACATTTGTTATTTTTTTATTGAAAAAGAAACTGCTTAGGCATAGATTGTACAATGTTGGCTTTATTGCTTCAACTACTTATAAATTATACCAACGTTCTAAAAAGATAGTGATGACTATATTTTCACACCATCAATCTCACTCTGAATCATTTTGAAAGATATTGCTTATCCATTGCTTCATATGTTCGAAAAATGTGTCTGCTCAACAACGTAAATAACGCAATGAATGTTGAACTGCACTGTCAAAACGCAAGCCATTGCTACTGTTAGTGTGTTACGCAATTACCCCACAAATGTATGAATGTAAACGAATGAACTTACATACTCCTTGTGAGCAAGAGTCGTGGAAGGTGGCGTCTTGTAGGATTCATTCCGGTCTGATCCCCTGAGCCCCCCCTCCCCCCCCCCCTTCCTCGATCCTCTGCTAGTTCTTCTTTTGTTTTGAAATCTTTCTTATCCAACTTTCTCATTCCAAGTTATTCCGGTCTGATGTAGCACGCCCTTGATCATTTCATAAAATACTACGCTCAAGACTGTTAAATGCACCATAAATGCTTAACATTACGACTATGTTGTAATGCCCATAAACATATTACAAGCGCCTTTATCTCATTGTCAACTCGATCTCTCTTTACTCGTGTAACGTTTCATCCTGGATAGCCTCAGACAGCTTGTCGCCTTGAGCTTGAACGTAACTAAGGACATGGGCGATAAAGGGAGGCGTTATATTTATATTGTTTGGTGAAGCAACAAGATGATTGCCTGGTTTAATTAAAGACTTGCCTTAGTATTTTCTAACAAGATAAACTACATTTAATCTGTCATACAGTTGATCAAGGCAAGCGTTTTCGCAGATCAATTTCTACCTTATTGCAGCATGGGACCTAATTTTAAGGCGTTTCACTTTCTAATTTCAAATATTATTGATTTTTTTTTAATGACAGAGGTCGGTTTACAGATTAAAGACGACGGTTATGTTAACAAGTTTTTTCTTAAGAATCACAGATACATATCAAAATGCAAAATGGCGGCCATGGTAAATGTATGTTTTTCGACGCAGGTATTCGGGGTGCTGATACAAAAACGAGGCAAATGATTATATAAAAGATATTGCCAAGATCGCAATTTTGAATCTCACTCGAATTATATCTTTTATTTGGAAACGTCAACAAAACAATATCAACTCGATCTGTCTCGTTATCCTAGACAGTCTCAGGCGCGTCGCCTTTCATCTCAACGTGGCACGTTTACGAAGGACGTAGTTACGTCACGTCAAATATAACACCTCCCTTTATCGCCTACGACTAGTTAGTCGTAGGCGATAAAGGGAGGTGTTATATTTATATTGTTCAGTAAGGCAATAAGATGTTTATAAAGAGACCATTGTCTGTTGCCTTGGTATTTTATATAAGTAAATATTTACAGATATAGTACCTAGGTAGGTACTTACTTCTGAAATTTGAAAGTCGTTTGAAAACTGATAGATTTCATACTGAGTAAAGCCTAATTTACACGCATATACAGGATGTAAAAAGACACATGACATAGCCGTCAAGTACGCATTCTGTAAAGTAACATTGCACAAAAACAATTGTTGTGAAACGACTTTTCTTTTGGTGTGAAAATTTGCTGTTCTGTGGTAATGCGCAATGAAACGCACGCAAAATATTGTGCTTATACGTGCAGGCAACGGTACAGCGGTCGTGGGCCCACTTAAAGTTGTGTTAAAACATTAAACACTTGTTTTCTTAAAAAATAGTCAGTAAAAGTTGGAATTTTGACCTTAAATATCTCCATGACCAGAAGGTCCCAGGCATGGTCCAGTCCGCCGTGTCCTCGTAGAGGCGATCAGCAGCGGCGGCGACCTCTCGCGCCCGGCTTTGTTTCAAGCCATGGTCCGGAGCGAGAGTAAGTGGGAGGCAGTCACCTCCTTCTGCGAAGCAGTCATGCTAGCGAAGGAGGTGGCGGAATGGGCGAGGGAGAGAGCCTTGAGAGCCGCCCGTCCCAGCCGCCGCGGGAGACGCTCCGGGCGTCGGGAGCCGCGTGACGTATCCCGGCCACCGTAGGCGCGGGCCTGCGGGCGGCGAGTAAAGGGTAGAGTAAAGGGTAGCTCGCCGTCCGATCAGGACCAGGCCCGTGCTGAACGGCGCGTATGTGTTCCACACGCGCCTCAAAAAGATGTCAGCATCTAAGGAGGGGCCCGTCAGGGCCGAAGCCTATATGGGCCGGAACATATATGGCTAAGAAAGGAACACGGATGGGTTTTAGTCAGTAAGAGTCTGACACTCCCTTCCGCTCCACCCAGAGCTGGAGGGGTCATTTGATGATTTCCCATCCATAAAAAAAAGGCATGGTCCAGTACAAAAAATATGTTAAAATTTAACACCCGTTATAATACACTGTTTTGATGGTGCAACTTGAATAATAATTATTATTAATTAGAAAATCAATTTCTCATGCCTAACATCGGAGCTTTAACTCTATAATCGCTAAGCCCTTGAGGCAATTTATTTTACTATAATATATCTTCCAAAACCCTCAATTTTATAACTTTAAAATCCCTTGAACCAGCGTAGGCATGAATACAAAACGGTTACCAAACAATATTATTAATAAAGTTCATTATTAAACCATTATTAAAGGAGATGTTTCAAAATGTGCCAGGTCTATGTACACTTACAGTAACTCAAACAAAAGAGAAAAATCCATAGAATTCAGGAAAAATACAGATAATTCAATTAAATGTATACTGTTCTGGTAGTGAATTGATATTTATCAATTATTTTTATCGACTTTCTACATGGCGTCTCACCGATTTAGTTACTCTGTGCTTAAAAACAAGGACAATTAACCATTGATCATAGAAATAGAACTGTTAGCTGTCACAAAAGTGTCACTTCAGTCACTTTCGTCTTGTCGCCGGTCGTGATTGTGTTCGTTTTGTTTTGAGTTTCTGGAGTTCTTTTTAACAGCCTCGCTTTCGTTTTTTGGATTTAATACCGTTTCTTTCCCATCTGTTTACCTGGCTTTCGTTTTTGGACTGTTACCCGGCTTGTGTTGTAAGGACTTCGACTTTCTTGTGTGGTTTCCTCCACAGAAATAAACATGTCAAACGTCATTAATCAATCAAAATGACAGTTTACCGCCATGACGGGTTTTTGTTGTGTGTTGCAATTTCAAGTGTAATTTCTTGTGTTTACCAGCAAAACAAGCCATTTTAAAGTAATTGGACAGTTGAGAACTGTTTTAAATGAATTTTTCTATTTTTTTGTATAGTGTACAAGGACCTGGCCCAGGCTCCATACATTTTGAAACATCTCCTTTGTACACAACTTTAGATATTACTTTCGACCCTCGGTAACTGTTTGGACAATATGGGCAGTGTATGGAAAATCGATTATTTTCCATTTGATACTAAAGGAAAATTGTCCCGATTATCTTATCAAACTGTTTAAATTTTCATCATACTTTGCTCGTCCTAATATCAAGGAAAAGCTGGCTTACATTGATAAAGTACATAAACAAACAAACTCCTAAAGTTGGTTTAAGGTATTAGAAAACGACAAACTTTTTAAGCGTATCGTAATTCGTCTTATAGAGAGGAGGCCTGAGTCTAAAGCTTTCAAGTTTATGATTTCAAAAAGCTTAAAATAACGCAATGGAAATATCACATTCGTAAGTCTATGTTTTTAACTATACATGGCTTTTTTCTCTGAAGTATGATGAGACAAGAGAATTCTTAGATGGTTTAGTCATGTTGAGAGAATTAATAAAAGGCCACTTGCAAATGGTACAAGGCGTATGTGCGTGGAAACGTCAAGAGGAGATGCCCTAACTAAAAGGACATACCTTATGGTGATGTTCTTCAGAAAGCTCATGTGTGTAGTAGCAACTGGCGTGACCAGAACGTAATTAATAAAAACAATCTCAATCGCGCAAGTCGCAATCAATGTCAAAAACTTGTCAAAAATGTAAGGAAATTAGAGGAATTTTTGACAGATTGAGACAGAAATCAGACTGAACGTTCTTAAAATTGCCAGAATTACCCCTCAGATGTATGAACGTAAACGAAGCAGGACGAGTATGTAAGGATCGTAGCACGTGGGGTTCTGTAGGTTTTGCCCTACAAGAAGGCGTGAGTTCATGTATGTTCTATAATACTGATACAAATTATAAAAAAAAAACTCATTAAAGTTAAAATCAAAATGTTTAGTAGCAAAAAATGTGTACTTACATAGATGTATACAAGGCGAAAGAAAACAACGAAAATTACCCGGTTTATTTACTCGGTAACAGAGAGTAAAGGAGGTCCCAAAACCTCTAAATAAATCTTATTCCACTACCCCAATCCAACCTCACCCTTATCTCACTGTCTAAGTACAACCGGATACCTACCTACTTTATCAAGGCGAGCAACAAAAGAGTTAATTAAAACCTCGCTTCCAAGTGCCCACGTGCTGAAAGATACACTGACTCAAATTCTATTGTACGCACAATGTACGTAGAGATGCTTTCACAACTTAACGTTGGAAATGATAAAACTGGGTAAAGTTATAATAAAATCTAAGTAAAATAGAGAGACCGTGTTTTCTTTTGTTGTTTTCCTTATACGGAAGATGGGTATGCGATTTTCTTTAATTGGATGATTGAACAGTGACCCAGCAATAGGTATGTATGTAGCTACGGGTACCGAGGTCCCTAAAATGTAGTTGAAGTCCAAGATGACTGAATATTACACCTGCAATGCTATTCTGACTTATAAAAGGAAATTGGAGTTTTATTATGATCCCCTAGGGGATTGCAGTGGAACATTGAGTGCTGTGTAGTCCCCTGGGGGACTGGATTTTAGAGGAACGAGCGATAATATCTGCTAAGGTGCTACGAATTAAAATCAAAACTAATTTATTTAAACTAGGCTGAGAATCAGCACTTTTTGAACGTCAAAATTTCATAAGACAGTCCCACAAAATACCCACACCTCACCACTTCCTAGTGCTTTACCTAGGAAGAAAAAGTGCCGCAACAAACTCCCCAGCAGCACAACTATCTGTTCTGTTAGAAGAACTTGATTCTATCTCAGACCAAAAACCAAGATCTGTCTTGGTTTTTGGTCTGAGATAGAATCAAGCTCAGATATATATTACGTCGAAGTAAGCTATTGTCGAAGTACAGCATGCCGGAGTAGAGTACGTCGAAATTGACTAATGTCGGATTACCATTGCTGTCGAAGAAGCATGTCGTCAAAGTCGCATCGTTTCCTAGTTAAGTCATGTCGGAGAAACGCTTTATCGGAGTACAGTAGTGTCGGACTTAAAGTATTTCGAACTAAAGTATTGTCGAAATAAAGACGTCTCGGAGTTCCGTATTGTTGAAATAAAATCTTGTCGTAGTACGGTTTGTCGAAATTCAGTTGGTAAGTCGATTCTACTAGGCGTTATTGCCAAAAACTTTTGAATGAACTTTGGAAAGTACCATGTAGGTATATCAGCACTTCTTTTCAAAGATCTTCAGTTATTATTCATATAATTAAAAAATTGACATAGTAAAATGTATTTATAAGAGGCACCTACTTTTAGGAATAACAAACCATTCATCCAAATTGCTTAAGACCCCTGAGGCAAGTACCGCTTTTCACTTGCTAAATGATTGCAAAGCACTTATCCCTAAGCCCTCTGAGACAAAATAAACATGATGTATACAAGCCTGCCTACTTATTTACATTCGAGTTTATCTAGCTACTGACAAAATATTTCACGTTCACGTCAGGGCTGAATAAGTGAATTATTTAAATGATTTTTCTTGTATACCTACCTCTTTGTCTCACTGTTGTGTTGTGGAACTCAAAAGAAAGGTCGGTTAACCTAACTACTCATGAAAACGGTGTTGGTAAACTTTCTATCAGCTGTAGGTACGAGAGAGATCATCCAGTAAAACGCCTATACCTACTTTCATGGTACAGAGTCAGACAAATGTCTTAAGGAAACTTGCGGAATAACCGCAATCCGATTTTGAAGGAAATTAAACCATTGCTTTATAGGTTTGAAAAATTCGGCTGCTCGACAACGTAAATAGAGCAATGAATGTTGCTGAATTGTGACTGTGCACCGTAGCCAATAAAACAAAGCTTTTGCACCAAAGCATCTTTTGTATGGGCCCACGTTTCTGTATTAATCTTACAAATTTTTTCACAAATAAAACGATATAAATACCTTAAAAAAAAACTACCTATAAGATAAATTCTAAATGACAATACATTGAATCATACTATTTTTGCAACATGACTAATTGGTAAGTTGACATAAATATTTATTTTATTTTATTTATTTATTTTCCAACTTACATCTATCCTTACTTAAACTCTTATCCTAACTTATTACTAACTCCTTATTAAAATACAATTTTGTACTTTTTACAGACAATGCATTCTTTGTGAACTCACTTAGAGAACAACAGAATAGGTTCGATATTAAGGCATTGACTGCCAACGCGGTCACCGGTGACCGCGAACAAAATATTTTCTATTGTGTCTGTTGCCTGGCAGTCAACGTGTTAAGTATACATGACAATTTGATGTATGTTAACTATGCACCAAACTTGTGAATTTTGTATGCCTCAATGGCGGGACGTAGCAGACTTAGGTACTTGTAACTAATACACCATCTTATGAACCTATGATCCACAATTAATTATTTGAATTTGCATGAAGAAAATCCTTTAAGACAGTCACAAGCTAATTACTATAATGGATAGTCCTCCGTCTACTCTCGTTACGAAATTATAGCGTTGCCTGAGGTAGCAGAGCGGGGCGGGAGGGGTGTGGTGACGTGATGCTAGACCTCAGGGATTGATCAAATTGTGACAACTAGATATCACCCCGCCCGCACCGCGCAGCTACCTCAGGCAACGTCTCAGTTAAGCGGTCGACGTTCAAAATCTAGTCGCAGTCTCATCTCGGCGTCAAACAAATGTCAAAAACCTGTTAAAATTCAGGGATATTAGAGGTATTTTTGACAGATTAAGACAGATCACACTGTGAACGTTCTTAAAATTACGAGAATTGCCCTCCTGGTATCCGCAACTCCACGTCAATGCGCGTGAAAAAGTTGTTCATTTATTTTTGTCAGAAACAAAACTACCAACACTAACAAGAAACATGAATCTGTCTTAATTTAAACTAGTGAGACAAGCAACTACATTTAGTAATCAATTGATACATGAGAGCTCGTCGCAGTCAGACTTGTGACTCGGTTTGTATGAAGCAAGTTCGGATTCGGTAACTGTTGTTAGGAAGTTCAGTGACTTAATTATGTACGGGAAAATTAGATGTAGATGCCACCACATTAAGGTCACAAAGACCAATAAAATAGAATACCAAATCGTATTAGGTAAATTCATCGCATGTAGGTACTACAGAATTATTTAGGTAGAGCAAAATGTAAACGAACAGTTAAAATGTAACTACGAACAAAACTGCTGGAACAGCAAATAAAACTGATTCAGACAACAAATATCGTGGAACATCACGAAGCATTTTGCACCACAACCTAGTTTTAAAATCAAACATGGCACCGGCGTGGGAAAAATTCGATTTAATTCGTCCAGTTTGTTCCTGGTCCGTTGTTTAAATCAGATTTGTTCTGTCCGAGTTGTTTGTTGCTGTTAAACTATAATGGAACGTGAAAACTGTGAAATTTGTTGGCTGCAGATGGGCCTAATAAAGATAAAAAACGTATAACTGAATTAATGCACATTACGAAAGTAATTTATTCAGAATCGTCTACTGAATCGATTAATGTCATTTTTAATTTATGTAATTTTTATCCCAAAAATAATTAAAACTACGTAAATTACAGTCACACTTCCGCTGTACAGTCAAAACAAAATAAACCGAAATGGATGAAGAACCAGAAATTT
The DNA here is from genome assembly GCA_963669345.1 of Gortyna flavago. NCBI lineage: Eukaryota > Metazoa > Arthropoda > Insecta > Lepidoptera > Noctuidae > Gortyna > Gortyna flavago. Next base: position 9,245,912 of record OY770150.1, on the reverse strand, counting down.
ACGCTAGACCCTTATTTATACGTGTGTGACTGTGTGCATGGATAGATTTGTAATGTGACCACTATTATCTCCCACAATAAGTATAACTAATCACACAAATATTATAAAGGTGAAAGTTTGTGTGTGTGTGTTTCTAAGTTTGTTACTTCGTCACGCTCAAACGGCGGGACGAATTTTGATAAAAATGTTGTATGGAGGGAGCTCCGAATAAAAAAATAAATAACTAAAACAACTCCGAATGAAAAAACAACACAATAAAAAATTCAGTACTTATAAATTCTCGAGGCATTCGGACAGAAACTAGGTATATTCGGTCTGTCTAACTCATCAGCCAGACAACAGAGAATGTTTTTAGCTTACAAATAAACTGGGCTTAAATAATTATACAGCTTTCATTACCGTCATCACTCTAGTCTAAGTGGCAGATGCTAATTTTGTTCGTATTTAGACTTTTTAGACTGGGTAGTTTAAATTTGTAATTTTGGTTAGTCTTATTATTTTGGAAATAGAAGACAATATAAATCGCTGTTCAAAATAAATCGCTGTTCACACATGTCATGTTGTGACGAAATAATGGTCGTTATTATCATAGCTTCTGTTTTGCATCTGCGGAGTAATTGCATGGGTGTTGACACACATGCTTTAAAATTAGCATGCTCTGCAGCTGTTCACATCTGATAGAAATAAACATGCTACTTTAAATAATATTTTTAATGGTACGGTCATAATAATATTACTAAAATTAAATCGCAATGGCTCAATGGGATTGGTGCCTTACGGTCTTTAAAACCAAAAAAACTGCAGACGTCGTCGAAGCGATTTATTCCCGTCTGATCCCCTGAGCCCCGATCCGCCTTCCCCTGGATCCCCTGCTAGTTCTTCTTCTGTTTTAATCTCTTGTCTTATCCACTTTATCTAGGTTACTGTTTTTGAGAGGTAAGTACAGTCAAGAGAAAATAAACGTTTCATGTTTGACACGTCAGCGGCTGCCGTCGACAATATGCTGCTAGTGTATTTGAGCACGGCACGTTGTCGACAGTAGTGGTGGCTCAGTGGTAACGGCTCCGACTTACGAGTTGGAGGTCGTGAGTTCCAACCCAGGCAGGGGCTTTACTTTGTGTAAATAATTACATCACCGCACTGCTCTCAAAACGGTGAAGGAAAACATCGTGAGGAAACCGCGGCATGTGCTAGAACCAAAAATTCGAAGACATGTGATATCTACCAAACCGCACTGGGCCCGCGTAGTAGATTACAGCCCACTCCCTCTCGAAGAGAGGAGGCCTGTGTCCCAGCAGTGGGAATATTATAGGCTGATTATGTATACGTTATTGACGGCTACAGTTACCTCTGCCGTGCGTGTGTGCACACTTATATCGAACATTCGATCATTGCATCCCATGGTCATCGCTAAAATCGTACGTCATACTATGCATAAGAATCGATTGTCAGTAAATTCTCAATAAGGTCAATTGAAGTTAAATTGATAAATTGCGATTGTAACACGGTAACGAACACATACGTAAGCATGGTTTGATGACAGGATTACTGTGATTTGAATGAAGTAAAATCGTATAGCTTCAGGATTGGCGGTTATCTGTGTAAAGTCAACAAAATAAATAAGTTTGCAGGTTACTGAAAAAAGATTAAGTTAAAACACAAATTTAATGTGATCAGAATATAAATGAGAAAATATCTAAAGTTTTGTACAGTCAGGAGCATTCATTACTAAGCAAATTGACTGCTAACCCTAATTTGTTCATATATTCAAATCACGTCACAACTGTCATTTTTTGATACTTGTATGAAATTGTAAAGCCATTTCAGCAAATGATAAATTGACGAAGGGTACAAAACTAAAGACATTTTTTCGTTTAAATTCTGAGCACATTTCTTTTTTAATTTATTATCTTGGAAAAGTCTCCAAGAATATAAATGCCTCTTCAAATCGGAACAACCGATAACTCTTCAATTGTCTATCGTCCAACTTTTCTTTATCCTTTAAAAAATGAAGGATGAAAAAGCTATTTTACCAAAAGATTCTGGATTTTTGTCTCAGTTCCAATAAATTGGGTATTATTTGAAAAAATCGAGGACAGAACCTAAGGCTATGCGCGCACTACGATTTTAATACGATTCTTTTACCTTATAATCGCTAACACAAAATTTTTTCAAGCTAATTCTCAAGCGATTTTTTTCCGCAGTGCGTGGACTCTAGTACATTTCTATTGTTCACAGATTGACGAATTTTCTTTGCAACGATTAAAATTCGTAGTGCGCGCTTAGCCTAAAGGGTTGCAAACTTTTACTAGCAATAATTCCATGACCTTGGTTTTGTGGATTTTTTTATGTTGTGTTCTTCTCCTATAAATTCTGCATGTGACTTCGTCCGCTTAAAATTACTTGTTTTAACTTAAAATATATCCTATAGCTGTGCTGTGTGTGTGTTACTTGGTTTTAGCTTAGCGTTCTGTCTGACCTTTTTTCATTTTGCTGGGCTCCTAACGGTAGTAGCGTGATGCTGAATAGCCTATAAACTTCCTGAAAAATTGGGCTATCAAATGCAAAAATATTTTTTTCAAACAAACTCTTCAGCTCTTCATTATACAGCCGTATATCGTTCGCAGCTAGAAGAGACCTAGCTTTCACAGTAAAGAGAACTAATCCGATCAACGACCAGGATGATGACTGGTCCGTCTACCTAACGCAATTCCTAATTAAATCCCTATAACACTAACGAGGGCAGATACTCTGTTGAAAGATGGAGTGTGTATGCCATGTCAAGTAGTATGTTAAAGTTAAGGGTAAATATTTAAGCGACGCTCGTTTTTTTTTAGATGGTTTAATGAGTAAAAACTAGCATTTTAATTTGTACATTGAAAATATCAAAAATATAAATGGCAGAGGGTGTCCACCCTTTTTACCAAATCCTTTTGTCACCTCAACATAACTAATTACAAAAACACATTTTCATTTATTCTCCCACTCCACTTCAAAATAAAATCAGTTTTGTAAGTAATTTATATTCAAACTCCTCCTTTTATAACTTTATTTATGTATGTTGTTGTTGTAACGACTTCAGAGCTCAATGGTTCGAAACGGCGTTATTTTTCGTCCTCTCTGCTCGATATTTATTCCCAATTTCTGGCTTACCAACAAATTATATCGAGGAAAATATATTATCATGATATTTCGGTCTAACTACGTGTAAAGTTACTGGTTTGTGATGGATCTAAGTGGGCTCAATGAAATGGATGTGAACTGGAAAATTGTGTGAAAAATGATACACGAGAATTTTGTGATAGATATCTACGTATATACAGCGTGGCGCTTTAAAGGTGACATTAATTTAACACACGTATACGATTTAAGACCTGTATTACGAAGTTATTTAAGACCTGTATTATGTATGTACCTACCTATGATCCACAATAAAGATATTGATTGATTGATTATTTCGCATTTTATTTTATGAACAATATTTAATGTTATTATTTATTTATTCATTTAACTTTTTCTAAAACAGCACCTTGGAGCAATCTGTAATTAAAGAACTGTACCCCAGGGGTCATTTGCGGGGCAGCGGGATCCCGGGGCAGCGGGATTGTCCGAAAGGGTTACCGCTGCCCCGGAACATAAAGGGCTAAGGAAGGAACACGGATGGGTTTTAGTCAGTAAGAGTCTGACACTCCCTTCCGCTCCACCCAGAGCGGGAGGGGTCATTGGATGATTTCCCATCCTTAAAAAAAAAAAAAAAAAAAAGGGGTCATTTGCCGGGGTCACGGATCAAAACATCGCATTAATGACGTTAAAAGGAATAATTGCGATATGCGAATTGGAGGAAAGAGATAGCCCTATCGGCAAGGTGCAGGCGGTCGTTTGCAAACTACGTATAGAGGTATGAGGAACAGGGTGTAAACTTCACTCATCCTCTATAGAAAAGGGAGGATCCTCCGACAACTGCCCGATGATTAATGTCGGGCCGTTGTATCTACGCTAGTTGCGCGGTAAACTCTGCTTGCGAGATGCAGGATTTTGCGTGACGTCAGTATGACGCGTTGTTCGCATGTGGCGTTGTAGATACCGCTATATACATTTACACGATTCAATTTGGTAGTTTCATCATTGTTAGTTAAAAGTGTAACTCTGATGTCACAATTGTAAGTACAAGAACAGTCCTAAGTAGCATACCTAAGCATAATCAGCCTATAATGTTTCGAGGACCACTGCTGGGACGCTGGGACACAGGCTTCTTCTCTTCGAGAGTGAGTGGGCTATAATCTACCATACTGACCCAGTGCGGGTTGGCAGTCATACGTAAAACTACATAAAAAAAACAGTGGCACTCTGTGAGTGCCGACAAAAGTGAAAACAATTACGTGTGTTTTTTTTATCGTATTTTATACAAAACACAAACATAATACTTTGCCATCACTCACTGACATATCGGATATACATTAAAACCGAGTACATCCCGAGGACAGCCGAACACATCCGAAGCGGTGTCACTGGTAACAGTGTCGCGAATTCAATTTTTTACTCCCATCTCAAAAAATGCCTAACTAAATAAGTTTTCACTTCAATAATCAAGCATTGCAAACGATGGATTGCAAGTGACATTTCCATCTCCTAAGCCCTTAATCATAAAACCAACGTGAATAAATACATATCTATCATACTGCAAATACATGCCCCGGTTAGACAAATAAAGAAAATCGATGAAGGCTAAACCTTTTATTGCTCTTAAACGTATGGCATTGGGAATATGTTGCTCCATATACTTCAAGAGCACATGAAAGAATAATAAATTCAATAGCTTACCGATCAGTAGGTATCTATGTCCATTTTATAAAGGCTCGTACTTTATCAAACCTCAAATAATTCGCATTTTGCTTTCCTAAAAATGTTATTGAACAGTCTACTTTAGGTAATGAATGCGCCTCTTTTTGTGAACCTCAAATTTTATATCCTATTTTGGGGTCCTTAAAATACTAAATAGCCAAGTAAATGCGACCAACTCGGATACGTAGCGCTCGCCGGCCGCTTCGACGCTACCGCTCGCATTGGTCGCTCGGCTCGCGCGCGGTTAGTCACAGTTCCAACCTAACCCGTTTCGTCGGGTACCTTAGCTTAGTTACTGCGCGCAACTGAGAAAAGGCCAGAAAGTTAAAAAGAAGCAGAATTATTTAAAAAAGTGTGCATCATTAGAAGCACTTTAGTGGTTCATTTATTCAAAAAGCCTTCATCAGTAGAAGGTCAATACGTGTGTAGAAGATCAATCACCTTTTAATGCTCTTTAACGTATAGCGTTTGAAATACTTTGCTACATTTACTTCAAAAACTTATGAAACAATAATAAATTCATGGCTTGCCGATTAGGCTGTCTATTTAATAAACACGTTGCGCTCAACGATACTTGCACGCGATGTGCATTTGTTGTTAGATGTTAAGGGGTTCTTACATTTTAATAAAGTATCTATGTAGATTAACATCAGCCTTCAATCAATCTATCAATTTGACAGCCTACTGCTAAAGTTTTCATGAGAAATATTCAAAATTCTTGGTTATATTTTACGTGGAAATCAGTTGCTATTTTATGGGCATATGTTACAGAGGAGTGTTGAAGAGGTGTGTGTGTGAGAGTTTTGGGTGTGAATGGTGAAGGCTGTTGACGGTCTAAGAGACGATGGATGGACTGTGTAAAACTGTAAAAAATGATATGGTTAGAAAGGGGGTGATTGTCAAGACTAACAGAGAAGTATGGAAGAAAAATACATGTTGCGTTGAGCCTAAATAAATTGGGATAATGGCAGGTGAACGATGATATATATTATGATAATATGATATTACCTATTCAAACTTATGTTTCAAATTAATATTATTTCAAGTTAAACAAATATCAACTTTATATGAATGGGAATTAAGTCGATTTCAGAGTGACTAGTACCATTGAAAAAGTTGTAAGTTGTAGCACCTGTAGCGTAAAACTCACGCTTTCTTATGTGGGTAGGCAGACACTACAGAATACCATCTGCTACGATCCTTACATACTCCTTTACGTTCACACATCTGGTCATACCCGCACGCCGGTTGCTAGTACTACGAACCTGACTTTTGTGAAGAACATCACCAATAAGGTCAGTATACTGCCTACTAGGGCGTCACCATCTCGTGTCCACTCTCGTTTGCCTTGTAAATAGCTATATCATTTGTTATTCGCCTTTCATTCATCCTCTCAAACCATCTAAACAAACTCTTTCCAGTTATTGTCACTATTAACATCTGCCTAGCCTTTTCCCAGCTATGTTGAGGTCGGCTTCCAGTCTAACCGGATACAACTGAATACCAGAACTTTTCTTGGAGCGACTGCCTATCTGACCTCCACAACCCAGTTACTAAGTAATAAGATACCCCTTGGCAAAACTGGTTGACAGACTTTCGGGCTTTTGACTACCCGACTGCTAAATATCATTCTTTAATGACAGCCCTTTCATTTTGTAAATTCGACAATAGCATAGCGCTATATGCAGTCGAGGTCGGCGAATTAATCAAACATAACGAAGCAATGGACTATTTTGCATTCTCAAAGCGAAATTAATGGTGAGTGTTACGCAAAAGGGCTGCAGTATACCTATATATTTGTTCGATTGTACATTCCTTAAGGGGTGCTAACAGGTTGCTAAGCACTTCTTGTCAAGACGTCGTGACCCACTTTCTTAAGGGCAGGCGATTGATTTTCGGTTTAACAAGGTGTTTGCCTGCTTTGTTGGTAGTTATAATGATATGAGTTCAGCGAGTTGTTGAGTAGCTGTCGTTAAAAGTCTTTGAACCTGAAAAAAGGTGTTAAAGTCGAGTTTTTATTTGTCGAGCTTGATGGTTGCAAAGTTGTCGAACCAACAATCTAAAAAAAGTTTTTTGATTTTATGTAAGTACGAGTATGTTAAATGATACATGACTGACTGTTTTACAAAACAGCTCCGTTATGTAAAACATCTAAATGACGTTAAATAAATAAACCTCTATTAAATATTCTTTTATCAGATTATGCCGCCAGTCTCTTGCTCTTGGGTATAGCACCAGTTGACAGCGTTGCGGAGGAATTTTTCGACGCCATATTTAATTTTGTTAATTATAAATTGATTTGATGACGATTTTTTAAAATTAATTATGTAATTTAAAATCTATTAAAGAAATTTGACAGATTGTAGTAGCTTGATGTGCTCAGCTGGCGTCTGTACCTTGCTTACGTTACGTAACAAATTCCCCAAAAATAAAAGGTTATGCCAGAAAAATACAAGCGAGCATTTTTTTCAGGAACATCTGAAATGTACACATTCGCAATATGTTTCAACGAAAATGAGGTTTTTTGAGGAACCAACAAAAAGTACCTACCATTCGCAATGGTATAAATTTTTTTCATTTTATTTTAAAAGCATCAGTACGCTGAGGCCCTTTTGGCATATTAATAAGTACGTATTTTTATTCTTATTAGTTACTGTTTGTATTTAGGTATGCCCATAAAAACATTTTCTTTGTCTCATTTTTCATTAGGGCCGTCGGTCTTATATTTTCTGCAAATAAATGATACTATTCTTCTTCAACAAAATAAAGTTCGTCACTAGGCCAAGATGGCTAAGATTACCAAAGGGTCTTTTATTCTTATAAAATCATGTTGTTATGAGTTAAAGAAAACATCGTCAAGTAACCTGCATGTCCCAGAACCGAAAATTCGAAGACATGTGGCATCTATCAACCCGCACTGGGCTCGCTTGGTGGATTACGGCCCACTCCCTCTCACTGAGGGGAAGCCAGAGGCCCAGCTGTAGGATTATTATTGGCTGATTATGCTTATGCTGTAAGTTGTCATCCCCAAACTGAAATATTCTATACAAAAATAAAAAGGAAACAAAAAACATTTTACAGCAGTACGTTTCTACCTACTTAGCAAAAGGCTACAAAAACCATTCCCACACAAAACGCGGCCCTTCTATTTGGATTACCTCGGTGCCATCATTTTATTTTTAATTTCTGACCGAACTCTTCCGTTTGAATGTTTAATCACAAGCGGAATACACGACAAACGTTAGCGAATTGTAAATTTTTCTCATATTTTTTGTATTTGGTGTACGGACTTTGTAATTTGCATAAGCTCGAGGCTTACACACACTACGCTTACGGTCACTCATGACCTGGACATAGAGAGGGAACGTAGGGCGATGGCTGTCCGAGGTAATATGCTGATCCGAAGATTTGCACGATGTACGACGCAAGTCAAAATAACCCTTTTCAGAGCATACTGCCAGTCTTTTTACACATGCAGTCTGTGGGGCAGGTTTACGCTGAGGGCATACAACTCCCTGCGTGTCCAGTATAACAATGTATTCAGGATGCTGTTGGGTCTACCAGGCTTTTATAGTGCTTCTGGAATGTTCACCGAGGCCAGGGTTGATGGTTTTCATGCCATTATACGGAAACGGTGCGCTTCTATTCTCGATAGAATGCGTGCTAGCTCCCAGAGCATCCTGAGTGTATTGTGTGTTAAGTGGCACAGCAGCCCCATGCTGGCTCACTGGATACGGCTGCACACATAGGTGTCAGTCGTTTCAGTTTTGTGTTTTTATTAACATTAGATTAAGACTTTTACTAATAACATATGGATTTTAATCTGAAATAAATTATTATTATTATTAACCTTAGCTTGGAGAAGAGAACCAAAGCTGTTGACATAGCTCATAAGCAAACTGAAGTGGCAATGTACCGGCCATATTAGCCGTAGAACCGATGACCGTTGCGTAGACGTGTTCTTGAGTGGAGACTGCTAGTAGGCAAACGTAAGGTAGGACGCCCTCAGACTAGGTGGAGCGACGACCTTCGTAGGGAGGCTAGTAGCAGCTGGATGAGAGTTGCCAAGAACTGGTGAAGAAATGGTGTCCAAATGAAGAGGCCTATGACCAACAGTGGACTGTTGTAGTCTGATGATGATTATTATTTATCTACGACAAATGGCAATACATTTGCATGCCTCCACAGTATTATTGAGCACGCTATACGTACAAGGGCAAGTCATTCAATAAACGTAGGTACTGCTTGAACTGTTCATGTATATTTTGCTTTATGGGAGTTGGTTCGGCACCAATTGCCATAAAGCACAATAGAATATAATGACACAACAATTACAATTTTCAGGCTAACTCTAAAATACATAATAATATGTATTATATACACAAGTATTAAAGAAAAAAGTAGGAGAATTATTGATATAAAATTATTATATTATATTATTATTAAATTATCCTATTAATTAATAACTATTATTTATTAATACAATATAATTAATTTCCCAGACTGTACTTACACAGAAAATAAGTCAAAAACAAAGTACAAAGGTGCTGTACCTTTGTGCTTCACTTACAAAAACAATTTCTTTTCAAAGTGAACCTTTCTTACCAAGACTTGAAGTAAACTATTCCCTTTTCAATTAATTCAGATACCTCCTCACCTCCTCTCCTCTCTGGGTAACAAAATATTTATACAGCGAACCACTTTGGTATTTATTAGTTTAAAATTAGTTAGTACAGTATGAGTAAAGTTTTACAAATAACTCAGGCATGTGAGAATTTATCGGGTAAGAACCAAGGGTCTAATTAATATTATTATGAAGAAATTTAGGCATCCGTAAGAACGTTTTTACTAAAGTAAAAATAACTACTTTCAGAAATATTTTCTTGAATATCCAATGAAGATCCAAAAATAAATCAAGATCCATATAATGCTTAGCATAAGTATAATCAGCCTATATTTTGCCCACTGCTGGGACACAGGCCTTCTCTCTTCTAGAGGGAGTGGGCTGTAATCTACCACGCGGGCCCAGTGCGGGTTGACAGATGTGTCTTCGAATTTTTGGTTTTAGGACATGCCAGTTTCCTCACGAAGTTTTCGTTCACCGTTTTGAGAGCAGTGGTGATACAATTCTTAATATCTGATTATATAGACTGCTGACGCTTGCCGCAGTTGGCCTGTGGATTGGTGACCATCTTTACATACCAAGACCCCTCCGTGTCTCGGAAAGCACGTTAAGCCGTTGGTCCCGGCTGTCATTCGTGGATCTTTGATAGTCGTTACGAGTCGTCAGAAATCCGAAAGTCTGACTACCAGTATTACCAAGGGGTATCGTATTTCTCAGTAACTGCTTTGTGTAGGTCATGTAGGCTGTTGCTCCATGTAAAATACTGGTATTCAGCTGCATCTGTTTAGACTGAAAGCCGACCTCAACATAGTTGGGAAAAAGCTAGGCAGATAATGATATGACTAAGATCGACAATAAAAAAACTCAGCTTTTACATCTCATACCTTCCTGTACCTAAATATTGAGGTAGTCCCATAAGTTATACCTACACACTGGTCAAATATGGGAACACCCTTGCCTTAAAACACTTTTTCGTAGAAGATGGCGGGACGAGCTGGACAAAACAAATGACCAATGGTCCACTTTAGCCCTGGATCGAAAGAGCTGGAAGTCATGGGGAGAGGCGTTTGCCCAGCAGTGGGATGATGCAGGCTAACAGTACAGTAATTTATTTTTACAGCATAAAGATATCTTTCTTTGCCTCTTTCTAATAAAATCACCTAACCGATAAAAATAACTAACTTTAATCAGAATTAAGCGAAAAATCAATGTTACTTAAGTATGTATTAACACACAATGGCTGGAAAAGTCATTTATTATTTACATTAAGAGGGTAATCGCACGGGAAGTATTGTCTAGTGTTAGGGATTTGTTAATGTTTAATGAGAGCCGGGCAGTTCGTGAAATTATTGGTAATTGCTGTTTTTGGTACTTAATGCTAGTTAGGACGGCTAACTGTTTCTTGTAAAGGAATTTAAACAAATATCTCAAAAAATAAAAACTTATTTTATTTTAAGTTGCGCTACTAAGTCTAAGCCAGGTAGCTTAAGATTAAGTATCAATAATTAATTTGCGTAAAATTAAAGTCACCAGACTACATAAAAAAGGGCCTTAAAGTTTATAAATAGGGTAATCCTTTAATTCATTAGCAAACGCAACTAACGCATCCATTTTAGTCACCTGTTTGTCTAATTTCAAGGTCGTTAATTTTTGTTCCTTCTTATAAACATTATAATACAGGCAATTTATTATACCCTTGTAATAACTACCCCTATTTTCTCAGGTTAACCATAACTGCCACTAGAATAGCTGTACCCTTCATATGAACATAGTATAAATATAAACACGAGAAGGGAAACCCTCCCTTCTAATTAGTTCTAACCTAATTAGCGCGCTCTTCTTCGGCCGACCTTTAAGTATGACCAACTATGCTTCACTGGACGCCAAACAATTAAATAATAATCATAATCAAAAATAATAATCCAGAAAAATCAACAAAGAAAATTAAATCAACCGTAAAATTCTATTCAAAATTAAAATGGTTTAATTTTTATAATTTCAAACTTACCTCGCTTTGATAGCAGGAGGTCGCGATCCAAATTCAAAATTCACAAATTCGATTGGTCCGCCCGTGGTCGTGTGGTGGTCGGGGAGTGAAAAGGTGGTAAGTACGATTGAGGGAGATTCGAAACGCGTGCGGCCAAGTCGGCTGCCCGTGGGACTATGCCGTGCGGTGTGAAGTAAGCCAACGGACTCTTGTACTGAACCACCGTACTCCGCGGCATATCAATAAGTTTTATGGATTTACCGTTTGTTTGGGAGCCTTTTGTATGTCATTTTTATTTGGATGGATATTTTTATGAATTATTTTTGTATTAAGCTTTATTTCCGCAAATATTTTTTGACGAAGGAATTTTATTTCGATATTAATCATGTTTCCATAAATAAAAATTTTGTTACCTTGTTATTAAATAGAGCCTAATCAGACTATGATATCCATCACAGATCGTCTTCATGGTCGCTAAACAAGCATGGGGATCATTTCAATATCTTTTATCACCATTCATGTTATTGGTGATTTAGAGTCTCACGGAATAAAAGTACAGAGGTCGTTTACATAGAGGGGCTCGTGGCTGAGTAATAACAGCCGCACAGGTCGATTGATAAGGTTAAGCTACACTTGCCGCGGTCGGTCCGTGAATGGGTGACCAACTTTACATACCAAGACCCCCCCGTACCTTGGAAAGCACTTTAAGCCGTTGGTCCTGGTTGTCATTCTTGGATCTTTGACAGCCGTTACGGATCGTCAGAAGCCCGAAAGTCTGACAACCATTCTTGCCAAGCAAGGGGTATCGTGCAGTTACTGGGTTGTGAAGGTCAGACAGGCAGTCGCTCTGGTATTCAGCTGCATCCTGTCACATTGGAAGCCGACCCCATAATAGTTGGGTGATAATGACGAGGATGATCATATGACGAGGTCGTTTAAAAAAAAATAAGGTGAAAAGGACAATATTTAGATAGGTATATTATTATTTCGCGCCTCGTTTGTTATTGTCACGTTAATAGAATTAAACAAGTTGTACGTAAATGCTTGGAACCTAATGGCATTAATGGATATTAAGAGGTTTTACATAAAATACATTTACTGTGAATACAATTTGTGAGTATTTTGGGAACGAAATTAGATTTGTAAGTGATGAGTTTTTTTTTTTTGTATTTTGTTGAATAATAAAGTTATTAGAAAACTTGGACCAAAATAGATCTAAAGGCCAATTCCCGTTATTAAAAACGTTCAAAATCTAATCTTAGCGACAATCAATGTCAAAAACTTGTCAAAAATTTGGGCAATTAGAGGTATTTTTGACAGATTGAGACTGAGATTAGACTGTGAACGTACTTAAAATTACGAGAATTGCCCCTTTAGTTTTATTCATCAGTTCGTCACAAACTACGCACAGCTATTTTTTGTTAGATCTAACGTGTATTTTTTACCATGTGAGTAGCTACATACTTACATAAATTATTATTCCTTCTGCGTTCTACAACCCAATGTACCCTTTTATATTTTATAACGTGACATTATCATTGTGGTCTTATGTCTACATCCACGTCACGACATCTCGATAACACAGGGAAGTAAAATGAAGACGATGCTCTTAAATTTATGTTCACGATAATGTTAACGTGCACGTTTTTCCATACTTAGGTACATTTTATGGACGTGGATGTCAAAGCGCACAATAGCTGAGCAAGGCCTATTGGCCTTTATCAGAATCTTTCGACTCTGATTTAGAAAGAAAGAAAGATAATACTTTTCTTTGCGGGTAGGTAAACTACGGTTTTCCACTCTCTGGCCTCTGAATACTCCAAAAAGTCAAGTAATTTATTTTATAAAAAAACAAATTGTGTTGAAAATATTACAGTGATGATAAATAAAATAAAATAAAATAAAACATTATGTAGGTTCCTCAATAAATATGAATTTAATTTGTTTAACACTGAAATTATTTTTTAATTTGGAAGATATTACAAAATATTTACACTAGATACTAAATTAAATGACTATAAACTATTTGTTTAAAATAAGTTCATACTGTTTCATCATCGTCATCTGCCTGCCATTTCCCAACTATTTTGGGGTCGGCTTCCAGTCTAATCAGATGCAGGTGAATATCAGTATTTTACATGGAGCGACTGCCTATTTGACCTTCCCAACGGGTAATACGATACGCCTTGATAAGACTGGTTGTCAGATTTCGGGCTTCTGACTCCCTGTTACCACTGTCAAAGATGAATGACAGTCGGGACCAACGGCTTAACGTGCTTTTCGAGGCATGGAGGGCTCTTGGTATGTAAAGATGGTCACCCATCTACAGACCAACCGTGGCAAGCGTAACATAACCTGATCGATCATCCCGGGCGGCTGTTCTTACTTAGCCACAAACTCTTTAAATAAGTTCATACTGTTTATACTTTAAAAAACGACCATACAAACAAAAATAACAACTGTGCATCCTCAGGGAATACTGTATTTTCACACACAGATAAAGCCTAAATAAATTATAGGTAAAATCTAAACCTCTCTTCATTTATTCAACCCAATCGAACTAAACCGACTAACCCAGTTGACAAATCCATCCGCTATCGACGTAGAATTAATTATAAATCGGATGGCGGTGGCCGACGATGCGTGCTTTCACCTCGCTGGCGTTCAATCAATTTGAAAGCTGAAGGTATTAAGTTCCTGCTTGTTTTTTGAAGGAGATTAGTTATTTAGAGGAGGGTTTTGAATTATATGTTTTTATATTTGAAGATGAAAATCAAGACATCCCGTTTGAAAGGAAAACAGGGAGACTTTTGCCCAGCAGTGGGACACAAAATAGGCTAATAATTAAAAAAACCTTGTAAACAAGCTTCTACTTTTCTCCCATATTTGTAAATATGTGAGCACCATGTATCTGTATCAGATAATTAATTTATATGTCATGGTTTCATTTTTAATTTTATTTTAGGTGCATCGTCTTCACATATTATTTATTATATAATTAATGTATGCAAAATATTGTTAAACATTTTAAAAGTGTAACGGTGGAATTTCTTGCCCATTCTTCTCCATACGAAAACTACATTTTGGAAGAGGCGACTAGAATCAATTCCATTTCATAATAATAATTTTTGACATTCAAAAGTGCCTTTTATGGGCCTATTTGAAATAAATGCTTTTGACTTTGACTTTCTCCCTTCAGGGCTTAAAAAACTTCTTACACCGAGAGGTATCGAGAAAAATGATAACCACACATAACCGGTCAAACTCCGCGCGTAACCTATTTAGTACGATACAATAGAAAATCAATTGTGTATCATTAGGGGAGCTCGATGAGTTATAAAATAACAGCTAGACGAGTCAATCGAAGGTTAAGCTACGTAGGTTCGTGGATGGGTCGTCATCCATTACATATCGAGACCTCTCCGTGCCTCGGAAAGCGCTTTAAGCCGTTGGGCCCGGCTGTCTTTTGTAGATCTTTGACAGTCGTGACGAGTAGTCAAAAGCTCAAAAGTATGACAATTATTAGTCTTTCCAAGGGGTATCGTGTTACTCAGTAACTGGATTATGGAGGTCAGATAGGCATTCGCTTCATGTTAAATACTGGTATTCTACTGCAACTGGTTAGACCGGAAGCCAACCCCAACATCCATGGGAAAAGGCTAGGCAGTTTGATTGATTGCCTTCTCTTCACGGATTGATTGATTATTATTTTCATCACGATGTTTTCTTCACAAGGGCTTAAAAAGTATGTAGTATTATGTTTTAAAATTATTAATAAATGTACGGGTTCAAATATACACTACAATTTCGAATAACTGCACTCATCAAACGAATGAGAGCGTTGATAAATGTCACGCTGTCAGCAGCGAGCGAACATAAAGTTAATTATAGATGTGGTGGCTAACGATGCGTGTTACCTTCCTGTTGATCGATCGAATTTGGGTAAACAGTTTTTTTTATTGCTGTGTTATTGATAAATTATATTTATTTCTATAAAAATTAGAGGCAGGCACAACAGCATCCTGAAGGCTGTAGCGGCAGATACGTAGAAGCAAGTACTTTGCCCGCTATACCTAATAAGACCATTTAATTTTGTGCGAAGACTGATATACCATAAATTGAAGTAGGATTAGTGACGCTTTTGACGTTTAAACGTTTCTTAACTTAAATCAACGTTTATGAATAAAGGAGTTATTCCGGTGTGATCCCCTGAACCCCTTAACTTTACAGAAAATAATTACTGATAAAGAATAAAACTAAACTGAATAAAAAACCAATCAGTTCAGTCAACTTTAACCACAATAAAAGGCAAACAAATCGATCTGCCCGCTAACACTATCGTCGACTGACTTAATTATAAATCGTATCAATGGCCGACGATGTGTGCTGTCACCTCATTGTTCGTATAAAACAATTTCTTGCCTTTTCAGTTTTTAGTCGTTATCGAGAGGAAATAGATTTTTATTTTGTGTTGTAGGTATTAAACGGCTGGACCAATTTTGATAAAATTTGTATGAAGGTAGCTGACACCATGGATTAACATATAGGCTACTTTTTATCCCACGGGATCGACACTTATGCGAGTGAAACCGCGGGGCGCAGCTAGTCAATAATAAAATAAATAAATTATTACACTATACAAATATTTTATATTTTAATTTGCGAGACTTCATGGTCCTCTAAGGAACATATTAATTATGAGGGAAAACACAGATATAGGTAGGTACCATGGATGCTGTTAAAGCGTGAGAACCCATAATGATTTTAGTCTTTTCAACGTTAAGCATTATCAAAATTAAATTTGAAGCGAATAAAGGCTTTCAAAAGGAACAATTACAGTCTCCCATTTATAAATAATCCACAGAGTTAAATAATAACTCGAAGTCTTTGTTATAATGAAAGAAAAACAGACTAACAAATGAATAATTGAAGTAGACAAGTCAATTAACAATAAACAAGAGATAGACTAATTGTTCATTTAATATAACAAAGAAATAATTTATAATAAACATGTACTGAGAGCAGTGGTGGCCGAGAGGTATCGGTCTCGTCTTACGAGTTGTAAGTCGTAGGTTCGAACCCAGACAGGCGCTTTACTTTGTGTAAATTATTTCATCATCACTGCTCTCAAAACGGTGAAGGAAAACATCGTGTGGAAACCGGCATGAACCAAAAATTCGAAGACATGTGACATCTACCAACCCGCACTGGCCCGCGTGGTGGATTACGGCCCACTCCCTCTTACATAGAGGAGGCCTGTGTCCCAGTAGGGGGAACATTATAGGCTGATTATGATTATGCCTTGGAGATTTATTTTGATGATGATTGTATTATTTTAATTAAGAATATTTAAAGTATCTGATTTTGAATTAATTAAGTTTCTTTTAGGAGAAAAAAGTACTTATGAATATGAATAATTTGTACTATGGGGACAATTTTGAAATAAAAACAAATGCAAACAAACTGTCATCTTCTTGCCATGGGGGTAGGCAGAAAGTACAGATCGCCACTTGCTACGATCCTTGTATTTATAATCCTTTTGCCTCTTTAACCTCTAAACACGCACGCCGATTGCGAGTACTCCTGACTTTTCTAAAGAACATTACCAAAAAGGTCACTATATGTCAGTCTCTCCCGACGAAAAAAAAATCATTTGTTTTATACACGTGTAATGGGTAGGAGTTAGACAAGTATTGTATTTTTGTGTGAAACAGCATATTTTTTTAGACTGTTCAAAGTAAGTCAGCAGGGATAACTTAAGACGGCGTCGACTAAACGCCGACCGCGCAGTGGCGCCCTCATCGTTTGTTTGGTTATTTTAGAATGAAAATGCAGAAATTAAGCACGTTAAGTTGTGCTCCTCAAGATTATACGTTAATATTTTTATAAACGGTAGTTTTACATTGTTAGTTATATTATAATCATAAAAACGTAAAATAGTGGCCACTATTTAACTTATGCTTTTTTTAACGTATTAATCTTGAGGAGCACAACTTAACGTGCTTATTTTCTGCATTTTCATTCTAAAATAAAAGAAATAACCAAACAAACGATTAGGGCGCCACTAGTGGGTCGGCGCCCCCTTAAGCGAGAGCGTCCTAAGACTGCGGTGAACGAAACATAGCGTCGGCATTGTACCGTCGACTGACGTCACTAAAACGTTATTTACGAAAGTAAGGTGTTTTCCTAGAGATCGTTTTTTGACACCGTAAAGTGAAACCCGGGTGCCATAATTTTCATTGCGGCTGTCAGTGCATCCGCTATGTGACTGTCGTAGGAAACCAAAGCTTCAAGACCATTAAAATGTTTAAAGAAAAGAAATATGAAATAAACTTAATAAATATTACAAAAATAATAAAAAGACAAAATACATCTACCCTTGCTCTACGTAAAACTTTAATTCTGTTAGAGGCACTTACAGGGTGTTCTAAAAATAAGAGGAGTGACACAAAGTACCCGCGGCGACGCTGACGAGTGCCTCCCGACCACTACGTGATGTACTTACAGCTTATAGTATTAAAGCTCTCCGTAAACCAGGAAATTGTAAGGTTTTGCTAACAATTGACAAAGCTTATTCAGCTTTAGACACAGTTGAAAGGGAGATAGTTTCGTATAGGTAAAGACGTCTCGCTAAATGACATTTTGAAGTATAATATTGTCTATAATATTATTTTTTTGTCTTAAAAAAAAAAACCCTAATAAATACAATATACGTACATAAACTTACGCCTTCTTCCCATGAGGATGTGGCGGAATCTACATCGCCACATTTGAACTACAATTACAACAATCGTCGAGCTGTTGCCCACCAGACACCACATCCATTGTCGTAAGCCGAATCGGCACCCTATTTACACAGGCCGATAAAAATCGCAAGGGAGTCAGGGGACTCGTTCATTTTGCATCAAAATATCGACCTTCATGCGGCGTGCGATCGCCTGCGACTAAGCATTCACCCGCCGCATGCGACCTGTCACCACACGACAAAAGTAGAAACCTATCTACTTTGGAATTTGTGATTTTAGTCAAACTGCCATTTAGGACGTTCGGCTATAGTCACTTGTGTAAAGCCCGCATAATGCAATTGCCCGCAGCCTAGAAACGTTATCCTCCTAATGGTCGCGCTGCAGTTGAGTAAAGAAATAAAAAAACAATTGAATTCCATATAAACTAGAATATCTAGCTACAAAGTCTTCCCTTAGCGAAGGAAGAAAACAATCTCGTGACCGTATTTGATTAATTCTACAAAGTTCGACTCAGTTGGATAGAAATATCACAACAATGTTGGTTGAGCGAGCATTTTAGAAGTTAAACTTATTAAACGCGCGCTACACTTGTTCGGGTCGGCAAAATGAAATAATAAAATTTATTTAAAAATTTAAGGACTAAAGTACAGTTTTTCTTAAATGTATGTATGTCAAGTTCACCCATGATTTGTGTCTGAACTAGGTAACATTAATTGATTAAATAATCACATAATTATAATATTTTAAATCTAGGTGTATAAATTATATAATACGAACAATATTTACTTTAGGACAAGTAATAAATTCTCTCTATCTTCATAGGACATATTTTGAAGAGCCTCCATAAATATACTATACATACTAACAATTATTATAATATAAATGCCAATGTAACTCTCTCATCAGATTCTCGTCTGTCTGTCAGTTTGTCTGTCTGTCGGTATGTCTTATGTTTTAAAGCCAATACGGCTGAAAACCGACTACGTGAAGTAATTGGTTCAAATTTGTTGGTCGTGTTTGTATTTTTCTTTTTTTTTTGCGAAATGTGCCCATTCTTTTTCTCGACTGATGGAAAGGGATGGATGAGGTCTACGATGGAACGAGCGTGCAAAGAAGATGCATGTTCACTCTTACGTTGAAGGCTGATGGGTTTTATGTGGAATCCCCGAACACAGACGCTGGCAAAGGGCGTACTGCGTTATAGAATAGATTTTTATTTTCTTACCACAAATTACAGCTTAAAGTCAAATTAGTCTACAGATACAATTTTGGACTTAATTTGTGAAAGACTGGTGCCTAAACTAAGTTTAAACAAAACTTGTTAAGTCACGTCACCAGGCCCCCTTAACAATTTATATATTTCAATTGTTGTACTGAAGACGTTTGTTTGAAATCACAGTAGTATTAATTCGGCGTATTAGTTATGGCGATGAATCGAATGTCCCGACCCGATAAAGTTTGTAGCACCCGGCGCACCCCTAACATTCTGTACTAAAAAAAAAGAACAAACTATTAAAGTTGTTATGATACAGTAAATAAACCAACACAGTTGACCTGGATTTCAGGAATCGATCTAGGGTTTTGTTTTCATTGCATTAAGTTTAGAAAAACAGAATGTTTGAGGTTTAATAAAAGATTTTTTTTAGTTTCCATAGACTTTTGAAAAACTAGTGATCCTCTATCAGTTACCCGGCTCATCTTATTCTGGTCAGGAATATTAATATTAATTCCTAATGAAAAAATAGTTGACGGAGTAATACCCCCGTGCCTCGGAAAGCATGTTAAGCCGTTGGTCCTGCGCCTGATCTCTCTCCGGTCGTGTCGGATTGCCGTCCCATCGGACTATCAGAGTGAGGGAAGGGAGAGTGCACCTGTGTCTGCGCACATAGTTGTGCACTGTTATATCCTTCGCCGAAGGCTAGTTCTGATTGGCCACCATGGCTAAAGTACGGTCTGGGGGGCTGAAATATGTTAATAAGTTAATTAACATATTTTAGCCCCCCAGACCGTACTTTTATATTATTGTAATATGAAAGCGATCGAATTCCCAATTTTAGATCAATTTAATATTTATTTTAACAGTTTCGGTAATAATGTTACATTAAGTTAAGGCTCTCAAAATAGAAAGTAAATTATATTACAGTTTTACTCCAAGTTAATTTCATTAAGGTAATGTTTCCTGGCGGCAAACGATTAGGCTTCACTTCAATTACGATTAAAAGTTTATAAAGTAACTAGCTTCTGCTCGCGAAATATCTTGTTCCAACGACCCACCGCGTCGCATCGCATCGCCTGCCCGTGATATTATCTTTTAGACTTTTTTTATTTTTACTTATCTCCTAACAGTCCTAGCGTTAAGTAAACCTTCGTCAAGAATTAGGCTAACGGCAAACAGAATTTTACAAATCTGACCAGTTCCAGAGACAAGCGCGATCAAACAAACAAAAAAAAAAAAACTCTTCAGCTTTGTTATTAGTATAGCTTAACTAAAAGTAATAACGTTTTGTCCTGACATAAATGATAATTTTATTAGACAACATATTTTATTGTAGGCACAGCTAGGGAAACTAATTGCTTAGCAAATTGACACTACGTCAATTTGCCTTGTTATATGCACTTCATACATCTGTCAAAGAATGACAGTTGTGATCTGAATAAACAGATTTTTTTTATTGGTAGTCCTAGGGGTATCGTGTTACCCAGTTACTGGGTTGTGGAGGTCAGATAGAAAGTCGCTCCATGTAAAATACTGGTTAGACTGGAAGCTGACCCCAACATAGTTGGGAAAAGGTTAGGCAGATTGAGTAAATTTGCTTAACAATTAATTTCTCTGACCTATCATATTTATGTAAATTAACTTTTGTGAGATATATTTGTGTAACTTTTGGTAAATAATATTTTATGTACTTTCATCGATTGGTACATAAGCTATATGGTAAAATTAATATTTTAAAGGTGTCAGATAGCATAGGTACATAAAATTCAAATCGTGTTTGCGTTTATCCCCATATCTCTGCTTATTCCACAATAAAACATAAGAACGAAAAGTGGTGATATCGTAATGCGTGTGATATTATAAAACACCAATACTTCTTTACAACAATAAAAGAGTACAAGCCTCTACGGACCGTCTAGAAAAATAAGACTAAACAACTGCTACGAGTGTTCGTAGCAGCGTAGCGGCGTAGCGTGTCTACGAGATGTGTAGAGCTCTCGTAGACGTTGGTATAGTTGAAGAAAAACAGTGTGCTAACTTTGAGTGTGTTTTTGTTTTAGTAATTGAAATGTTTTCTGTATTTTGTTGACCTTTAGTTGTCTGCATTTGGTAAAATATAAGTAATATAACTGGGCCTAGTTTGACACCAAATCAAAGCTTTATTTTTATCAGAATTTTAAGCTGGAGGCCAATTCCCGTACTTAAAAAACTTTTTTACAAAAAAAAAAACAACCGACTTCACAAAAAACACTGCAAAGTGAAAAACATTCAAAAGTCCAAACTCAAGGTTTTCCAACGTGTGAAACAGACCATATTCGCAACACCACACTGCACTCCAAAATACAGATTACTGACGTTGCTCAAAAAGCCGCTGAAGTGAGACTGTGCTGGCCACGTCTGCAGTATGCCCAATAAGCTGTGAGCCAAAATAACCACCACGTGGAGCCTTGACACAGCCAGAAGGCGTCGCGGTAGACCCCGTAAAAGATGGCGGGACGAGCTGGACAAAACAAACGACCAGTGGCCCACTTTAGCCCTGGATCGAAAGAGCTGGAAGTCATGGGGAGATGCCTTTGCCCAGCAGTGGGATGATGCAGGCTAACAGTAACCTATCTGACCAACACAACCCAGTTACTACTTAAACACGATACCCTGGTTGTCAGACTTTTGGACTTCTGACTACCCGTAACGACTCTCAAAGATCTACGAATAACAGCCGAGACCACCGGCATTTTAAGGCGTTGGTCCCGGCTTAATGTGCTTTCCGAGACACGGAGAGGTCTCCGTATGTAAAGATGGTCACCCATCCACAGACCAACCGCGGCAAGCGTAGCTCAACCTGATCGATCGATCTGTGCGGCTGTTACAGAAGCTTCACAACATAAAACATAATCTACATCAACAAACAAATTACACCGAACCGAACGTAATAACTACAAACAAGAACCGTTTCATCGAATTATAATAACAAAAGCGAACGATAACGAGCTTTTTAATTATCTTTACTTAAAGTAACAAAATTACTGAGTACCGACACGACAGTGAGAAGATTGCCACTTTACGATCAGACACTAGATGGATTGTAGGAAATTTAGAATTTTGTTCATCCTTGAATATTAACGATTGTATAATATAATGTTAGCAGACTGGATGAGAAAAAAAAAATGGTTTTGATATCTACGCTAACTCTCGTGTTTCAAAATCTAGTCACAAAGACACATCGACAATTATTAATATCAAAAACTTGTCAAAAATCTAGGTCACTTAGAAATATTATTGAGATTCAGACTGATATTATAATAGGAACGTTTTTAAAAATCTGTATTTTCATGTAATTTTCGCACTAATATGTTCAACAATATTTAACCAATTTAATTTATAATTAATACCCAATTAATTAATAAAAATAACAAAATGAAATCCTAAATTAACTAAAATTATACAGAAACTAAAATATAGCGTCGAAAAATTCATCCGCAATATTCAACAATATTCAAAAGAAATAAGAGAACTCCCTCTAAAACACTTTAAATCAAAACTACACAATTGGCTTATTGGTAAAAAAAATTATTTTGTAAAATTTTTTTTTTCATAAAAAAAGTAGCAGATAATTTAAGATAATAGATATTGGGATTTAATTGTGCTACTTTATGTACGGTATATATTATTTTAAAGTGTTTAAATAGATACGAAACTCTAACAACCATGGTAATAATTTTAATTAAAAAAAAATTATGTGTTGTATTTTTTTACATTTAATATGATTTAAATATGTAGGTATGCCAGTCCATGGCGAAACATGTAACATTTATAAGACCATATAGTAATATGGTCTTATAAATAAAGTTATGATCTAAAGCATGTTTTAAAGCAAATAAATATATTTCAATATATTCTATTCTGTGAGGCGGACGAATGAGGAAGATGGCGTGAAGAAAGTTTTGAGTATAAATATGGATGATTATGTGAGTAGGGTGTCAAAGAAACGATTGATGGTTTTTGTAAAAGATGAAATGGCTGGAAAGGGAGAGGCTGGGTGATAGAAATGTATGGAAGAAAAAGACATGCTACCCCGATCATAAATAAATTGAAATAAGGACAGGACAATGACCACTAGTAGCTCCTGCTAACGATAATTATTTAAGTAAAGCTATAATAATGTTCCTTTTTTACGAATGTTTCACTGTTGTACTTGCACTGTGGTCATAGTATTATAATGAGATGTGTCATATTTGCATACCGGGGAATATTTATCGCGCAAACTTTAAATAACTTCGGAATATTTTCGTAAAAAATACTGTTTTCATCGTTTTGTATAATTCATAATGATTGATACCATGCATTATTAATGAGAATGTAAATTAATGTATCAGATACTTTTTATTTTATCGTAACAATTGCAAAATTTAAAACAAAATTGAGTGGTAACGTTTATTTTCTCTTGACTGTACTTACCTGTCACCTAAAACTAGATTAAATTGGATAAGAAATATCATCATCAGCCTATAGCAGTCCACTGCTGGACATAGGCCTCTCCTATTGCACGCCATTCAACTCGATTTTCGGCAACTCTCATCCAGCTGCTACCAGCCATCCTGCGAAGATCGTCGCTCCACCTAGCCTGAGGGCGTCCCACCTTACGTTTACCGATTCGCGGTCTCCTCTCAAGATTACGTCTACTCCAACGGTCATCGGTTCTACGGCTTATATGGCCGCCCCATTGCCGCTTCAGCTTGCTTATTCTGTGAGCTATGTAGATAACTTTGGTTGTCTGCCGGATCACCTCGTTGAGGATTCGATCCCTCAGAGAGACTCCAAGCCAACGTTCTATAGCTCGCTGAGCGACCTCACGCACATATACACCGCACGTAATATACTTAGACATAGACACGCATGTAAACACACAAACACACACATACATAATTGTCCTTTTTTCGGTGTAGCTCCCATTCACAAAGTGACTAGCGATAAGGAACTTCGTCCAACAAATTCAAATTCAACCTTCAAATGTAACTCGGAACAAAACCTTGACTTTGTTTTCACTTAACGCTAACGTATGTAGGTAGTTACTATCTACAAACTGTACCATAAATCACTTTGAATTCACCAGCCATTTATTATCACGAAAAAGGCGTTGGATAAAGCCTCTTTTCACAAACACTTCGGGTACGACTGGCTGTAATGGTCCACATAATCGACACATATGATATACAGCCAACATATTTTATGTCGATTGTAAGGTAGAAAATCGACTAAGATTTATAAAAGAATTTTAGAAAATATAAAGAAAGTTCAACCATTGAATTAATTTTTACAAGCCTCATCAAAGCAAAATTATTTTATTGTAATCAGCCTATAATGCTCCCACTGCTGGGACACAGGCCTCCTCTCTGTGGGTGTGGGAATGGGCTATAATCTACCAAGCAGGCTCAGTGGGATTGCGAGATGTCACGTCTTTGATTTTTTTCGGTTCTAAGACATGCGGGTTTTCTCACGATGTTTCCCTTCACCGTTTTGAGAGCAGTGATGATAAAATTATTACTACGACCAACAACTCGTAAGTCGGGGCCGTTATCACTAGCCTACCAGTGGTGGACTGGTAGACTGCTCTAAAGCAAAAGTAAAATTACTAAAACATCGTTACTTGTATAATAATAAAAGTGTGACTTATTGGAGTTCAAAGCTATTTTCCGAACTCAAAGTACTTCGACCCTCACGTAAAACTGAAATTGAAATCTTATGTTTCAACAAAACTATTTACAGGCACTTTTGAACTATCAAGAAATCAGTCTTTGGTCAGTAAGTTGAAGTTAGCAAATCTAGATTCTCACACTCAACAGTAACCACTGCACTAAGCCAATGCGGTATTCTCAACTCCACCACAAGCCAAAATGCAGACAATACCACAGACTAAGCAAAGATTAAGCCTTTCCAACTACAAGTCTTTTAAGACGTAATCTTATTGCGGTTAAAGTTTCAAAGACAACCCAGATAGTTGTCAAAACTATTTTGGATATAATTTCAATCTCCCTACTCGGGCTTTGTAAAGTTGCAGATCTAATGCTATGTATTCAAAGACACGAGATACCAAAAGTTAAAAGTAGTTTATGGAGCTAAATATAACTCTTGAAGTTCCTTAGTTTAGATTCAGTTCAAGTGAAAACTCTCCTTTTGTTACAAAACTTTGAACCCAAGTTTCGAATAGGTCTACAGTATTTATGAAACAATATCTCAGATTTATTTATTTCAGAAAAAAATGTCATCAGTTTACACAATCACACAATGTTATAAAATCAAATAAGTTTTTGTGTTTGTAACAATTGAAACAATAATATATTTATAAAAAAATTACAAGGCACAAAAATGAGTAAAGCTTTGCTTAACGTAAATTACAGTAATGAACTCGGTAATCAACTAGGAACTAGGTAATGAAACACAGTTCAGGCGAGAATAGTCTTTTAAAATGAATCAAAAGTTGACAATAGACAAATAATTATATGTTGATGATACTATAGTTGTCCTTATCACTACCGAGCTACCTAACCGTGACGTAAGGCGTGTTACACTAGAATAGAGTAGGATAAACATTGAACAAACAAACAAATTTAACTCGCCGATAATGAATCACTTCATGCAAGTGCTGGTTAGGCAGGAGTGATTCATGTAGTACTCAATTATAATTGTAACACACTAACATAGCTTTTAAGTTGTACCTAACTCACTAACATAATATGGATCATTGTTGTCCGAGAAATAAATAAATTTAATTTATTGAAAAATACGACACACAAAACAGGCAGATGAAATCACAATAAATATGGAACACGATAAATATGGACCAACAACTCAAAACGCACAAAAAAATAACAAAACTCAACATAAATCTAAGCCCCAACCTACAAGGACAAAGTCTTCAAAAGATTCATCGGACCTCAAAAAAACTTGAATGAAAAAAAGAAAAACTTAAAAATATACAAAATGGCGGATTACTCAAGCAGATATTATTAATGATAGAAAAAAACCCGGAGCCGCGGGCAAGTCACAGGACTTGTAAATATTTTATTATTTGAATGGGAATGAACGAACTCACTGGCGTCCTCGGAAATTATTTATTTGCGATGCTCTGTAAACGCTGGGAAAACCGAGTTAATTTGGTCTTGGAATTTATTTTTCAACGGTTATCTTGTCAACTTCTGTAAAATTTTGTTTTTAATTTAAGTATTTTTTATACAAAGACGTTGCAGTCATCACGAATATAATTTTGTTGGTAAATACTTGTTTGAACGCCCTAATCTGTAGAACTACCAATCGGATCTGAAACATTCGTTTTGTCTATGATAGCCCATTTCTTGAGGAAGGCTACTGAACATCACGCCTTAAGAGCCGAGCAAGTAGATAAAAGCCAGAAAGAACGCGAAAACGAAGTAATAGCACGGGCGGATGATGCGATGCGACGGGGTGCGTCTGGGGAGCAAGAAATTTCACGCGGTAGAAGTGCATTCGCGATTTATTTGGCAAAAATGTAAACAAATGTGAGTTTATTAAAAAATAACTTTAAATCTTACAATATAAAGTCCAGTTTACGCTACAAATTCAAACATTTTTATACATGTTTCAATAATACAAGGCGTTCTAGTTAAAAAATATTAATTTGAAACATAAGTTTGAATGAATAGACTCTATAATTATGTGCACGTCCATACACGTTGATCTAGTGGTCGCAAGCGGTACTGCTGAGCATGAGGTCTTGCGTTCGATTCCCAGGTCGAGCAGTGTTATTGGGTTTTTGTATCTGGAATTTCTCAGTCGCAGCCCTTAATCGGGATTTGTGCCTGGTTGTTGGCAATAAGCTCGCCCCTTATTAAAAAGGACTTAACATTATCGGTAGAATGGGTGTACCATAGATATCCGTGGGGTGTACTGTAAGTACACCTCTGCCCAACCCTTAGGAAAACAAGGGCGTGTTGTTACCTATATTATGTGTTGGAAAAGAGGCCTTTGACCCAAATAATGAATGATGTTAACACCTGCGATACTTGCGAAACTCTGCAACCATTACATAAAGTACCTACCTACTTACAACAGTACAATATATCCAGCGCTGTTAAATGTTTTAAACGGTTTATTTTTAATTGTCGCGGCATCATGCTGAGTTATGAGCCTTTTGGCCTCGTACAGGACTTTCTGTTTTTTTTACTTTCGTTTTTTTTTTCCATGAGTGTGTTTAGTTTGTGATATTATGTCTGTGCGAGTAACAATAAATACTTTTTTATTTGTTCAATATCATGAATGCAATCTCATGCTTTGAATTTAATCACTAATCTGCAAGCCAGGACACTGCAATGTTGTTTCACGGCAGAAAATGTTGGCGAGATGAAGCTAATTGCTAATTTATGGAGAAGAACGAGCAAAAATTTAAAGGACACTCTTTTAAATAAAGATAGTACAAAATCTTCGCTACATTATTCTTAAGCTTTGGTAGATAAGAGATGACCAGTCTCAAACCATCAAGTTCATCGATTTTGAAGAGAAAATAAGAAACAGAACTAACCAGTAACTGTAACTTTAATATTTCCGACCAAAACAGTATTCTGGCAGACCAATTTGAAGGATGACAAATGTTTCCAAGACGACAGGAGATATTTCTCTGTATTACTATCGCAGTTACAAGAAAAACATGTGCTCTCCATTATATCGTAGATAAGTTTTTGTAGTAGATACTCTCTTTTTCGTGACAGTGAGTTGTAGGTACCTAACTCATGATATTGTATTTACTACGTCATTCTATTCTTTAATAAACCAATCGATTTTAGAGTAAAAATATAAAAGTTTAACCGGCTCCATCTAATGTCCAATGGCTGAAAATGAAAACTCACAATACGAAAGAGCGCCATCTATGTTACGTTTACTAAAACTCTTCACATAACAACAGATGATGTCCATTTTCACGCTTTTCCGCCAGCGTGTTCATATAGTAGTGTTGGAAAATTCCGATAGATGGCGCTGTTTTAAATAATGAAACTTTTTTTTTGCATTGAATGACATAAATACCTGTGGCAGTATTTGTCTGGTTTTCTTGGGCATTGTTCTTCTCTTCTTTGGCAGTTTTGGCTTCGGAACTCGTGTTGCATCCCATTTTTCGCACTTATTGGTACACTAATATAAAGTAGCGTCAAAAATACTAATTTGATAGGAACACTGCACTTGATCAGGGTTTTAGGAACAAACTTTCCACTATAACATAGTTAGCAGTCTGGTGAAGCTCTCGTTAAAGTAGGTAAATCTGAAACAAAGAGAGATACAGATTTTAGTGTATATGTGTCTGCGAGTTTTTTTGAATATCTCCTCAAGGTTGCTCTTAAAAAGTTTAGGAGAGAGCGGATCACCCTGTTTTACCCCTTTATCTATTACCTACCTACGGAATCCAGTTTAACGTTGGCCGTGCTATTATCTTCTATTTAAATAAAATAAAGTTGGGTTAGTTACACCATAACATTTATTACTCAAGAACAGCTGGACCGATTTTTATAATCTTTGGTTTGTTGGATATGTCTCTGCCCCGAATAACAGAATAACTAAAGGGGAAAATTAACAAGGAAAAAAAAGTAAGATTTTTCTCATTTATTTTGTATTGAACGGGTTTTTTGATTCTCAGGCGGTACGAAGTTCGGCCGGGTCAGCTAGTTAGAAATAATCTTCAAAAGATCTATGTAGGTATATCTTGACTTCATAAGGCTGAAAATATTGCGCTGTGTTTAAAGCTGTCAGTGTGACCATAATAATGGAAGCAAAAGGTTTAAGCGTCAGCATTAAACTCAAACTCAAATTCAAAGCATTTATTTCAATTAAACCATTTACAGGCACTTTTGAATTGTCAAGAAGTCGGTTATTCAGAAAATATGAAGCTAGTTGCTCATTCCAAAGCGTAGGTACCTATGGAGAAGAACGGGCAAGAAACTCCATGGACACTCTTTACAAAAATATAAGTTACATCATTATTGTTGAATTTATAATTATAAGTGAGAACAATGTAATAAAATAGACGTACGTGTTAAAAGCGTCCAGAGTACAGCAAATAGTACTTAAACTTAGCGGGTTGCTAAGCGCCGCTGGTACAACTCCAGGTTACAAGCAGCAAAGGGTAATGGTAGTCTATATATAATAATATCCTTAAAAAATTCAAACTTCCTTCAATTTAGCGGTTTCTATCTAAGTTATTTCCAGGAAGCACCCACCGTAGTACAAAACAAATACATAAGTACGTATTAAAAGTCGTACATATCACCTGGCACAGAACACACAATCAGAAGCGTCCTATGTCCCCTGAATGAGACATTCGAGGCAAGGGACGAACTCAAACAAAGGGGAGGACTGGCAGCTACTAATGAATCCTATTCATCTTTGGAAGGCTGGGGAGATTTACAGAAATACTATCTAAATGTACTCGTATATGACGCTTTTGTGTTTGTTTTTATGATTGCGATCGGTTTTACTATTGGTTTTCGATATTCCTAAGGCTGTTTATCGTTTAGGGATAATGTGAAACGTATTGTAATGGATGATACCGGGAGCTAGAGAGAAATAAATTGTGAGTGCCAGGAATATAGCTCTTGTCGGGAGCTATAACGGTCACCAGTTACCTATACTTAGAGCTGGTTTCGAATTTAGATAGTTTAGCTATTTAGATAAACAGCCTATAATGTTCCCATTGTTGGGACACAGGTCTCCTCTCGGTGAGAAAGAATCCGTAATCCACTACCCGTGCCCCATGCGAGTTGTTAGATGTCATATGTCTATCAAATCGGTGATGAAATAATTTACAAAACATAAAGTGCCTGCTTGATTCGAACCCGCGACTAAGCTCGTAAGTCGCAGTCGTTACCACTGGGCTACTGCTCTATTAACGACGAGAATAGCTCATGTCGTGGTGAAATGAAAAGATTACTAAGTCCAGTGTTTGTTACGCTTTCACGCTAAAACGGCTGAAGGGATTTAAAGATAAAGATAAAGATAATTTATTTGTCAAACATGCGTTTACATAAACTGACTAATCAGACATGCAAGGTATTAAATTAATTGATGTTGTGTGCGTCCATGTTTTGCCATAACGGCGTACAAATTTTGTAGGTTTAAAAATTACATTTATTTGCGATTTACATTATAGTCATTCCAAATTTCATTACAAAATACAAACAAACATATAATAATTGATGTCAAAATAGTATGGTATAAGTATATTATATTCAAAACAGATTAAATTATGTCCAGAATATTCATTATTATGCAGTCAAATAGAAGAAGAATTCAATAGCCAATTAATTTAAGATTAACATTATTCAATTGTTATTCTTAACTATGTTTATTATAAGTCGGAATAGAAAAGTCCTTTTCATTTAAAAAATCTATAACATTGTAATACACTTTACTAACTAAAAACTTTCTCAGCTTACTTTTGAAAAGTGACAAGGGCAGTTCTCTCCAACTTTTAGGTAATTTATTAAATACGATCGGAGCCATACAGAATACACTTTTGCGCATGAGGGTTGTTCTCGCAGTATGAGTTTGACACATGAGTAGACCGTGACCTGGATTAGGGCATAGGATACTTTTTATCCCGATATTCCTAAGGGATCGAGACCTATACGGGTAAAACCGCGGGTCGCAGCTAGTCATACATAAATTGGATTATGATGATGGTATCACCAGTTTCATATATTATGCAAGCTCGTAATAACAATCTAAATTACGTGAATAGTTTTGCATAGCATATTGGCAATAATGCCTTATTGCTATGGTGGTGTTGAGCGTGTCAAACTAGATAGTCTTGCAACACCAAGATTAAGTATATTGATCCTTTGTTGACTGGTAGAGAATGCCTAAGGCATTATTAAGTCTGCCTTGGTACCTTTTTGTGCGAAAAGTTGAAATAAATAAATAAATATTATAATTAATCTTGTGGGTGTTTCAAATAGGTATTAAATGTGTCATTCAGAGATATACTGCCTCTCTTTGTCTAATGGGCTACAGCTGAGCATGAGGTCCTAAATTTGATTCCTGGGTCGGGCAAAGTGTTATTGGGTTTTTCCATCTGGAATTTCACAGTAGCTGCCTCTGGCCTCTGTCTGGATTTGTCCCCGGTTGACGACAATAGGCTCGCCCCCTGTCACATTGCACTTTTGTATTAATCTTAGTTTCAATCTTAGGTTACATTTACACGCCATCACGGCTGAACGTATTTGGATGAACTTTGGCAGATGGATAGACTGATATCTGGACATACTTTTTATCCTGGTAATACGTTCTCGAGGGATAATTTCCGACCACCAAGTGGGCGAAGTCGCTGGCAAAAGCTAGTATTCTTAGAGACTATCATCAAATCGACGTCACTCACAAAACAGATAAAAATCAATTTAATTTAAAACGGTAAAATAAGCAAATAATAACTAATACCTAAGTAATTAAGAAAAATAAAACAAAATATAGGTAATAAATTCGAATGACACAAAGGGCTGAAGACCCAACCTTTCGGCACTCGTCCCACCGCCAGCGATTAACTAGAAGCGAGTAGAGCTAGCAACGAGTATAATTCCCAGTGTAAGCTGCCGTCTCATTGTACGTAATGCCAATACAATGCGAGGTCAGCTAAAACTGGAAATGTACCTATAACTTGATGTGTCGTCGTGAACACCCGCAACAAAATTCATTCTCAAAATAAAGACACTTTTAAATCGATTTTGTTCATTCGATAAAACTTTATTATAATCACGTCTTCTTTGATAAAGAGCCAGACAGGCAAAACTTTATAATATAAAATAAGACGTTAAAAAGAAAAACATTCAAACTCGACAAACTACTCATAAAACTAGGCAAATGTTATAAAACTAGGCATCATGCGCAAGGACGAAATGACAAAAAAGTGCAGAAGTTCCATTTCTCATTACAAGTTCTGCCAGTGACAACAATATTGCTAAAGCAAAAAGTGGAAAATGTCCACTAACTTTTGAAGGCCACTGAAGTTTCTTTGTTGTTAGTGAATTAGTAATAGATTGTTCTTAAAGCATGTCTGAAATAAAGTAAATAAAGTTTTTTGCAACATAAGAATTGGAGGAATGGAAACTACCGAACCAAAAATAAAAAGGCGTATGAGAAAAAAAGTTGAACGGATTCTACTGGCAAACTAATTTTAGTATGGCATTCAGAGATTAGTCACTGTATTGTCGTTTTAGCTGTCGCTTTTCAAAGACTGTTTGTAGTGATCCTTCTGTACGTAATATATTGTTCGTTATCCTGTCCGTCCTAGACGAGACGGAGTTTGATCGATACAAGCAGCGAGCCGGAAGGCTTCCATACCGCTCGGTACACACGCTAATAAATATCGGGAACCGTTCGAAGCTTTTCAGATGAGTGTACGGAACTTTGTTGGTATAAATGAAGGATAATGATCACAATATGAAAAAAGTACCTCGAAGAGATGACTAGAGTTTCTTAACTGGAGTCTCGGTGACTCCAACAATCCATTCTGTCTTTTCATAATCCATAGTAAAAAGATTTAATAGAAAAGAAAAAAGAGATAAAAAAGAAGGAAAGAAAAAGAAATATATAATAGATTAAAATTAAAACCTAAGTATCAACAAAATCATTCTTCTCCTTTTCTGGTAAACGATACTTTGAAGGTTCACTCACATCAAATAATAATAATAATAACCCTAACGCCGTATCTCTACGTTGACGTCGTGGTGGGGCTTGCGCGCTCCGAAGTCTAGGCCCGTGCCGGAAGAGTTTACTTTGCCGGAACGTGTCTAAGGTAAGGAGCCAGACAAAGAGAGATATATATTCCATATCCTGCAATAGTCCTACACCAACCGTTGGTTATCCTTGGGTGCACTTGCATAGTGCATACAGGGATAATCGTCGGTTGGTGTCACATTTCATTAAAATTTCCTAAGGGGCCTCTGCGAGTTGGCTTCGGCCCCTCGTACGCCTTCCAAAGGACTCAATGGTCCCGACATATGAAAAAGAAAATAATATTTATTCAGTATTAAAATTGGTTAAATAATTACAAAGAAATTATTTACAAAGGTAATAATGTTAGATGCCTGTACTAGGATAAACCTGTATCACGTCAATGTATTGTCGTTTTAGCTGTCGCTTTTAAAGGACTGTTTGGAGTGTGCCTTCTACATACGTACGTAAATACTGTATGTTAATGGAAATGGCATTACATTTCCATTTATGACGCCCTAACATGGTCAGAAAGTAGGGGGAAATATGGAGGGGACAAAGAGACATCGCCACTTATTCGCACCAGTAAGATTCTAAAACTGCTTTAAAAACTAACTACGTACCTACTTAATTATGAGTTACTAAAAGTTTTAATCTTATATTAAAATCTAAAGCTGCTTTAACGAGGTACTTAGGTACGATAGTTAAAACAGTTTTAAATTCTCAAAGAGATTGCTAAAACTAGGTCATTTGTATTAATATCCTTATATTAAAAATCGGTCTCGGTAATGATTCGGGCAAACTCGTCGAGAGTCGTCTCTTATCCCCTAGACTTAATCAATCAAGATGGAGTTTTTATATTTATTTTTAACGAGATCTTCGCCTCGTTTTGTTGAAAAACTGCGGAATATGGAGGTCGTGGGTTTCAATCTCGGTTATAGAAATGATTAATTGCTCCTAGCAAAAAAGAGCATAATAATCCAATCATGATGTTTAAATTCCATGTCTAAAATTCCTACTAACTGCAAATCTTTCCAGAAGATAATAATAAAACCAGCATATTTTTGTCCCACTGCAGATCAAAGACTTCTTCCCATACAGAGAAGGCACGACAATTGATCACCACGCTATCTGGGACATTACTAACATCGGTGAAGGAAAATATCGTGAGGAAACTTGGACAATTACTGTAAACATATGAATTAGAAAAAAGCCATATTGGTACTTGCCAGGATTTGAACTCACAACCTCGTGCGTAATAGGCGACACGTTCATCGCGACATTTTCCAGAATATTGCAGAAGGTAAAAGTTGCAATCACCAAAGTCAATCCAAGTGTTTTAGAGAAAATTCCAAACATACAAACAGCCACGCACAAGCAAACACACGTGCCATCAAATCGAGAACTTCCTATTTTAATTCAGTTAAACAAATAACCACATTTCATGCATGCTGAACATTTCAGCGGAAAGATAAATTAATATGCGCAAGTGTAATTATTAAAATTAGCGGTGACATCCCTAGCAGGGCTCGCCATGAATACGTAATCGCTTCACTAATTACATAAAATGGACATCTCTAGTCCTTGTTTACAATTTGTCCCATTTTATTTGGACCGAGTTTATAGTTTACAATGTATGAATGTTTTAAGTTTTCTTTTTTTTTCTTTCGTAATGAAAAGGGGTTTGCGTTGTTCTATGCTTAATTTTTCTCGTATTCTGGATTCCATTACCATGCATTATACAGGGTGACAGGGACAACGACGAGCAACTAATGATTCAGTACATAATTCTAGACCCCACCCTTAGCGTAAACATTTTTCAATTCATTTTCCAAACAAAAAAATCTGTTGTTCCATAGAAAAGTGCAATACTTACGCGGTAAAAATATATAAAAGTAAATTTTATTCTCCAAATAACCGACGAAAAGGGTCTACATCCTATCCCTACTCTCTAAGTCCGTCAAATTATTTTATGAATTTGCCAAAGTGGCCTTTTTAGGCCCCCAGTTTGCGTGTCGATTTTCCTGCCAACCTGTATATAGCCTCTTCTAGTAGAACTATTAGACGCAAGCCTATTGCAATAAATTGGTCACAAACCGAAAATAACATCAAGCAAATTACACAGCTTCTCCCCCTAAATAATTGTGGGCACTCCTTACTATTGGTATACTGTAGCTAAAGATCTTCGGTCACGCACTGCACATAAATCAGAATCAGGCGATCATTGTAATGAAGTGTCGCCCAAAATAGAATGGGGGCACTGTAGTGAATGATAACAGTGATACTGGGGGTTGGTTGGTAGGAAGCTACGAATGTGGGAAATATCAATCAATCAACTCAGCCTATTGCAGTCCACGCTAGACATAGTTCCATACCGCTTGCAATTTTAAATTGACCTTTTAATAGCCTACTTGAAATTAACTTTGACTTTGAATCCAATCCCGAGTTCAGATTTTTTTTCCAGATTTCGATTTTTAAAGTCAGATGTCGGTACTCAAAACCATCAAACGCGAGATAGTATATGCCACGCCCACGGGTAAACTCTACAGGATATCCTGAATTACTACTGAGGCTGAATCAATTTCGCACAGCCTTTGGGCATCATTAGGTATCGATTTATCACCTGGGTTTTCCCGTTTTATGCTGGGCAGAATCATCTCTGCTGAAATAGATGGTCGATGTTTATCAGCGGTGTAGTCTTTAGTAATATAATACTTAGTTTTATTTTCATCATCTCGTTACGGACCCTTTAAAATGACAGAAAAGAATACTAGTCATAGTTTCGCTAACTATATTCCAAGCTATGACCAGTTTGCAATTATGCAGAAGATTGATAAGGGTTATCGAAGACGAGACATGACGAAGGTCCTTCATAGACTCGTCATGTGTAATCAGCCTATAACAGACGGAGGGCAAGCACACAAGTGACTCGATCTAATTGATCTTTTGACTGCTTTACGAGTCTCTGTTCTAATTGATTTAGAAGTAATTTAATTTGATAATTCGATTTTTAGGAGGTGATTTAATACATTATGGTGGCCTGAAGGTTGTTTTCCGGCTGTCATTCATGGATCTTTGATACTGAGTCGTTACAGGTCGTCAGAAGCCCGATATTTTGACAACCAGTCATTCCAAGGGATATCGTCTTGTGTGGAGGCCAGAGAGGCGGAATAGTCGACGAGAAGCGGAATACTTGACGACGTTAAGTATCTAAACACACTATGCTGAAGGTACGCGACCGAAGTTCGGCATGATTACGCCTGCAATGCTATTTACAATGCAACGTAATTTCGGCATAATGTGTCGTCAGTAATTCAAATATCATTGCAGGCGTAATCATGCCGAACTTCGGTCGCGTACCTTCGGCATAGTGTTTGTGTCAAGACACTGAGAAGGTGGCTGGGACAGATTGGATGCGGAAGGCGGATGACAAGGTATTTGTGGCGTATCCTATGCCATGCAAGGCCTATGTCCAGCAGTGGGCTGCAATAGGCTGAGTTGATTGATTGATTGAATGTGTATGATTGATAACCAAGACAAAATAAACGCAAGATATGTCTTAAAAATCTTTGATTTAAGATTCTGATTGAAAGACAATCCAAATATATTGATCTAAGTAGTTTATTGTCGCATCCAAACACATTCACAAATTAGCTCCTAAAAACCCAGTACCTAATCCCACTCAACGTTTAAAACCATAAAAACCAGCCCCAGTTCTGACTCATACCGTGCTATGCGTCATGCTGTCTGAGCATTACGTGAAGGCGTGTCCCCATGATTGAGTCGGTACTAAATATAATTAGTGACACTAATCTAATGGGACACAAATTAATCGTGTTTTTGCTAATGGGGAGTTAAATTATTGGTTGGTAACTTCATGAGGTAATCTGACTAGCCTTCACATCACGCAGCGGGGCGCAGATAATGCACCCACGCGCGTGATGTTTTACATACAAATTCAATAAAAACGCACTCAAGCGCGTGAAATTTGGCTCGTTTCCCGCACACCGCAGTGTGTATAAAACAAAGTTTTGTATGCTATCTTTTTATTATTTATTTTCTTCTATAATCTCTGATGCTGATATTATACTAATACAGTCAAGGGCAAGAATGAGTGGAAACCTTACCACAGTCAGGACGCGACATGCATCGCATGCTCGTGATTATAGATCTATTTTGTTTTTTTAAACTTTGGTATTCGAGTTAACTTTTCTTTAAGCAGTTGTTTCTGTGACAAATAAACCAATGTTTTACCTTTTATCTATAAATACCTATAAATAAAACAAAGTCGGGTTAGTTACCCCATTTACAACTCAAGAACGGATGGACCGATTTTTGTAATCTTTGATTTGTTGGATTTGTCTCCGCCCTGAATAGCAGAATTACTATTAAAACATGGGAAACAAATCACGAAAACAAAACAATGAAGATAATTCCATTTCTCATACATTTTGTAATTATTGATTCTGATGCGGTACGAAGTTCGCCGGGTCAACTAGTTTTTTTTATATAACCAACTGGTTTTCTTGTTAAAACCACTCTGATTTAAGACCAAGCCACCATTTGTCACTTAAGGAGACCAGTGGTGACACAGTGGTAACGGCCCCGACTTAGGTTTTGTTGGCCGTGGGTTCGAATACAGGCAGGCGCAAAATTCGAAAACATTTGACATCTACCAACCCGCACTGGGCCCGCGTGGTGCATTGCGGCCCCTCCCTCTCAGCGAGAGGAGGCCTGTGTACCCAGCAGTGGGACCCAACTTTATAGGCGATTATTCTATTTAAGACCTAAGAGTTGTACCCGCCTAATTCACGTATAGGTCTTATCTTTAATATTTATGGTGTACATAATAAAGAGTATTCTGTTATATTCTAATGAAAAAGTCAAGTTGATCTTTCAAAATGCAGTCTTTTTTGCTTCAGCTAACAAAATCTTCTGCCTGAATGAGCTAAAATGGTTGAGCTGAATGGTGCTAATATTACATGCGTCATGTTCGTAAACGGGCGCCGTGAGTAGGGACTGGTCATCTCTTTGCTGCCATCGCTTATTTTAATAAAATTTAATATTTAAATTGTTTTTTTTTTTCATCAAATCTTTGTAACCATATTATTTTGATTTAAAAGAGTGTCCATGGAGTTTCTTGCCGTTCTTCTCCATAGGTACCTACGTTTTAGAATGGGCAACTAGCATCATCATCTTTCTGGCAGACCGACCCCTTGACAATTCAAAAGTGCCTATAATTTGTTTAATTGAAATGAGTTTAAGTTTGAATTTTAAAATCCCAGGCACTCTAAATATTCGAATACTTCAACGCAATTTTCTATTCTATTTGACACAAACACACACTGAAAATAACTAAATCCATACCCAAACTATTTACCCCCGAGTAATGAACCCACGAACCGTACTCACGTAGTTCTAATTACTGCCTTTGAAACCCTTTGACCCTTCAAAGGTGTACGTACAAAAAGGCCAAGTGCGAGTCGGATACACAAAGGGTCCCGTAGCACCGCACCGTGCAATATTTAACACTACTTATTTTTATTATTTGTTGTTAGTGCGGTCATAGTAGTACACACTCTGTGGACATTTCAAGTGTCTACCTAGCATTAGTATAATCAGCCTATAATGTTCCCACTGCTGGGACTCACATAATCCACCACGCGATGTTTTCCTTCACAGTTTTGAGATGTGGTGATTAAATAAATTACACAAAGTAAAGTGTCTGCCTGGGTTCGAACCTACGACCTACTAGTCGTAAGTCGGAGCCGTTACCACTGGGCCACCACTGCACTGCTCTCTTAGTGTCTACCTTATTTGTCTGTATTTAGATACGCAACCCTAAAAATAAATTATTTCGCCGGAACCGGACCGGACGGCAAACCACGGACCGGACCTGATGGACTACCGGCTATTACGGACCGGATTTTATTTAGAATGCCGGAATTTTGCTCGTAAATGGTTTGCGCAGGTGGGTAGTTCGAAATGGTTCGAATCTTTTGTGCTTGTGAAGTGTGTGGTTATATTGATTGCTTCAACCAACTCAGCCTATCGCAGTCCACTGCTGTACATAGGCCTCCCCCAAACTGCGCCACAACACCCTATCCTGATCCTTCCGCATCCAGTCAATTTATTGATTTATTCCGGTCTGATCCCCTGAGTCCCCCCCCTCCTCGATCCCCTGCTAGTTCTTCTTCTGTTTTGAAATCTTTCAAGTAGTAAGTAGTAGTAAGTACAGTCAAGAGAAAATAAACGTTTCATATTTTACAAAATTTAAAAACGTTTTTTTTTTAATGTCCGTTTACCATGCGTGCTCGACGGGATTGAGGTCACAGCAATACCCGAAGTCGATGGTATATTTATTTTTTATAAATAAGTTGCACGACCTAAAGATGTGTTTACCCATCACCAACACCTGTTTTCTTTTACAGGTAACTACTGCTTCGTCTGGTAATTTTCCTCAGATCTTCTGGACCAAAAATTAACAAAGAAAAAATACCAAACTAAATGATGCTACATTCCATACAAAAATACTGAAATGGAGATCTGAGCTGGTCATATGTTCAGCTATAAGAACAATAAGTGGTCTAAAGCTATAACGGAATGGCATTAATTTAGAGATGGATGTAAAAGAAGTAGAGAAAGACAAAGGACGCGCTAATTGTCGAAGACACCGAATTGCCATAGTTCTTTATGTTTTGCTTATATTATAATTAGTTTTTGTTTATCAGTAAATAAAGGCTTTATTATTTATTATATTGTTATACTTCTTCGTCATGAGGGCCAGTACTAAATAAACAAATCAAATAAATCTGAGGGGCCATTCACGAACTTTTAACAACGTTAGCAATTAATAAAATACCTCTAAATTCCCTACATTGTCGCCGAGATAAGATTGCGACCAGATTTTTTATGTTTTTAATTGAGGTGAAGCCTTCTCTAGGCACCTTAAAAGGCTCTTTATTAGCAAAATGTACGATTTATTTGATTTCACAAATAACAAAAAGTCAAGTCATTTTGTTCCTTAGGGGTGGATCACAAAAACCCCTAATATCACTCAATCCTTACAACATTATGTCATTTATCACACAACCCTTAAAAAGGAATGTCATATATTACACATTTCTCCACAAAAAATGGGCCATCATAGTATAGAACGGAGCCGGCATTCTATTTAATGCCTACCGATAATCTTTTCGACGGAACCTAAAATGGCCGTTTTCTTTTGCGTTTTCTCGAAGGAACTTTTTTTTTTATCTTTGAGATAAGCCCGCCATACTATTTCCTAACATTGCCACTCTTGTAAGCCAGAATCTACAGTGGCGATTTCGATTCTCGATAGAAACTTACGAAGTTTAAGGAAAAGCAAAACGATTCTTTAATATCCTAGTGATGTCATTTTGTTTTGTAAGAGGAAACGACTTATGACTTGATTTGGATTGACTTTGTATTTCGTGTGTCCGAAATAAAATATTATTCTTTCTTTTCTTTCTTTTGTTTTCTTTCTTATCATTCTTTTCTTTCTTTCTTTCTTTTCTTTTTTATGCTATCTTTTTATTATTTATTTTCTTTTATAATCTCTGATGCTGATATACTAATACAGTCAAGGGCAAGAATGAGTGGAAACCTTACCACAGTCAGGACGCGACATGCATCGCATGCTCGTGATTATAGATCTATTTTGTTTTTTTAAACTTTGGTATTCGAGTTAACTTTTCTTTAAGCAGTTATTTCTGTGACAAATAAACCAATGTTTTACCTTTTATCTATAAATACCTATAAATAAAACAAAGTCGGGTTAGTTACACCATTTACTCGTATAACTAAGAACGTCTGTACCGATTTTTATGATCTTCGATTTGTTGGATTTGTCTCCGGCCCGAATAGCAGAATGACTGTTATAACATCAGAAATATTCACGAATAAAAAAAAACCGAAGAGGTATGAAGTTCGTCGGGTCAGCTAGTTATAATGTTTTATCCAATTTTAAAATCCCTATAATATGCTTTGCTAAACTGTTCATTGAGATATTAAACGCACAATATTTTTAAACACATACTCAGTATAGTTCGAAAAATATTCTCACAATCTAGTTTTTTTTTTTTCCTTTAGCCTGTACTGTCCCACTGCTGGCCAAAGGCCTCCCCCATATTAATCTAGATTAGTGAATATTTTTGCTTCTAATTGTACGT
This sequence comes from Gortyna flavago, assembly GCA_963669345.1. NCBI lineage: Eukaryota > Metazoa > Arthropoda > Insecta > Lepidoptera > Noctuidae > Gortyna > Gortyna flavago. Next base: position 9,204,583 of record OY770150.1, on the reverse strand, counting down.
ACCTGACTAGTAACAATCAGCCCACTTGTACGTAATTGGGGCCGACAATGGCAATTATGTCGGCCTTCACACTTAATTTAAGACCTTTTAATAGAGGCTAATTTGGATAGGGTCCAGTACAGGTCAGGTTAGCTATTCATTTGTTTCTACGTGGAATTAGTAGCTGTTTGTACTGACCATATGGCTACATTTGACGCGAAATCTATGGACACAATACGAAGGTAACATTAGGCCTGTATTGTGGGGGAAGGCAGAAGACTCACCTTTTGGCAGAGGTTATTGCTATTAATCGGACACAAATCCCGTCTGTGCTGCTACTGATGATTGTAGATTTTCCAAATGGAAAAACTGAACAATTATTGTTTTAACAATATTACTAAATTGTAATTAAAAGAGAGCAGTGGTGGCCCAGTGGTAACGGCGGTTGTAGGTTCGAACCCAGACAGGCGCCTTCCTTTGTGTAAATTATTTCATCACCATTGCTCTCCAAACGGTGGGTGAAGGAAAAACATCGTGAGGAAACCGGCATGTACTAGAATCAAAAATTCGAAGACATAATTATGACATCTACCAACCCGCACTGGGCCCGCGTGGTGGATTACGGCCCACTCCCTCTCACAGAGAGGAGGCCTGTATCCCAGCAGTGGGAACATTATAGGCTGATTATGTATTATGTATGTAATTAAAAATCATCGACGAAAATTTACGTTATAAAAGTAACCTCTCTCACAGAATACTTAATAGTACAAGCCTCAATTGCAATGACAATGCAATGCCGCCAGTCCCTTTACATTACCAGTCGACTGCGATGCAGTGGAAATTTTCGACGCCATATTTTAGAGTGTTAATAGTTTTAGTTATGTTAGGCTATTATATTTTAATTTTAAAAGTTTATTAGTTAATTTAGTATTAGAAGTTTATCCAATTATCCTCTTTATTAAAAACCTCAATTGTCATAAATGAAAAACATCTTTAAGGTCTTTTAGGGTGGTTTAAAAAATAATCAAAACAAAGCACTCAATTTGTAAGTAGCACTGCAAATCGGCATCCACAGTTACGTTTTCTGATCCAATAGTTAATAAATTCATCTGATACTTTTGGAAAGGACCATAGATAACACCACGCCTTTGTAAGATCTATTAACACTTTGTGCAGAATTGGGGTTAGAAGCTATGACTACGCTCACCAATAAATATTAAATTGTTGCTTAAATAACGCACTTATCAGTTTTTTCAAATCAATCATCATAATCCTCATCATCTGCCTAGCCTTTTTCCAACTATGTAAGGGTCGGCTTCCAATCTAACCGGATGCAACAGAATACCAGTGTTTTACATGGAGCGGCTGCCTGTCTGACCTCCACAACCCAGTTACTGGGTAATACGATACCCCTGGGTAAGACTGGTTGTCAGACTTTCGGGCTTCCGACTTGTAACGACTGTCAAAGATTCATGAATGACAGCCGGATACAACGGCTTAACGTCCTTTCCGAGGCACGATGGGGTCTCGGTATGTATACTTATTGATTTTTTCAAATCAATAATTTAATATAAAAATGCCATTTAAAACCAATCGCCCAAATGCAAACGAAAAACATCCTGAAACTTCGTCAATGTTTTCATTAAACGTATATCCGGTGTTCTCACGAGATTCCCTTCATCAAAATTATTTTTAACTCAATTACGTCGGGTGCAATTACCGGTACCTAATACGGAACAATGCCAATAGATTGAGTTTCAGATATTTAATTATGGTACTCTGGTACCAATTAAGAGTTCCCCTATATCGGTCCTGCAGATATTGGAACATTGAAGGAATCTATTTCTGTCGATAATTTCATTGTTAGGATTGTTCTGTTAAGAACAGAGTGAAGTGGAAAAAGACTGTTGTAGTTTTTAGTTAAAATAGGAAAGAAAGAAAGAAAAATTATTTATACTGCACAAACAAAAAAAAAACACAAAATACACACATACAAAGTAGCCAAAAGCCTCGTAAACAGCCTTTTATAAATCTGAAGGCCTATTCCCGTAATTAGAAACGTTCAACATCTAGTCGCAATCTCATCTCAGTGACAATCAATGTCAAAAACTTAGAGGTGTTTATGTGAGACTCAGCTCAGACTGTGAACGTTGATAAAATTACGAGAATTGCCCCCTTGATCTGAGGGGCGATTCATATTTTAAGGAATGTCGCAACTAATCTTAGTATCTGTCAAGAATACTTGTTGTGTAGTTTACCTACATTTTTAACAAGTTTTTGACATTGATTGTCGCTGAGATGAAGATTTTAAAGAGCGTTTAAAGTGGCCTAATCGTAATAGAATGTGTATAATTCTTCAGTAAATTAGGTATTTTCCGTCATGGCGATCCCGAAGCAGATGCAAACTCAATCCCACTAACCCTCTAAGTCATCTCGAAATAAACAAGAAAGTGCAGTTTTAGAGAGCAGTTTCCTTGTACAGCAAACTGCTATATTATGCGCTACAGGACACTGAAATACAAACCTAACCCGACCTACCCTATTATGAATTCCAAAGGTTGAATTTCAAACTTCCAAAGAACCATACCATAGCTCCCATATACCGTCATCCCTTCAAACCCATCACAGTTTCGTATCAGACGAGCCAGAACTGGGTCGAACTAGTTAAAACCAGTTTCCGTGGTGTATCGAACTAACAGGCTTACAGGTGGATGGCCTTGAGTTAAGTTTGCATGCTGAGCATTAGGAATATTTGGAAGTCATAGTTTTTGGATTAGTACTTTGCATACAACAGGTATTAAAATTTCATAGCCACGTTCCTTTTTCATGTAGTACAAGATTTTGTACGGATATTAACAAAGGCAAAGCCGACTTCTACCATCCTTAGGTCATCATCTGCCTAGCCTTTTCCCAACTATGTTGCCTGACCGCATGCAACTGAATTCCAGTATTTTACTTGGAGCGACTGCCTATCTGACGTCCACAACCAAATTACTAGAAAACACGATACCCATTGGCAAGACTGCTCGTCAGTTCAGGCTTCTGATTACCTGGGACGACTGTCAAAGATCTACGAATGACAGCCGGGACCAACTGCTTAACGCACGGAGGGGTCTCGGTATGAAATGGATAGTCACTCATCCACTGACCGACAGCAAAAGTTACTTTACCTTGAAGATTGCCCCAGCCACGAGCCATTCATCCACCAGCTTTTCATTTAGCTTGGTTTCCTAATAATAACAAATGCCAATCACCAAACCGTCTGTCAAGTGTTCCCCTGTGACAGTTGGGTAGCGTCACGATCTATGGGTTGCTTGCAACATTTCATTCATAGTTAAACCCTTTGGGACTTTACAAGGTCTAGATGGCAGAAACTACTGTCTATGAATTGAGGTCAGTGTCCTATTTGCTAACTCATCATCTGCATCATCTGCCTAGCCTTTTCCCAACTATGTTGGGGTCGGCTTCCAGTCTAACCGGATGCAGCTGAATACCAGTATTTTACACGGAGCGACTGCCTATCTGACCTCCACAACCCATTTACTGGGTAATACGATACCCCTTGGTAAGACTGGTTGTCAGACTTTCGGGCTTCTGACTACCCGTAACGACTGTCAAAGATATACGAATGACAGCCGGGACCAACGGTTTAACGTGCTCTCCGAGGCACGGAGGGGTCTCGATATGTAAAGATGGTCACCCATCCACAGACCAACCGCGGTAAGCATAGCTTAACCTGATCGATCGACCTGTGCGGCTGTTATTATTTAGCCACGGGCCCCTCTCCTATTTGCTAACTATTACATGAAAACAGTTGTTCCCAGTGACCAACTACCATAGATATGCATAACTTACGTGTACCTCCTTACATCCTTACAATTTCAACCTCTAAACCAAAGGCCTGAATTCACCAAAATTAGCATAGATCTAACCTTTAACCCAACGGTGCTATTTCACTAAAGGTTAACCTTTAAACTGAAGGAAATTAACGGTAATTGTAACAAAGTTGTTCGTGTATTACCTTATCTCCGTGCTTGCAGACTGTTTGGAACGAATGTACAAAAATAGGCTCACGTAATGGGATTATAAAGTTTGTAATCTACTTCGGAGTACATTACTTTACTGGGTAATGTACAGTCACGCTCGTCTATGCGTAAATCATAAAAATTCAAAAGCGATTTGCCCGGGTAATAATTATTGCAAAGATATCTGTTTAGTATTTGTATTTTTTTTATTTCACTTTTTATCTCTAATAATTATAAAGAGAAACGACTGCCTATCTGACCTCCACTACCCACTACTGGGTAATACGATACCCCTTGGTAAGACTGGTTGTCAGACTTTCGAACTTCTGACCTAAAGTTTATTTATTTATTTATTTATATTTATTTATATATACTTTATTGTACACCAGAAAATAAATAACAAAAAAATACGATTATTAATACAATTCATACAATGGGCGGCCTTATCGCTTTCTGCGATCTCTTCCAGGCAACCTTGGAATGGACAGTGATTGCGTGGATATAAAAAATGGGGTTGACAGTGGCGCAAAATAATATAGGCACAAAAATTGATACATAGCTATATATATAATATATATATATATATATAATGCTGTATAATAGATACATAAATAAATACATATTAAATATACATATAAACAAAGAAAAGTAATGATGACTACAGATTATTGCAGCTACGAAAACAAGATCACAACAACAAGTAATGCTCCTTCACGAGTCTCTTAAAAACAGCTAACGATTGCGCGCGTTTAATTTGAATTGGCAATGCATTCCATAAACGAGCGGCCTGAACAGAAAAGGATTTGTCGAAAAATGTTGTGGAATGCATTGGCATTTTTAGCTTTAAATTATCCGATGATCTCAAAAACTTCGTGTGGGAGTCGCAAAGATACTGAAAACGTTTTTTAAGATAGAGAGGGGTGGAAGGGGAAAAGAGCACATTATACAATAGGGAAAGAATATGAGCATTCCGGCGAAGCCGAATTGGTAACCACTTGAGCTTCACACGAAATTCAGAAACATGGTCATATTTGCGCAAACCGAATATGAACCGTATACAGACATTTTGAAGCCGCTCAAGTTTATCGAGTTGGTCTTGGGTAAGATCTAGATAGCTGGCATCAGCATAATCAAGAATGGGTAGAAGAAGTGACTGTGCAAGCGCAATCTTGGTGGCAGTTGGTAGAATATTACGCAGTCTCTTCAAAGATGCAGCGGATGCGAATAGCTTGCGGCTAACTTCCTGTAGCTGGGCCGTCCAAGAGAAGTTCTTGTCAATAAATATCCCCAAGTTTTTAACTTTTTCGCTGAATGGAATAATAGAGTTGTCGAAAGAAACTTGGGGAAGAGTCGTCCAATCAATTCTTGAGACCGTCCTAGAACTGCCAACCACAACAACCTGCGTCTTTACGGGGTTGACCATAAGTCCATACCTCTTGCTCCAGTCGCATATACGGGCCAGATCGCGATTAATCACTGAGATAGCCTCGGACAGATTTCCAAGAGGAGCTCGTGCGTAGATTTGTAAATCATCTGCATAAAGGTGGTAGGAAGAAATTAGTTCATCGGATATAGAGTTAATAAAAACTGCGAAAAGTAAAGGGGAAAGAACGCCACCCTGTGGTACACCGGCAGAAGTATTACACCAGGAAGACAAAGTCTCTCCAATGCAAATACGTTGCCGGCGACCGAACAGGTAACTATGAAACCAGTCAATTACCGATGGAGATATATTAAGAGAGCATAGAATGCCAAGCAAAACATCGAAATCAACAGTATTAAAAGCATTACTGAAATCAAGTAAAGCTAAGACCGTTAGATTACCGCTTTCCATGGCTGACCTTATATCATCCGTAATATTCAGAAGCGCTGTGGTGGTACTATGACCAGGTCGGAAGCCAGACTGGAAAGGGTTAAGGAGATTATTTTTGGAGAGGAAAGTGTTTATTTGATCGTGGATTAACCGTTCAAGGACTTTGGATAGAAATGGTAAGACGGATATTGGACGATATTCAGAAAAGGATGACGGATTGGATTTTTTGGGTAATGGAATTATTTGAGCATCTTTCCACGAACATGGAAAGACACCACTAAATGCAGAAAAATTGAGGATATGACAAATGACGGGAAGGATAACGTCCAGCACAGGGACTAACATATTACGGCTGATACAGTCACTTCCTACTGCATTGGAAGTAATCGATAGTAAGCTCTTCTTAACATCACATGCGGAGAATTGACCAAAAACAAATGGAGAATAACTGGGAGTCGGAAGAGATGAAAGATAATGCAGTGTCTTAGATTTTATTGTCCCATCAAAATCGGACGAAGCAGTAAAATGATTATTCATTGCGTCAATGTCTAAATCTTTTGAGATTGTCTCTTGTCGGGTTTTACCGACCCCCAATGATCTAAGAAATTTCCAAACTTTGGATGCGTCCCCATTTTGGACAGAAGTATGAATGTGATGGCGATTAGCATTCCTACACACCTTATTGCAGTGAGTACGGATTGAGACATATCTTTCCCTGTTAGCGTCATTAGGCCTACGCTTAAACTTAGACTTCGCCGTCACTTTTTTGTGCATTATTGCTTTAATGTCATCTGTGAGCCACGGCGCCGGCAAATGTCTAACCTTAACGGCTCGAACAGGTGCGTGATGATCATAAAGCTCTATAAGTTTAGTCGTAAAAATGCCGACTTGCTCATCGACAGATGTAGATGCAAGTAGAGCAGACCAATCTATATTGTTGGCATCCTTGCAAAGATCGTCAACATTCATACCACCAAAATTGCGTTGCATAAGAATCTTGGGTTTCGCCTTAGGCGGGCGAATTTTATAAGAGAGATAGATCAGATCATGATAGGAAAAGGCATCGGCTGAGCATTGGCCATGCTTAGCGACGCGATCAGGAGAGGAAACAAAAATCAAGTCAAGAAGCGATGGAGTGGAGTTAGGAAAATTATGAGTGGCATTCAGCGGAAGAATAGAAAGATTACTGGAAGCCGAAATATTAATCAGAGAAGAAGAGCGATGGTCTTTTTTCAGAAGACAAGTATTAAAGTCACCCATGATTATACTATGACTGTAAGAAGGGATCAACATTTCTAATAGATTTTCAAAAGATGAAAAGAAATTAACACGTAAAGAGGGAGAGTAATAGACGCCAAGAAGTAGTTTTGAATGGTGTAGTTCCACTTCAAGAAACAGATGTTCACCAGCACCTGATGGCGGTGAAAGTTTAGTATACTTAAACTAAACTTTAGGTCTTACACTTACAAGTAAAACAACAGAGAAACGAATCAAATATAGAGCAGTGCGCCTAGCATGAACACGCGGAGTAAACGTTAATTAATCTGCCTGCCTTTTCCAAACTGTATGTTGGGGTCGGATTTCAGTCTAACCAGATGCAGCTGAATACCAGTATTTTACATGGAGCGACTGCCTATCTGACCTCCACAACCCAGATAGTGGGTTAGGGTGCTTGCATAAAGAAGCGGGTTGGCGGGCCCGATTCCCGATACAGATAGCTGCAGGTTGATCTTCGAAAAGAAATGGTAACGTGTTTTACCTGTTCCTTTATGTGTGAGCGCATAAGAACTATTTCACCCACACTTATCGGTAAGTACCGACTTTCCCGGGAATCTGCTTCTTTATGCAAGCACCCTTACACGATATATCATAATATCTGCTGTTATCATTTAGCCACGAGCCCCGAACGGTGTCTATGTGTGCGTGCGTTTTTGCTTGTTGTATGGAGCGGGCGTTTAGCACCTACTTATGTATATCTATTGTGGCAAAGGGTTTGGTGCGCCCCATTGTAAACTAACATCTGGGCGGAAAGGGTGAAGGGTTTATAGTCACGGTTCAAGAGGTATTTGTTAAATAATGCAGATTTTTTTTTAAACTAAAACTCCGGTGAATACAAAATAACATAACATCATCTGTAATTATTGTGGGTGCACCTATATAGCAATAGTACATCCACATTTCGCCAGTTACGTTAAAGTCCCATGTTATAGGGGGCGAGCCTATTGCTATCAACCGGCACAGATCCAAACTCCGGGCTGCTACAGAGAAATTCCTGATGGAATAACCCAATAACACTGCACGACTTGGGAATCGAACCCAGGACCAGGATGCTCAGTAGCGCTTCCAACCACTAGACCAACGAGGAAGATCCAAATAGGTACAATAAAAAAGATGTTACGTTATACCCAAAGGTTTGACTAAATATGTTCTAACACTCAAACTCAAGGCTGTAACATTTAACACCTCGTAAACTTTCCAACACTATTTTAGTCTAGAAAACTAATTTAACCTTCAAAAAACCCGACCTATAAATTTAAAACTAATACGATACAACCGTTAACCCGTTAGGCGTGCCTCACCACTTAACCTACAAATAAAACGTGGGTTAACCCTCTTTGTTTTTCTTTACAGCGTAACAAATTTTATTCGCCTACTCTCAAACAGGATCGTAAAAGAATTCAGGTGTGTTTCGTTTTTTTTAGGGTTCCATATTCAAATGGGCCGGCCATAGTATTAGCCGTAGAACCGATGAGTGTTGCAGTATGGGGGAGGCCTATGTACAGCAGTGGACTGCGATAGGCTGAGTTGAGTGATTCACTTTAGCAAAAGGGTTATGACGTTCAAAAGGATCCAAAAACGTTGGTCCATAACTTTGAGCTAGATAGTAATGGCGATAAAATTATTTAGACGCATCTTCGATATTTGTGCGCATCTCACATGTAAATATACCTGTAACCAATATTTTGTAACTTTTTTTTTTTTAATTATTTGACTCCACGGGAATACTCCACGTAGTCACGTGGAGTTTCGTGACCGTTCTTCTCCATAGGTACCTACGCTTTGGAATGGGCAACTTCATTTTTCTGACTGACCGACTTCTTGACAATTCAAAAGTGCCTGTAATTGGTATATTTGAAATATAAATGCTTTAGAGTATGAGTTTGTATCTTGATTGAAAACCATCAGTTATTTATTTAGAATTTTTTTTTGCTTGTCATAGCTGTCCCACTCTTGGGCAAAAGCCTCCCTCCACTCCTTCCATCTTCCGCGAGCCTGCGCGTCCTCCTTCCAGTTTTTACGGAACCTATCCAACTCGTCCCGCCATCTTCTACGTGGTCTGCCGCGACCCCGCTTCACTGTCTCAGGGCAACAATTCTGTGCTATTTGGGCCCACAGTTTGTCCGGCATGTGGCAGACATGTCCTGCCCAGTCCCATTTAAGTTGAACAGCCTTTTGATCTACGTCAACTATTTGTGGTTTGGAGCGCAGTATTGTGGTCCGAACACGATCTGTTAATTTAACGCCTAGTATACTGCGCTCCATTGCTCGTTGGCAGGCCTTGAGTTTGGACTATTATTACTATCCGTTATTATCAAACAAATAAATTAAATTAACTTACCCTTTGTTTAATAAGAGACAAATTTCACCACAATGTTTAATTTCCTATCTATCTATACTGTAACAAATCCTATTCGGTACTAAAACTGTTTCCCGAGTACCTAACTCTCACGATTGCACCACTGGCTGTGCAGTCGGGCGCAGTGTTTGCACAGCACTGTATCCACAGGCTGTTGAGAGGACTGAGACTAGACTTCAATTCAATCGAGTTCCATTAACTGGGAATTAGATACGAACGTTTGATCACCCATAAGCATAAGAATAATCACCTAAAATGTTCCCACAGCTGGGACACAAGCCTCCTCTCCATAGAAAGAAAGAAAGAAAGAAAGAAAATACATTTATTTAGCACAGACTAGAAGGCACACAATACACATAATACATACATCAGTTACAAAGAATAAACATCAAAATATAAAGGTGTAAAGTCCGATGCATAAAATTAGCAGGAAAGTGTGCCTCACGGCTGCGCCAAAAAGGCCCAGTTCAGCAAAAATGCCAGACAACTAGTGCCTGACGCTGGTTTTCAACTGGACCTGGTGTGTGAGGTGACCATAAAGGGGAATGAGACATAATCTACCACGCGGTCTCAGTGCGGGTTGGTAGATGTCACATGTCTTCGAATATTTCATTCTAGGACATGCCTGTTTCCTCACGATGTTTATCTTCACCGTTTTGAGAGTAGTGGTGATGAAGTAATTTGCATAGGGCTAATAGAAGGTTTGCCCAACAATTTACTACCTACTTTGAAGCTCCTTAATAACAGCAAGGTAGCCTCAACGACTGAAAACTATTTACTAATATCAAAAGTTCAATAAGTCAAGTTGCTAAACCATAATTTAACTTGAATATCTGCACGTAACTAACTGGTTCAAATTGTGCGTCTGAACTCTGAAGCGACAGGAAGTATTGCGTAATAATACAAAGAGGTCATTGACCCCACTGAATATTTAAAGCCTCCTTTACATTTTTCATTCCGTGCAGCACTTTGAAATAATAAATGAAGTGACTTATGCTGTATGAGTTAGTACTTACACTAGCCAAAAAGCAAGATTATACTTTTTAACCCGACTGTGGCGAAGACCAAAAGGGGGTAATGTTCTTCTCATCTCGGCCTTCTGCCAGGCTGCGCATTAAGGAAATGGTTATGTACTGAAAAGCATACATTTATAGCCTACTAGCTGCGCCCCGCGGTTTCACCCGCGTAAGTTTCGATTTAGGGGAATGAAAAATAGATGTTGGCCGATTCTCATAGATACCGGATAAGCACAAAAAATTTCATCAAAATCGGTCAAGCCGTTTCAGAGGAGTATGGCAACGAAAACTGTGACACGAGAATTTTATATATTAGATTTTATAGTGATATGGGAAGCTTCGGGCTGAATTTAAAACAATGGGAAATGGGGATTTTGTCCTGGATAACATTATTTTATGACCTTTTTAATGACCGCCTGAATTTCACACTTTTAATACTACCTTAGTTGGAAATAGTTGATATGTGATTTCGATTGTCAATATTTTATCTACGACGAGTATCTACAGTTTCAATCATAAGCGACTTTGTTTTTATAATTTACTAGCTGCGCCCCGCGGTTTCACCCTCATAAGTGTCGATCCCATAGGAAAATCGGGATAAAAAGTAGCCTATATGTTAATCCAGGGTGTCAGCTACCTCTATACAAAATTTTATCAAAATTGGTCCAGCCGTTTGAGCGTGAAGGAGTAACAAACATATAAACACACACTCACACTCTTTCGCCTTTATCATATTAGTGTGTTGTGATTTTAGAAGCAACGACCACGTTTCATTGAAAAAAGGAAGAAAAGATAGAATTGTTTATTGTGCACATATTTGTGCTGACAATTGTATATGCCTTCCACAAATGATCACATATATTTGCCGTCATTTTGACGACAGTTATTAATGCATGAATCATGAAATCAGATATTCATAATAACATATTTATACTCGTCTACATACCTATAGAACAAGTTGCCCTTACTGTTCGAGAAATTTAAGTAGTGTTTTGGCTCGTCGTAATTACTTGCCTGGGGACCTAGTCATTATATGCCTAGCCTTTCCTAACTAGATTTCCGTCGGTTTTTATTTAGGTGCGACCCCTAGGGTATAGTGAAAAATGTCCAAAAATATTATCCATTCTTGAAATTTTTCATGAAATACAAGAATCCGGTCTTATAATTGGGTGGATCATGAATAATTCTAATTTTGCTACGTTAAGATGCTTTCATGAAATGCTACCTTGCTTTTACTGTTTATTTATTTATGTTTTTTATGTACAATAGGTACACAAAGTGGATCCAATGCCGCAAGGTATTCTCTGCCAATCAACCGTTGGGCTAAAAGGAACAATATTGTGATAGGTAATCGAAAATTTTAACAAAACAACAAGCATTTAACCCCTCCATTGTTTCATGATAAAATTAGTCTTCAGAGAAAAAATAAATAGTGTATTTATTTTGAGATGTATTTTTTTTTCTATTTATGTATTTTGTCTAAGCCTTCGCAACCTATTCTATGTACCCTAAAGCAAAGAAGAAAGCCTAAAGTAAAGCTGTTGGCCCTGCGCCTGGTCTCTCACCGGGTCGTGTCGGATTGCCATTCCATCACCCGCGCCAAAAGCTATTTCTAGAAATTCGCCGCCGTGACCGACATACGATCTGGAGGACTTGAGATAAACTACGATAACATGGCGCGCCCCTCCAAATTACTGTTGCAATGTGTATAGTGACATCCTTACGAAGGAGTTTGTATGTAGTTGTAAGTTTTTGTTTGACGGCCGTCTCATTACGCACACATGCGTTGTGAATCTTGGTGGTGCATTGTAAATACTTTCACAAATACTTTCAAACGTTTTGAATTTTGGAGGGGCGTGCCATGTTATCGTAGTTTATCTCTAACCTATGAAAGCTCGACCTCTGTCATAGAAACATGATTAAGATGATTTCGTAACGTAGTTGCAGTAGTAGTTGTTGTTGGTTGTTGTTGGTTGTTGAGACCACATTCATTGCTATATGCCTAGCCTTTTCCCAATTATGTTGGGGTCGGCTTCCAGTCTAACCGGATGTAGCTGAATACCAGTATTTAACATGGATGGACTGCCTATCTGGCCTCCACAACCAAGTTACTGGGTAACACGATACCCCTTGGTAAGACTGGTTGTCAGACTTTCGGGCTTCGGATGATCTGTAACGACTGTCGAAGTTCCAAGAATGGCAGCCGGCGTTAACGGTTTAACGTGCTTTAGGAGGCACGGAGGTATGTAGAGATGGTCCTCCATCCACGGACCGACCGTGGCAAGCGTAGCTTAACCTGATCGATCGACCCGTGCGGCTGTTGTTACTTAGCCACGAGCCACCATATAGATCTTTTTGTGATGTATGTATTAAATTTTGATGAAGTTACTTTGATATTTCTTTATCCATAGCACTCAAATGCAAGCAATTCTGTTAAAAGTAACTTTAATAGAAATGACGATGCATCAAATTCTATGCTCATTACAATTGAAACACAAAGTGATTGGCTACAGTCATTCAATACCATAAGGTTACAGTGTCGACACATTACGTGCCTTTGTCACGCAACTTTTGAAAAGAATTGATAGTGTAACTATCTTTAATACCTAGTTTTGTGCTAGTTTATAATAATAATATATAATATATTTATAATATAATAATAATATAATAATAAGTGGAAGCTATTATTATGTGTGGTCAAACTTTTAAACCAACTTCCAAAAAGGATGAGGTTTTATGTTCGACTATATGTATGATTTTTTTTATGTATGTTCACCGATTACTCCGTCTATTGTGCACCTATTTGTTTTTTTTTTTTGTTTGAAATGTCATACTCTCGAGGTAGTCCCATTGTCATCAAGTTGGAATCTGATGAGAGGATCCCATGGAAATCGAGGGAAACCCTCAAATTTTATAGGCAAACCTATAGCGATTTGGGTATTTTTTAAAGTAACTTGAGCATTTGCTCTTGGAAATCATCATTTGGTAAAGTGGAGCTGATGATGAAGACCACAGATGGCCATCGGAACTACTCAAAGATAAATATTTGACGGGTTGCGATTCAGTTATTTTAAATTGCTAAGTTATGGTCGTCACAATGCGAATGGTGAAATGAAGCTGATCGTGGAATACCAGGAGAACTCCTCAACAATTAACGTCCCTGCATTGGGAAAAGCAATATTTTGTAAAAGGCGATGAGCAAGTTGACATTAGGCTATTGTAACTTAGATACATTACAATCTCTCCCCACCAAAAAGAATAAAAAACTTTTTGAATAAGTGTTCTACCTCTTTCACAACATTGTTTCGATCGACTTCCAGTCTGAACAGATGCAGTTGATTACCAGTATTATACATGGAGTGACAAGTCTGATCTCCACGACCCACTAACTGGGTAAAACTGTACCCTTTCGTAAGTTTTCGGCGGACCGACCCGTGCCGCCTAAACGTAGCCACGAGCCCCTTAAATGTGTGGTCTACCATGATTCTTTATTAGTACTAATGCACGTCACAATTTTTAGTTAGTTAATTTTGTAACATTCTAATTGATAATGAACGCGCATTTTTTTGTGAACCTAAAATTATTTCTATACAGGATGAAATTGAATACATGCGACTTTTACTATGGGACCAAACCTGAAATCGCGAAAAAAAAACAGCTGTTCCCTACATTTTGACGAGTTATGCGAACATGAATGTAGGGAACAGCTGTTTTTTTTTCGCGATTTCAGGTTTGGTCCCATAGTAAAAGTTGTTCATAATGATGAGTACAATCTCCCTTTTCGATTTGTCGCATCTATTCAATTTCATCCTGTATATTTGACAAGTAACTGCGTCTAACTTGGATGAAGCGCTCGCTCGGCTCGCTCACGTTTGGTTAACTTAATCAGTTTGGTCGAGGTACCCTAGCTTAGTACTGTAACCAACTGTGAACAAAAGTCAGTCAAAGTTAAATAGAGGCTCATAAGTTTAAAAGCGGTCATTAGAAGGTCAATAAGTTTTTTGAGGATCAGTTAAATATTTCCCATTTAGTAGCACCATAATGCAATCGCTCGACTGCTGACCTACACTATGCAACCCGTAGTAGTTTTCTTAATAAAAAACTACCGCTACGGCGTAGCTAACGTGATGGTATTTCGCTACGCCATGCAGCTACGCCGTAGCAAATAAACGAATCGCTACGCGACGAGTCCCAACTCTTTACACTTGGAACTTTTATTCTTTTATGGTTGTTTTAAAACGTACGTGTCTGGTTGTTGTGTGTGTTTTATTTGAATAACGCTACAATGTAACTATTTTATGACTCTTCTTCTATTTGTGATAAAAAAAAATATGTTGCGACGTAGCCATCAAGTCTTTGTTCCACCTCATAATAAGTTGTTATCGCCGTCTATTTACATCTGCAATACCAAATAAGACACAGATGCGTTGTCTACTTTTCTCACAGAAGACATTCTTCAATTGTTTTTAATCTGTTCATTTTGAAGTTGCACGAGAAGTCCTCTGTGAGAAGCCCATTCCACCCATACCAACTTGCTTCACATACATTTTAAAATTAAAATTGTGAATTAAATAATTAATGAAACCCTCGGTCCGGGGGTCCGAGTGCTCATGGTCTTTTTAAGGAAATTTCGAAACGGCTGCTGGTCAATTGCCGTGACCTGGCTGGCTTTTACCTTGGCCAGAAGCTAAGCATTGCCATACAACGTGGTAATGCCGCCAGTCTCTTGGGTACATTACCAGTCGACAGCGATGCGGATGAATTTTATTCGACGATATATTTTAGTTTCTGTATAGTTTCAGTTAAGTTAGGATTGAACTTTGTTATTTTTATTAATTAGTTAGATATTAGTTATTATTAGCTTTTTTTTTTATTTCATATCGAATTCATTTTTATATTCAAATAGTGAATTCATACCTAGGTACCTATATGAATTTTCACGGGTAGTATAAAGTAAATTTCAACTTTCTGAATAAGCCAGTAGAGAAAAGATAACAATAATAAAACTTGTAACGCAAACAGACTTCTAACTTCAATACGTAAAAGCGTGGTATCGATTCTCTACGCTTCTGAGCTGCAAGTTAATTTTCTATTTAAACAAAAGAACTTGGTCTAGACTGAACTCAGACAGTTATTAGTCGACAGGGTGAAACATATAGATGTGTTGTGTGCTTGCCCTGCACATGAGGGAAAGAAAAAACATTACCCTCCATTTAAGGCCTGCGCAGACGATAGACAATTTCAGCATATCAGCGTCAGGTACATTTGCCTGACACATGCTGAGCTGGACTCCCATTTGGTGCAACCTTGAGACGCACATCGCACTGTGTATGTTTCGTTATTAATTTTATGTTGTTATTGTATTCGTGATGACGTCACTTTTGTTTCGGTAGGTATATGTATGTTTTTCCTTTTTTTATTTTGCTTTGTATCGGCACCATGTTTTTATATTATGTTGATGTGGGTAATTGGTAATCATAGAATATTGTACTTTTGTGTGTTGTGCTGTCTTTTGTGTGCGAAAAATAAATGGTTTATCTATCTATCTATCTATCTTCTATCTAATTTGTACGCGGATGAATACAACCATTTATGCAAATGTGGGTCAGCTAATTGCTATGTACTATCGCGGACACTCCCGCCGGACCACCACTAAGTTCACTTTTGCTTGCACTCAAAAAATAGAAGCGCTCTCTAGTAAGCGCGCCAAGGTCAAATAGTTCGTCCGTAAAATTCACAAAAGGATAAGAGTTTGTTTGTTTGTTCGAACGCGCTAATCTCTGGAACTACTAGTTGGATTTGAAAAATCCGTTTTGCATTTGAAAGCCCAATTCTTGAGGAAGTCTAGGTATCTAGACTATTACATCACGCTAGGACCATTAGGAGCCGAGGAAAGAGAAAAAAGTCAAAAGGAACGGCAAGTGAAAATGAAGTAATAGCACGGGCAAGCGATGCGATGCGACGGGGTACAAGAAATTTCACGCGGACGAAGTCGCAGGCAGAAGCTAGACCATGACCTGGAGAAAGACATAGGCTACTTTTCATTTTGGATCGATATATTATGAGTGCCACAATATTAGGCAAGCTTCAATATGTTTGAATTTGGACATTTCCCAAATTCATCCAAAAACAAACTAGGCCCTGTACATTCAACCCTTCACAAAAACAAATAAACTTCAAAACTTACTCTCCATTTCACCCCTTTACATAAAATCGATTTCCAAACAAAATAAAACCAGGCTCAGTGTAAAGTCTAAGGGCCGGTTATCTCAAACGGTTGGGTCAAATAATAACGATTAGGTACGCAATCGTAATTATTTGACATAAGTCAAGTTGAAACAATGCTTTTTTTTATTCGACGACAGTTAACACCCGCCCACAATCATTTCTATCAGATTTCAGCCCCCTGCTTCAACCATATTAGTTTTCAAAGCCACTTTGTACACGTCTAGCGTACCGTTAAACCCGTCTGGCATACCTTAATACGCGTCTGGCGTGCCTTTATTAGCACTATCTATTAATTAACTTCGTGTTTCGTAATATACAGGGTGTGGAAATACGCCACAAGGTGGGAAAATGTGGTGTTTTAATTAGAGGAGGCTTTGTTTTATTTTTTTTACTACTTATCCTTTTGTTGAGTTTCAAATTAAGTTTAGGTACAATGATGATAAAAAGCCATAAAAAATAACTGTCTGGTTTTAATTATGTAATACACTACTTACGAATTACTTAAATATTTATTTGTCTATCCCCGAAAAGCGAGACTGAGCCCGTCCGTCCGTCCGTGATTTAAATTTGGGCTAAAAGTCTGTGAACGCTGAACCACATTTTTGCAACACAAAAAAATCAAGCGTAGAAATAAAAATAATAGTCCTTTTTTTTTTAATTTTCGCTTAGGTAAGGAATTCTAACTACTTCACTCTCTACCCATGTAGCGTTTATTTCGCTCCACCCTGTATATTTATGACGTGTGGTTTTAATCCCTAGTAACTGCGATGCGATTCATTAATGTTTTTAATGGGATATTATATAAAATGGAAATGCTGATGATGCTTTTAATGAAGAGCAACAAAGTATGTGAAACATTTAACTATGTCTGTGAGTAGGTATGTATCCAAAGAAAATAATTAAAACTCATAGAAAGTCAGCTATCGTTAAACCCTTGGTCCCGGTTGTCAATTATAGATCTTTGACAGTCGTTACGGGTAGTCAGAAGTCCGAAAGTTTGACATCCAGTCTTACCAAGACGTAATTGGGTTGTGGAGATCAGATAGGCAGTCGCTCCATGTAAAATACTGATATTCAGCTGCATTCGATTAGGCTGGAAGCCGACCCCTACATAGTTGGGAAAGGGCTAGGCAGATGATGAGTTGCAATGCTAGAGCGTAACAATTTAAATAAAGAAAAATCAATCCCAACCTGGACAGGAACGGCCTGCACCTAGTGACGGGGACCGTCACGGAACACTGCTCGCTAAACAAACACTTCCACACAATAGGCATAATGGATAATCCTAGCCTATTCAGGGCTTGCATGGTGGCTGAGGGAACCGTTGCGCATGTGCTCTTTGAGTGCACAGGTGTTACACAATCAGAAACCCTCTGGACACCCAAATCGTCCACAGATGTTCTCAACAGGCCAAGAAACGTAATCAAGTTCTGGAGGACTGGTTGGAATAACCACCGATAACCGCCACGGCCCACGCACAATAGACCACTTGATGGATTAAGTGCAGAAACCAAACCTTCTAACATAAAACAGAAATCAATCTTAATCTCTTCTAAATATAAAAAAAACACCTGCCATATCGTCAAATAAAAAACAACACACGGACAAAACGCCATAAATGCCAATGTAAACAAATCTACAGATTACATATACCCTAACCCAAATCAATCCACGAAGGCATCGATTCACGTCTACAGTCGCGACCTCCTCAAGATAAGCACATGCCATCGATTAATAAACTGACAATCTGACATGCCAATCCGTCAAACTTTACGGCCTTGTGTTGGTAAACAGTACCTAACGTTCGTGAAAGGTATGCGGTATTATATGATATTTGAAGATATCGAAACCTTTCTCTTCTGCACATATTTCGGCCAAGGCCAAGGTGACAATCTGCTTAATCGGCAAAGAGGATTTAAAAAAATGTGTGGATTTACTTTTTTCAGTGTTTTTGTTTTATCTTTTTAAGTTATCTCGAATACCTACTGTTTTGTGAGCAGAACTTATGGTCTTTTCTGTGTTTCTGCGAAATTATAAAAATAAACTTTCTTTCTAAGAGGGTGCATCCTGAAAGTTGACAACGTCGCAAATAGCTGTCAAATATTTCGCTGTTTTATTGAAATAATCAATACCTATGACTATAATATATTTTTATCAAAAAAATTAAAATTGCGTCTATTGATGTCAAGTCCTTGTTAATTGCCTATCGATATCGAGTAGAATGACATCACATTCATTGCGTCCCCTGGGACAGTGATTAGTGACATATTTGGCGATCGTTTTATCGGCAATTTGATTGATGCGAAGAATATATTAAATGGCTAAACGAAACACGATAATGTATTGATTGGCAACTAATCTTGGAGTTATCTGTGTTATCGGTGTTTTGTTAAGCTTGGTGTTAAATAATTATATGAGGTCGTGGGTTCGATACCCAGGTCGAGCATATAGGTGATATTTGGTTTTACCATGTGAAATTTCTCAGTAGCAGCCCGGTGTCCGAATTTGAGCCCAGTTAATGGAAATAGGCTCGCCCCCTATTACATGGGACTTAAACATAACTGTCGAAATGTGGGTGTAGTGTAGGTACACCTCTGCTTAACCCTTCGGGAAAAATAGGCTTGATGTTATGTTACCTTAATTATTATTAGTAATGATTGGTATGTTTGTTTATTGGTGACGATTTACTTTATGTACTTACATTGCGGCTCTGAATGAAGTCGCGGCACGACACGGCAGGTCGTGCTTCGGCAGCGTAAAGGACGCTTTGGTATGACGCGGCATCCCACAAAAAGCCCAGCCACTCAATATTCAACCAGTTTTGCTCTGGAAAAATCCAAAGTCGGTTGTGTCGTAATGATTAACTGGACTTTAAACCTTATTTCAATTAGTTTAGCTGTCATAATCCTGTGACCTATGTACGTGTGGTGGCACGCCTCGGCGAGCTGCGCCGTGGCAATCCGTGGAATGAAACGGTATGACACGACATGCCGCGGCCACGATTGTTTCGAAATAAAGAAATATGAATTCTAAATTCATTGAAATAAGGATAAAAAGAGCTTGATCAGAAATAAAAATCCATTACCGTGCCGTATCGTGCCGCGACGTCAGTTAGCGCCGGCCCTAACTGTTCCATCGCTTCGCATCGTTTTCCTCCATCAAGAAGTGAAGAAAGGAAGCAAATAAAAATTGGACTATAGAATGTCTACCAGTCTCTAGCACATAAATTTTCAATATATACTAAAACCGCCAGTCGACGTAAAATCTCTTCATACAAAATGAGATCTTTTGAAATTTAAAAATGTATTTGAAACCTGACTTAAATTAAGAAAGAATTCAATTTCTGTATCGTTGGAGTATGTCACAAAAATGTAGAAAGCAACTTTTAATATTAAATAAATGCAAGAATCTGGTTTGCGAATTAGGTTTTATGACGGGCAAAATACGCTTAGTTGGTCGTTCAGTAATTTTTAATATTATAAATGTAGCTTTATACATAGCCGCTCATGTCAAAATATAGGGAATGCCTTTTTGTCAAAGGATTTCAAAAAAATGCTGCCAAAAACGCAAGTAGGTACTCTCCCATAATTTTCCAACTACTTAGAGGGGTAATTCTCGTAATTTTAAGAACGTTCACAGTCTGATTTCAGTCTCAATCTGTCAAAAATACCTTTAATTTCCCTAAATTTTGACAAGTTTTTGACATTTGTTTGTCGCTGAGATGAGATTTTGAACGTTTTAAATTACGAGAATTGGCCTTCATGTCAGATGCGTAGTACTAGCAACCGGCGTTCGTGTATGGTGTATGACCACATGTAGGAACATAGACGATGCAAAAGGAGTATGTAAGGATCGTAGCAGGTAGCGTTCTGTAGTTTCTGCTTACTTACATGGTAGAAGGCGTGGGTTTATGTATGTATACAGGGTGGGTAAAAAATCGTGGCTCAAACTAAACAGGGCGATAGTTGGAATTATTTGCCGTAAAAAATATATCTATGGCAGAGCCTTAACTTGATCTCCTTAAAAGTTGTGACAATTTTAGTGTTTTTAGGTAGTAATTTTTTTTTACAGTAACTTTCTAAAGTTACAAAAATTTTTTCGTGAGACTTAAAAGATATTAAAAAACCGCCAATACTAAGAAATCATGGTACCCACTCTGTCATAAAAGAAATTTTGTAGTGATTATACATTTTTTTTATATATAAACTGCATGTAACCCCAACTATTGCCCTGTTTTGTTTATATGTATGTACTAAAGGTTTCATTATTCAAGGTAAATTGCGAAAGTTCCAGTTATATTTTTCACAAGCATGTAACGTCCATAAATTACCTCTTTCCTACATTACAACAATGACAAGAATCTTTATTCATTATTAATTTTACGTAAATATCTCTGTACTTTTTACGACTAGATCGGTACCCAGAAAGATTCGCGTGTCGTGAATAACAAATTAATATAATTATGCATAATTTTATTACATTTGTAATTATACAATATACAAGGTGTTGATTTGCATCCTCGTCAAATTTCAGGAGGTTGTCATAAAAGAGATAAATAATATCAATAGAAGTACGGTAGGGGGCAATAACTAGTAAGCGCTGCTTTTTTTTGTTGTTGAAATTTAACAGTATTTCAGAATGAAACCCTTAATTCAATACAAATAAAACAGAATCACCCGACTACTCACACAGCGACAATGCAGCTGTGTGCGTGCGTGTCGACGTCTTACCTACGATTCGATTCTACGAAATACCCACTAGCGCGCGCGTCGCGCGACCGAGCAATGACCGGTAGCAATAATTTTTATTTACCTAATTTTATTTCGAAAATCACCTACATTATTGTCATAAATTTCGCTTGATGATATTTTAACTCATTTTTGAGCATCATTGGAATACGGAAATCTTACTAATGACAGTAATACTAGTGCGCCAAAGAAAAGTTCACTGACCTGTTATCAGATGATTAATAAAATGTTAGTTTTGCTACAACCTAAAGTTTTCGTAGTGATTTTGTTTTTATTTGTGGATTAAATTGGTTGATTTGAAATTTTCCTTCCTACTTAAAGGGCTTAGGACCGGCAATAATACCTACATTAGTTGGTGTACCGATCTACTACTAAGTCTAAAAATGTTTTCTACGTTTGATGGAATGGAAAGAGTAAGTACGTGGTATACTTTCGACTATTAGGTATTATTGTCGTACTTAAAAATTTGAAATCAACTTATTTACACTAATAAAATTGATTAAGCTAACAACGTATTTACAAAATGTACAAATAAATAAATTACCTACTTATGTTACCCGGAGTTATTGTTCAAAGTGGCCACCATCACAGTCTTCGCACAATCGAGAACGACGTAGTTTTCTTTCAGCTTACGTAACACTAACACATTCGTTTTTAAAGTGTCGAAAGCACTAATGATCCTTGCACGTAATTGTGTTACACTTGTCACTTCCTCCTTGTAAACGTCTCCCCACAAATAAAAGTCTAGAGGCGTCAGGTCCGGAGAACGCGGAGGCCAGGCCACAGGTCCTTCGCGACCGATCCAGTGGTCACCAAAACTTTCGGTCAAGTACTCGCGTACTTGCTGACCATAGTGAGGTGGAGCGCCGTCCTGCTGGTAGTTAAGGTTGCGATGGAGTGCCAGGGGAACATCCTCCAACATCTCCTCGACAACGTGACGCAACAGCTCCAGGTATGTGGATGTTGGCGTCTTGGTGTTCCAGCAACCAGCGACAAAATGGAATCCGCACGGCATTATCACCTGGGTGAATGTCTTCTGCCTTGCGGTAGTGGAATGGGTGTTGCAGCTCACGCTTCAGTAGGCGCCACACTGTAGTGTGTTGCACTCCAAAGCGTTGACCAGCCTCCCGCGTGCTTGCCCGTGGGTCTCGCTGGAAGTATTCCAGGATGTCTTCCTGCAAGGCGACAGGCAGGCCTACGCTGCCGCGAGCTTAAGCATGCCGGGGAACGTCAAACTGCCGATGATCCCGCAGTCTCGGCGTAGCAGCCAGCATGACGCTCTATGTCGGGGGTTCCCGATCGGGAAACATTTCCACGAACATCCGGATGGCTCCACGTAAGCTGTCTCCACTGATGGCATACAGGCGGACCATCTCCACCAACTCGACATTTGAGTAATTGTCCGTCACCTTGCACTTTGTACGTACGTCTCAATGATGTACCGCGAAGCGGAATTCGCGCACGAACGCTTCGGCGACTTCAAACACACTGTTAGTTCCGGGGCGGCGGGGCCGCGGGGGCGAGTCTAGGAGCGGCGCGGGAGAGTACCCGCACCGTGATTGGGGGATGGCTTTGATTACCTACGAATTTATTGAATGATCGTTGCGTATGCGTTGTGTATGTATTATTTGCGTTGTTTGTGTGTGAAAGCGCGGTTATAGGGCTAGTAACAGACGGGCCGTGTTTAAATACGGCTGGTTCACACTTACGGATTTCCGTAAATAAGAAAAAATAAATAAAAAAATACCTACTCATTTTATTGTTGATTTGGGTCGAGTATCATTAGCATAATTACGTCCTTGAATTTGACTAGGATGCAAATCAACATCTTGTATAAAGGTGTTTCAAAATTAACACAACAAACTTTAAGAGGTGCTTTAGACCCTCGAACTGAACAACTTTCGATATGGGACCAACTCTGAAATCACGAAAAAAAATCTGCTGTTTAATACAAAAGTTCAATACCTACCTACTTGACCAAAATGTATAAAACAGTAGATTTTTTTTTTTGTAAGAACTGCCAAAAATTCGTAACTATTCCTCGGATAAAATTATCTGGCGTTGGAAAAATCAGGCCTAAATTGAGCTAGCACTAGAAACTTCAACAACCCCCAATTAGCAAACTAAAATATTTACGTTACCGACGTAAATATTTTAGTTTGCTTACTTTATTTGCCAACCAAACACAAATTCAGAACTGTAGACTAACGTCTAACATAAGGAAGAAACCTTTTTCAAGACCCTAATTTATATTCAAACAAATCCCTCTCTAGTTTCACTTCGTTATTAGGGTTCCGTACCCAAAGGGTAAAAACGGGACCTTATTACTAAGACTTCACTGTCCGTCTGTCTGTGTCTGTCACCAGGCTGTATCTCATGAACCGTGATAGCTAGAAAGTTTAAATTTTCACAGAATGTGTATTTCTGTTGTCGCTATAACAACAAATACTAAAAACAGAATAAAACTAAATATTTAAGGGGGTAGTGTTAAATATTGTATGGTGGTACGGAACCCTTCGTGTGCGAGTCCAACTCGCACTTGGCCGGTTTTTTTGAAAACAAGTAACTTTTCTGAAAGTCTAAACAGCCACACAATGGACGCTGTGGTCAACTTTTTATTGAATAACAGAGAAAAGAACAATATCCACCTGAAGTACAGTCAACAAAAGAGATAAGTATGCAGGATCGCCTGATATAGTTGAAGTTTAGTAAGAAACCGATGGATGCTGTCGACTGAAATTTTATTTGATAAATGACCAGGAGACCTACCATGAACTATTTAAAAACGATTCAAAAGCAAGACATTTCAGTTTAGGTTCTTAAACTGCATCGCTTACAGTCGTACCATGACGTCCAATACGCTCAGCGGCATTTGGATCGTTGAAAGTGAATGAAAGATCGCAATTCGTTGCTGAACCGCGTTTGAAACGTTTCTGATGAAAAAGAGACAACACTATTATTATCAAATAAGTTTGTTTCGCGCACATTTTAGTGTTAGACGCGTTCAGAAGCAAGTAACATTTTATTTGTTCATAACTCAATATCATTACTTTATAGTAAAACAGACACTCAAAGATTAATACGGTAAGTCGGTAACTATTGTTAAAATAATTCTTAGTCAAAGTAGATATTTATTTACCTTTTGCTATTTATTATACGAAAACAATATTTTTATTTCGACCTAATAAAACAATGTTTCTGTTTTGAACGTACCAGAGTGTAGTTTTGAACTTTTGATTTCAAGGAATGTCGAAAGTATTAAACATTGTATAATTTGTATATGTACTGAAACTAAATAATTCTTTCGAGAAGTCTATAGATAAATCTATTAAAAAAGTGAATAAATGTACAACTTGCCTCGAGATTATGACAATAATTTGCAAGTGCTTTTTTTGTTGCATTCTAGTCGAAAAAGGATATCTGTTAAAATCAAAATCAAAAGTCATTTATTCAAACTAGGCTGAGAATCAGCACTTCTCGAACGTCAAAATTACATAAGACAGTCCCCCAAAAACGCCCGCCCTTCACCACTTCCTAGTGCTTTCGCTGGGGAGAAGAAGTAGAAGAAGAAAAGAAAAACAAATGCGGTTTAAGGCATGTAAATAGGTATTTTACACTTTAAAACAAAGATTAAAGTACACTTACATTGGTTTTTTGTAAAATTCCACTAAAAAACTTTATTTTCGTCAATAATTCACCAAACGTTTTAGTTTTTGTTAGAGAAATAGTAACTTTTATTGAATCGCTTATTTTGACAGTTAGCGATTCAGCTGAGCTGCTATAAGGACGTCATGGTACCAAATACAGTACAAAATAAAATGAATGAAACCAAAACTTGCGACTCAGTTTGGGATAATCGCTGTCAGATGGCACAGCCTAAACTGAATCGTTAAACTGACGTCTTGGTACGAATTAGAAGAACAGTTCAGTTTAGGTCCTAAAGTGGATCGCGTTAAGAGCTCGTGGTAGGTATGCTGTTTGTGTTCTATTAATAAAATTAAATTTTATTCGAAAACATCCATCGGTTTCTTACCAAACTTCAACTATATCCGACGATCCTGCATACTTATCTCTTTTGTTGAGTGTACATATAAAGGAGTACAAAGGTATTGTGTTAATGTCCTTCGGGAGCATAATTTGACGGATATATAGGTATTAAAGTTTCAAAAGTAGTATGGAGCGATGAAGGAGGAAATTATTATTTTTGCGGCGTGTCAATAAAAAATGTTATCACCTGCCTTCTATCGTCACACTGTAGTACCTACCTACTGGCTACTATTAAAAGGTAACAATTAATGTAATTATGTACTTAGTAGTTTTTATCCTTACTATTTAGGTAAGACGCCAGCACATCAAGCTACCCGAAATTATCAAATTTTTCCGATCAACCTTGAGCCATACGCTTTAGCGATAAAGTTGAAAATCTATTAAAGTTGTAGTACCTTGATGCGCTGTCGTCTGTACCTACTAGAATACCATTTCAATACTCCGTGTATGTTACTATTCTTCGCTATTACTTGCAATGGTTACTATTGAGGAAAACGTGATAATAAATTTTTCACAATAACATATTATCTTTTTTCTCAAGAATTCTCTACAACGCAAACCGCTTATAAACTACAATCTTCATAAGTTTCCATAATAATACCTACCTAATTATTTTCTTTACAACACGGAGCACAGAACAACTCGGCTGCATTAACACGCAGTCAGAGTTTTACTTCTCGTATAATGAAAACGTTGTTCAGGGGAGCGTATTCCCGGTCTGTTTGTTTGTCTTTTGTTTTGCTCATTAGCTGGTGTACGGTCCGACCTGTGTGTGTCTGTTTTATGCCAAGTTTACACGAGCTTAGTGCGAAATATTTCTGTCAGTGTCAATATTCCATATCAATTTTGACACTGACAGCTCTTGACGCGATTTAGATGTGCTGAACGCTTTCAGTTTCATTGGTGAAACCCGCACGTAGCATTTGTAGTGTAGCTAAGTCTGGCCAAGCTTAATTTAGTTTTGGCTAAGTTTTATTTAGTCTGGCTTAATTTAATTTAGTTTGGCTTAGTTTAATTTAGTGTGGTTTATTTTAATTTAGTCTGTTAATTGAGTCTAGTTAAGTTTAATATAATTTAGTCTGACTTAGTTTAATTTAGTCTAGCTAAGTTTAATTTAGTCTGGCTTTGCGTAATTTAGTCTGGCAAAGTTTAATTTATTCTGAATCCTGTACTGAATCCATGACATTAGGTTGCGCGTGGATGTCTCTACCACCCTATATATTTGCATGCACGCAGAAGTACAGAGGGATGGGAGGGCAATGTGCTTTTCCCCCGAGCTGCGCGGTGCGGGAGGTGTGTGGTGACGTGATGTGCGAGAGCTCAGTGATTCGTCAACTTGTGACAACTATCACCCCTCCCGCACTGCGCAGCTACCTCAGGCAACGTGTCAGTTAAGCGTTCGACCTATACTGACTTCCCTGGTCATGTTTTTTCATTGGTCCGGCAATAGAGAAATAAGACTATTGACATATTACTTTAAACCATGATGGATATGGCATAACCACGAAACAAACAGTTATAGATAGAAATAAGTAAATAAAGAAAGATAGGTTTATTTGTCACAGAAACATGTGCACTCAAAAGGATACGTTAAGCTCATAAACACAAAGCAGGTTATAAATAAAACACAAAACCTTGCGAACGGTAAATTTAAAAAAAAGGAACTACAAACCCGTAGCAAAAGTAACCATAAAATTGTTTTTATTTCAGTAAAGAGTTTTTATTCCATGATTTTAGTACCTTTTTTATTTTACAAGAAGTCGTCATTCGTTTGTGATTCTAAAAATGTTCGGGTTCAACTGTTTTTTTTTTAATTAACGGGAACCCATTTTTATTAGTTTATTTAGTGACTTACAAATTGTTTTGGATAATTTATCGCAAATGGCAGCTTGATATAATGAAAGTGAAAGCGAACTTTTAACTCTGATGCCGAGATTAATGGGTGTACTTACCTACACGAGGAGAAGAAGCGTTCTTTCAATAACGGAAAATTAAAAATCTTGACATGATATTAGACACAGCGCACAGCTGTTATATAAGGTCCCAAGAACAAGTATATCCATCGAAAAACCAACCGTATAATCTTAGCTACAAAGTTGAAAGTAAGTCACAAACGTGAAGAAATCGAATCTCGTGATGTTCCTATTCTTCACATTCAATATAAATCTATGTCTAACGTCTTTATTTCGATCAAGTGACAAATGGCGCACGATAGCACTTATTTATTAATATGTCGGTGCCTTCTCGAGGTTACCTTTGTAGTCTGAATTGTGTATTGTGTTATGAAGATAGATAGGAAAGTATCGATATAATATACAATATGTAGGTAGTTCATCTTATCGATTTTAATTTATTTTCTAGCGTGTATGCCGTGGCGTGGTGCCTCGGAAAGCCCCTTAAAACCAAGAAAGCACCTTTTCTACATCTGTACTGCAAACTCCATCAACACATTTAGATACGTATGAGTTTGCATCGCTGGAAGCCTGTATAAGCTGCATAATAAGCGCTGTACAGACGCCAGCACATTAACCTACTACCTGCAACGGTCAAATTTTCACAATCAACTTTGAACCTCATGCTTTAGCGATAAAGTTGAAAATCTATTAAAGAAATTTGACAGATTGTAGTAGCTTGATGTGCAGGCGTCTACGTCTGTACATAGTCCGAATACAAGCTATCAACATCGGTATTCGACTCAACAAATAGTTTAGTTTCCAAAAATGTTAACAAATATGAGTATGTGATAAAAATAATGTATTACCTACATACCTATAAAATTCGGTTTGCATACAACTTTATAAAAAATTCTGACTATGTCAATGGTATTAATCATTCTAAAATCAACATAAGTTTAGACTGTTAAGTTAAGTTTTTATAGCTTCCTCTCTCCCACTAATTTGCTGTGCCCAACAGGGTCCTAATGGTCTCATAAAATTTTAACTTACCTTACCTAAGTACACATTGGGGAAAGCAATAAACGATTGAGTATTCAGTAACTTTATTTACAGTAACAAAAAGTTGATATTTGTTATTGTAGAAATAACGTCAAATGGAAACAAAGATTTGAACAGACTTTAGTCTGTCTATCCACAGTACTGTATCACCCCTAAGCTGTTTGACAACTTCGACTTAGCGTGGCTCAGTCAGTGTTTACTCGTTATAACTACCTAACTATTCAGCACCTAACATGTTTGTGTATGTTTTGAATGGATTTAGAGCTGGTTGATGATTAGACATTTGCATAGAGGCAGGGGTAAACGAAAGTGGACTGTATCATAGCGTAGTTAATGTTTAAATTAGATCAGATGCCAAGAGACATTCCGCGAAATATTGCAGGGAAGAAACCTTATGCAAAAAGAATATCTGCCATCTAGATTTTTACCAAGACAATTCCAGACAACCAATAGACTAGGCTAACAGAAGAATTCAGCTCACCTGGGCAGCGTTTGGGAAGCTTCGTCGAGTCTTCTGATCGAGTATTCCATGCGCCTAAAGAATAAAGGTCTTGAATCAGTGCGTCCATCGTAGCGCATGGTAACCTCGTTACTCTAGTAAACGTAGTGCTGAGCATGAGTTCTTCGACTCTATGCCAAAGTCGAGCAAAGTGTTATTGAGTTTTTCCATCAGGAATTTCTCAGTAGCAGCCCTGGAAGACAATTCTCTTGCATCTCGCATTCATTTCATTCGAACTTTTCTCTCGTAAAAATCAAGTCGAGCTATTCTCGCCATGTCGAAATTCTAGATTCATCAGCCATCAACATCATCATCATCATCTTGGCAATAGGCTCGCCCTCTGTTACATGGGACTTTGACAAAGAAATGTTACTACAGGTACACCTCTGCACAAACATTCGGGGCAACAGGTATTATGTTATACTAGCTTCCACCCGCGGCTCGCCCGCAAGGTATGTCGATAAAAACTATCCTATGTCCTTCCCCGGGATGCAATCTATCTCTCTGCCAAATTTTATCGAAATCCGTTCAGTGATTTAGGCGTGAAAAGGTAGCAGACAGACAGAATTACTTTCGGATTTATAATATTAGTATGGATTAAAATCGTAATAAAAAGCGAAACTATCCAACAATATATCACAAAAAAAAAACAATGAACCCCATGATACGAGCAAATGCATAGTTTTGGGGTCACCGGCCAATCTGGTTGTTATAAATTACATTTGAAATTGAAATGACATGATATTTTTGTCATTAACACAATTACAATGATAATACTCGTAACCGTCCTAAAGTATACCTACAGCATAACTGAATAAATCACGAATTTATTATTATTAATGCAATAACAATTAATTGCTTCTGGCAACCTGGGACGTCACTAAAGCAATATTAATGTGTGGTTTCAGCATCGTGGTCTGTTAATTAACTTCACTGTAGCCTTTTAATTAAACCCCAAATGGGATTCCGGTTATATTGAAGGTAAATAATGAAGAGATAGGAATCTGTGTCCTTTTGAAGATCCAGCCAAATAGTTTAATCATAATAGAAACCGTTATGATATATGTATCAACTTTTGTATAGGTATTGCTAGATTAGAAAGGCTCAGATGGAGATGGGGGGATGAGTTAGACTCCTTTAATAAAGATTAGTTCTTGACAGCTCTGGACAGAGAGTGGTGGAAGGAGAGTACGGAGGTGTTTGCTAGCAGTAGGACCTCAAAATTAATAAAATAAAAAAAAATACTTCGCCTTATTGTTATGAGTTTAGTCAATGATGTTCCCATTTTCTTCAGGGACACAGACCTCGTCTTTGTGAGGACTTTAATCCACCATTCGGGCGCAGTGCAGGTTTATCGATTCTTACCACACAAAAGACATCGCGCAAAAAAATATTCGAACACACAGTAACAGTTACAGCTGTAAAAAAAAAAGTAATCACAAGTCCTAGAAGTACATAATATTATTATTTGCACTAACATACTGAGTTATGTGGACCGTACTGGTTCAACACTCAGAAGTAAGGATTTGAATTAAAAGACACACTGTTTTATAACTTTTAAAAATTAACTTTATTGTTATAGTTACAATCAGTACTTAAGCAGGTAATACATAAGCGAGAATACAAGTAACTAGCACCGATGTCGAATCCCGAATGCGGCGGCATGGCGGGCATATCTCTAAAATGCCCGCCGACCATTTTTTCTGTCCCCGCCATTTTACTTGCTTATGATTGGTCGTCGATAACTGTCAAAGTCTCGGCCAATCACATGAAGTCAATACAACTACTTTTGGTCATACAAGTTCATAGAAATTATTGTAATTAGTCAATAAACATAAATAATTATAGGCATCATTTAAATATTTATAACAGCTCGGCCATCCGGTTCGCAACGAGTCCCTCGTTGTTATGAATTACAAAAAAAAAAAAAAACATTAGTCCATATTTCATCATTTAAATTAAAAATGTTACTTAGTGAACGTAAATTATCTCATTAATCCTTAATTTATCATTTTTACTATTATAAGTCATCATAATATTAGTACATTTTAATATCAAAATAATCACAAATTCAATTACTTTACTATAGATTTATTTATTAATCCATGACCTTGATTAACAAAATGCTTATAACCTTTAAGGGTGTCGGTTACCTGACACTCCTAACTTAATCTATATCTTACATCGGCAGTATATCTATTGGTCCATGACCTTGACCAGTAGATATACTGATGCACCAATTGCTAAAATGAGAGGCATCCGTTACCTGATACCCCTCACCAACTCATTAGTACGTTACCCTAACCAATGAATTGGTATTTACAAGACCATGACGTTGACCAGCAAATATTTCAGCCATTAGTACATGGAATAATTTAAATGGTCCATGACGTTAATCATCGAAACTTAAAACCAAATTAGCATTACTTTTTACTATGACATCGATTTCTTATAGTTATTTTAAACGTACATACTAGAAATACATTTACGTTGATTTAGTGTCATTAATTACCTGCTTATTTAATTCTATACAGTACAATATTCATCTCCATTAATACGAATGAATTTACTATGCATCTATTTACAACTCTTCACATTCAGATTCATAATCATTACGTTCGGATTCACAATCGGTTGATACGGGTTCGTTAAAGCAGATCCATGGGAATATTTTATCAATAGCTACCACAGCCTCGTACCTCTTACTAGTCTTTGTGAGGGGTGTGTCCTCTACCACGAACCTATCATTGGGGAGCACCTTCTTAATTCTGTAAGGGCCTTTACATTTAGGTTCGAGCTTTTTAGACTGCCCCTCTATTCCTGTCACGGCTCTTACTACTCTAACCAAATCACCTTCTTTGAAACGCTTTCCCATTTTCCTGTACCTATCATACCGTTTCTTGTCTTTGTCCTGTTGTGTCCTAATAAGCTCACCGGCCGTAGCCCTAGTATCGTCTAGACTCTCCCCGACTTCAGACGTAACTTCGTTTATTACGTCATTTAACAAACCTTCAGATGGGTTAGTTAGATTTCGCCCGAAAAGAAGCTCTGCTGGAGTCTTTTTGGTTGTGGCGTGTACAGTCGTATTGATACCCAACTGAATGTCTGGTAAATGTTCATCCCATAAACCATTTGGTTTGTCGTGGTTCATTGCCCCGAGCGCTGCCAATATGGTGCGGTTGTACCGTTCTACTTGGCCATTCGCTGGGGGTGTGGCGACAGCATTGAGTACGTGCTTTATACCACATGACTGAATAAATGTTTTAAACTGCCTACTAGTGAAGCTTGTCCCTTGGTCCGTAATCAAACGGGTTGGCACGCCGAAGTAACTAAAATGCTCTCTGAATACCCTAATGCTTGTGGCCGACTTGGTATTTCGCACGGCAGTGATGTCAACAAATTTAGTAAACGCGTCTATGATAACAAGGATGAATGTATTACCACGCTTGGTGCGGATAAAAGGACCGAGATGATCCGCATGTATGGTATGGAATGGTATAATAGCTTTAGGAATGGGGTGTAGTTCACCGGGCCTGGCACCACTTGGCAGCTTGTGATGTGCACACTGAAGGCAAGCCGAAACGTATTTTTTTACAAACCGTCTCATCTTTGGAAACCAATAAGTAGCTTGTAAGCGCGCCAAAGTTTTGTCAAACCCAAAGTGTCCCACATCATCATGATTGGCTTTCAGTAGTTGCCATCTGGTGCCACTTGGAACAACCCAACGGATAGTATTTTCATCAATTATACGATATACCCGCCCATTTACAAGCTTGTAATTTTTGAATATGTCAATGGCATCTTTACATTTGGAATCGCCTAAAGTATTCGCGATATTCTTAATGTCTTCGTCCGTCTGTTGCACCGTTGCAAGCCAATCGTCAGTACCTACTGAAAGTACATCTAATACGTGATCAACGTCTGGAATACCGTCTATAGCACCTCTGCTAAGGGCATCTACGTGTGCCATTTTGTCACCAGGGCGGTATTCTATTGAGCAGTCATATTCTAAGAACTGCAGCCACCAGCGAGCAATTCGTGGAACTAAGTCGCGTTTACTTAAAGTGGTACGCAAAGCGTTGCAGTCTGTGATTATGGTGAATCTAATACCGAGTAAATAATGCCTGAACCTACTTAACGAGGCAATAATAGCGAGGGTCTCTAACTCGAAGGAGTGTAGTTTTTGCTCATCCGGACTGGTTTGTCTGCTATAATAAGCAATAGGTTTGAACACCCCAGACTTGTCCTGTTGCATTAAAATACCGGCTACCCCGTACTTGCTAGCGTCGGTGTGGAGTTGGGTTAGTGCAGCAGGATCATAAAGTCCCAGGACCGGTCTTTGTACTAAAATCTGTTTTAATTTCTCAAATGATTCCAGTTCTTCACTACCCCAACTCCAAGAAGAGTCCTTTTTCAAAAGACTAGTCAGAGGACGTGCTATTAATGCGAATCCCGCGACGAACCTCCTGAAGAAACTAGCAAGGCCTAAAAACCTCCTAACTTCGTGAACATTTGTTGGCGTAGGGAATTTGGATATAGCGTCTGTTTTGAGCGACCCTGGTCTAACACCCTCTGAACTGACTTCGTACCCCAGGTAGTCTATTTTGTCATAAAAGAAATTACATTTGCTCATTTTGAGTGTTAGACCACTTCTTGCCAGTAACCGCAACACCTCCTCCAAACGTACCATCCCCTCATCGAATGACTTGGCAGGAATCAGGATATCATCCATGTAAACCAATGCATACGACGAAGCAGGTGAATTGTGGATGATTTTATTCATTGTACGCTGGAAGACTGATGGTGCGTTCACTAACCCAAAGGGCATCCTGTTGTACTCGTATTGACCCTGAGGGGTCACAAACGCAGTCTTTTCTCGAGAACCTTCAGCTATTGAGATCTGATAATATCCAGACGTTAAATCGAGAGTAACAAATAGTGAGCTACCTGATAATAAGTCCAACTGGTCCTCGATACGAGGGAGAGGGTAGTGCTCTTTCTTTGTTTTACTATTTAAAGCACGGTAGTCCACACATAGCCTCTTCTCCCCAGACTTTTTGTTAACTAGCACTATAGGGCTCGCGTACGGACTGTTAGACTCCCTTATAATCCCACCTTCTAACATTTCCTTGATCATGTCTTGAACTAGTTTACGTTCGGTAAAGGACAACCGGTATGGGCGGTAAACGACAGGATCGGGGTCATCCAGTTGAATCACCATTTCAGTTTCCGTTGTAAACCCAAGATCTTTTAAACCACTGGAAAAACAATATTTATATTTGTCCAACAAGACCTTTAATGACTCTTTCTGATCCTTTGTTAAATTTTCACCGCAGCTGATTGGTGATTCATCTATGGGCGACTGATCACTAAAATCTAATTTTTGAACTTTTAGGCTCTCAGCTAAAGTATGGCTCCTAGTTATAAGACTACCCTTCTCTATAACCAGATGGTTGTCACTGATATTCTGAACGAGAATCCTACCCGCACCTTGTGTCAATTTATACTCGCCGGGCAATAAGTAATGTTCACGACCTTCAATATTGCGCACGGTTCCGTTCACGTAAATTTTTCCCGAGAAATAATTACGAGAGCTAACTGGGATCGCCTTTAATTCGCCGCCTCCTATACGCGTCTCCTCCATGCACAAAAGTGGACAAATAAAAACAGACTCCTCACTAACCCGCTCAAAGATGACATCAGACTCTGTCTTTACTATTTTGACTGAGGGCCTTTCGGTGAAACTGTGGCCTAGTAGTACAGGGCAATTTATTAAGTAATCACCTACTACCAATATCTCCACGTGATATTCTACAACACCCTGCACTTCGATCGTGACGTTAGCCTTGCCAAGGGGATTGTATGGCACATTACCTATTCCTCTTAATAGTGGCACTTCTCCTACCTTCCAGTCTAATCCTAAACGCTGAGCTTCACTGAGACGGACCAAAGTACCCTCGCTGCCCAAATCAACGAGACATTCTGAAAACAACCCATTTATTTTAATAGGCATTTTATACTTGGCACTTGAATCGCCTGTGTTTTCTACTTTCAATATTGCTTTTGGTTTATCGTTTGTACTTTGCTTTGCCCCAGGGCACTCAGTGTCCTTATGTCCTAATAAATTACATTTAGAGCATTGAATCCTAGGTTTTGGGCATCGAAAGAATGGGTGACCGGGTTCTTTACAATTGTAGCAGACCATGCTGGATCCGGTTGACTTCTGAGAACTGTGACCTATTTTATTACCGGTAGATGAGTTATTTTGTGATCGCCTATCTTTATCCTTAACCTTCTGCAACTCGTTTGTAGACCTATCTTGACCTACTTTTACAGTCTTCAAAAATTTAAGTAGCAATTCCGGTTCAGTAAATTCTGCTCCTTGTGCTCCTAACCTCACACCACGATCTTCTATACCTGCTATGTCGCAGTCAACTGCACGTTTTCCTGATATTTCGCAACGATTTAGAAGGTTCATTTTAGCATAGTAATATATTTCCAATGACTCCCCATAGCGTACCTTTTTATTAAGCATTTCCGTTAGTAAATCTGCATAATTATCTCTAGTTGGAAAAGATTCCTTCAGCTTTAACTTCCACTCTTGCCAAGAAAACAGTAGTGAGGGTAGACCCTGATACCAGGTTTTAGCTACCCCTGTTAATTTAGGTAGGGCATAGTGGACTACTTGTTTATCGTTCCAACCATAGATCTGTGCACATTCGTCAACCTTATGAAGCCACGTATCAACCGTTTGTTCTTTACATAATGGGTCAAAATCAGGAATTACATTATTTAAAACAGGAAACCTATCGCGATCACTTATATTATTCATACCCTTAAGTGCATTAATAAAGTTCTCAAAAAACAGATTATTATTTGACTCACGCTCACGATGTTTTTCTTCACGGGACGGTGTACGAAGGCGAGAAGCTCTGCTCCTAGGTAAATGCCTGGATTCTGCGTGGCGCGTCTCATGCCGCCCTGGAGTGCGCGACGGTGTCCTGGAGCGCCCAGCGCGATGACTTGCCCTTCTTGAATAGCGTGGCCGGGAAGGAGACCGACTCGTCGTCAGTCGCGATCGTCTTCCTTTCGACCGCCTGGATCGCGACTGACGGTTTCGGCTGCTACAATTTTCTTCAAGTGAACGCGTATGCCCTTGACACCGACTGCGGCTTCGAGTTGCATCACGACATCTTAGTGGCGGCGTCAGCGTCTTACGAGGCGTCCGTCTAGGTCCATCACATTCTCTTCGCGAACTAGACCTAGGTTCATCCATGTTCTCGCGGCTTCAACATATACATAAAAAAAAGGAACACTTGAGTTAATAAACCGCGCTATACAAAACTTGTAAACAAGATTTTTATTATCCTGCACATACTTTATTATAGACCATCAAACATGTCCATCCCCAGGGAGTACACTGGCAGGATCAACATGAATGACTAACCATATAAACCTCCGGAATATCTCCGTTACGGTAAATACAGTTCAGTCCCATAAACTTCAAACCGAAATATCAAACATGTTCATCCCCAGGGAGTACCCTGGCAGGATTAACATGCATGACTAACCATATAAACCTCCGGAATGTCTCCGTTACGGTAAATACAGTTCAGTTCATCAAACTACAAACCGAACAATCAAACATGTTCATCCCCAGGGGGTACCCTGGCAGGATTAACATGCATGACTAACCATATAAACCTCCGGAATGTCTCCGTTACGGTAAATACAGTTCAGTTCCTTAAAGTCATTAAAATAAGACTATCGACTCATTTAGTAGTCTGATAAAGAGAGGGGTAGGCAATCGTGAAGGAAGTGAAGAGAGAAAGAAAAAAAATAACGTTACAGGAATAAACTTGTAGCCTACTTTCTTTACTTTGGTATTGTAATTTGCATTAATGTGATTAATGAGGGTAGGCAGAGCATAATTAAAATAAAATGAACAAAGGACACTTACGTTTTCTACGTACGCCAAATACTTAGGCGTATCTCCGATCCTTTTGTGGGCACTAGGTTGCTAATCCCACTTCTGAGATGTGGACCGTACTGGTTCAACACTCAGAAGTAAGGATTTGAATTAAAAGACACACTGTTTTATAACTTTTAAAAATTAACTTTATTGCTATAGTTACAATCAGTACTTAAGCAGGTAATACATAAGCGAGAATACAAGTAACTAGCACCGATGTCGAATCCCGAATGCGGCGGCATGGCGGGATTATCTCTAAAATGCCCGCCGACCATTTTTTCTGTCCCCGCCATTTTACTTGCTTATGATTGGTCGTCGATAACTGTCAAAGTCTCGGCCAATCACATGAAGTCAATACAACTACTTTTGGTCATACAAGTTCATAGAAATTATTGTAATTAGTCAATAAACATAAATAATTATAGGCATCATTTAAATATTTATAACAGTTATCTCTCACAAGCAAGTCCAACTCAAGTCTCCAGAAATTACGAAACACACACAACCAAGTTTGCTATTACCGACGACGCCATTGCACGTAAAACATTGTATAGACCGGACATATCGCGCTGTCGTGTGCTGACACCTTTATGATGAGATGCCTTTGTCTTAGGCAAGAATAGAACACGTGTGTTGTATGGTGGAGAGGAAAAATAAATTGTTTTGCTGAAGATGGAATTATGTGAGAGGTAGGTAAATGTTCAATATAGAACGAAAACGAGTAAATTTTGACATTATCACTTGGTAGGTACTCTTAAATGAGCTTTGTTTTCTGGCGTAAAAATCAGTGTAGCTCAACTGTGGCTAATGAGACACAATTGAATATACACACATCAAAAGTGTCTAGGGATCAACATATATTTTTGCAATAACTTTTCTCCTGATTGATATTAATTAAAATTTTCTTTAAGGATTCATCAAATAAAGTGTTTTCGTTTGTCACAGTAACGATAAACCAAGTCACCTTTGCATTAATAAAGAAATTTGCCATTTTCCTAATAAAGGGATTTTTGACATTTGAACCACTAACACAAAAGTTCGAAAAAAAGACTGAAATAACAGTTTTCTTTAAAATTTTATTGGGTAACTTAAACAATTAATAATCCGTGTTTCTACCGCGAACACTAACAACACAAGAACATCGGTTTGGCATACTCAAAATGAGTTCATTCAAATCACGCTGTGGAATGGCCGCCCATGTTCGTTGCAACAACAAAAAAAGGTCTTCTTGCGACTGGATACCCTCCATATTCGGCAGAGCTCTTCTCTGTAGCATATCCCATGCATGCTCAATCGGGTTCAAGTCTGGCGACTGAGCAGGCCAGGGCAGGACATTGATGTTAGCTGCGGCGAGAGTCTGTCTTACAACTCTTGCGGTGTGCGGTCGTGCATTATCATGCATTAACTGAAATAAGGGACCGATTTGCACTTGTAGAGGAACGATGACGTCTGATACAATCGTCTCAGCATAAATTTGAGCATTGAGGTTGCCTCTGATCCAAATCAACTCAGTTCTTCCGCCGATCCAAATACCCGCCCATACCATGATGGTTCCACCACTATAAGGATGGACTTCCTGGCAGGATTTTAATCGCTGTTGGCGTCCAGGGGTTCTCCAGTGTCGTATACGTCTTGTATCCGGTCTCATACCAAAACGAGACTCATCAGAAAAGCACACGAAACGCCATTGTTCTTCTGCCCAATTTCTGTGTTCAAGAGCCCATTGATATCGAATCCTACGATTGTGCATTGCTATAGGTGGTACCCGTAGCGGTCTTCGGGAATGAAGGTTCACTTCATGCAAGCGGTTTCTGACTGTTTGGTCGCTAATTAAGTTCCCTGAAGAGTGATGAAGCCTCACGGCTAACATCATGGCGGTTATTGTTGGAGCTCTTCGAGTTAAGATTTGAATGTATCGGTCTTGTCTCCGTGTGGTGCAGCGATACCGTCCTCCATGGCGCTCAGCCACGGTACCAGTGCTTCGGTAACGTGTCCAAAGTCGACTGATAACACTCTGACTTGTATTCAGAGCTAAAGCCACAGTACGTTGCCGGGAACCAGCTTCTATCATTCCCACGGCTCTGAGCATTTCTTCCCTGCTTAAATGACGTCGCCGCTCCATAATAACGTTGGTTTTAATCAGTAGTAGGGAAACAGTAGCACTAATAATGTCTTCAATGCGTTGTATGTTTTTATAGGGAAAATATTGACAACTGATTTCCATCTTTTACTCGAATTTGATTCACAGTTCCTGATTCAAATTATGAAATGCACCAAAAAGGATCCATATAAATTTATAAAATCATAAATTTATTACAAAGCCACATCTCAATCTCAAGAAATCCGCATAAAAATGCTTGATCCCTAGACACTTTTGATGTGTGTATTATATTGTTATAAATCAAATATTGATTTTCCCACAGCTATCTATCAAATTAAAAGTAAAAAAAAAACAAACAAATATTGTAAACTAGCGGCCCGCCCCTGCTTCGCACGGGAGCAATTTTTTTTTTTTCCAATTTTCTGAATTTTCTTTCATACACACCTTGTCCTGACAATACCAAACACAACAAAAAAATAATTATCGAAATCGGTTCAGCTGCTCTCGAGATTTGCGCTTATCAACACATTCAGCGATTCATTTTTGTATTTATGAAGATAAATTACACAAATACTAATTACAACAGAAACAAACACTAACATTATTACAAGTATTGTAAATATGAACAAATATTTGTTTACATTTTTGGCAAATAAATCGCGAACGGAGATTAGGTATTCAAGGAGCAGAGGTGGCCCAGTGGTAACGGCCGCGACTTACGAGTTGTAGGTCGTAAATTCGAACCCAGACAGGCGCCGCTTACTTTGTACCTATAAGTTATTTCACCGCCACTGCTCTCAAAACGGTGAAGGAAAACATCGTGAGGCGGCATGTCCTAGAACCATAAATTCGAAGACATGCGAGTTGTACTTTTCAATCTAGCAACATTATAACTCGATAGTAACGTTGCTAAATTGAAGAGTACAACTGAAGTGACTGATATTACGTTTAAATCGCGTGGTTTTTTTGTTCACCTTTATTTAATTATCTAAACAAATGAGAGAAGACACAAACAGCGTCACTTAATGTATTTAAACACTGATATATTTGTATTTAAACACTGATTGAGCACATCTCGTTAGTCGAGAAATAAACCCAAAGTAGGCTAGGAAGATAATGATTTATTTATTTATTTATTACTAGCGGTCGCCCGCGGCTCCGCCCGCGTGGATGTCGGTTACCGCTGCAAAAAGCCTACCCAGGAAAGACACGGTCAGCAAAATGATTCCCAGGTCAATTCACAGACACCGACAGTAACATCGACGACGCAGTCATTATCCGGAGGCTGCACAGATTGTCTTTCTGTGTACTTATGTTAAAGTTGTTAATGATGAAAATATTTAAATGTAATCTTCTATCTATATCTATATCTATCTTCTTCTATCTATATATATACATATAATAAATCTGTAGACGAGACGTTTCTGTACATTGAAAATATTTCCAAAAAAAATAGTTGGGGTGTTAAAGGATAACCAACAGATGCCATTTCATCAATTTTTTGAATTTTTGTCTGTTTGTCGGTTTGTATGTTTGTCTGTTTGGATGTGACAGATTATTGATTTGAACAGGGTCAACGTAAAAAGTACCAAACCAATACGGTTACTTTTTATACTCAAATATGGTGTAGAACTCGGAGCAATGATTAGTTTTTATTTCATCGCAATCGGTTCACTCTATCCAAAGATATAATCAATTTAAAGTATTCTAGAACAACTTTTTACGTTTTTTAGTAACACGTAACGACATCTATTGGCGCGATATAGTACCTACTACCGAAAACATATTGTTGTTGTGATGTGAATAATCACGTCCTATTAGTTTATGCTTACTTAAATGACGAAATAACACAGATACCTACTTATGTCTATGTTATTTTAAAAAGTAATGATAATGATTATAATAAACAAAATCGCTTTCCATTGATGGTTTATTTAGTGGCGCCTGTGGCGCTAAAATAATTTTAAACAAAAAGTGAGGATAATGTAAGATAATAATAATTAATGTGGTGTTCTGAGCGATAAAGAAGTTAGATCATTATTGATATAGAAAGTTGAGTAACGCAGAGCGTTTTTTAACGAAGTTCTTATAATTATGGAGCTTGCGGTAGGAGTTCTAAGGGAGAAATCGTCAAATAACGAAAAAGCGTTATGCCTCATTTTTCAAAGTAATAGGTAGAAAGAGACACAC
Source organism: Gortyna flavago (assembly GCA_963669345.1). Lineage (NCBI taxonomy): Eukaryota > Metazoa > Arthropoda > Insecta > Lepidoptera > Noctuidae > Gortyna > Gortyna flavago. Next base: position 9,163,374 of record OY770150.1, on the reverse strand, counting down.
ACACAGAAAGAGAGAGAGAGAGCTATTTTTCATGGTTTCCGAGGATCCTGACCCCGGTAAGTGAGGTCAAAAAGAAAATCAAAGATGGCGGTTGCCTAAATTTTTAACTTTTTCGTCATGGGTGTCGTTTTCATGGTTTTCGAGGGTGCTGAAGCCGATAGTCAGGTCAAAATGAAAATCCAAGATGGTGGCTGCAATTTTTTTTATCATGTTTGTCGTTTTCGAGGTTTTTGAGGGTGCTGAAGTCGATAGTCAGGTCAAAATGAAAACCCAAGATGGCGGCTCCATTTTTTTTTAAATGTTTTGTCATGGGTGTCGTTTTGATAGTTTTCGAGGGTGCTGAAGCCGATAGTCAGGTCAAAATGAAAATCCAAGATGGCGGCTGCAATTTTGTTTTGATTTTTTGTCATGGATGTCGTTTTCATAGATTTCAAAGGCGTTGAAGCCGATAGGCAGGTCAAAACGAAAATCCAAGACGGAGGTTGCAATTTTTTTTTATGGGTTTCGTTTTATTGGTTTTTGAGAGTGGTGAAACCAATAGTGAGGTTAAAATGAAACTGTAACGGCTTACCCACCGTCGATTGGCCCATGAACCGTTGGTGAACATTATCTTTAAACCATTAACTTTTTTCCAAAGGAATTTTCACCCACGAACGTTTTGCCAACATAACTCTACGTCAGTGAATGCTTTACCCACAGAATGTTTTGACCAATAACTTTTCACCCAAAGAACAAGGCCAACAAACGCCGGGAAAGGTGAAAGTAAAATAATAATAAGACGTAGTCCTTTATTTCTGTGAAAAGGGTATAAAGTAACCTAACCAAGCCTAACCTCGGGGTGCACTTCGCTCGCTTTGCTCGCTCACTTGAGCCGCCATCATCCCTTCGAACCCTAGCTGTCCGAGTCGGGGTGCCCCAAGTCCCGAGCTCGCTTCGCTCGCCCTTGCATCCTTAGTTCTATTTGACATGGGTCAAATGTTCTCTGGGTGAAAAGTTATTGGTCAAAACATTCTCTTGGTTAAGCATTCACTGACGTAGAGTTCTGTTGGGGAAACGTTCGTGGGTCACAAGTCCTTTGGATGAAAAGTTAATGGTGTAGACCAACGGTTCATGGACCAATCGACTGTTGGTAAACCGTTTCAGTACTGGTTAAAATGGAAGTCCAAGATGGCGGCTGCAAATCGAAAAATTCGTAGTGTGTGTCGTTTTCATGGTTTTCGAGAGTGCTGAAGCCGATTGTGACATCAAAATGAAAATCGAAGATGGCGGCTGCAATTTTCTTTTTCTTTTTTTATCATGTGTGTCGTTTTCATGGTTTTCAATATAAACTTACACGACTTTGTGTGAAATAAAATAAAATACAACCGACTTAAAAACACACTTCAAAGTGCAATAGACCTTTGGTTTCAGAAGTCTGTAATTTCTTGCCAACGCGCAACGTCTTCCCAAACTAAGGTTATTTTGCACTTTGTAGGGTTTTTTATGGAAGTCGGTTATATTTTTTTGTAATTATCTTTACAATTTTTTTTCTGGTTTTCGGCAGTATAAGGTCTAAACCAAAATCATGTCTAAAGTTTTCATGGGTTTCATCTTCGTAGTTTAAATGGCGGCCGGTGTCAAATATAACCAAAGTTTAATGGGTTGCTTTTTACACGGGCAACTTTATGTAAAAGCTCTTACCATTAATGTATTCTTCCTTTTATCATCTAGATATCTCGATGCTTTATAAGGCATAATATTGGTAGGTATATATGATATCTTCAATACCAAGTTAAGAAATTCTAAATTTACCAGCACAGAGAAGAAACCAAGACGAAAAACTAACTTCAAACTTCACCTACAAATCTCAGATATACTTTAGATAAAATGGTGATATGATTTTACAAGTTGGTATTCTAAGACAGACGCAAAATAAAATGGACATAATTATGGCTGTTTGGTTAGATAATCAGCCTCGAGCAGGCGCTTTTATTTTAATTTATTCTCAAAAATCAAAGTGACACTTCGTCGCATTGTCATTATGAACCATGAAGACGCAGTGATTGCAGTCGAAAGGGCCGTGGTAGCGAACCCTAGGTAAGGAAAGCGTTACCAGGCAAGATCTGATGATTCTTCCTTTTCAATGAAGGAGTGGCAATTACACCTTTCCTAAGCGACACATTACCTATTGTTTTCCGACATCCACGCGAACGAAGTCGCGGGCACAGCTAGTTAATACTAAGTTTTCACTTCTGCCGGCAGTCCCGGAGCGCAACCCGTTGTTTTAGGATAGATAACTAAAGCGATTATTGTAGAGCTTCTCTATAAACAACATTTGACGTTAAATTATTTTCAGGTAACAAAATATACTGATGGTCGGGAGCCCCGACCCGTGATAGGGCAACGTAAAGTTGCCCATGCGTAAAACATTCTTTTCGCAAATCAATTCCTACTAATTTGATCGTAATATTTTAATTTCGCCATAACTTCAAAACCAAACGTCCAATTTTAATCATTCTAAGACCAAATATTATCTACATAAACTGTACTTAGTGATGAAATAATTTATTTTGATAAGGATTAATATTATGAGTAAAATAAACGCGTTTAAAAATGTAGTCCAAAAAAATTTCAAGACTTTTAAATTACAAAAGGGTTTTTGTGCCTCACTCGACATAAATAGGTATAGTGTGTCGCGGACTTTTTTGTAGATATTTATAAGATCTACAATTAATTAGAACATTTTATGGTTCTATCTTTTATAGTTTAGACAGCGTACGCAAAATAAGTAACTTTTCTGGTTGATTTTTTACACCTTGTGTCCGAAAAACCCAAATATCTTACGGAATCCTATTTTTTTCCAAAATAAAATATAGCCTATGTTACTCATGGATAATGTAGCTTTCGAATGGTGAAAGAATTTTTAAAATCGGTCCAGTAGTTTTTGAGCCTATTCATTACAAACAAACAAAGTTTTCCTCTTTATAATATTTGTGTAGATGTAGAAGTGTAGATTAGTAAGAGTTATTTATGATACTATAAGTATGAGTCTTCTTACGTCACTAACCAAAAACATCTCTTACATTGTATGAGGACTGAACCCAGGTGTGACTGTCATTTTGAAGGAGGGCCATTCGTTTGTGTTGATTGACCCGCTTTAGGGGGAGCCCCTTATTATCGTCAGCGCCCATTGTGTGACGATAAGAAGAATTTCTATAGAGGGCCAGTTTCGACCTTAAGTGTGAGCGTAATGGCGTTGGGATTGGACTTTGGAGACAATGGAAGTGTTTAAGGATTCGCATGTAAGTATTTCTTGTGGGTAGTCAGAAGCCTTTAACTCGACAGTTTCCAGCGTTTGCCAGTTTTAGTCGATTAAATTGTGTAGATCAACTAAAAAAAACTAAAATAAACTTTAATATACAACTCACCGATAACCTTGTCTTTAATTCCGAGCCACATGGAAAATCTTCCACTACTTTATTATTACGGCTTAGTCTCAATCAGCACATTGGCACGCCAAAACAGACCATGAACACATTCTCATTTAATGAAGTCGTTATTACGTATGCGATCCATTAACAGAGTATTACGAACAGCTATAACAATGACTTAATGTACTTCACATAAAGTGGTAGTGGAATCTTCTTCCCTGTTTATTATGACAACAGTGAGCTGGTGTCCAGTTTCACCAGATTTATCGGCCATTTTGTTGAGAGCAGTGTACGTTGTACGTCGTAGGTTCAAACCCAGACAGGCTCTTTACTTTGTGTAAATTATTTCATCACCATTGCTCTCCAAACGGTGAAGGAAAACATCGTGAGGAAACCGGCATGTCCTAGAACCAAAAATTCGAAGACATGTGACATCTACCAACCCGCACTGGGCCCGCGTGGTGGATTACGGCTCACTCCCTCTCACAGAGAGGAGGCCTGTGTCCCAGCAGTGGGAACATTATAGACAGATTATGTTTATGTGTGTTTGTTGAGTAGGTCAAATGAAATCTGTGTGGGAGAGTAATTAAAACTGTTGACGGAAATCACAAGGATCAGAATCCTAGTACCTAGGTACCTATGTTTGTATTTTCCACATAAATCTTATAACACTCTTCAGACAATGAATTCTCCTGCCGTCATCTCGATTTATTAGAGGTCGACGCCGCATTCCTTCTTTGGTATATATACCTATATATAACCACAGCTATTACACGCACAATAAATCTATCGTTGTTAAGGCTCTCTGGCTCTCTATGGCTGAAGACGTGTCCCTCATTTCTACACATCACCTGCTCAGAGAATTATCAGCTTGATGTTAAAAGTTTGAAACTGGAAAAGCTTTTGATTTATATTGGGTAGCTATAACAGAGCAACTAATCTCCTTAAACCAGAATGTGAAAGTTTGTGAAGATGTTTGTTACTCAATCACGCAAAAATTACTGATCGAATTTAGATGAAATTTGGTACACAGTTAGTTATAACCAGGATTAACAGTAACACATAGGATACTTTTTATCCCGATATTCCCACGGGATCGAAACTAACGCGGGTGAAACCGCAGGGCGCTGCTTATAGTATGTAATAAAATATACAAACGATGCAAAGCGAGAGCAGTGGTAGCCCAGTGGTAACGGCCCCGACTTACGAGCTATAAATCGTAGATTCGAACGCAGACAGGCGTTTTACTTTATGTAAATAATTTCATCACCACTACTCTCAAACGGTAAAAGAAAACATCGTGAGGAAACCGACATGTCCTAGAACCAAAAATTAGAAGACATGTGACATCTACCAACCCACACTGGGCCCTCATGATAAATTACGGCCGACTCCCTCTCACTGAGAGGAGGCCTGTGTCCCAGCAGTAGAAATATAATATTCAGATTATATTATATACAGGAATAACAAACAACAAAAAAAGAACATAATCTAACAAAATCATGAAAACAATGAAAAAAAAGGACATTAAAACTTATAAGTTTATTTAGTATCAAAAATAACAAAATAGTGATAACAAAAAATAACTTGTGCGAGGTCAAAAAGGCAATCTCAGCATGACGCAAAGATATTTAAAAAAAAAAAAACAAGTGCCACAGCGCTGGTATTCCGATAGGACCCGCAACATACCATCACGCTGGCAATTCCCGAAGGGTTAGCTAGAGGTACAAAATAGTACACAAACATTTCGCCAGTCATGTTATTAGGGGTGAGACTATTGCCGTTAACTGGGTAGAAATACAGGCTCCGGGCTGCTGAGAAATTCTCCACTCCATGATAACTGCCCGCAGCAAATTGTCACTCAAGTGCAAATTGCGCCTCTACACCGCGGTCATCCGTCCCATCATGACCTATGCTTGCGTAGTCTTCGCACACGCCAAGCCGCGATTTCTGCATAAAATGCAAACCCTTCAGAACCGTTTCCTCCGAAAGGTCACGGGAGCCCCCTTCTATGTCCGAAATGTGAATCTGCATCTAGATCTCAGACTCCCCACCATCCAGCAGTTCATGAAACGCCTCTCCAAGCGCTTCTTTGACTCTGCCATAAAGCACCCCAATCCCCTGATTGCGGCGGCCTCCCGATACACTCCCTCCCGCATAAGTAGGATTCGCCGACCAAGGCATACCCTCACTATCCCCGACGACGCCACTACCCTCCTCCAGGAGAGCAGTAAGGCCACTAGTACTCTCAGACGTCAACACAAACACAAGCTCAGACATCCGTCCTTCCGTCCTCGCCGCCGAGGCCCGTCGCGACGCCCCGCACCATCACCGTGCCCCCCCCGACCCTTGCTCGAGCCAGCCCGCGCAGCTGAGCCTGTAGTTTTAAATTCGCCCCTAAACACCAATAATAATACCGATCCAGCCTGTCCCTTGCTGTCCTCTTCCAGCGACGCCCTGAGCCGAGGTCCGAACCCCGCAGGGGGTTACCCTTAGCGCTGTCGCTTAGTTTTTAAGTTATTGTTTGCCCTGGCTGGAGGCCTTAATTCGAGGCATCCACAGGAAAGTCCGGTTAAGCAGTAGCCATCCTCATAAAGGATGAACTGCGAGATGCCATGTAATAAAAAAAAAAAAAAAAAAGCTGAGAAATTCCTTATAGAAAAACCCAGTAACACTTTGCCCGACCCGAGAATCGAACCCAAGACCATTGCTCAGCATTACCGCTTGCGCAGTCAAGTTATAAATTATCCGATATCTGAAGGGCAATTCTTGTAATTTAAAACGTTCAAAATCTAGTCGCAGTCTCATCTCGGCAACAAATAAACGTCAAAAACTTGTCAAAATATAACGAAATTAGAGGTATTTTTGACAGATTGAGACTGAGATCAGACTGTGAATGTTCTTAAAATTACGAGAATTGTCCTCCTGATGTATGAATGTAAAGTTAAACCAAGCAAAAGTATGTAGGTACGTAAAATAAAATCTCGTTCTGTAGTTTCTGCGTAACCCCATAGAAATAATGCAGAGTTTATGTAGATATGTAATGTCTATTCGAACTGTTTCAAATTAATATTATTTTTCAAGTTAAACAAATATCTACTGAACTTTATTGTGTAGGATTTAAAGTTATTTTTATATAAACTCTTAGTTGTTTATATTTTTGCCAAATAAATCGCGATAGCAGAATATGTTACATTTAGTTTTGAAATAATTGCTTGTTTGTTTGTGCACTTATGACATCCAAACTAGGTAGAGCCTACTGCGTAGGTACATATACCTAAATGAAACTGCTTTCAAAGTTTTTTCCGATTTCTACGCGAACGAAGTCGCGGGCACAGCGAGTTAATGAACTCACATTTATAAATCCCGGTGTAAAGGCGAATCTAATCAAAATGTTTAGTAAGTAGGTACTTAATTGTAAAACCCAAGTTATTAATGCACTTCAACACACGAAGTTTTTCAATCAGAACTTGGGCGCGTGATTCACGTTTATTTTGTAACGTATAAATAATAACAGCCGCACGGGTCCATCGCAGATTTAAATACACTTTCCGCAGTCGTTTCCTGGATGGGTGACCATCCAATACATATCCAGCCAACTCCGTGCCTCCGAAAACACGTTGGTCCCGGCTGTCATTCGTAGATCTTTGACAGTCATTCCGGGTAGTCAGAACGCGCCGTGATGTCAAAAAAAGTAAAAAAAATAGATATATCTTTGCAATTTTTTTGTATCAAGAACAATTCATTGAATCGTGTATTCCTTTTACATGATACTATACTAAAGAGTTAAAAAACATATACCAAAATTTTTAATGCCTATTCTACATACTTAACAAGTTACACGAAATAGAAAAACCATTTTTTTTTCAATATATCACCATAAAACACTCTTATTTTATTCCCCCTCATTTGCAAGGATCTACGGCATCGCCTCGTTAGTTCACTTGGGCCTTTCGTCGGCTTACATATGGAAACCCTAAGGACAGCCCTTTAGAGAATTTAATTTTAAATGTGCTGTTACACTCATCTGAGATTCTCTGCGGTTAAGGGTATGGGAATACAGGCTTTGGATGTCCCTTTAGGTTAGCCAATTACGGGGGAAAGGAAGGTGAAAGTAGGTAGGTTTGTAAACTGCATTCGCGATTTATTTGCCATAAATGTAAACAAATATGAGTTTATGAAAGAATAATAAGTTTGAATATAAGCGGCAAAAAAGTTCCTGGAAAATTTTGGGGGAGGCCTTTGTCCAGCAGTGGGACAGCATTCGCTAACAAAAAAAAACTTTAATAACATCATCATCATCATCCACAGCCCGACTTCACCCAAAGGCCTCTCTTTTCTTGTGCCATTCACGCTCCTGTTCTAGCCTCATCCAGGTTTTGCCCACGATGGCAACAATGTCGTCTGCCCATCTCGCCGCCGGACGACCGATGTCTCGTCTTCCAGTCCTTAGACGCCACTCTTTCACTGCCTTCCTCCACCTGTCATCACTGAGCCTTACCAGGAGTCCTGCACAACACCATTTCAGTAACACATAGAACATATACCTAATGACTTTTCGTTGCAACTTGAATTTGTTTATTGTTGTTAATTTAATCAAATCCGTTTGCTCTCCAACTCCGTACACTTCAATTCTATCGATTCAAAAGCGTCCCAAAGTTAAATCATAACTCCAACCGACTGATCAATCTTTCCAAAAACTTTGTAAACCGTAGGAAATCCGAAAAAAGCAATCTTCAACACCCCTTAAATTGGAACGCTTTGAACGTCCCTAAGAGGGTAGTGAGGGGTTGAAAATCTGTTGGAAGCTGGGGTCACAAATAGAGACAGATAATGTTTGATATTTAAACCCTTCATGTGTCTTTGTTAGGAGGTGAAAATTGACGACGGCAGTGGCTGTGTGAACTTGGCACCCGACTTTGGAAAAAGTAGTTTGTTGAAGGGTTTTTCGGAAGATTTCGGTTAGTAGTGGATAGTAGTGAACCTATTTTCGTTAGTAGTAAAACCAAAAAAAAAAAAAAAAAAAATATTAAAAAATGTCATCCCCCGAAATTCGAAAAATCCGTTTTTTTCGATTGATTCTTATAGGCAAACGTTAGTAGTGGATTGTAGTGAATTTTTTTTCGTTTGTAGTAAAACAGAAAAAATAAAAAAAATAAAAAATATTTTCGAGTATTTTTTCAAAACGATCTTATGACTTATATTCTGCTCTGAAAGCTTCTACGATTACTACAAACGCTAGAATTGACTGAGGAAGGTTCGTAGATGTTTGTAGTAAAAAAAAATTTGATAGTAGTTGAAAAAAAAGTTGATTGAAAGTGATAAATTGAAGAGAAACTCGTTTTAACGTCTTTATAACTGAATATTTCTCGTTCAAAAAGATATACGATTACTACAAACGCCTAAATTGACTGAGGAAGGTCAGTAGAGGTTTGTAGTGAAAAAAGTTTTGATAGTAGTTGTAAAAAAAATTGATTAGGAGTGATTTATCAAAAAAAAACTAGTTTGAGCGTAATTTTGATTGAATATTTCTCGTTCAAAAAGATATACGATTACTACAAACGCTACAATTGACTGAGGAAGGTCCGTAGAGGTTTGTAGTGAAAAAAGTTTTGATAGTAGTTGAAAAAAAAGTTGATTAAAAGGGATAAACTGAAGAAAAACTCGTTTTAACGTCTTTATTAGGGAATATTTCTCGTTCAAAAAGATATACGATTACTACAAACGCTACAATTGACTGAGGAAGGTCCGTAGAGGTTTGTAGTGAAAAAAGTTTTGATTGTAGTTGAAAAAAAAGTTGATTAAAAGTGATAAATTGAAGAAAAACTCGTTTGAACGTCATTATTATTGAATAATTCTCATTCCAAAAGATAAACGATTACTACAAACGTTACAATTGACTGAGGAAGGTCCGTAGAGGTTAGTAGTGAAAAAAGTTTTGATAGTAGTTGAAAAAAAATTTGATTAAAAGTGATAAATTGAAGAAAAACTCGTTTTAACGTCTTTATTACTGAATATTTCTCGTTCAAAAAGATATACGATTACTACAAACGCTACAATTGACTGAGGAAGGTCCGTAGAGGTTTGTAGTGAAAAAAGTTTTGATAGTAGTTGAAAAAAAAGTTGATTAAAAGGGATAAACTGAAGAAAAACTCGTTTTAACGTCTTTATTAGGGAATATTTCTCGTTCAAAAAGATATACGATTACTACAAACGCTACAATTGACTGAGGAAGGTCCGTAGAGGTTTGTAGTGAAAAAAGTTTTGATTGTAGTTGAAAAAAAAGTTGATTAAAAGTGATAAATTGAAGAAAAACTCGTTTGAACGTCATTATTATTGAATAATTCTCATTCAAAAAGATAAACGATTACTACAAACGCTACAATTGACTGAGGAAGGTCCGTAGAGGTTTGTAGTGAAAAAATTTTTGATAGTAGTTGAAAAAAAAGTTGATTAAAAGTGATAAATTGAAGAAAAACTCGTTTTAACGTCTTTATTACTGAATATTTCTCGTTCAAAAAGATATACGATTACTACAAACGCTACAATTGACTGAGGAAGGTCCGTAGAGGTTTGTAGTGAAAAAAGTTTTGATTGTAGTTGAAAAAAAGTTGATTAAAAGTGATAAATTGAAGAAAAACTCGTTTTAACGTCTTTATTACTGAATCTTTCTCGTTCAAAAAGATATACGATTACTACAAACACCTCAATTGATTGAGGAAGGTCCGTAGAGGTTTGTAGTGAAAAAAGTTTTGATAGTAGTTGAAAAAAAAGTTGATTAAAAGGGATAAACTGAAGAAAAACTCGTTTTAACGTCTTTATTAGGGAATATTTCTCGTTCAAAAAGATATACGATTACTACAAACGCTACAATTGACTGAGGAAGGTCCGTAGAGGTTTGTAGTGAAAAAAGTTTTGATTGTAGTTGAAAAAAAAGTTGATTAAAAGTGATAAATTGAAGAAAAACTCGTTTGAACGTCATTATTATTGAATAATTCTCATTCCAAAAGATAAACGATTACTACAAACGTTACAATTGACTGAGGAAGGTCCGTAGAGGTTAGTAGTGAAAAAAGTTTTGATAGTAGTTGAAAAAAAATTTGATTAAAAGTGATAAATTGAAGAAAAACTCGTTTTAACGTCTTTATTACTGAATATTTCTCGTTCAAAAAGATATACGATTACTACAAACGCTACAATTGACTGAGGAAGGTCCGTAGAGGTTTGTAGTGAAAAAAGTTTTGATAGTAGTTGAAAAAAAAGTTGATTAAAAGGGATAAACTGAAGAAAAACTCGTTTTAACGTCTTTATTAGGGAATATTTCTCGTTCAAAAAGATATACGATTACTACAAACGCTACAATTGACTGAGGAAGGTCCGTAGAGGTTTGTAGTGAAAAAAGTTTTGATTGTAGTTGAAAAAAAAGTTGATTAAAAGTGATAAATTGAAGAAAAACTCGTTTGAACGTCATTATTATTGAATAATTCTCATTCAAAAAGATAAACGATTACTACAAACGCTACAATTGACTGAGGAAGGTCCGTAGAGGTTTGTAGTGAAAAAATTTTTGATAGTAGTTGAAAAAAAAGTTGATTAAAAGTGATAAATTGAAGAAAAACTCGTTTTAACGTCTTTATTACTGAATATTTCTCGTTCAAAAAGATATACGATTACTACAAACGCTACAATTGACTGAGGAAGGTCCGTAGAGGTTTGTAGTGAAAAAAGTTTTGATTGTAGTTGAAAAAAAAGTTGATTAAAAGTGATAAACTGAAGAAAAACTCGTTTTAACGTCTTTATAACTGAATATTTCTCGTTCAAAAAGATATACGATTACTACAAACGTTACAATTGACTGAGGAAGGTCCGTAGAGGTTTGTAGTGAAAAAAGTTTTGATTGTAGTTGAAAAAAAAGTTGATTAAAAGTGATAAACTGAAGAAAAACTCGATTTAACGTCTTTATTAGGGAATATTTCTCGTTCAAAAAGATATACGATTACTACAAACGCCTTAATTGACTGAGGAAGGTCCGTAGAGGTTTGTAGCGAAAAAAGTTTCTAGAGGCTCGTGCAGCGCCGCGCTGCACTGCTTTGCATGTGCGGCTGCTGGCAAGCCGGCTGATCACCGGGCTGGGAGCAAGTCCTGCGCTCCACCCGCCGGAACCAGAAAGAAGGGCAGGCCCTCCGCCGCCGCCACCGTCGCCGCCGCCACCGTCGCCACTGCCACCGGCGCCGCTGCCTCTCAAGAGGCCCGGGAGGGGATGGTAATGGAGGAGTAACGGCTCCATTACGTCTCCTCCAGGCGAACATCAACTACTGCGCCTGCGCTCAGGACCTGTTGCTCCAGAGCGTGGCGCAGTGGTCGATTAACATCGCCGTGGTCGCTGAGCCGTACTTTGTCCCGCCCAGGGATGACTGGGTGGAGGACCTGAGCGGCTCAGTGGCCATACTATCGTCGGCTGCCGCCGGTACCCCGTCCCTCGAAGGTGTCACGAAGGGACAGGGGTGCGTAGCAGCACGGTTCGGAGAGATAGTAGTAGTGGGAGTGTACTTCTCTCCAAGCCGAACTCTCGCCGAGTTCCACAACTCTCTAACAGAGTTGACTGTCGTCGTCCGTAACCAGTCCGTCCCCGTGTTAGTGCTCGGGGACTTCAACGCCAAAAATTTGGCCTGGGGTTCCCGTTACACGGACATGCGGGGAAGGATGGTGGAGGACTGGGCTCTGGAAACAGGCCTGGTCGTCCTAAATCGGGGTTCTGTTCCTACGTGTGTGCGGATGCGGGGGGAGTCCGTGGTGGACATTTCGTTCGCCAGCCCCGCTCTGTCACAGCAGGTCATTGACTGGCGCGTCATGGAGGAGGTGGAGACCTATTCCGACCACCGGTATATCCGGATCGACGTCTCCGCCCAGACCTCCAGCGCGCCGGTCCAACAGGCCCCGAGTGGTCCGCGGTGGGCGCTGAAGCAGCTGGACCGGGAGCTTCTCCTCAGTCAATTGTAACGTTTGTAGTAATCGTATATCTTTTTGAACGAGAAATATTCAATAAAAATTACGCTTAAACTAGTTTTTTTTTGATAAATCACTCCTAATCAATTTTTTTTACAACTACTATCAAAACTTTTTTCACTACAAACCTCTACGGACCTTCCTCAGTCAATTGTAGCGTTTGTAGTAATCGTATATCTTTTTGAACGAGAAATATTCCCTAATAAAGACGTTAAAACGAGTTTTTCTTCAATTTATCACTTTTAATCAACTTTTTTTTCAACTACTATCAAAACTTTTTTCACTACGAACCTCTACGGACCTTCCTCAGTCAATTGAGGCGTTTGTAGTAATCGTATATCTTTTTGAACGAGAAATATTCAATAAAAATTACGCTTAAACTAGTTTTTTTTTGATAAATCACTCCTAATCAATTTTTTTTACAACTACTATCAAAACTTTTTTCACTACAAACCTCTACGGACCTTCCTCAGTCAATTGTAGCGTTTGTAGTAATCGTTTATCTTTTGGAACGAGAAATATTCAGTTATAAAGACGTTAAAACGAGTTTTTCTTCAATTTATCACTTTTAATCAACTTTTTTTTCAACTACAATCAAAACTTTTTTCACTACAAACCTCTACGGACCTTCCTCAGTCAATTGTAGCGTTTGAAGTAATCGTATATCTTTTTGAACGAGAAATATTCCCTAATAAAGACGTTAAAACGAGTTTTTCTTCATTTTATCCCTTTTAATCAACTTTTTTTTCAACTACTATCAAAACTTTTTTCACTACAAACCTCTACGGACCTTCCTCAGTCAATTGTAGCGTTTGTAGTAATCGTATATCTTTTTGAACGAGAAATATTCAGTTATAAAGACGTTAAAACGAGTTTTTCTTCATTTTATCCCTTTTAATCAACTTTTTTTTCAACTACTATCAAAACTTTTTTCACTACAAACCTCTACGGACCTTCCTCAGTCAATTGTAGCGTTTGTAGTAATCGTATATCTTTTTGAACGAGAAATATTCAGTTATAAAGACGTTAAAACGAGTTTTTCTTCAATTTATCACTTTTAATCAACTTTTTTTTCAACTACTATCAAAACTTTTTTCGCTACAAACCTCTACGGACCTTCCTCAGTCAATTGTAGCGTTTGTAGTAATCGTTTATCTTTTTGAACGAGAAATATTCAGTTATAAAGACGTTAAAACGAGTTTTTCTTCAATTTATCACTTTTAATCAACTTTTTTTTCAACTACAATCAAAACTTTTTTCACTACAAACCTCTACGGACCTTCCTCAGTCAATTGTAGCGTTTGTAGTAATCGTATATCTTTTTGAACGAGAAATATTCCCTAATAAAGACGTTAAAACGAGTTTTTCTTCATTTTATCCCTTTTAATCAACTTTTTTTTCAACTACTATCAAAACTTTTTTCACTACAAACCTCTACGGACCTTCCTCAGTCAATTGTAGCGTTTGTAGTAATCGTATATCTTTTTGAACGAGAAATATTCAGTTATAAAGACGTTAAAACGAGTTTTTCTTCAATTTATCACTTTTAATCAACTTTTTTTTCAACTACTATCAAAACTTTTTTCACTACAAACCTCTACGGACCTTCCTCAGTCAATTGAGGCGTTTGTAGTAATCGTATATCTTTTTGAACGAGAAATATTCAATAAAAATTACGCTTAAACTAGTTTTTTTTGATAAATCACTCCTAATCAATTTTTTTTTACAACTACTATCAAAACTTTTTTCACTACAAACCTCTACGGACCTTCCTCAGTCAATTGTAGCGTTTGTAGTAATCGTTTATCTTTTTGAATGAGAATATTTCAATAATAATGACGTTCAAACGAGTTTTTCTTCAATTTATCACTTTTAATCAACTTTTTTTTCAACTACAATCAAAACTTTTTTCACTACAAACCTCTACGGACCTTCCTCAGTCAATTGTAGCGTTTGTAGTAATCGTATATCTTTTTGAACGAGAAATATTCCCTAATAAAGACGTTAAAACGAGTTTTTCTTCAGTTTATCCTTTTTTTTCAACTACTATCAAAACTTTTTTAACTACAAACCTCTACGGACCTTCCTCAGTCAATTGTAGCGTTTGTAGTAATCGTATATCTTTTTGAACGAGAAATATTCAATAAAAATTACGCTCAAACTAGTTTTTTTTTGATAAATCACTCCTTATCAATTTTTTTTTCAACTACAATCAAAACTTTTTTCACTACAAACCTCTACGGACCTTCCTCAGTCAATTGTAGCGTTTGTAGTAATCGTATATCTTTTTGAACGAGAAATATTCCCTAATAAAGACGTTAAAACGAGTTTTTCTTCAGTTTATCCCTTTTAATCAACTTTTTTTTCAACTACTGTCAAAACTTTTTTCACTACAAACCTCTACGGACCTTCCTCAGTCAATTGTAACGTTTGTAGTAATCGTATATATTTTTGAACGAGAAATATTCAGTTATAAAGACGTTAAAACGAGTTTTTCTTCAATTTATCACTTTTAATCAACTTTTTTTTCAACTACTATCAAAACTTTTTTCACTACAAACCTCTACGGACCTTCCTCAGTCAATTGAGGCGTTTGTAGTAATCGTATATCTTTTTGAACGAGAAATATTCAGTTATAAAGACGTTAAAACGAGTTTCTCTTCAATTTATCACTTTCAATCAACTTTTTTTTCAACTACTATCAAAATTTTTTTTACTACAAACCTCTACGAACCTTCCTCAGTCAATTCTAGCGTTTGTAGTAATCGTAGAAGCTTTCAGAGCAGAATATAAGTCATAAGATCGTTTTGAAAAAATACTCGAAAATATTTTTATTTTTTTTTATTTTTTCTGTTTTACTACAAACGAAAAAAATTTCACTACAATCCACTACTAACGTTTGCCTATGAGAATCAATCGAAAAAAACGGATTTTTCGAATTTCGGGGGATGACATTTTTTAATATTTTTTTTTTTTTTTTTGGTTTTACTACTAACGAAAATAGGTTCACTACTATCCACTACTAACCGAAATCTTCCGAAAAACCCTTCAACAAACTACTTTTTCCAAAGTCGGGTGCCAAGTTCACACAGCCGACGGCAGTGGGTCTCGAGAATGACGGGGTGGTGCAGACAGCGATTAGCGATAGGGTTACCTAAATGGAGTAAAACAATTTTAAGGTATGTTTGTTTGATGTTGTTTTTAACAGAGTTTTTGTAACAGAATCTAAGTAAGTACCTACTGTATCCTGTATCTTTACATATAAATAAAACTGAAGTGACTGTTATTAAGGTCAAAATAACAGCTTTTTAGTAAAAGCATAATTGCATATGAAAGCAAATTTTTTTTTTGTCTGTCTGTTTGTTCCGGCTAATCTGACGGTGACAGCAGCACTGTAGCTCTTCGTCGTAATATTTATTGAAAAGCCGCCACACACTTATAACCACCCCTGCAGTAAGGGTACACCCTTACTGCAGGGGTGGTTATAAGTCGTCACCTGTGTGACCCATGTCATCAACGAAAAAGTTGGCAAATATTCGCAATCTCATCTCAGCGACAATCAATGTCAAAAACTTGTCAAAAATGTAGATAAAGACGTACAGCCCGTTCAGAGTAATTTTACTTCTAAAAGCAGCAACTTAACAGCAACCTTATTATAACGACAATAAAGATCGCAATGATTATAATAGATCTGACAGTGGCAGAAACCCAATAGCAACCTTATTGGAATGACAATAGAGATCAAAGTGACGTTGACAGCAATGCAAAATCAGAGGTTAAATTACTGTGAAATTACTGTATGGAAAAGGCGTACTTATCTATTTTTGACAGATTGACATTAGAATACGAATGTTTTTAAAAATACGGGAATTGTCCCTCTGTTAACCCTAAAAGCTAGAAGTCTGTATACCTATTACCCCCTTATTAATAAACGTATTTTATCAGATGAATAGTTACACACCTGATATAACTTTTATTAGTAAGGGGGTAAAGCTGAGCTGTTTGTTTGTTTAAACGCGCTAATCTCTGTACCTACCAATCTGATTTGAAACATAATTTTTGCAATTGATAGCTTCATTCTTGAGATAGCTTATTACCTTGGGCTATTTAAGCTCAACGGGATTGTCCGAAAGGGTTACCGTTGCCCCGGAACACAAAGGGCTAAGAAAGGAACACGGATGGGTTTTAGTCAGTAAGAGTCTGACACTCCCTTCCGCTCCACCCAGAGCGGGAGGAGTCATTTGATGATTTCCCATCCTTTAAAAAAAAGGCTATTTAAGCGCCAAGCAAAAAGAAAAAAGGAAAAAAGAATGCTTATCGAAATCGTTACGAGGACGAAGTCGCGGGCAGAAGCTAGTCAGTGTAATAAAATAAATATCAAACAAAACTCTCTTTCCCTTAAAGACTGAACAGAGTTAGTGAACAGCGCATCCTTTGTTTAGAGCACTCGGCAAATTGAGATGAATTAATAACAAATTTTAATTAAAAAGTTTACAAGAACCTTACGAGCTGTTGTGTTTTCTAATGTTGGAATATTATGATTCAACTTCCGATTGTTATTATTAAATTTTAATAAAGTGTAAAGTACATAAGGTGCGCTATGGAGCGGGCTTTCCTCGGAGATTCTTTGAAGGATAATATCAGAAATCAAATTATCCGGAAAAGAAACGAAGTTACCGACATAGCTTGCAGAGTAAGCAAGCTGAATTAGTAGTGGACCGTCCAGGACTGATATGGTCGGTGGAACAGTTGCGCATATCAGTAAGCGTAGTGAAGGACGCCCCCAGTTAAATGGACCGACGAATTTAAAAATGTGCATGGGATAATCTGGATGCGAAAGGCAGAGGACAAGGTGTTGTGGCGCAGCCCGGGGTAGGAAACTAAATAAAAGAACTAGTTAGTTTTAAAAGTTCACTTAAACAATGGCATCAAAAAATTTACCAAGCTTTAAAACACCAGACGTCAGTTACCGCCGCTGTCCGCTCCTTCCGTCCCAAAACTTAACCCTGTTGTGTAAGCACCTCCTTCGTTTTATGTCGGCCCTGTACGGACGAAACAATATCTTCTCCTATTAGTTACGGCAGAACTCCCCATGTACCTATAGCTACGTTTTCCAAGAAGATCGGGGCCGCACTAACGGCTGTCGTGACAGCTGTCAGGAAAATGATGACAGCGGCAAATATTTAAATAATTCGATACGCCCTACCGCGTTTGTTTTAACACCTCTGACACACACACACACACAGTGACGCAGTGTCTTGACCTTGATTGTCATGGAAACGCTGCACAATCATGCATGAGCTCACTCTTCTCAGTATGGACACTTTTTTCGTGACTAAAAACGGTGAGAGCAAATCTAGCGATTTAAATCTTTAGGCAGCGGGGATTGACTTAATGTCAAAAACTGGTGTAAATGACAGATTTTCAAGACGGTCGTTATAATATGACGGAACCGATTTCTTAGGAAACCAAGGTTTAAGTAACAGTGTTGTCTGTCAGTATTGTCGAAGCCGTTTCTCTCGTGTGAACTTAAAAAATATTTTCTTTATATACGGGTTCTCACTTTCATTGTAAGTAAGCGATCGTTTCATTATATTTTGAAAACCTTGTAAGCTTCAGGTAGGTATATTTTACCCGCAATTTAGCACGAAATGCTTGGTGGTAGGCCTCCAACAGATGTTCGAGCTCACAGCAGTAGGTAGGTACTGTAGAGGTTTCGTCGTTCGTTTTTGTTGAAGGTTGTTTAAACTAAACGTCAATGTCATTATACTGTTTGTGACAGCTGTCAAATAACACATCATGTCATGTCATACTTACTTACTTGTCATTCATTAAAACTCACGTCTGTCTGTTTCTGCTCTGCGAGTAGGTAATTAAATCTCCTCATCTTATTACATGTTCATTTCCTAGTTTCCATTTACATCTGCCTTGTAGGTAAATACCTTTTTTCTTGTCGTCTTACATTACTCCTCTTGTCACAGCACTCTTTTTAATTTTTGTCAATACTTCTTCTTAGTGCTTGATATTCTTCATAATGGTCAGGTGCGTATGTACAGAGGCCAGCACATCAAGCTACCCCAATCTGTAAAATTTTCCCAATTGAATATGAACCTTATTCCTTTGCAATAAAGTTGAAAATCTATCAAAGAAATTTGACAGATTGGGGTAGCTTGATGTGCTGGCCTCTGTACTCGCAACCGGCGCACGTGTATAATCAGAACCCTAATTGCGAAACACATGATAGTGTGTTACCAATCACAATTTCAATGATTTTAAAGGTTGTTGCTGATCCATTGCTTCATATGCTCCAAAAATTTGTCTGCTCAACAACGTAAATAACGCAATGAATGTTGTTAAACTGTCAAAATGAAAGCCGTTGCTACTGTTAGTTTGTTACGCAATTACCCCGAAGATGTATGAACGTAATCGAAGCAAAATCAGTATGGATGGAAGGCGTTCTGTAGTTTCTGCATACCCCATGGGAGGATAGCGTGAGTATAAGTATGTATGTATCTTCTACCCAAATAACCAAAATAAAATTTTCAACAAAGATATAGCGTTAAAAATCTTCGTGTATTAATTACGGCCTTACCCTGAAATGGGACCGAACTAATAAGACTGAGCGGGAGTGGCCGACATGATGGAGATCTATGGAGCACGTCAACTGAATGAGGATAGCCTAGAACTGTTGGGAAACCTTGAGTGAGATCACCGATATATCGAGTTTTGGATACTTTCTTCTCTATTTTTGAGATAGGTTTATAAACAGGTTGAAATTGAAATCTTGCGCAAAATCAAAACAGGAGGTGCAGTAACTACTACATAATCATTTAGATATAAATTGCCGTTACCCAAATCTAAATTACGAGTTACGAGGTAAAGGTCGTAGGTTCGAACCCAGACAGGCGCTTTACTTTATGTAAATTATTTCATCACCATTGCTCTCCAAACGGTAAAGGAAAACATCGTGAGGAAACCGGCATGTCCTAGAACCAAAAATTCGAAGACATGTGACATCTACCAACCCGCACTGGGCCCGCGGGGTGGATAACGGCCCACTCCCTCTCACAGAGAGGAGGCCTGTGTTCCAGCAGTGAGAACATTACAGGCTGAGTAAATCAAAATTCTTGAGAAAAATCCTTGCCTTAATCTTAATCCTTGCCTTCAAGTAGACACGAAATTTGTCAACACAAAATGATAACGAAACGTCTAACCGTCTTGTGGCGCCATCTATCGAGTCTGTGGATAACTTCAAAGTCAATGAAAGATCCCAATACTTCTTAGTATTAATACTTATTCAATCTAATTAAAATTTGTTTACGGGTTTTTCCAAATACAAAAACTAATTAATTAATTAATACTTTTTTAACAAAATAATAAAGTAGGTAAAATACTCAAACAAGAAACGTAAGTTTTTTCATACTTGTTATCATAACCGTATCAAATTACTGTGTATTGATTGATATTGCTACTAGTGGGCACGCACAGTACTAACAAAAAGCGACGCTGGCGCAGTTGGCCGTGGCCTACTTTTGATAGGTACTTCTTCCACCACCCGGATAATACATACATCAGTTTCTATAGGCGCTGACCAGACTAGCCAGTCAACTCCCGTTCAAGATAAATCTTGTTTCTTTAAACAGAACAGTCGAAAACGTATCTAAAATTCGGAGCGCTGGAGTACTTATACTCTGCGCGGTAACGAAACCATAGCGACTTCTTATTTTTCCACTAACGCCATCTATCGAGCTTGCGTGCAACTCTGCGACCATTGATCACAATACTTTTGTTTTTGTAACCACGTAATATATTTCCGTACAGATATTATCAAGATCTGTAATAGAAAAATATTATCCTATCTTAAACATCACGCCTGTATTCCAGAAGGGATACGTAGGTGATAGTACCTACACCCACATTTCGCCAGGTATGTTTAAGTCCCATGTAATAGAGGGCGAGCCTATTGCTATCAACCGGGCACAAAGACTCTGGGCTGCTACTGAGAATTTTTTTCATCTACACAGATCTATCTATACATCCACATCACACACATCATGTGTATTTTACATATGCATAATTATGTTATACCAAAATAACATTTTTACAATTTTTATCTGTCTGTCTGTTTGTTCCGGATAATCTCAGAAACGGCTGAACCGATTTTGACGGGACTTTCACTGGCATATAGCTGATGTAATAAGGAGTGACTTAGGCTACTTTTATTTTAGAAAAAAAATTTTTTGTTAACAGCTGGTGGATAAATATAATCATACTAGCGGCCCGCTCCAGCTTCGCACGGCTGCAATTTTTTTTTTTTTTCGAATTTCTGAAATTTTCTTTCATACAAACCTTGTCCTGGCAATATCGAACACAACAAAAAAAATCTAATTTAGTGCAGTCATTCGGAAGTTATGCACGTACAGACATTTTGGCGACTTTGTTATACTATGTAAGGATAAGGATGATTCATCATCATCATCTGCCTAGCCTTTACCCAACGATGAAGATATATTTTATTTATTAAATACCTAGATAACGTAGATGTTGTCAAAGATATAATTAAAGTAACATTTAACAACACAAGCGAAATATTTTCTTTAAAATAATGGCATCTTTTAACCTCAAACTTCCACCGCTTGCCCTAACATAAAATTTAAAAGCATGCACCACAGGCTATAAAAATAAATTATGACAGACGGGAAACTTTGAAAATCACTGCCTCAGACAGTCTGAGAACTTTGGCTACATCGCATCTGAGGCACCTGTCCCACCGCTGGCGATTAACGAGAAGCGAGTAGAGCTAGCAACCAAAAACGAGTTGGCGAGCAACTAGCAGCGAGTGCGCGACGGTGACGAAGGAAGCAGTGGTGGCCCAGTGGTAACGGCCGCAACCTAGGAATCGTAGGTCGTGGGTTTGAACCCAAACAGGCACATTACATTCCGTAATTTTTTTCATCGCTTAACTCTCAATAAGTGAGGACACCCGCATGTCCCAGAACCAAAAATTCGAAGACATGTGACATCTACCAACCCGTACTGGGGTTGCGTTACAGCACACTACCTCTCACCGAAAGGAGGCGAGTCCCAGCAGTGGGAACATTATAAGCTGATTATACTTGGCGTGTGTCTCCCAGCGAGTGTTCTAACGGTGTGAACACTCAGCGATCAACTTACCTCTTTCACTTACACAGGACCTACAATCTTCTGTACGTTTCTTGAGCGAGAAAATCGTTGATCGCTTGTCGCTTCCTCTTAGACGGTGGGACAGGTGCCTAAAACGACGGGATATTACAAGCGCACATGCAAAGTTTAAGACAATTTTATTATTAACTAGCTGAACTGCAGTAGTTTGAGCACCATTTGCTTGTTAATTGCTCGGTATCTATGAATAATGTTTGGGAAATGGCTATGGATCATGTCTTTTTTTTTCTGCGACCTTTTGAAAGTAGTTCGAAATCTATAAAATCAATAAATCTGCCTAGGCTTTTCACAAATGTTGGGGTCGGCTTGCAGTCTAACCGGATGCAGCTGAATACCTGTATTTAACATGGAGCGACTGCCCTCCACAATAAACCTCTACGAGTAACTCCTTCTCCTCCAGTTTGCTATAAAATCCGTGATTCATTAAAACATAGGTACAACGTACCAAAACCAATTCAAAGATAAAATAAGGGTTCCGTTTTTTCCTTTTGAGATACGGAACCCTAAAAAAAACTTGCAGTTTATTTATGGCAGTCAAAAAACTGAAAATTTATTTTACATTTTCAGCTTTCCTTATCAACCGGTAATGCAGCCGGACAGCTACATTACACGATAAATAATGAACATGTCACATTTTCAGATATTTAAAATGAAGCAAAAACGTTATTGGGTTTTATCGATATGTCCAATATTCATCACAGATGACTGTGCATTAAGTAAAAAAGCGACTACCAGAGGCGATTCTTTTACATTTATGTATCGTGTATCAGACAATAGTTCAATTACATTTATACAGCGTGTATTACAAAAAGTTTAAAGACAGCTGATTTTTTTTTTTGCAATTACGATGTTAGTCCCATGGAGAATGTTCAGTTTGATGGTCTGTAACACACCCATAAATCATCTGCCTAGCCTTTTCCCAACTATGTTAGGGTCGGCTTCCAGATTGAACGGATGCAGCTGAATAACAGTATTTTACATGGAGTGACTGCCTTTCTGATCTCCACAACCCAGTTACTGGGTAATACGATAGGTACCTCTAGATAAGACTAGTAGTCAGATTTTCGGGCTTCTGACCACCCGTAACGACTGTCAAAAATCCACGAATGACAGCCGGGACCAATAGCTTAACATGTTTTTCAAGGCACGGAGGGATCTCAGTACCTATATAAAGATGGTCACCTATCCACAGACCAACCGCGGCAAGCGTAGCTTAACCTAAACGATCGACCTGTGCGGCTGTTATTATTTAGCTACGGGCTGTAGCACACCCTTAAATATGACCACATTTTTATGATAATCATACACGTTGTATACATATTTAGTAACCTGCCTCTGCTTCGCGCCGTTTTTATGACTTGATAAACCATCGATATTTTTTTACTGTGTTCGAGTTTAATTATGAATGTTTGAGTAATGTTTTAGGAGTATGTAAGGACGCCGAACGCATGCTGGTTTCCTTCGCCGCTTTGAGAGCAGTGGTGATGAAATAATTTACACAAAGGCCGCCTTCCGAATTGGCCAATATCGCTCACAGCACTCAAATCGTCTCACATGCGTTCCATAATGGATATCACGATTATGACAGCTGAGAGCTGTCAACAATTCGGAACACTCGTTAGCGCGCTCACAGTGCTTACTCGGTGTCAAAAAGATATTACAGCAGTATTTCTTCATAAAAACACCACACGTTTCTACCTTTTCTTTGTTTAGGTGGCGACTGTCAGCCAGAAGCACAATTTCGAAAATGCCACGTTATTAAAAAGATATGATGCAGCTCAAAACAAAACACACACTGACACATCCTCATCCTCACACACACACACACTGTCATTTTTGACAGCGCTCACGGTGATATTAGTACGAGGCATGGTCGGCGTTATCGCAAGATGGCGCATGCCATGACGTCATCTATGACGATTCACGGGACATCGTTATCGCGCTCACGCCAATTCGGTACGGGTTTTAGCACGCTCAAATCGATTACATCGATTATTTCCTCAATTCGGAACGCGCCCATAGTAAAGCGCTTGTCTGTAAGTAAGAACTACAACTCGTAAGTCGCAGCCGTTACCGCAAGGCCACTACTGATTTTTATTCAAGTTTGTACGCAAACTAAGATAGAGTGAGAAACTGCTACTTTTCTTACCGCTCCAATCGAGCAGGAAAAGTAATAAAGATATTCCAACAATAGTTCTAAAGCAAGTACTAAAGTCCATCCCACCGATATTCCGTTCGTTCTAGTTCAATAACCTGGAAATACTTCCAAAGTTCAAGTAGTTTCGAGTATCGAAAGCTCTTGGAACTGTTTTTCATTGTTACTTGAAACTTTCGGCAATATACCTGCAAAAGTACGAACCTGCGTACTTAATCTGGACCGAAAATTTACTTTTGATCCCAAAATAGTCACAGCATTCAGTCTACAGGGTCTAATTAATTTGCAAAGTCAAAGTCAAAGCATTTATTTCAAATAGGCACAGAAAAGGCACTTTTGAACGTCAAAAATTATTATGAAATAGATTTGATTCTAGTCGCCCATTCCAAAAGGTAGTTTTCGTATGGAGAAGAATGGGCAAGAACTCCACCGTTACTCTTTTAAAATGTTTTACAATATTTTGCATAAGTACATCAATTATATAATAAATAATATGTGAAGACGATGCACCTAAAATAAAATTACTATACCACGATAGGTAAAAGAATTAAAAATGAAACCATGACATATAAATTAATTATCTGATAGATACATGGTGCTCACATATTTACAAATATGGTAAAACTAAACGATTTTCATGCAAAAAAAAATATATATATATAAGTAATAAGTCAGGGTGTGAGTCAGAGCAACTACAGAATGTAAAACAATATCCAAAAAATTATAATAAATTTACAATTAAATAAGCAACCAGTTTGATCTTTGTGTAGAGCAACCAGTTTGATCTTGTGTGCTGACGTAATGGGTATTGATATCGAAACACATAATAAATCATGGGGCGACTGCCTATCTGACCTCCACAACCCAGTTACTGGGTAAAACGATACCCCTTGATAAGACAGGTTGTCCGTCTTTTTTGGTTCTGACTACCCGTAACGACTGTCAAAGATCTACGATTGCAGCCGGGACCAATAGCTTATCATGCTTTCCGAGGCATTGAGGGGTCTCAGAATGTAAAGATGGTCACCCATCCACCGACCAACCGCGGCAAGCGTAGCTTAACCTGATCGATCGACCTGTGCGGCTGTTATTATTTAGCCACGAGCCCTTCTAATTCATACAAACTATAATCCCGTCTTTCTAAGTTTCCGTCAACACTGCATTATGCATTGGATAATCCATGTAGGTATTTGCCATTATAGAACACTCAATTGACATGGATATATTCTATACCTACCTCCTTATATGTACTGCATTGCATTGCATTAATGCGTTTGGTATGAGCTATCCATTAAGATACGCATGCATGTATATTAGGTATATGTTGTAGTTCTTGCTGCTAATCCATCTACTCTTAGATGTCGACTGTTTGCGTTGGCAGAATGCTGTACTGCTCTGTATGTGCTTATAACTACATATATTGATAAGCTATCATTTTTGTATAATAGATTGGCAAACAGGCTGACTGGATGGCCTGCCGGATGGGAAGTGCCCACTGCCCCATAATTATGTCTCTCTAACACCAAATATTTTGGCGAGAGAAAAAGTTAAAATGGTCCACAAGCCTGCAATTTTAACAACACCATTACACCACTTGATAGCGATAAGAATCGTTATAAAAGTGCAGGCCTGAAACAATATTAATGACCGGTTCCTATAATTTACGGACCATTTCTTGTATCTTCAATAACTAGCGGCCCGCCCCGGCTCCGCACTTTCCTTGCTTATAACACTTGATCAAGTCTGTTTTTGACAAAACAAACAATCGTTTTCATGGTTTTCGAGGGAACTAAAGCCAATAGTGAGATCAAAAAGAAAATCCCAGAGGGGGCATCAAATTTTTTGTAAATTTTTCTTTCGTAGATCTTTGACTGTTGTTACCAAGTCTTCCCAAGGGGTATCGTGTACCCAGTAACTGGGTTGTGGACGTCAGATAGGCAGTCGCTCCAGTTAAAATATTGGTATTCAGCTGCATCCGGTTAGACTGGAAGCCGACTCTAACATAGTTTGGAATAGGCTAGTTGACAGACACAGATTTACATTCAAATCTTAATTGACAAACAATTTTGATAGTTATCCCTAGAGAGGTTGCCATAGTTTATCTCACGAACCATTCACACAATAATTTTACGTCTCCCTACGTTTGGGTAGGATGTTAACTTAATATACCTAACGAAGCATATTCAGTTTATGCTTGTAAACAGGAGATATTGAGTGTTGATATGTTAGTCGATCAACAAGGGAGGGTATTGGGTTGCGATAGTCAAGAGTCAAAAGATAACCCGTAGATTTGAAGCGGTATCTACAACGCCACATGCGAACTACGCGTCATACTAATGTCACGCAAAACCCTGCATCGCGCAAGCAGAGTTTACCGCGCAACTAGCATAGATATAACGGCCCGACATGAATCATCGGGCAGTTGCCCGCCAGACACAACATCCGTCTGGTCGGAGGATCCTCCCTTTTCTGTAGAGTATGAGTGAACTTTACACCCTGTTCCTCATACCTCTTTAGATTAATTCAGAAGGTAATACTAGATTCGAAATTCGCTCTTTGAAAATTATGCATTGGTATATTAATTCCGCTGCCTGTGATATTTTCCTACAACAAATTG
Organism: Gortyna flavago; assembly: GCA_963669345.1. Taxonomy (NCBI): domain Eukaryota; kingdom Metazoa; phylum Arthropoda; class Insecta; order Lepidoptera; family Noctuidae; genus Gortyna; species Gortyna flavago. Next base: position 9,136,985 of record OY770150.1, on the reverse strand, counting down.
ATACTTCTCATACAAGAAAAGTTAAAAAGGACAAGTTATCTACCTACTTATTTTAAATACATACGAAATCCAGGGGTTTTCCTCGAATTTCCAGTCAGTTGCTGGTGTCTTAGAATTTACAAACTACACATCACACTGTAAGGAAAACTTGCTTGACTTTGTACCACCACGACTTTTATAATTATAATTAAATTATGTTGATTAGTAAGAGAGGAAGGATATGTAAGAAGCGCAGGGTCTAGTTTCCGCCTACCCGCATGGGAAAAACACATGAGTTTATGTATTTATTCAATTCTAAAATAAAAAAAGACGCTTAACACTTCTCATGCCCTAAGGATTCAACTAATTAGTCTGCACACATACACCGTAATACATCATAACTAAACTTCCCGACTCGAGTCGATAACTGCTCCTGAAACTATCCACAAGTTTGACGTGGGTAAAGATGCTGACAAAGTGGTCATCATAGCCTGTCTGTGGCAGACTTCGCTGACTCCTTTTAGCTGTGTTTATCGAACTGCCTATCTACACGATATTATTATTATTATAATAGTCTGTAAGAAAATCTGACAACTAGTCTTACTAATGGCTATCGTATTACCCTGCAGTAACTGGGTTGTGGAGGTCAGATGGGCAGTCGCTTTATGTTAAACTAGCAGCAACAGCTTAGCACGGGTGCAATTTTTTTTTTCGAATTTCCAATTTTTTTTTTATACAAACCTTGTCCCGGCTTTATCGAACATAACAAAAAAATAATTATCCAATTTGGTGCAGCCATTCGGAAGTTATGCGCGTACAGACATTTCGGCGACTTTGTTTTATACTAGGTAGGATATGTAAGGAGCATGGTATTCAGCTGCATCCAGATAATTAAAGGCTTGCTAATTGCGTTATACAGTAACAGCAGCAATGACTTTAATTTTGACATTTCAACAACATTCATTGCATTATTTACGTTGTTGAGCAGACAAATTTTCCGAACACATGAAGCAATGCATTAGCAATATTCTTCAATATGATTCGGATTGTGGTTGATAGTGTGTTATGATATTAGGGTGCTGTTCTCATACAAAAAGGGAACGAGATTCTAAGTCAGTTTGTGTCCAAAAATGACCCTGGAATAAGTAGAATGGAAGATAATTAAAATACAGGCAGCTTACATTGCCAAAAATAAAACATTTTCACATGACCTCATTATAATTTACCAAGCTAACCTAATTAATATTTCATGCATGATACGCTACAGTTTTTCTAGTACTTCGAGGACAACACAATTTCATGTTGGCGTATAAATTTATTACAGGAAAACATGAAGAACAAAGCGATAATGACCTTTTTTATACGGGCGGCACTCCTAAATAGGGTCAGTATTACTCCAAGGAATACCGACACGATTCCAGTAATGAATGATACACAAAACAACCGTAAATTAGTCCACATTGACCACATGCAGGTTCGATGAACAAAAGGATAAAAAAAAAGGTTTTATACTATATATAGGGACACAATACTCGGAATATTGGCAACACTCGGAATACCAACCACAGTATTTTAATCTAGCAACAGCGAACTCTTATATCTGTCAAATGACTAGCTTTGCTGTCAAGTGTCAGTAACAGTTGAATATTAAAGAAAGTGATTCGAGAGAGGACAGTCATGGAACTAGTATGTACTTTGCGTTGGACATCACACTTGTTCTTTTGTCTTCTGTATGACTTTGACCTTGTTTTATTTTAAGCCACTTACTATGAAGTATGACTAATCTGAGTATGAAGAACAAAACGTGTTCCCAATTCAGAAAAGCCTGTTTTTTAAATTACCCTGTTTAATAATCCGACGCCTGAACTATACTATAAACATTCTACTCTCTTACAGCTTCTCAAAACTCTCTAATTACCTTTCACACATAACAGCGTATTTCTCTTACTAATACATATAAATAACTAGCTTCCGTCCGCGGCTTCGCCCGCGAGGTATGTCGATAAAAACTATCATATGTCCTTCCCCGGGATGCAATCTATCTCTCTGCCAAATTTTATCGAAATCCGTTTAGTAGTTTAGGCGTGAAAAGGTAACATACAGACAGAGTTACTTTCGAATTTATAATATTAGTACGGATTTCCTACAACTTTTCTCAATAAACTAAAAACCTGGTAAAGTTTTAAAAGATCAACAGAGAGGTACCCAACTCGTTTCCCAAAGTAAAATATACCATGGAAAAGCATATTTCGCTTAAAAAGGAAGGGTGTTATGCTGTACACATAGTTACATTTTATTTATAGACTGCTCCTCGTTTTTTGTCGCAAACGCTGTGAGCGAAACTCAAGGGGTACTCCAGAGAAATTGTGTTAGGACTATCCGGCACGGTTAGTCACGTTAGCGTGTAGTTTCAGGATAGAGAACCTTCTGTTTTCTTGTGTTTATTTTACGGCCAAAACCAGCGCTGTGGCTCTATCTCGCGTTGTGTCACATCGCTATGCTGAGCGATGGCCGTTTTACGAGGACGTGACGCATATGTTCTCACAACTTGTTCTTTTTTTATATTTGTGTTTCATCTTTGCGTCATGTTTGCCGCAAATGAACGCATTTTATTTCTTGCTTTCTATTTTTAAATGCAAGAATTTTTTCGGGAGAATCGTGTACCAATAAGAAAGGTATTGTCGACCTCCTATAAGGTTGAATGTCACTTGCTCGGCATAAAACGGCAAGATGTGTGTATACTTATGTCGCAGTTAGATAGTCAGGTTCCTATTTACTGGAAACTGATGTCAAAAAGGCTTATGGTTATGTAATAAACAGAAAGTACAATGAAACACAAAACTGTTCTAGTCTCCGACTACACGCCGAACAAACCCAGTATCTTGTTATTCACCAAAGGAGTAATCAGCGCTAATAGTTTCAGGATCCTCCCATTTCAATCCTGTGTCTTATTCGCGGCACTATCTACATAGCGTCTACTTACATTAATTATGTAGGGACCTCACAATGAGATGCTACCTTTGGTATTAAAGGACAGAGGTACAGTTGTAAGGAAACTCACTTTACTATTAAACTCACTTAGCTTTTGGAAGTTCTTCGAGAAACTGTCTACAGCTGTAGGTAATATTTTAAGTTATTCATGTCCTCTCAACTTGCTGTTAAACAGTGAACCTGCTTACTGTATTATCTCTAGATAAAAAAATATTTGGTCAATAAATATTTTCTATTCTATTTCTGTTTTTTAACAGTGTTTAGAAATAAATAATATTGCTATGAAGAATTCTAAGCGGGATGTGTGGTGTTACGCAAATAGGTAGAATAAGAAATGAGTATATTTATGAGGAAGTTTGAAAGTGGCACTTTTCAGTCACCGTTGAAAAGTTGAGTGGAAATCGGATGACATGGATGCGGAGGAATGAGGGAAATGTCGTGATGTTTTGGGTATGAATGTGGATGGGTATAAGAATAGGGCAGGACATATGGCTAGAAAGGGGTGACAACTAATAGAGAAGTATGGAAGAAAACAACTTATTGTACCGACCCCAAATAAATTGGGATAAAGGCAAGAAAATTATGAGAAAGAAATAATACGAAAAAGGTAATTTTTAACGCATTTATCTTCACAGTCGTTTTAGCTACCTAGACTAGTTAATTAAGTAACTACTGATAAGCTGACCGCATACTAATAAACTTTCTGGGAACCAGACGTAGGTAAGGTTTTCAGCGAACGTTAAAACGCAGTACTAAAACAGGTAATTTCGCTGTCAAAGAGAACGTAGTGGGAATTAGTAGAATTATATTATCTGTGGTAGAACCATAGACAATGTAATTTTATTACCTCTAACATGTTCTAAACCTTTAGACATGTTTTTAAAGAAACACCATTGTGGGAACTACTGCAACTACAAAATAAATATTGGTGCCGATTTCCTTGTTCACAAACTAAGATTAAAAGTTCAGTGCATCTTTTTCTTTCTATTTCATTAAGAAAAGGACAGAAGATAAATTTTAGTTTAGTCCTGTCAAATTCATCAGCACCTGACACTAATCCATAAAGGTTAGACGTGATTAAAAACTTGTCTACTAAAATAACGTCAATTTACATCAGGCGCTGATTAATTTTAAAGGACTAAACTAAAATTTATCTTCTGTTCTTTTTTAAAATGAAATAGAAAGAATAGGATCCATTGAACTTAAATTTAGTTTAGTTTGTAAAAAACAGAATCGGCACCAGTGTCTTTAAATCATAATTGGAGGTAGTAATGACATGAATATTTATTTAGTAAAGTATTATCTTATTTCCTTTTTTACATTTTCATACATATTTTTTTTAAAGTAAAAATTAAATTCATTCTTACTTATTAAAAATAGTGGCCCATCGTCATCAGGAACAGTGTCATAGCTGCGGCCGGCAGCTAGAGAGAGGCGCTTCCTCACTATACTTATTATTATTATTTTAATTATTGTGAATGTAAGGATTATGTGGGTCATTTTCTTTTTTTTTTCAATTTGTCTGGAAGTTTAAGTACTTTTTCGGCCTACCAAAATGAGCTGCATGATTACTGAAAGAGTTTGCACTGACTGGACAGGTCCACTCAAATCTTTATGGTTCTTACCTTAAAAGACCATCCCAGAAACTGATCTGCATGGTCCTCATATAGTCTGACCAAGATTATGTCTGGGCTTAAAAAAAAAAACTGACCTCCAAGTTTGTTTCGGTCTTTCTTCTCAGAGTAGTCGACTATCTACATATTATCATCAAGTTTTGAAATGTAATTTGAATTTGACGTGCAAACATGTTTTAGAAATAAGTATCATTTATCAAAAAGTGAATTATATAATGTAACTGTAACTGTGTATGCATGTGTGCTGATGTATTCTTTGAGTAGGTAAACTTCATTGAAAACTCAATTTCAGCATCAATAGCTATCCTGAAACACAATTAATTTTAACTGGGTACGCAGCAAAAGACAGCCAGTCATAACCAACCACTCCTTTTTAACTGACTTAAAAAAAAGGAGGAGGTTCTCAATTCGTCGGAATCTTTTTTTTTTAATGTATTTTCCCCGATTTCTCGAAGACGCCTGGACCGATTTAGAAAATTATTTTTTTGTTTGAAAGGGTATACTCCCAAGTTGGTCCCATTGTCAGCAAGTTGGAATCTGATGAGAGGATCCCATGGAAATCCAGGGAAACCCTCAAATTTCATTGGCAAACCAATAGCGATTTGGATATTTTTTTGAGTAGCTTGAGCATTTGCTCTCGGAAATCATCATTTGGTAAAGTGGAGCTGATGATGAAGACCACAGACGGCCATCGGAACTACTGAATGATAAATATTTCACGGGTTGCGATTCGATTACTTTAATATGTTTGCTAAGCAATTAATGCTCGTCACAATGCTTATGGTGAGTGGTTGTTGAGGAGTTCTCCTGGTTCTTACCAGGAGAACTCCTCAAAAATTAACGTTCCAGCATCGGGAAAAGCAATATTTTGTAAAAGGTGATGTTCAGTTGACGTTAGGCTATTGTAACTTAGATAAATTACAAACTCTCTCACTAAAAAGTGAAAAATAAACACTTTTTTCCAAAAAAAAAACAACCGACTTCCAAAAAAACTACAAAGTGATTAATAACTTTTATTTCGGAAGTCGGTGTCGTTGGTTCTACATTTTCGTTTCTTGACACCGACTTCCGAAATTAAAGTTATTTATCACTTTGTAGTTTTTTTGGAAGTCGGTTTTTTTTTAAATAAAACTCCTATTCAGCAACATCCAAAGAGCAAATCTCTAATTTAAAATCGAATAAATTACCTTTGAAACCCCACGTCCCGTCGCCATCTTGATAAAAATTCATCTCTTGATTGCAATCCCTATTTAATGTCGAATCTAGATTATCTGTGGTAGGAGCCACAGGACATAAAATACCGTTGCCAAAAACGCCAGTAGTGTCGAGATAAAATGTTTATTTCTAGTCTACGGTCAGCATAGCCAACTCAGTTTATTTGTCTGTGAAATTTTTCTGTGCACTGTACCTACATAAATCATGGTTTTAATGCTGTTCTTGTCTAGGGGGACTGTGATACTCTGATTGGATTGGTTTAGGCTAGACGTGTAGACGTAATTATTTTAATTTTAAATTGGGTGGGGTTGTTTTTGTCAGTAAGTTTTACTCTCTGAAAATGACCAGCCGGTTGATGACTAAGTAAATAAATAATGTAGAATCATGTGGTTGAAGGGAAAAACTCAGAGAATGTATAATAAAGACGGCATAAACGAGTGTAATTTCTATGGGTACCTATGAGATATAGGTACCCATACCCAACTTTTTCTATACTTTAATTTTGCTCATATTTAATTACAGTCAGGTTTATAATCAAGTTTATAATTAAAGAACGCTGATCAATCACATCATCTCATCTCAAAAAGCTAGACATAGGTAAGTGATCCCCAAAATGCTTTATGGTCAGCATACCTACTAATTGCATAACACACTGTCAATCACAATCTGAAACATTTTGAAGGGTATTGCTAATCCATTGCTTCATTATGTGCGAAATATTTGTCTGCTCAACAACGTAAATAACGCAATGAATGTTGTTGAATTTTCAAAATGAAAGCCCCGCAGGACAAGATAAACCTCTAAATCTAGAGTAGACATTGATACCAATTTTACGCTTACTGTCCGTCGCACAATATTGACTTCGGCATGATTGCTACAGAACGTTATTGGCTAGGGATTAATTAGGATTCTAAATGAAACCTTTTCAGACAAAGAGCCAGACGCTCATATTGTTATTAAGAAAGTAATCATAAGTCCCAATAACGTGTTTCCTTTGCCTAGAGAACGCACATTCCATGTTACAATGAATACAAAACAATTGAAGGTAAAGTTATGTTTAGTATAATATTGTTGTAGATAGGTAAGTCAAACTCACGAGAACACGTACCTAATCAATAAAGCTTGAGTTAATTAATAATCCAAATTCACATCTTATACAAATTAATTATTTTCGATAATTAATATCAAACAATGCAATACTATCACTATAGCTGTCTAAATATTTAATTTAATGACAGCACACGGCACATTTAGTGTCATCTAAATAAACACGGTACCTAATGTTATTTATCGTGTCATAAATGTCACATACCTACTCGTAAACATCGTTTAAAATGTTTAAGCATCGTTCCAGAATAAGGCCCTATGATTACGATTGTCTACGTAGCAATTTGAATTATCTATTCCAAAAAAAGAATGTAACAATAGACACTTCGAAATAATTCAAATTGTTACCGATTCTGCTGACATTTCGAGGTTAGATTAAGGTCCTTGTAAGGTCAGTGATCTTTCGTTTCAATTTTGGATTTAAAGGCTGTCAGATTCGCCTCAGGCTTGTTCGGCAGAATAAATCGGTTTCCTTTTTTAATAAAAGTTCAAATGTTATGTACAGACGCTAGCACATCAAGCTACCCGAAACTGTAAAATTTTCCCAAGCAACTTTGAACCTTATGCTTTTTAGCAATTAAGTTGAAAATCTATTAAATAAATTGGACAGATTACTACAGCTACTACCTACAGCTTGATGTTCTGGCGTCTGTACAATAGTTTTGTCCTATACCCACCTAATAGATTTTCAATGAAGTTTCGCATTTGTATGCATTTTTGACTTCAGAAATACAGGAAGGTATATGTATTTCTGAAGTCTTTTCTCTTATTTCGAAAACAGAACAGAGATTATTCAACCTAAAATCAATAAATTGACTAAAGTGATCCAAAAAATAAAGCCGCAATTTTTTTTTTTTTTTTTAATTCTTAAACCCTCGCAGATCCTTGTTTCAGATCATAGGCTAATGGCCGAAATCTACAGCTGCATGATTACCTAATTATAATTTCCCTATAATTATGGTACATCCCTGATTGTTCTCATAAAAACCTATCATAATATTATAGGTATCATAGTTTTAGAAGGATCCTAGACGATCGAAAGTCCTTTATTCTGAAAGGCATTTGAAAGTTTGAAAAGTAAAGGGTTCCAGAGCATCATCACCATCATCCCATCATCATCATGAGTCATCGCAACTCGTCTAGACAAACAGTCGGTTTATGTATCTGCCACTCCCAGATAAACGGAAAAATATAATTACCTTAGGCTGAACACCTCAAAGGACTTGCAAAATTAAAGCGGAGATTTTAAACTAAAATGTGTTATATGACGACCTCTGATATATCTAACACCTAAATAATTGTCATATTTATTAACAACAGAATTAAAGGAAAAAGTCATCAGAAAATAATGTAGGTAATCAAAAATATGGAAGCTGTGAAACCATTTCTGATTTCAATTTACCGTAACTACGGAAAGCCGCACGGTTTAAAATTCCAAATGTCAAAATAGAAGGTCATTAACCGCATGCTTCATAAATTAGTCAACACTTCAATTATAGGTACCAAAAAGTTAGGTACAAAAACGTTACACCAAAATATTTAAGTCCAAAAATAGTGCTTAAGTAAGCCGAAAATAGACAATGGGCTCATAATTTACCCAGCCCTACCCAAATTCTATGAAACATTTTGATTAGGTACTAAAAATAGACTTACCCACCTCCAGAAATTAGCAAATGAAATAGACATGTCGTGATAAAGCCTCATCATTTATACACAAAGGTCGTGACAGCCATTATTTTGTTTCACAATTGTTGCAAAAATAACCGCAAATATTTTCGAATGAATAGAATAATGACTCAATAATCGAATTATTTATTTTTCAATGAAGAAAACTCAGTTTTTCATACACAATTTTCGGAAAAAAACATATTTTCCTAACTCAACTTTCAGGACATCAAAGTCCTTTCAATCGATTCGCTCATAAAGACACAAAAAAAAAACTCAAAGATTCTACTTACAAGTTAAGCTGTAGGTATACTCGAATACTCGTGCGTAGATAAAATCCAAATGTCACACACACACCACACGCACAAAACGATTCCAAATGACACTAGCACAGAGAGTGAATAAAAGCGCGGGATTATTGACGGAGAAGGAACGCGACTGTACCGAGCTGGGGTGCGGGACCGACTGGGACCGACTGGTTCCCCTGTTTCGGATCCCACCCGGAGCGTCTGACAAAATTCGGTGAGTAATATTTATTAAACATCATTTTTTATGGGCGATAAAGTGAAAAATAAAGGTAATTTTGTTTGCATAATGGGTACAAGACTGAAGTATTGGTGTACTGTTGTGGTTTTATCCGCCATTATTCGCGAATTTCGTAATAGGGAAGGCCGGCTTGAAAATATAATTTTGACAATGATAGATCTGTTTTTCCTGGCGATGTGGTATCCTTAAATCCTGTCGAAATTTGGAACTTCCGCAATGAGGGATTGTAATGGGAGCTTTCCTGAATTCCTGATGAAGTAAAGATTACGGCAAGAAAAGAAGTGAATGAGTTAAATAGGCTTCTTACTATACCCCTACTAACAATGAATGTGGACTTTGTAGGGCTGATTTACTGAAAACCTAAATTTTTTACTGTCATATTTGTGAAAAACATTGTTTACCCTGGTTAGGCTCGGATAGCATGAGGCACTAAATATGGCATAAAATATGAGCACTAAACGAAATTAAAATGGAATTGTGGCTTGAGGCATTGCTACATTGCCAAAATGAAATGAGTAATTATGACTAATTGACTGTTATTATTTTTTGCCATAGGACCCTAGTATTATTCAGAGCTATAAATTCAATGATAATAGACATGTTATTGTACTATTTAACAAAATGTTGTATTCATTTTTAAAATTGTAATGTTTTGATTTTATTTTCTGTAAGTAGGTTTGTAGCGGTATCCACAACGCCACATGCGAACAACGCGTCATACTGACGTCACGCAAAATCCTGCATCTCGCAACCAGTGTTTACCGCGCAATTAGCATAGATACAACTGAACCGAAATGAATCATCGGGCAGTTGCCCGCAAGACACAACACCCGTCTGGTCGGAGGATCTTCCCTTTTCTATAGAAGATGAGTGAACTTTACACCCTGTTCCTCATACCTCTATAGTTTTGTACAAACACTTTTACATGACAATCATATTTTTAAAAACTAGATGAGGTCGGCGTTACCTGTCTGACTTACTGAGAAGAAAGGCCGAAACAGACTCAGAGGTGACAGGCTCTTTTAAATTCCAGACATAATCTTGTTCAAATCATGTCGATTGATGTGGAATGGTCTTTTAAGAAAAGAACCACACATATTGAGTAGACCTGTCCACTATGAACACGCACTTGTCAGAAAACGTGCTGCTCAATTCAGAACTTAAGGAGCTCAACGATTTTGGTAGGCCGAAAGAAAGGACATTTTGATAGGCCGCATAAATTACTCAAACTGCCAGATCATGATTAAAACTAACTAAGAAGGAAAAAAAGAAAAACAGAAAAAAGAAATAACCCACATAGTATGTAACCCTCTAGTATGTAACTCACTTGTATGTCAGTCCGTGGCGAAACATGCAAGATCTAAAAATGAAATTATGTTCGTTGGTAAGCGCATTATTTGAGAAAGGTTGGACCGTTCTGGCAATTTTTTATTTTAAAATGTTCGTAATAGTTTTTTATGAAAAAAAAAATGGATGTATAATAATATTCCTGGAATATTTCCAAATTCGAGAAAAACTGAACGTCTTTTTCTATGAGATTTTTAAATTTTGACAGGACAACGTCTGTTGGTTCAACTAGTAAATAAAAAAACACCTTTATTAAAAAGGGTTCTAACCGGGTGTGGTGACTTGACAAAGACGAAAACGTAGAGTCGTTGTTCCTCAATGCTAACATAGGTACACGTGTCCGTTACAATATTAATTACGAACGTATGTATTTCAATAAACCCCGTACGTATATTTTGTTGCTGACGATCCTTCAAGAATAAAAACAAAAGAAAAACTGGATCAGATCGGAATGAGAAAGTTTATAGTGGATAATACAGAGATTAAAACAGAAGAAGAACTAGCAGGGGATCGAGGTTGTGCTTATTTTTTCTTAAAATAAACACTTAACTATCGCACCTCATTCATACCTCCCTGCCAACCCACTGTCGTAATGCTATCCCTTAATAAAATATGTACAACAATGGCGGCCATCTTGGGCTGGATAGACCGAATTGCTCCCGATACTCATTTATTTAGGACCGACTGACTGACTGAGTTTGACTTGGAAGAATATTTACTGATTGCGGTTCAATTGAATTTTGACATTTGTTTTATCACTGTGCTACATAGAATCTCCTTTGTTTAGGTTTCCGTTCCTCAAAAGGCAAAAATGGAAATAATCCTTATAGGATCACTTCTTCCCGTCCGTCCGTCGGTCTGTCGTCCAGACCCTTTTTCTCAGGAACGTGTAGAGGTATCCAGTTGAAATTGATATCAAATACTTAGGGCTGCAATCCCTTGAAGCAGTGAACAAATCAAACTTCTAAGTCAACGCAATCAAAAGATACGGGCGTTTATGTTCCCTTCATGCCGCATATTTTGACACTCGCAAGGGAATCAAAACCTATAGGGTACTTCCCGTTGACCTAGAATCATAAAATTTGGCAAAAAGCAATGTCTTGTAGCACAAGTAAAGGAAAATCTAATGGCACTTTACACTGACAATTGAAGAAACTTTTTTATTTTTTAAACAAAAATCGCGCGGGTTATTTTTTACTAGCTTTAACTCGCGACTTTACTTGCCGCTTTAGAATGGGTTCAAGTTACATACACGATAATTGAAATCAATCAATCTGCGTAGCCTTTTCCCAACTATATTGGAGTAGGCTTCCAGTCTGACCGGATGCAGCTGAATACCATACCAGTACTTGACATGGAGCGACTGCCTATCTGACCGCCACAACCCAGTAACTGGGTAACACGATATCTCCTTGGTAAGAGTGGTGGCTGGTTACACGAAAATTGAAATCATTATCCTAAAATGGCCAAATTAGGTCCTACCCTACATCGATCGTTTTTATGTAAACAAATGTGAGTTTACGGAAAAATAACTTTAATTCCTACACAATAAAGTTCAGTTTACGGTACAACTTCAAACATTTCATAACTTTTTCAATGGTGCTAGTCACTCTAAAATCAACTTACTTAAACTGGAACTCTAGGAGGTGACATAGACACAGTTCTAAAAGATCTTCAATTCCTAAAGCAGCAGTTCCAATCCATCGGCCTTGACCTCAACGACTCAAAATGTGAAATTTACATTTGTGACAATACTGACAGACAATCGACTATACAAAAATTTAACATAATAGCCCCAGACATCAAAGTTTTGGAAAAAAGTTCATTGCACCTCCTAGGTTCCCCAATTTTAGAAGACAGTTTTTCACCATTCATCGACGAAAAAATTCAACATTTTAAAGATATTTCGGATAAGACTGTCTAAAATTAGTTTACATTCGGCTTTCACCCTTATCAGATATTGTTGTTTCGGTCCAAATTTTATGTATTTTCTCCGCTCTTCCTCTTTATGGAAGCAGCCACACCTTTTGGACAAAATCGATCATATTATTCGCAGTACCCTTACATCCATTTTAAATATGGCTTTGGACGACCGCGCGTGGCTGCAAGCCACACTACCTATTCGTTTTGGTGGGCTCGGCGTCCGCAAAATTTCTAGTGTAAGCTTACCGGCGTTCCTATCCTCGGTCCACAGCACAGAAAAGTTAACCACACAAATCTTAATTCCTGCTCAGGTTGACTCTGAAGTGCCGTGTTTGACCGATGCGGTGAACGCCTGGAAATTGGCTTGCCCGGACACGGTTCAGCCCGAGAACCCGTCTTCCCAGAGACAGTGGGATGAGCCGCTCTGCAGGTTGGTACGGAATAAACTTATTAATACGTCCACCAATACTGCTGAGCGTGCCCGCCTGCTGGCTGTGGGTGAATGGGAGTCGGGCCTTTGGCTTCAGGCGCTACCGTCACCCAACATAGGCACTATGCTGGGTGACACAACATTCCGGCTCGCTACATGTTTGCGTCTGGGCGCTCCTTGCGGAGCTCCACATCGCTGTCATTGCGGTGTATCAGTCGACTGCCTCGGACACCATAGTCTTTCCTGCAGCAAGAGCGCTGGTCGGATGGCACGGCATGCGAGCATTAACGACATTAACCGTCGGGCTCTTGTCACCGCCGGGGTGCCAGCTGTTTTAGAACCTAATGGCTTGGCACGCGACGATGGGAAGAGGCCAGATGGAATGACCATAATGCCTTTTAAGTTAGGTAGGCCTTTGGTGTGGGATGCAACCTGTGTCGACACCCTCGCGCCATCCCATCTTCCTAGCACGGTGGGCTGTGCTGGGGCGGCTGCTGCAGGAGCAGAATACCTCAAACGGCGCAAATATAACAACCTTATTGGGTGCTATATGTTTGAGCCGTTTGGGGTTGAAACACTAGGGCCTTGGGGTCCGGGTGCTCACCGAATATTTCGGGAAATCGCCAAGCGGTTGGTTGACTCTACGCGTGACCAGAGGGCTGGCCTATTTTTAGCCCAAAGAATAAGCATTGCCATTCAACGTGGCAATGCTGCCAGCCTTTTGGGCACTTATCCCATTGACAGCGATGCGGACGAATTTTTTGATGCCCAATGAGCTCCTGCCCTTTTCTTTTCCTTTTTTTTTTTTAAACACTTGTATATAGTATAAATATATTTTAGAAGACAATTATGGTTAATTAAACTGAAAGACTTACTTAATAAAATTAAAATAAAGTTGATATTTGTTTAACTTGAAATAACATCTATTTGAATAGACCTTAGGATAGAGGAGGATAACAGAGGATCGTTGTGACGATGCCTGGGAGCAGTGGTCTTTCCTCTAAATGATGATGATGATAAGATAAGATATTTATTTTGCAAATATGGATACATGATGATGTAGATCATTTCAAGAGCATTATGTAATTTCAAATTCAACATATTCTATTTTAATCGTACGAGTACCTGGGCAGTTGGGCACTTATGAAACGTCAGAAGCTAGGTGCACGTTCCAATTGATCGTTCCTATGGAGAGCCGGCAAGAAACTCCACGGTTACTTACTCTTTTAAAAATATTTTGGCTTTTACAATGTTTTCAAATTACAGTGTAAGTAGGCAAACAGTATCAGTAATTTAACGTCCGCAATAGTCATCATCATCAATAATACATATATATTTGAATGAAGAATTTGAGATAATTTTCAAGTTACGGAACAACAAACTGAATGAAATTCTATTGCAACTAAAAACAGGACCTTTTTATTACAAATGATCATTTAAAAATCAACTTAGAATACATATCCCTAAAGTAGATAATTGATGAAGTGGCAATGGAATGTAAATTATCTGAAATTATTAACACTGCCATACACAACATAGAACACAGCTCAATAAACACTTTCGCCCGTGGTCCTTCAGCAGTAATGTAATGACATTTGGTCCTACCCTCTTAAGGGTAAGTGTTTGCTAACTCGAGCCGCCATGTCGACTACTCGAGGGTGCAGGTTCACAGTTATTAAATCTGTTACGTATATTTTTGTAAAGGATTTCATATTTTTCGTGTTAATTTTGTGGGTTATTTTTGTTACTTCCTTTTTTTTCTATTACGTATGTTCCATTATTTTCCCAACCGGCGAAACAATTTAAAAATCAAAACGAGTAGCCTAAGGCAGTATAAATCTCAGCAATGTCATTTGGGGAGAACCTTTTTTAAATTGGTCACAAATTCATAATTCCACTGCGACTACTGAGAAATTCCTAACAAAAAAAAAAGTGATTATTGCGCCACAACATTATGTCATGTCCTAGAACCAAAAATTCAAAGACGTGACGTCATTCAAACCCGCACTATTAGTGTGCCACGACATGCTCCTCTCTGTGAGATTCTCACAGAGAGGAGCATGTCTCAGCAGTGGTAACATTATAGGCTGATCATATAATGCTAATGTTATTTTGGCCAAAATCGCAACTAACGCTGCCATCTTGTTCAGTTCACAAAACAATTGCACAAATGTTTGCCAACACCGCCCCTGTCACCGTCATCCGAGCGCCAAGAGATCCTTGTATTGGGCAATGTAGAAGCCTTTAGCTATTAACTGTACATAATCAGCCTATAATATACTGTTCCCACTGCTGGGACACAGGCCTCCTCTCAGTGGGAGGGACTCCACGTAATCCACCACGCGGGCCCAGTGCGGGTTGGTAGATATCACTTGTCTTCGAATATTGATATGGGATATTTTTTTTATTAAATAAAAATTCTACGGTCATACAAAGTAAATTTCAAATTCCATTGTAGCGAATATTTTTAAGGACCCTTTACATATAACGAATGGTCACGCAAAAATTAACTTAGAATGAAAAACACTTAGTAAATTTGTCAGTTAGCGGCGATGGAATGTAAATTATCAGAGTTTACGAATGCAATTATAGGCTTAGGTACAGGAAAAAAATCATTTACACTACATAAGAGTTAAATTTTACGATGTAAACTGTTACCGGATTTTATTATAATGAAACAAATAACCACCGGTCATGTTTACATGAACGTATAAATAAAAAACATGCACTTTACAGCGGGTCTGTGAGGTTTTAAATGTAAAATGATTTTACATAGCAAATACACAAACAAGAGCTTAATAATACTTATTATGTAGTTACACTGATAACATAGAGGGGTGTGTGCATATAATAATATGACCACACGATAGAAGAGAAAATTTACGACAGGAGCCGAGCATACCCGATTCAGTGTCACCGACCCGAGCGTGACGGTTTAATTTCGTTCACAGTTCAAAAGGAGCGCAAAGTGTGCCTAAAGAAGTTTTCGCTTCAAAAATCTTCAAGAGATACTAATTATAATTGAAAATTCAATCAAAGAAGAATTATAAAACAATTTTTTTTTAAACGTAAAATATATAGGTAGCTCTACTTACAAGTATCTTTTGGCGTGTGGCCAAAATCGGAGCTGCTAAAGCCGCCATCTTGTTTTGTCAATTATTAAACAATTTCACAAATGTTTACCAACAACGATCCCCTGTCAATGTTAAAATTCGCCAAAAGATCCTTGCACCTATTTGTTATAATTTTCCCAAAATCTGTTTACTCACATTTTTCTTGAAAGTAAAATAGGAGGGGTGCGGTATAAGGTAGCTCGCAAAATTTAAATTTTCTTACGTTTTTTGTAATTTGCAGGTCAGTGTTAGTGGCTTAGAACTTTGATTTTTTTAGAGTTCTTAAAGACCGTAGTAGACCTACAAATATGATATTATTAATTTCAACTGAGTACCTACCTCCACGCGTTCAAAAGGAGACAGACAACGAAGTAATTCTATTTATAGGGATTCTGTTTTTTTTAATAATATATAATATATATATATATATTATTTAAAATATCCAAAATATCTCTCGAAAACATTATTTCAAACCCTTACCGCCCAAAATAGCACCCTCAAATCCTACAAAAAATAGCTCCCAAAGGGATCCAAAGAGCAAAAGATGACAAATTACATTTGAGATAAATCACACCGATGAGTGAAGACGTGGACACCGCAGATTTGACAAATAATTGATGGAGGTACAGTCTCGAGCTCTTAACGATGGAATCTTTAGCGTCCCATTCTGCTAAACATCCGTCACCTCACACATCAGGTCCAGTTGAAAATCAGCGTCAGGGACTAGTTGTCTGGCATTTATGCTGAACTGGGCCTTCTTGGCGTAGCCGTG
This sequence comes from Gortyna flavago, assembly GCA_963669345.1. Classification (NCBI taxonomy): domain Eukaryota; kingdom Metazoa; phylum Arthropoda; class Insecta; order Lepidoptera; family Noctuidae; genus Gortyna; species Gortyna flavago. Next base: position 9,120,263 of record OY770150.1, on the reverse strand, counting down.
AGGCACACTTTCCTACTAATTTCGTACATCGGACCTTATACTTTCTATTTGATTTTTATTTGTTGCTATCTGATATATGTATCTGGTGTATTGTGTGTCTTTTAGTCTGTGCTAAATTTTATTTTCTTTCTTTCAATAGAATGAGAACCATGACTGTGAGTAGGTACTGTGACTTTATGGGATTGACGACACATTAAAAGATAGTAGTAGTGAAATAATACCTTCTTATGTTGTTATGGTCTGTGTCCCAGCAGTGGGAACATTATAGGCTGTTATATTATGTTGTTGTCATGCGTGTCGTACACAACATTCATTTTTAATACATTCATTTATAATTACTGAACATTATTGGAAGGGCCCGTGGCTAAATAACCGCACATAAAGAGCCGCACAGGTCGATCGATCAGGTTAAGCTACGCTTGCCGCGGGTGGTCTGTGGATGAGTGGCCATCTTTACATACTGAGACGACCCCTCCGTGCATCGGAAAGCACGTTAAGCCGTTGGTCCCGGCTGTCATTCGTGGATCTTTGACAGTCGTTACGGGTAGTCAGAAGCCCGAAAGTCTGATAACCAGTCTTATCGTATTACCCAGTAACTGGGTTGTGGAGATCAGATAGGCATTCGCTCGATGTAAAATACTAGTATTCAGCTGCATCCGGTTAAACTGGAAGCCGACCCCAACATAGTTGGGAAAAGGCTAGGCAGATGATGACTCAACATTATTATAAAGTGTTGTGATTCTTCTCCTTTTCTGTACTCCCAAGTCGCAACCGTTACTTACCACTCAGCCACCACTGGCCAACTATAAAAACATGACCTTCACCAAACCGACAAAAAATTACCTCCAACGTGTTAAATTCTTTAAGCCTGCAAACCTTTGCACCAACAGAGATAAGTAGCAGCTGGCAGTAGCAATATAATAATAATATAATCCTATCGCAAATAAAAATGGGAGGAAGGGAGCCAGCAACAGTCAATTGTAGTCTCATTTGCAAATAAATAAAACATTTATTAGATTCAGCAGCTTATGATTCGCTCGTGAGAAGGCTAGCAGCTGTTTCATGCAGACTATGCTTCAGAATCTAGTTATTATTGTAGTGGAATAGCAACTATCTTATACAGAATACATACTAGCATCGCCTGCCCGTGATATTAATTCGTTTTAGCTTAGTGTATTTTTGCCTTTTTTTCTATTTGCTCTGCTTCTAAAGGTTAGAACCTTTAGTAGCCGAGAAAAGGTATTTAGCCTCAAGAATTGGGCTTATCAAAAGCAAAATTAATTTTTGAAATATGACTGGTAGGTAGTTCCAGAGATTTGCGCGTTCAATCAAACAAACAAATAAACAGTTCAGCTTCATTATTATCTAGTATTGATAGTTCTATTCTTTAATATATTTACCTTGATATTCTATCAAGACTATTCACTATGTATAGACCTCTTCACCGTATCCAACGATCCAGGCTAATGTACTTTTCTTTCTTGAGCTCTCTTGTGACTAGCGAAACCAGGACTTGAAAACCCGGTCATACCGTGTACAGAAGAGCTGATCAGCATCGTCTGGACGACTGTTGCGTATTTTCCGCTTCTTGTCTTAGTCTTCAAGACGATTTTGTTTCAAAGCATTCCGTTGCTTTGTGGATTGAAGTGCTACACCTTTCTCGGTTTCGAGCAAGCTCCTGGCACCGATCAACGGGTATACCACAAGTCGTAAGGTGACGTTTGAGGACGTCTTTGTAGCACTGGTATTGCCCGCCCTTTGCACGATTATCTATATCTATCTTCTATACATATAATAAATCTGTAGACGAGACGTTTCTGTACATTGAAAAAATTTCAAAAAAAAATAGTTGGGGTGTTAAAGGATAACCAACAGATGCCATTTCATCAATTTTTGGAATTTTTGTCTGTTTGTCTGTTTGTCGGTTTGTCGGTTTGTCTGTTTGTCTGTTTGGATGTGACAGATTATTGATTTGAACAGGGTCAACGTAAAAAGTACCAAACCAATACGGTTACTTTTTATACTCAAATATGGTGTAGAACTCGGAGCAGTGATTAGTTTTTGTTTCATCGCAATCGGTTCACTCTATCAAAAGATATAATCAATTTAAAGTATTCTAGAACAACTTTTTACGTTTTTTAGTAACACGTAACGACATCTATTGGCGCGATATAGTACCTACTAACGAAAACATATTGTTGTTGTGATGTGAATAATCACGTCCTATTAGTTTATGCTTACTTAAATGACGAAATAACACAGATACCTACTTATGTCTATGTTATTTTAAAAAGTAATGATAATGATTATAATATTAAACAAAATCGCTTTCCATTGATGGTTTATTTAGTGGCGCCTGTGGCGCTAAAATAATTTTAAACAAAAAGTGAGGATAATGTAAGATAATAATAATTAATGTGGTGTTCTGAGCGATAGAGAAGTTAGATAATTATTGATATAGAAAGTTGAGTAACGCAGAGCGTTTCTTAACGAAGTTCTTATATGGAGCTTGCGGTAGGAGTTTTAAGGGAGAAAACGTCAAATAACGAAAAAGCGTTATGCCTCATTTTTCAAAGTAATAGGTAGATAGAGACACACACACAGAGAGAAAGAGAGCTATTTTTCATGGTTTCCGAGGATCCTGACCCCGGTAAGTGAGGTCAAAAAGAAAATCAAAGATGGCGGTTGCCTAAATTTTTAACTTTTTCGTCATGGGTGTCGTTTTCATGGTTTTCGAAGGTGCTGCAGTCGATAGTCAGGTCAAAATGAAAATCCAAGATGGCGGCTCCATTTTTTTAAATGTTTTGTCATGGGTGTCGTTTTGATAGTTTTCGAGGGTGCTGAAGCCGATAGTCAGTTCAAAATGAAAATCCAAGATGGCGGCTGCAATTTTGTTTTGATTTTTTGTCATGGATGTCGTTTTCATAGATTTAAAAGGTGCTGAAGCCGATAGGCAGGTCAAAACGAAAATCCAAGACGGAGGTTGCAATATTTTTTTTATGGGTTTCGTTTTATTGGTTTTTGAGAGTGCTGAAACCAATAGTGAGGTTAAAATGAAACTGTAACGGCTTACCCACCGTCGATTGGCCCATGAACCGTTGGTGAACATTATCTTTAAACCATTAACTTTTTTCCAAAGGACTTTTCACCCACGTACGTTTTGCCAACATAACTCTACGTCAGAGAATGCTTTACCCACAGAATGTTTTGACCAATAACTTTTCACCCAAAGAACAAGGCCAACAGACACCGGGAAAGGTGAAAGTAAAATAATAACAAGACCTAGTCCTTTATTTCTGTGAAAAGGGTATAAAGTAACCTAACCAAGCCTAACCTCGGGGTGCCCTTCGCTCGCTTTGCTCGCTCACTTGAGCCGCCATCATCCTTTCGAACCCTACCTGTCCGAGTCGGGGTGCCCCAAGTCCCGAGCTCGCTTCGCTCGCCCTTGCATCCTTAGTTCTATTTGACATGGGTCAAATGTTCTTTGGGTGAAAAGTTATTGGTCAAAACATTCTGTTGGTTAAGCATTCACTGACGTAGAGTTCTGTTGGGGAAACGTTCGTGGGTCACAAGTCCTTTGGATGAAAAGTTAATGGTGTTGACCAACGGTTCATGGACCAATCGACTGTTGGTAAACCGTTTCAGTACTGGTTAAAATGAAAGTCCAAGATGGCGGCTGCAAATCGAAAAATTCGTAGTGTGTGTCGTTTTCATGGTTTTCGAGAGTGCTGAAGCCGATTGTGACGTCAAAATGAAAATCGAAGATGGCGGCTGCAATTTTCTTTTTCCTTTTTTATAATTTGTGTCGTTTTCATGGTTTTCAATATAAACTTACACGACTTTGTGTGAAATAAAATAAAATACAACCGACTTAAAAACACACTTCAAAGTGCAATAGACCTTTGGTTTCAGAATTCTGTAATTTCTTACCAACGCGCAACGTCTTCCCAAACTAAGGTTATTTTGCACTTTGTAGGGTTTTTTATGGAAGTAGGTTATATTTTTTGTAATAATCTTTACAATTTTTTTTCTGGTTTTCGGCAGTATAAGGTCTAAATCAAAATCATGTCTAAAGTTTTCATGGGTTTCATCTTCGTAGTTTAAATGGCGGCCGGTGTCAAATATAACCAAAGTTTAATTTGTTGCTTTTTACACGGGCAACTTTATGTAGAAGCTCTTACCATTAATGTATTCTTCCTTTTATCATTTAGATATCTCGATGCTTTATAAGGCATAATATTGGTAGGTATATATGATATCTTCAATACCAAGTTAAGAAATTCTAAATTTACCACAGAGAAGAAACAAAGACTTAGAAAAACTAACTTCAAACTTCACCTACTAATCTCAGATATACTTTAGATAAAATGGTGATATGATTTTACAAGTTGGTATTCTAAGACAGACGCAAAATAAATTGGACATAATTATGGCTGTTTGGTTAGATAATCAGCCTCGAGCAGGCGCTTTTATTTTAATTTATTCTCAAAAATCAAAGTGACACTTCGTCGCATTGTCATTATGAACCATGAAGACGCAGTGATTGCAGTCGAAAGGGCCGTGGTAGCGAACCCTAGGTAAGGAAAGCGTTACCAGGCAAGATCTGATGATTCTTCCTTTTCAATGAAGGAGTGGCAATTACACCTTTCCTAAGCGACACATTACCTATTGTTTTCCGACATCCACGCGAACGAAGTCGCGGGCACAGCTAGTTCCCTAATATATTGACAAACTGAATAGGCATAAATCATGCTCATCGTCATAGAAATGCTCATCGTAGTTAAGGCTACTACTACTATTATACTGTAACTGACACATGCACTTCCTACCAACCCACTTACTAATAAACGTATTATATCAGATGAAAAGTTACACACCGATTTCTCTCTCAGTCGTCAGAAATTTGACTTTCGAAAGAAGGCAAAGCGTTGTGTAACTATACAGACGCTATACAACGTTTATTAATAGAGCAGTGGTGGTCCAGCGGTAACGGCCGCGACTTACGAATTGTAGGTCGTAGGTTCGAACCCAGACAGGCGCTTTACTTTGTGTTAATTATTTCATCACCATTGATCTCCAAATGGTGAAGGAAAACATCGTGAGGAAACCGGCATGTCTTAGAACCAAAAATTCGAAGACATGTGACATCTACCAATCCGTACTGGGCACGCGTGGTGTATTACGGCCCACTCCCTCTCACAGAGAGGAGGCCTGTGTCCCAGCAGTGGGAACTATATAGGCTGATTATATATGTGATTAATCATTTCTGTTTTTTATAGTTTTAAAGGTGTTTTTTTTTTGTCAATCTGCATACGAAATAACAATCAACTATAAAATAAATAGTTTAGTCAATAAAGCTGATTGGCAGAATCTGTAGTCGGACCACCACTACAATTTAGTTTGTTTCACTTTTTTTGGTGCGATGTTGGGATTTATTTGATAGTTTCAAAATACTCCTATGTTTTGGCATTGTTTTCATTTATTGTCATTTTGTCGTCTCCACGTTGTATTTCATACCGAACCCACGAAAACTAACTACTAAAAACCATGTTGAGACCGGAGTTCGCTAACATGTTGGGTTAGCGAACTCCGGTCTCAAAAACCCAGTAAACCACGTTTTTCCCGGAACCCAGAGCTCGCAAATACTCGCAATACATACAATTTGCTCGACTCTTACAATAAAGTCTAGATTTCCACTGTACGAGTATGAGAACGTAGCCAGATCCTAAGTTACGGTTATAGCCCGTTATAGCCTGTTATGGCCCGTTATGGCCTGCAGGCTGCAAATGACGCCGTATGTAATTCTGCCGCCTTCTATAGAGTTACGGCTTGAGAATTTGCTGCTAACTAAGCTGTTTGCAGTTTGTAGCTCATTACCTACTATGTTACTGTGTTTTAAAATATATAGTGAGTCATTTTGGAAAGAAAATTGTATCTCTATTTTTTGGTTCCCAATAAGCTTTTCCCGTTTTTTATACTTGTAGGCTCTTGGTACATTCGATTCTATATAAATATTTTTGTGTTAGATTGTATAATTTACATCTTCTTATTTACATATTTATGTATGTATCTATGCTTATTATAAATTAAAGTCTCTTTTCGTGTCTGTCTGTTTTGTTCTTCTACACTACGCTACAGATTTTGATGCGGTTCTCACCATAAGTTTTACGATAATTTATTCCGAAACATTTATCTGTATTACATAAATTTTGCATTGCCCTACGCAAGAGAAAGGGCAGTTTAAATCTTTGCCTCGCATCTCCTAAGAAAGCCTACGATGAAAAACATTTACCTAAAATCAGCTCCCCCTTCTACAGAAATCAACTTAAAAACTACCAACGCAGCAGGTTATCTTTGCAAAGTAAAACCAAATCTTATTTACCAAGTGAAGTACTGCAAAGCTAAGCTTAACTTAAGTTCATATCATAACCGTAAACCGAGAGTTAAGTCACAGAATACTACAGAAGGCCATACAACGAGCAAAAACAAGCGCACACAGACGAGTATGGACTGTTCGTAGCAACTGTTAACAACGGTTAACAGGGTTTGTTAATACTTTCATCAGATACTTTGTCTGCGTGCGTTCTCGCTCGTTGTATGAAGTTGGCCTTCTGTACCTATTTATTCTGTGGTTAAGAGACTTTTTTTTTTTTTTTTTTTTTTTTTTTTTTTTTTTTTTTTTTTTTTTTTTAGGATGGGAAATCATCAAATGACCCCTCCCGCTCTGGGTGGAGCGGAAGGGAGTGTCAGACTCTTACTGACTAAAACCCATCCGTGTTCCTTCCTTAGCCCTTTATGTTCCGGGGCAGCGGTAACCCTTTCGGACAATCCCGCTGCCCTGGTTAAGAGACTTGACTTCAAAGTCGTTTGCTTACAAAACCGTGGCCAGTTAAAAACGGGTGAAAGAGGGTAGAGCGAGTTATTATGAATGCTTGCTTTGCTCATTTAGTGCTTAAGTTTTATGGGGACTGGATAAGATTCGATAAGTACCAAGTATCATAATTGCTACCGTGGCGTCTGTGACGAACTTTATATAATTTACTATAAGCATTGTTCTCATGTAAGTGACTTTGTGTCTTTTATGAGAATAAATATCTTTAAACCTAAGTACCATTGGTAGGGGAAAATAATAAAATTATGTAAAAAAAAAAATAGTGGAGTTAGTTATAAGTAGTTAAAATATGACAAGTTAGACAAGAATTAAATATTTTGGGGTTTTAGGTTTAGCTTGTTCACAGCGTGACCTTTCAGACTGTTTAGTATCGGAGGCGTTTTACCCGCGGCGATTTTTTTTTCGCGCACTTTATTTTCAACGCTCTGTTTAGCGGCGTTTAGTTTAAAATCCAACAGTGTTTTTTTGACGCTCTGGATGTGATCTGTTGGATTCTTAATGCTCGGCTCAACATCGAAAGTTAAATATCCAGTGCGCGATAAAATCCCCCCGCGATATTTTTCGAACGCGGGCTAAGTTTCCTAAAGACATAAACGGTGATTACATCACCGTGAGTAACATAATATGTAAAAAATACATTCCTTTTTAAGTAAAGCTACCTACTTATATGAAAATATAAGTATTGTGAAAATACATTGAACCGTTATCCGTTTCGCCCCTTAAAATAATTTCTAGAGACAAAAACACAGACATCAAAGATCATCACCCATCCTCAAAAGAAAATACAAGCAGGTACCACTTGTATCCGTAACTGTCGTCAATTTACTTTCGCGTTTGATGTTAGTAATTGCGGTACACGAATCGACCCTTTTTCCTGTGACAAACATTTATGTGAAGCATCACTTCCTGCCACAGATTACGAAGACACGTGCAGAAGGTCCGGTCCATAAAGCGAGCAAGAACGCACGCACACACCACGGTTCACGTACAGCGAGTGGTACAGTGAATGTGTGTATAAGCGCAGGAGCGTGTGTGTGTGTGTGTTATGTGCTGACGCCACTCGTCTTCACGCACACATTCACAGCATGTTTGTACAATTGGTTACCACAAGTAAAGAGCGAGTCGCTTCGTGAGATAAAACCTAATGGAAGTGTAAACCTGATCAGGTCAAATTCTTACGCAATCACTCACTTAGAAGATCACAACTTTAAACTAAACCACTTTTTCCAACAATTATTACTTCATAATAATTATACATACAGGGTGGAATTGAAAACATGCGACAAATCGAAATGGGAGATTGTACCTGAAATCGCGAAAAAAATCAGCTATTTCCTACATTTATGTTCGCATAACTCGTCAAAATGTAGGGAACAGCTGTTTTATTTTTCGCGATTTCAGGTTTGGTCCCATAGTAAAAGTTGTTCATAATGATGAGTACAATCTCCCATTTCGATTTGTCGCATGTTTTCAATTTCAACCTGTATAATCAGCCTATAATGTTCCTACTGTCGGGACGCAGGCAAAGCGCCTGTCTGGATTCGAACCTACCACCTAAAACTCATAAGTCGTGGCTTTTACCACTAGGCCACCACTGCTCTCACTTTCAGAATAATTACTTAAATTAATTTACAATGTAATTGAAATTTTAATTCAAAACATCTTTAAGATAGACAGAAAGAAAATACATTTATTTGCCGCAAACATGACGCATAAAAAGAACACAAACACAAAAAAATAACAAAATAACAAGTAACAAACGGCCATTGCTAAGCATAATGCTAAGACACTATTCGAGAGAGAGACCCAGCGCTGGTTTTCATCCAGTGTAGCATACGATTAGGTATAAATAAAAAACAACAATCAAAATAATAAAATAAAATTTACATTACAAAAAAATGGTTTAAACATGAAATATTTGATATGATAACATTCCGGTCAACGGAACACGCGATGATGATGATTTCAAATTACAATTTCGAGCTTAAGTATTAAAATAATCAAATAAAAGCACTCAATTTGTAAATAACACTACAAATCGGCTGGTACGTTTTGTGATGCTATTGTTTACATTTTCATCTGATACTTTTGGAACATACCATATTATTATGTACGCATGTTTTCGACCCTTATGTGGAGCAAGCCTTCTGTACTTATCATTTTGTGGTTCCTACCCTCGCATACCTCAAATTCGGTATGCCGCGGAAAACGTCTGGGATTCGTCCCCCCGTATTTTGGGGGACTTTACTTCACTTTAAAAAACGTGTGGGTGATCGTTGTATTATATGTTATTCGTTTACTTACTTTTCTACGCAGTTTTCGGGGGGAAATTGTCTCCTTTAGTGTCTGCAGGCAATTTTCTTTGAAGCTCTCAGCAGTAATTTGGGTCACTTTTTGTAATGCTAACTAATAGAAAAGTCCTTTTGCATCAACCGTGTAAGATGTGTGTTTGGTTCAGATTCAAGACCTCTCCATCGCTACCTAATTCATTGCAAACTCTTTGGCCTGATTCTGAAACAGTTCTCCGACATTCGCTTCTTCGATGAACGGTTTGCCGACAGAACGATTCACTTTTCAGTGTTTCGCCGATATAACCTTTCACTTTCGTTTGCCAGTTTCAGTTCGCGGGCGTGACCCTGTGTCTGTAATATTCTTATCGATATGCAAACTTGCCACAACTTCATCGATATTGAACTGAAATTGACGTCACTTCGTGCTATCTCTAACCATTTTACGTCACACGACCGTTTAAAATCGATCCAGGACTAGCGAAAAGTTTCGATTCGTCACTAATTACGAGTACACGCGGGGTTATCAAAGCAATATATTATGTAAATGCTGCTCATCCTACCGTAATAATGCTATAATCAGGCCTAAAGACACGCATGGCCGGCGCTGGCGGTGGGTGGTATAGACCCGCGTGATTAGTGATGGGAAACTATACGGTTTAGGTCCTAGATATGTTACTGTTTACGCTAGGAAATAAGAACGTCAAAGGGTAGCCGTTATCGAAATCGATATTTATACTCCAACATAAGAAATTTAAACGGATCATATTGAGTTTGAATATTTTAGCATAAGCGTTTCGCCTAGCATTTTTTCCACGTTAGCTGTGATGCCACATTATGATTTAAAAAAATCAGGTAGGTACTCCTAAGCGATTACTTGATTATTTTTTAGGGTTCCGTACCTCAAAAGGAAAAAACGGAACCCTTATAGGATCACTCGTGTGTCTGTCTGTCTGTCTGTCTATCCCAAGTTGAAATTTGGTACACATATGAAACTCTGTGACCCAAACACAGACGTGTAACGTAAATAAATGAGTTTTGAAAATGGGAGTCATTTTTGAGGGGTAAATAGACAATTTAAAAAAAAAAGTTTCGCAATCTGTACCGTGTGACATATCAAATGAAAGGGCTTAACGTGAGGATCTCAAATATATTTTTTTCATAATTTTAAAGTAAATTTTATTAAAGTTATTTAAGATAATAGACGGAAATTTACCATTCCCCCTCCCTTATCTCCGAAACTACTGAGCCTAAAATTTTGAAAAAAATACAGAAAATAGTTCTATACCTATAGATTACAGGAAAATTAATAAGAAGTCTATGATCTTGAAACAACATGGTAAATCTCTCAATATTGTGCGTACAAACTTACATTTTCAGTTGGAATGTACGGGAGAACATGTTTTTCAACTACAATGTTAAGTTTGTTCTTGGGATAAATTCATTTCAACTACGGAACCCTTCATTGTGCGTGGTCCGACACGTACTTGGCCGGTTTTTTTATGATAAATCAAAGGTAGTTGAATAAGGACTGATTTTTACAACGCCAGATAATTTTATTGGAGCAATGATTTTGAATTTTTGACAGTTCTTCCATACGAAAACTGTCAGACGTCAATTTTATTCCATGAATAAAAATCCGGTCAAGTTCGAGTTGAACTCGCGTGCAGAGGGTTCCGTACAACTTAGTCGGTCCATAAGATTCGGAGCAAATTGGCTGTGACAGACGGACAGACAGACAGACAGACACAAAGAAAGAAAAGGAAAAAACGGAACCCTTATAGGATCACTCGTCCTATAAGGGTTCTGTTTTTTCCTTTTGAGGTACAGAACCCTAAAAATTACATGTCGATTGAAAAATCAACCCGTGGTCAATAAAAACGTTATAGCAGTTCAAACATTTGGGTCATTCGAATTTTAAATTATATACATACTGAAACTGATGAAGTTACTCCACTATTTTACCATCTAATATAGTATAAAATTCTCGTGTCACAGTTTTCGTTGCCATACTCCTCCGAAACGGCTTGACCGATTTTGATGAAATTTTTTGTGCTTATCCGGTATCTATGAGAATCGGCCAACATCTATTTTTCATCCCCCTAAATCGAAACTTACGCGGGCGAAACCGCGGGGCGCAGCTAGTTAACTATAAATCTGCTTTCACAACACCAATTATAAACCTTGCTACACAGTTATACTACGCATAGTAGCCGCTTTCTGACTAAGAGACATCTTTGTGTACCTTCTTCTCAGTAATCGAAATCCCTAGAGTTTGATGAAATCGGGATGCTGAATGAGACACTCCGGTAAAGCCCTCTACGCATTAAACATTCGTTCTGTACATTCGTGTAGGTTGCACTACGTAAAAAGATCGTGCGTAGTTTGGCACGATCGTGAACATCGTGCATTTTTCTTACTGGTCGTGCAAGACGCATTTTATTTTTGGAACTAAGTTCCTTTACGGAGCTTGCGGTAGGAGTAAAATGGGAAAAATCGTTACGTAACGAAAAAGCGTTATCCCCCTCCATGCGACTTTTCATTTAAGTAATAGCAAGAGACAGAGAGAGAGATAGTTTACATCATTACATGGTTTTCAAGGGTACTGACGCCAAGTGAGGTCAAAATGAAAATCCAAGATGGAGGCTGAATTTTTTTTTTACTTATGGGTGTCGTTTTCATGGTTTTCAAACTTCGAACTGCAATAAATGAGAATTTCCTAATGGAAAAACACTATAACTTTCCGTCACACACTCAGCAGTCGTACAGACGCCAGCACATCAAGGTTGACAGATTTTGGTAGCTGATGTGCTGGCGTCTGTACATGTGACCACTGGACTAGACCGGTTTCAGTTTCATAGGTCAAGATGGTTACCTTGCACGACAGCGTTTATAACATGATCGGGCACGACTCGGGCACTACTCCCTTCAAGATAGATAATCTACGCTTTATGTGTGTACGATTTAGATATCTCAATTACGCACGGCTAAAACTTTATTTCTATATATCTATCTTCTATCTATATAAAACAAAGTCGGGTTAGTTACACCATTTATAACTCAACAACGGCTGGACCGATTCTTATGATCATTGAATTTCAGGATTCGTCTCCGCCCCGATTAGCAGAATACTTAACTATTAAAACATGCTAAAAATAAAAATGAAAATCTGAGGCGGTAGGTATGAAGTTCGCCGGGTCAGCTAGTTTTTTCATAAATTTGGTTTCCTGAAGCAAATTCTCAGTCACATGCCTAATTAACCAATAGTCACATCTCTGCGCCTAGGTTCTGCTCAAATCGTCAAGCATGACACTTTGCACGACGACGGTGCGTAGATGATGATCGGACAAGAATGTTGTGCACTCCTGTCCTTCAAGATGGATAATCTGCAAAGGGCTTTACACTTCAAATGTGTTGTACGATTTTGATATCTCAATCACGCACGTCGCTTGTACGAGGGTAACCTCTAAACCAACTCTTTATTACTTAATCGAGTTTTACGCTTGTGTGATATGTATATTGCGTGTCCTAGTGTGAATATAAATGATGGTAGTCATTTGAATGCATGATTAATGCTTGCGGATGTTATTGGTTATAAATGATTTGTTAGTGTCTATCTAGTTTTTGAAACGAAATTTCATCAATCCCATGGTGGGTTCAGTTCAGATTCTGAATTCCCCAACAGTTTACGCGTTTATGTCCCTGTCAACTAATATTAAAATACAATATATATCCACCCCGAAAGTAACTTAACATACCTATCTATCTCACACAAAGACAGGCACATTATGAATTCATCGCCAAACTCCCACCTTCAGACAACAAAGTAACCATCATTGATTTTTATCACCCCATAAGCTTATACACCATTACCATTCTCATTCACTCGAATAACGATTTGAAACGAAATGCAATAATCCATACTGATATTATAAATGCGAAAGTGTGTCTGTCTGTCTGTTACATCTTCACGCTTAAACCGCTGAACCGAATTAGATGAAATTTGGTATAGAGATAGTTTGAGTCCCGGGAAAGGACATAGAATAATTTTTATCCCCATATTCTCACGGGATCGAAACTTATGCGGGTGAAACCACGGGGCGCTGCTAGTCTCCTATATCTTCCAATAGCGTAACGACCCGTCCCTACTTCGCACGGGTTTTACAACTTAACAAAACATCGAGATTTTTTTATAAAATGTTAATTTAATGTTAACATGTACTAAACCTACCAAAAGAAATTCTCTGAATAATCGTGAAAACCGCATTAAAATCAGTTGCGTCGTTTAGAAGAACAATGCGGTCACACCATATAAAATTTACATTTCTATGGGTCACATACAGACACGAAGTGTGACTTCTTACATTTCTATGGTGACTTCAATTTATAACATGTATAGATATATAAAAATAAAAGGGAGGAGATCATGGCTTAGTAATAGCAACCGCAAGGGTCGATCGATCAGGTTAAGCCACACTTGCTGCACCATCTTATATACCGAGACCCCTCCGTGCCTCGGAAAGCACGTTAAGTTGTTGGTCCCGGCTGTCATTCGTGGATCTTTGACAGTCGGTACGCCATGTTTCGTCAGAAGCCCGAAATTAAATGAAATTAGGAGGAACCGGATATTTATTGGGTTTTTCTGAAAACAATAATTTAACAGCAAGGGCCCTTTGAAGGGATATCGTGTTACCCAGTAACTGGGTTGTGGAGGTCAGATACGTAGTCGCTCCATGTAAAATACTGGTATTTAGCTACATCCAACCGACTGGAATCCGACCGCAAAGATAGCTGGGAAAAGGCTAGGCTGATTTTAATAGAACAATACAAGGACAACAACCTTTTGTAAACCTATCGTCTATAAGCCAAAACACATCGTACAGAGTATTATAAAAAGTCAGAGAACGCTATGCAAGTAGCGAGCATTACGAGACAATTCACAACTACGAGCAACGCGGACAAATAAAATTATGATACTCGTAGTAGGTACTGTCTAGCTGGTACCATGAGATCAACGCGATGTACGCTTTAATATACTTCCCCTTTTTGTTGGGACCATAGTAAACTCGAAAACAATAATGACTACCTACAATACTTTAATTTAACAAAGCATAGTTTTCGTTAGTAAAAGAAAATTAAAATAAATGTGTCAGCGCGGTTTCAATTTATAATTTGGTTCATAAACTCTTGTTGTACCTTGATATACGGGAATGGCTAGCCAGACACCATAACGCCTACCAAAAACAAGGGTTTTAGGTTTGGTCTCAGACCTTTAACCTCAGACACTTTAACTTGTTTCCTTGAAAGGTTAACTACAGCCACAGGCTTCTATTGAGAAATTCCTAATGGAAAATACCCAATAACACTTTACCCAACCAGGAAATCGAACCTAGTAGGACCTCATACTCTGTAAAGAAGCGCTTGCGACCCTAAAGCAACAAGGCAAAACACAAACAAACTAAATGATAAGAATTTTGTTTCAAAATCAGTCCATCAACTTCTATTATCAGAAACTAGCAACGCCCCGCGGTTTCACCTGCATAAGTCTCAATCCCGTGGGAATATCAGTATAAAAACTATCTTCTATCCTTTCAAGGGACACAAACTATCTTTATACCAAATTTCATCTAAATCAGTTCAGCGGTTTAAGCGTGAAGAGGTAATAGACAGATACACTTTCGCATTTATAATATTACTAGCTGCGCCCCGCGGTTTCACCCGCATTAGTTTCGATCCCGTGGGAATATCGGGATAAAAAAATAGCCTATGTTAATCCAGGGTGTCAGCTACCTCCATTCAAAATTTTATCAAAAATGGTCCAGCCGTTTGAGCGTGAAGAAGTAACAAACATATAAACACACACACACACACACACTCACAAACTTTCGCCTTTATAATATTAGTGTAATAATATATAGAATGGATAAATAGATTTGGAAATGAATATCATTCAAAATCAAAATCAAAAGTCATTTATTCAAACTAGGCTGAGAATCAGCACTTTTCGAACGTCAAAATTACCATTCGACTATCCTTCGAATTACCACGGTAACATAGATGTATTTATAGCGATAGCGATACAATACGACACCACGTTTTTTATTTGTATCATGGTAGCGGCCGGGTGGGGAGCGAAATTCGCACGCGGGCGACGTGATGTCTGCCTCACATACAGACTAATGAAAACGGACAGAGGGATTTATTACTTTTTGCGGCTGAAAAATTGTTTTTGCTTTATTTGGCGGTTAGTTAACTTCTCTTTTGGGTTTAAAGCAATCAAGTTCATGTTTTTTGTAGGTATTGGAGTAGGATCATTCGTGACACAGATGGTCTGTGTAACAAACACAGTCACTCTGTGAATAAATCTTCAGATAAACTCACACTTATGCGGGTGAAACCGCGGAGCGCAGCTAGTACTACATATTTCGATGACGACACGGTTGGCGCAGTGGTTGAGCGATTGACTGCTGCGCAGCATGTCGCGGGTTCGATTCCCGCACGGAACAAATATTTGTACGACCTATAAGTATTTGTTCCGGGTCTGGGTGTTTTATCTATATCTATATCTATCTATATCTTCTATCTATTCTATCTATCTTCTATCTATATCTATCTATCTTCTATCTATCTTCTTCTTCTATTCTATCTTCTATCTATATCTTCTATCTTCTATCTTCTTCTTCTTCTATCTATATCTATATCTATCTTCTATCTATATCTATATCTATATCTATATCTATTCTATATCTATATCTATCTTCTATATCTATTCTATTCTATTCTATACATATAATAAATCTGTAGACGAGACGTTTCTGTACATTGAAAAAATTTCAAAAAAAAATAGTTGGGGTGTTAAAGGATAACCAACAGATGCCATTTCATCAATTTTTGGAATTTTTGTCTGTTTGTCTGTTTGTCGGTTTGTCGGTTTGTCTGTTTGTCTGTTTGGATGTGACAGATTATTGATTTGAACAGGGTCAACGTAAAAAGTACCAAACCAATACGGTTACTTTTTATACTCAAATATGGTGTAGAACTCGGAGCAGTGATTAGTTTTTGTTTCATCGCAATCGGTTCACTCTATCAAAAGATATAATCAATTTAAAGTATTCTAGAACAACTTTTTACGTTTTTTAGTAACACGTAACGACATCTATTGGCGCGATATAGTACCTACTAACGAAAACATATTGTTGTTGTGATGTGAATAATCACGTCCTATTAGTTTATGCTTACTTAAATGACGAAATAACACAGATACCTACTTATGTCTATGTTATTTTAAAAAGTAATGATAATGATTATAATATTAAACAAAATCGCTTTCCATTGATGGTTTATTTAGTGGCGCCTGTGGCGCTAAAATAATTTTAAACAAAAAGTGAGGATAATGTAAGATAATAATAATTAATGTGGTGTTCTGAGCGATAGAGAAGTTAGATAATTATTGATATAGAAAGTTGAGTAACGCAGAGCGTTTCTTAACGAAGTTCTTATATGGAGCTTGCGGTAGGAGTTTTTGTTCTAGAATAGTAACTTAGATTATTTATGGTACCTAGTCTACATTATCTATGGTGGGGCTGGTCTATGGACCACCCTGCATTATTAGGCGCCATCTTGATGATCATGTAACTAAGTGCTAAGTGTAAGCCATTGAATTATTAAAATATATTCAACATTGATAATCTATCATTTAAATATAAAACATGGCGCAGTCGTGAAAAAAGTATTACAATTATTCATGTTCTTTACAACTTGAGAAATACAATAAAGTAATTATGGAAAATTGTGTGAAAGTTTTGCCAAATTTTGACATGCGGGCAAGTAATGCCGGCGATGAGTGGCCATTGTGGAAACAATGTTTTCACGATTATTTGATTGGAATTGGCCAAGAGGAAGCCGCAGACCATGTTAAAGTAGCCCTAATGAGAAACATGATGGGGTTGGAGTCCGCCAGAATACTTGCAACTCTTCCGGTGTCTAGTGAGAAGATAGTGAAATATGAAAATCTAATAGACGCGATTAGCAAATATGTCCGACCTAGAGTAAACGAAGTTTTTGAACGTTTTAAGTTCAATGAGAGGAAACAGCAGCAGGACGAAAAGTTCGATAATTTTCTAACTGATTGTAAAAGATTGATCAGTACGTGCAATTACAATAGCACAATTGAAACCATTGAGGATCAACTTCTGAGAGACAAAATAATTCACGGCATAACTGACAAAAACTTGCAAGAACATTTACTCAGACAAGAAAGTTTGACTCTGAACAAAGCTGCAGATTTATGCAGAAGTGCAGAACAAAGCAAAGAACAGATGAAGATAATGAATCCAGCTAATAGTTATGAAATTGACAGAGTAAAAACAAAAATTCATAAAAATGCAAGTTTCAAAGAAGAGAAGAAGTTTAATTGCAATCGATGTCAAACGACACACGGTCCAAGACAATGTCCAGCATATGGAAAAAAGTGTAGTAAATGTGGAACTTTAAATCATTTTGCAGTGTCATGCAGAGTCAGAAGAGTGCATAATATTCAGGAGCATAACGAAGATTCTTCGCCAGAGTCATCATTATTCTGCGGAATGGTCAATAATGGTCAGTGGACTGAGAAAATAATAATTGAAAATGCCAATGTGATGTGTCGTCTGGATACGGGAGCAGATGTTAGTGTTATGCCATGGAAAGTTTTTAAAAGTCTTAATACTAAATTGCAGGTAACTCCGGTGCAAACTGAATTAGAAGGATTCCAAGGGACTAAAATTAAACCAATCGGTATGGTTAATTTAAGGTGTAAGTACAAAAATATTGAATGTTGTGAAAATTTTATGCTTGTCGAAAGCCAAAACATGCTGTTAGGATTACCAGGATGTATTAAATTGAATTTATTAAAAAGAGTACAAAAAGTGTCAGTAGTAAGTAATGTTGATGAACAGAAGTCTAAGTTTATATCTGAAAATTTGGAAGTTTTTAATGGTCATGGTAGATTTCCCAATAAATGTAATATTCCAACAATTCCTCATGAACCTATATGTAACCCACCTGTTAAGATTCCCTTAGCTTTGTCTGAACCCTTGAAGTGTGAGTTAGACAGGTTAGTTAAGCGAGGGGCTTTAAAGAAAGTTGAGGAAATTGACTCTGAAGCTTGTATTAATAGAATTGTGATTATTGAAAAACAAAATAAGAAATTAAGATTGTGTTTAGACCCTACAGATTTAAATAAGTATGTTACAAGAAAACCAAAACATATGTCTACTGTTGATGAAGTGGCTTCTAAGTTACGAGACATGGAAGTATTTTCTGTTTTTGATCTGTCAGAAGGATTCCATCATTGCCCACTTACTGAGGAGGCTTCATGGAAATGTTGCTTCGCTACACCGTTTGGAGTGTATAGATATTTAGTTCTTCCCTATGGTGTAACCAATGCACCTGAAGTTTTCCAAGAGCAAATGGAATTTTACTTTGGCTCAATACCTAATGTGTTATGTTGGTTCGATGATATCGTAGTCATGGGGAAAAATGAGTCTGAACATGATAAATCTGTTGAGGAATTGTTAAAAAGAGCAAAAGAGGTAGGAGCAGTTTTTAACAAAGATAAATTACAGTACAAGCAAATAGAAGTTAAGTATATTGGTCAAATATTCAGTAAGGAAGGTATGAGAGTTGATGGTGATAGAGTAGAGTCTTTATTACAGTTAAGGTCACCCAGTTCTAAGGAAGAATTGCAAAGATTAATTGGATCTTTTAATTATGTAAGGAGATATGTACCTGAGATGGCAGAATTAATGTCACCTTTATGTAAGCTTTTGAAAAAAGATGTAGAATTTCAGTGGTTGCCACATCATGAGAAAATGTTAGGTAATTTAAAGAGTAAAATTTCTCAGGCACCAGCATTGAGCCCATTTTGCACTGATAAAGAAATAATTTTGCAGTGTGACGCTTCAAAAAATGGTATTGGATGCTGTATGTTCCAAAAAGATGACAAAAATAATTTGAGATTAGTTGCCTGTGTTTCTAGAACTATGAATAGTGCTGAAATTAATTATAGTCAAACTGAGAAAGAGCTACTAGCAATTTATTATGGTACACAAAAATTTCATAAGTATGTATATGGTTGTAATTCTGTAAGTGTCCAAACTGACCATAAACCTTTGTTACCAATTATGTCAAAACAGATTAGTAAGATTGGTTCACCTAGATTAAGACGTTTAAGGCTAAAATTACTAAAATACAGTTTAAATCTTGTATATGTTCCTGGGAAATTGATACATTTTGCGGATATGCTATCAAGGAATAGTAGAAAACAAACTGAGAATGATGTTGAGATGCTAGAAATGGTGCATTCAGTTTCAGTACATTTACCTATGAGTTCAGAAAGGAAAATTCAATTTCGATTAGCTACTAGTAAAGACAGAATCTTGACAGAGATCACTAAGTATTACTTCAGTGGATGGCCTGATGAATGTAGGGTTTCCTCTGAATGTAAACCATATTATAAACTTAAAGATGATATTTATGTTGAGGCAGGATTAGTGTTTGTTGGTTCTAAAATAATTGTACCAGAATCATTGAGATCTTATGTGCTAAATTTAATTCACCAAGGACACCCTGGGGTAAATAAAAGTATTAATAGAGCTAGACAGCTATTTTATTGGACAGGCATGTCTGAAAACATTAAAAATGTTATTGTTAAATGTAGAACATGTGAAAAATTTAGACCTAAGAATTATTATGAGCCTATGTTATGTCATAAGATACCTAAGCAGAGATTTAGTAAAGTAGGGACAGATATATTGGAGTTTGCTAGTAAATCATATTTAGTGATAGTTGATTACCTATCACATTGGCTTGAAATAATCCCTTTGTTAGATAAGAGTTCTAAATCCATAATTAATGCAATGCAAGAAGTATTTACTAGATTTGGTTACCCGGAGACAGTAGTTGCAGATAATAATCCATTTTTGTCACATGAGTGTAAACAGTATTATAGGTCTAAAGAGATACAAATTGTAACTAGCAGTCCACATTACCACAGAAGTAATGGGTTAGCGGAGAAGTCTGTTCATATTGCCAAGACTTTGTTAAAAAAATCTAATGATGAAAATATTGATTATAGAGATTCTGTTTTACATTATAATAATACGCCTTTAGCTGGCCTACAGGTTTCACCATCGCAAATTTTACATAGTAGACGCCTGAGAACTAACTTACCTACTAGCAGTATAGCTTTAGAACCAAAGATAGAGAAAAATATTGATATTTTGTTGAATATGAGAAAGTCAGTAACTAAAAACTTTCATGATAGGAAAGCTAGAAGAAAGGAACAAAGTTTTGAGATAGGGGAACAAATAGTATATAAAACCGATAAGAAAAATATATGGGAAAAAGGAATAGTATTAAATAAAGCCAAAGAACCTCGATCTTACATAGTAAGCGGTAATTCTAAACCAGTAAGAAGAAATACTTATCACATGAAAAAGTCCCAAACTAATGTAAATTATTGTCCTAGAGATATGTTTATAGATGTAAGTGATAATGATTGTCAATTAAGTTCACCTAGCTGCTCACAAAGAGTTTCACCTGATGTGACAAATAAAAATTGTTTTAATAAAATGACTGATAATAGTTCAAGTTTGCATCAGACTAGATCTGGCAGAATTATCAAGCCTAGACAGATTTTAGATTTATAATGAGTGAACAATGTTGATATTGTTTAATGTGGATTGGGTTTGTTCACAAGTAAATGCTTAAGGGGGAGGTGTTCTAGAATAGTAACTTAGATTATTTATGGTACCTAGTCTACATTATCTATGGTGGGGCTGGTCTATGGACCACCCTGCATTATTAGGCGCCATCTTGATGATCATGTAACTAAGTGCTAAGTGTAAGCCATTGAATTATTAAAATATATTCAACATTGATAATCTATCATTTAAATATAAAACAGTTTTAAGGGAGAAAACGTCAAATAACGAAAAAGCGTTATGCCTCATTTTTCAAAGTAATAGGTAGATAGAGACACACACACAGAGAGAAAGAGAGCTATTTTTCATGGTTTCCGAGGATCCTGACCCCGGTAAGTGAGGTCAAAAAGAAAATCAAAGATGGCGGTTGCCTAAATTTTTAACTTTTTCGTCATGGGTGTCGTTTTCATGGTTTTCG
This sequence comes from Gortyna flavago, assembly GCA_963669345.1. Classification (NCBI taxonomy): domain Eukaryota; kingdom Metazoa; phylum Arthropoda; class Insecta; order Lepidoptera; family Noctuidae; genus Gortyna; species Gortyna flavago. Next base: position 9,098,921 of record OY770150.1, on the reverse strand, counting down.
AAGGTGCTGCAGTCGATAGTCAGGTCAAAATGAAAACCCAAGATGGTGGCTCCATTTTTTTAAATGTTTTGTCATGGGTGTCGTTTTGATAGTTTTCGAGGGTGCTGAAGCCGATAGTCAGTTCAAAATGAAAATCCAAGATGGCGGCTGCAATTTTGTTTTGATTTTTTGTCATGGATGTCGTTTTCATAGATTTAAAAGGTGCTGAAGCCGATAGGCAGGTCAAAACGAAAATCCAAGACGGAGGTTGCAATATTTTTTTTATGGGTTTCGTTTTATTGGTTTTTGAGAGTGCTGAAACCAATAGTGAGGTTAAAATGAAACTGTAACGGCTTACCCACCGTCGATTGGCCCATGAACCGTTGGTGAACATTATCTTTAAACCATTAACTTTTTTCCAAAGGACTTTTCACCCACGTACGTTTTGCCAACATAACTCTACGTCAGAGAATGCTTTACCCACAGAATGTTTTGACCAATAACTTTTCACCCAAAGAACAAGGCCAACAGACACCGGGAAAGGTGAAAGTAAAATAATAACAAGACCTAGTCCTTTATTTCTGTGAAAAGGGTATAAAGTAACCTAACCATTTTTTTTTTTTTTTTTTTTTGTCGCTGAGAAATGACATTACGCATCTCCGCTCGTCGGGGGACGAGACGGAGTATGTGGGACTCCCTGCCAGAGTGGCAGTATACCCACTAAAACTCAGCGGTGTTCCCTCGTCGCCGTGATGGGAGGGTCATGGGAAACTGGCTCAGCCTTTACTTCCACGACCCTCCCGGCGCATGCCCGCCTACCTGGCGGGCCCCGCGTGCCCCCCGAGCGGGAGCTGGGGGGCGACGGGAATGGCCGGGAACACCTGGCCATTCCCGTCCGACACTGGTGGAGGCGCGTGCGATGCAAGCGAGGGTGCCCCCGCACCCGTCGCCTGCTGGCCTCCACCTGGGAGGAGTCGGAGATGACCGTCATACTGACGTCTTCTCCGACCCCTCCTCCGCCTTCGGAGCGGCGCCGCGAGAGGGTCTTCCTCCCGCGCGCGCTCCGCCGCCTCCTTCTGGGACATGACGTGTTCGCAGAAGGAGGCGACTGCCGCCCAGGACCCCTCGTCCCTCAGCATGGCGTTGACCACGCCGGGGAGCGAGAGGTCCGTTCCGATCGCCGCCGTGAGACTGCGGCGCGGCTCGGACCACGACGGGCACACCGCGAGAGTGTGCTGCGCCGTGTCCTCCGCCGCGCCACAGTCGTGACACGACGGCGTCTCCTCCCGTCCGATCCGGTGCAGGTACGATCCGAAACAGCCGTGCCCGGACAGCACCTGCACCAGACGGAACGAGAGGAACCCGTGCCGCCGCTCGAGCCAGTCCCGCAGGACCGGCCCGAGCGCGTCGAGGGTTCGGCGGCCGAAGGCTGCGGTGGCGAGGTCCGCCGTCCAATGGACGACGATGGCGTCCCTCGCCTCCCGCCGGACGGCCTCCCGCTCTTCCGGGGCGGGGCGTTCTCCTCTCGCCCTCCGCCCCGCCGTCCATTCGTGCACTCTGGCGAGCACCCACGCCTCGAGCTCCCAAGGCGGGGTGCCGGCCAGAGCGCACGCCGCTGCACAGCCGACCGTGCGGTAGGCCCGCGCAACCCGCTGAGCAATGGCCCTCTGGGGCGCCCGCAACGCGGCGGCGTTCTCCCTCCGTCGGAGGGAGTCCTCCCAGATGGGGGCCCCGTACAGGGCCATGCTCTTCAGGATGCCGGCGTAGAGTTGCCGGCATCGTGCGCTGGGCCCCCCCAAATTGGGGAGAAGCCACGACAGCGCCCCCGCTGTCTTCAGCAGGCGCGCCGACAGCCCGCTAAAATGCGGGCCGAAGCGCCACCTGCTGTCGATCACGAGGCCCAGATATTTCATCTGGGCCTTGATCTCGATCCTGACGCCCTCCACGAAGATGTGGGCGTCAGGCGGGGGGCGCTGCCGAGGCCCGTGGAACCACACGGCCTCGGTCTTGTGCAGCGCCACCTTCAGACCTAGGCGGCGGATCCTCGCTGCGACCAAGGATCCGCCCGCCGAGGCCAGGTTGGCCGCCTCCCTGAAACTCTCCCCCCGGGCGGTGAGGAGAGTGTCGTCCGCGTAGCAGACGACACTCGTGCCTCGGAGGAGAGTTCCCCGCAAGAGCCAATCGAAGCCGACGTTCCAGAGGAGAGGTCCTAAGACTGACCCCTGTGGAACGCCGGCCTCGGCGGGATATCGCCGGACCTGGCCAGTTCTGTCCACCAGGAGGATCGCCCGGTCCTCCAGGTAGCTGGCCAGAAAGTAACCTAACCAAGCCTAACCTCGGGGTGCCCTTCGCTCGCTTTGCTCGCTCACTTGAGCCGCCATCATCCTTTCGAACCCTACCTGTCCGAGTCGGGGTGCCCCAAGTCCCGAGCTCGCTTCGCTCGCCCTTGCATCCTTAGTTCTATTTGACATGGGTCAAATGTTCTTTGGGTGAAAAGTTATTGGTCAAAACATTCTGTTGGTTAAGCATTCACTGACGTAGAGTTCTGTTGGGGAAACGTTCGTGGGTCACAAGTCCTTTGGATGAAAAGTTAATGGTGTTGACCAACGGTTCATGGACCAATCGACTGTTGGTAAACCGTTTCAGTACTGGTTAAAATGAAAGTCCAAGATGGCGGCTGCAAATCGAAAAATTCGTAGTGTGTGTCGTTTTCATGGTTTTCGAGAGTGCTGAAGCCGATTGTGACGTCAAAATGAAAATCGAAGATGGCGGCTGCAATTTTCTTTTTCCTTTTTTATAATGTGTGTCGTTTTCATGGTTTTCAATATAAACTTACACGACTTTGTGTGAAATAAAATAAAATACAACCGACTTAAAAACACACTTCAAAGTGCAATAGACCTTTGGTTTCAGAATTCTGTAATTTCTTACCAACGCGTAACGTCTTCAAAAACTAAGGTTATTTTGCACTTTGTAGGGTTTTTTATGGAAGTAGGTTATATTTTTTGTAATAATCTTTACAATTTTTTTTCTGGTTTTCGGCAGTATAAGGTCTAAATCAAAATCATGTCTAAAGTTTTCATGGGTTTCATCTTCGTAGTTTAAATGGCGGCCGGTGTCAAATATAACCAAAGTTTAATTTGTTGCTTTTTACACGGGCAACTTTATGTAGAAGCTCTTACCATTAATGTATTCTTCCTTTTATCATTTAGATATCTCGATGCTTTATAAGGCATAATATTGGTAGGTATATATGATATCTTCAATACCAAGTTAAGAAATTCTAAATTTACCACAGAGAAGAAACAAAGACTTAGAAAAACTAACTTCAAACTTCACCTACTAATCTCAGATATACTTTAGATAAAATGGTGATATGATTTTACAAGTTGGTATTCTAAGACAGACGCAAAATAAATTGGACATAATTATGGCTGTTTGGTTAGATAATCAGCCTCGAGCAGGCGCTTTTATTTTAATTTATTCTCAAAAATCAAAGTGACACTTCGTCGCATTGTCATTATGAACCATGAAGACGCAGTGATTGCAGTCGAAAGGGCCGTGGTAGCGAACCCTAGGTAAGGAAAGCGTTACCAGGCAAGATCTGATGATTCTTCCTTTTCAATGAAGGAGTGGCAATTACACCTTTCCTAAGCGACACATTACCTATTGTTTTCCGACATCCACGCGAACGAAGTCGCGGGCACAGCTAGTCTATAATATGTATGTATTTACAAAAAAAAAAAATATAAGTAGTTTATCAGCCATCTCGTTACCATAACACAAGCATTAGGTTGCTTAGCTTGGGACTAAATGGCGTTGTGTGAAATGTCCAAAGATATTAAATTAAATTAAATTAAATTAAATTTCGTCCACCTAACCGCACTGGGCCCGCGTGGTGGATTATGTGGCCCACTCCCTCTTACAGAGAAGAGGCCTGGTCCCCCCTCCCAGCAGTGGGAACGTTATAGGCTGATTATGCTTCTTTGGCATCTTGGTTCCGTTCACGGACTATTTTTCAATAAGAATAAACCCCTTTAACACCAAAGTTTCTCGAAATTATTAGTAACTAACAGTTATAAGTTACATCCATAATAAGTGAGTGGGCCTAACTGAAATACATACCGCCTCAGCAGCACGAAGAAGAAGTCTTATTCATTGGAACTGTATTTAAAATGTTTTACATAACATAGCACAACGCCAGTTATGTTTAAGTCCCATGTAATATGGGGCGAGCCTATTGCCATCAACCGGCCCCCGACCCGGGAATCGAACCCAGAACCTCATGAACACGAGTAGCGCATGCAAACACTAAACCAACACGTAACAGAATTCTGGGCCGAGCAAATTTAGATTGCCACGCTAAGAAAATAATATTGCATTTTCCCAACAGTCATTTTCCAATTAATCATATATATCCTAATTATAATCAGCCAACAGATAATACCGAAAGCAGTAAATCAAAACCTACACCATCGTTATTGCAGCCTAACGACCGCGGCCATTGCAGTGCATTCCAAATTCAAACCAATTAGGGCACATCAATCAATTAATGCGTGTTTGGCACGTCGCGTCGGGTGCGTGGTTTGTCCAGATGTGATCTGTTTTTAGTTTATGGGTATATAAAGGCGATTTTCAATTAGATGCAAACATTTGATTTAGGCTTTGTCATTTTTTTAAATAGAGGAACGATTTCGAGGAAAGTTGCTCGTGCAACTTTTGTCTCCGCTACTAATTTGTCTCTCACACCAAGTTTACGGGTTTGTAGGAAAGTGCGCGCGGGTAGCGACGCGACAGCTGGGAGACTTTTTGTCCCCGGCTTTGTTTTCTTCGGTTTCTTAGAACAAGCATACAGACCACAACCGTCTCTTCGAAATCCATGTTGATGAATGCAGTAAAACTTTACGAAAAAGTAGCGTTGCTGTCGCTTCCGTGAGCGCATCGTCCAAATCTCGGAGAGGAGACAGCGAAAGAGACAAAAAAGTTACTGGGCAACTAAGTCGCTCGTGGGAGCCCTCCCTTAAAGTTGAACACGGTTTTAAGGATCTCTAAATCATGTCCAAACAAAAAATTGTTACATAATAATATGGAGCAGTGCTGGCCCAGTGGATTTCCTCCACTCCCTGTCATAGACACGAGGCCTGTGCCCCAGCAGTGGGAACATCATAGGCTGATTATGGCTCAATAAATACACTCTTCTTTTAGACACTAGTTTGTCTGATTTTCGTAGATGTTGTGTTGATGTCTCCCATTAGTAAAGGAGTACTAGTTTAATACCTTTGCATATAAATTGAAAAAATTGCTACCTAATATTTTACCAGGGATACTTACGAGTACTTAAATAATTTAAAAAAATCCTCCTTAATAGTTATCCATGTCTGAAACTCCTATAGGTCTATGGCGATCGCCCGGAGACGGTTGCTAGGCAACGGGCGATCGTTCCCCCGACGCGAGCTACGCTCCGATTTCATTGCGTACCTATTTTGAATTTTTAAATGTACGCTCTCGCACTTGTTTTGAAATATGGCGGTTCCATAATTAAAATTGACGTTAGCTGTCAATGCCGCCATTTTGGGGGGGGATTTTTTTATTGGAGCTAAAAGCTAATTTGATTTTTTTGTCGGATATGGGTGTGTTTTATGATAATTCGAATTAACATTGTTTGAACCGGAATTTGATTTTAGACAATCAAGGACTTTTTTCAGGAGCAGGCCCTACCTACATCTCCCTAACTTAGCTATATTCTTTTTAGGTACGGTATCTACACACATCAAAAGTGTCTAGGGATCAAGCATTTTTATGCGGATTTCTTGAGATTGAGATGTGGCTTTGTAATAAATTTATGATTTTATAAATTTATATGGATCCTTTTTGGTGCATTTCATAATTTGAATCAGGAACTGTGAATCAAATTCGAGTAAAAGATGAAAATCAGCTGTCAATATTTTCCCTATAAAAACATACAACGCATTGAAGACATTATTAGTGCTACTGTTTCCCTACTACTGATTAAAACCAACGTTATTATGGAGCGGCGACGTCATTTAAGCAGGGAAGAAATGCTCAGAGCCGTGGGAATGATAGAAGCTGGTTCCCGGCAACGTACTGTGGCTTTAGCTCTGAATACAAGTCAGAGTGTTATCAGTCGACTTTGGACACGTTACCGAAGCACTGGTACCGTGGCTGAGCGCCATGGAGGACGGTATCGCTGCACCACACGGAGACAAGACCGATACATTCAAATCTTAACTCGAAGAGCTCCAACAATAACCGCCATGATGTTAGCCGTGAGGCTTCATCACTCTTCAGGGAACTTAATTAGCGACCAAACAGTCAGAAACCGCTTGCATGAAGTGAACCTTCATTCCCGAAGACCGCTACGGGTACCACCTATAGCAATGCACAATCGTAGGATTCGATATCAATGGGCTCTTGAACACAGAAATTGGGCAGAAGAACAATGGCGTTTCGTGTGCTTTTCTGATGAGTCTCGTTTTGGTATGAGACCGGATACAAGACGTATACGACACTGGAGAACCCCTGGACGCCAACAGCGATTAAAATCCTGCCAGGAAGTCCATCCTTATAGTGGTGGAACCATCATGGTATGGGCGGGTATTTGGATCGGCGGAAGAATTGAGTTGATTTGGATCAGAGGCAACCTCAACGCTCAAATTTATGCTGAGACGATTGTATCAGACGTCATCGTTCCTCTACAAGTGCAAATCGGTCCCTTATTTCAGTTAATGCATGATAATGCACGACCGCACACCGCAAGAGTTGTAAGACAGACTCTCGCCGCAGCTAACATCAATGTCCTGCCCTGGCCTGCTCAGTCGCCAGACTTGAACCCGATTGAGCATGCATGGGATATGCTACAGAGAAGAGCTCTGCCGAATATGGAGGGTATCCAGTCGCAAGAAGACCTTTTTTTGTTGTTGCAACGAACATGGGCGGCCATTCCACAGCGTGATTTGGATGAACTCATTTTGAGTATGCCAAACCGATGTTCTTGTGTTGTTAGTGTTCGCGGTAGAAACACGGATTATTAATTGTTTAAGTTACCCAATAAAATTTTAAAGAAAACTGTTATTTCAGTCTTTTTTTCGAACTTTTGTGTTAGTGGTTCAAATGTCAAAAATCCCTTTATTAGGAAAATGGCAAATTTCTTTATTAATGCAAAGGTGACTTGGTTTATCGTTACTGTGACAAACGAAAACACTTTATTTGATGAATCCTTAAAGAAAATTTTAATTAATATCAATCAGGAGAAAAGTTATTGCAAAAATATATGTTGATCCCTAGACACTTTTGATGTGTGTATTTAATACACATACTTTTGCAATTTATTGTCTTTCCACCTTAGATTTTGCGCAAATTTTCGTTTTTAGCGTTTAGCATCCTGCCAATCGTAATGTACTATTAATAACAACTGTTCGCAATCTAATATTGTCACAATATCAAAAAAGCCAATTTCGCTCATTTAACAGAAAACAAAAGAAAGCCTAAAGCGACTTTCCCTTCACCGATTCTTCCCCTTGATTAATTCCCCGCCCGTAGTAGGACATTAAGCGTTTCCTGATAAAAATACTGTGTCATTGTGACATGTTTTCGGACATCCGGGCTTATATCCGTCACTCGGAATGGATTGTTTCATTTGTTCCTGTTTTATTTTCGTGAAGATTTTTCTGGGTATATGTAGGGACCTATTATACCTTGTTTAGGGCTGATTTTTCCAACGGCACATAATTTTATCGGAGGTATAGTTTTGAATTTTTGACAGTTCTTCCATACAAAAACTGTCAGACGTCAGTTTTATTTCGCGAATAAAATTTATCTGTAGATTAAAAAATCTGCCCTTAGACTTTGATTTAATTCAACTCATTTATTGTATATCCAATTGACAACCAATCTCATTACATTATCCTGCCCCTATCCATATTTAGGTATTTAAGGTAAAGGCAACACGTCTATTTTTTTCCTTAACTACTTCTCTATTACTGACCACAGACTTTAATTTTATTGTCCGTACCAAAGTCAAACCACAACTGTCATTACGTATGAAATGGCTACAACACGGCAATTGATGTACAGACGCCAGCACATCAAGCTACTACAATCTGTCAAATTTCTTTGATAGATTTTCAACTTTATCGCTAATGCACAAGGTTCAAAGTTGATTGGGAAAATCTGACAGTTTCGGGTAGGTTGATGTGCTGGCGTCTGTACCTAGCATATTCCATACCATTATCTAATATTATAAATTCGAAAGTAACTCTGTCTGTCTGTCTGTCTGACTGTCTGTCTGTCTGTCTGTGTCTGTATGTTACCTTTTCACGCCTAAACCACTGAACGGATTTCGATAAAATTTGGCAGAGAGATAGATTGTATACCGGGGAAGGACATAGGACAGTTTTTATCAACATACCTCGCGGGCGAAGGCGCGGGTGGAAACTAGTAATATTATAAATGCGAAAGTATGTCTGTCTGTCTGTTCCCTCTCCACGCTTAAACCGTTGAACCGATTTAGATGAAAGGTATAGAGATAGTTTAAGTCCCGGGAAAGGACATAGGATATTTGTTTTTATCCCGATATTCCCACGGGATCGACACTTATATGCGGGTGAAACCGCGGGGCGCAGCTAGTCAGCCTATAATGTTGCCACTGCCTGAGCACAGGCCTCCTCTCTATTATAATGAGTGGACCGTAATTCACCACGCGGGTCCAGTGCGTGTTGGTAGATGTCACATGTCTTCGAATTTTTGTTTCTAGGACGATGATTTCCTTCACCGTTTTGAGAGCAGTGGTGATGAAATAATTTACACAAAGTAAAGCGCCTGTCGGGTTTCGAACCTACGACCTACAACTCGTCAATCGCGACCGTTACCACTGATCCTGATATACATTTTTATTTCGTAAACTACTTATTAATTTCCCTGACATTACATACCTTTCGAAAGAACGAAAGGGTCTGCATGATTCTTTAAGTGCGAAGATAAGATCACAATAAACTTGGCCTATATCGGTCGTTTAGATAAAGAAACCGTTTTTATGCGAAACATATTTCCGTATGCTTCCATACAACTGATGAAATCTCAGAGTGGCTGTACTAAAGAAAACATATGCTTATATACTTACGCTGTCTTCCCACGGGTGTAGGTACCTACAATCCAACCCCAACGCTATCTGCTACAATTCTAGTGATCCTAACATACTCCTTTTGCTGCGTTAACGTTCATATGTACATCTGTGGGGTAATTGCGTAACATACTAACAGTAGCAAGTAGCAACTAGTAGTGGCTTTCATTTTGACAGTTCAACTACATTCATTGCGTTAATTACGTTGTTGAGAAGACACATTTTTCGAACATTCGAAGCAATATACTTCGTTTGTGGCGCCAGTGCAGTGGTGCAACTGATCTTTCTAAACAACATTACCAATGAGATCTCTACAACTCCTTCTAAAGCGACCCCTCCCCTAGCGAAAACATACAAACATATTCCATGTCATTATAACGTAGGTACCTACATTTATTACATCACAAACACAACACAACTGTTACGTTAATAATAACATCATCTGCAGCATCTGCTCATACATTTTGATAATTGAATCCCCAATAATTACTGTAATTATAACAAAATTAATGGGAACAGCACAATACGTCGGAATGCTGAAAATTCGACGAACAAATATGGAATACGAAATTGAAAATATTTCATTGAAAGCTCGTTTACACTACGCGAGGTTCTCGTTTATAGAAAGGCGAAAATGTCCACTTATGCCAGCCTCGGAGGCGAATCTCAATCATTCAACTCAGTCTATCGCAGTCCACAGCTGGACATAGGCCTCTCCCAGGCTGCCTTCCGCATTCCTAGTCTATCCCAGCTGGCTGTGTTTTTGTCGTCAGTCCATCTAGCTGGGGGCCGTCCCACACTACGCTATCTTGCTATGAAAATAATCAAAAACTACAACAATACCTAGTAGTTCCGCAGTCGGTCTTTGATCATACTCTCATCTCTTTCAGGCCTGAGTAGTCACACTCTTGGACCGCGTCCAATACTGGTCCTACGCCTAATTTCTCTCCGGTCGTGTTGGATTGCTGTCCCATGAGACTATGAGTATGAATTGTGCACTATAATATTTCCCGCAATGAAGGCTAGTTTCTTATTGGTCGCCGTGCAGGCGTGGCTGAAACACGGCCCTTAGGATTTTATTTAATCACACATGAACATGCGTACCTACGTGCCGTTCACAAGAAAAAAATATTTTACCTCCTTCCGAACATCGCCTATTCGAGACTACAAACTCTCCTCGTGTAAACAAGCTGTTCGAATAGCGGATTCCATCGGTTTGTGAACAAACAGCCGAGCACAAACAACGAGATTAAGCCTGTAATTATTTTCATGGCGGTCTGAGTTTGTTGTGATTACTGTCGAAGGAAACGTGATATTGTAATGTGGATATTCAACGCTTGTATTGGGGTGTATTAAAAAAGCTTCATCGAGTTATATAAGATTATAATAAATAATAATAACGAAAAAGGAATAGTGATGTGGACTCTGCAATCATTTTACCGTGAAGGTTGTCCGCTAAAGTCGACCTAATTGTACTGCAGGCTGGCAATAAATTAGGTCTCGTCGCATTCTTACAGCTCAAGCAAATTTAGAACGAGGTGTCAAATATTTGTATTAAGTATTTTTTTTGTTTTTAGAATAAAACAATGATAATTTAATTGGGAAAATGTAAAGACGTTCAGTCAAAATCTTTACTCCGTGGTCAAAATAAACGTAAAGAAATCGTACCGTAACGTTGTTTCTCATCATCAGTTCCGACAATCATTGTAAATTATGGCCTAAGCGGAGAGCCTCGAGCAACAACTCAGGAGGCTCTCATTGCGCGGCTGGGTCAAGGGCTTGATTCAGAAAGCAGTACTCCCGCATACGACACGCATAGTCAGGAGGTTCCTCTCTCTAGAGCCCTGACCACCGGCAGCTTGGACCTTGATCCCGATGCCGGTGATCACCTATTTTTAAATGTTTTTTAATTATATAATAGCAGTCTATTATTGTCCCACTGCAGCGCAAAAACCTCTTCTCAAAAAGAGAAGGCACTAGCCAATAATATTCAATATTAAAAAAAAACAATATAGCAACGGAATAACCCTTCTTCCATTGTAAATCGTAGGTATATCAACAAGTTTCACAATGTTACAGAGTTGAACAACTTATAATGGAAAAATGTTGTTTATTTCTCGCTACCAGCAAGTCTAGGAAAACTGAGATTTTTATAATACAACTGACTTCACAAGTAAGGTAAGTAGTTCTTTGAACTTTTACGCAGCTACCCTCATTTAAAGTAAAAAGAGAATTTATACTACCCACTTTTATTTTGTTCGATTGGCAGTTCCCACTTTGTGGATACACACGAGCGACACGCGTCGACGATAGAGTCAACAGCAACCCTGCCGTCCATAACGTCTGAATTTTTAAGACTCAAATAAATACATGTGCGACATGTTGTTGACACGTGTCACTCGTGTTTATGTACTACTGTGCCGTTTTATAATTACTAACGTGACGTCCATTGAAGGGCTTGTGGCTAAGTAATAACAGCCGCACGGGTCGGTCGATCAAGTTAAGCTACGCTTGCCGTGGTTGGTCCGTAGATGGGTGACCATCTTCACATTGCAAGACCCCTCCGTGCCTCGGAAAGCACGTTAAGCCGTTGGTCCCGGCTGTCATTCGTGGATCTTTGACAGTCGTTACGGGTCGTCCGAAGCCCAAAAGTCTGACAACCAGTCTTACCAATCAGTGTCGTATCCTATTATCCAGTCACTGAGTTGTGGAGGTCAGTAGTGCTATTCTGTAAAAATCTCACCGGGATAACTTAGATGAAGTGAGCTTAAAGTGAGCTATCATTAGTGTAAATCCCTATAGCATCAGATGGAATAAGAGCTCACTTCACCTAACTTCTCACGGTGAGATTCTAACAGAATCGACCGGCAGGTCGGCAGTCGCTCCATGTAAAATACTGGTATTCAGCTGCATCCGGTTAGACTGGAAGCCGACCCCAACATAGTTGGGAAAAGGCTAAGCAGATGATAACGAGACGTCCATTGTTATCGTTGACGTCTACGTCCATAAAATGTATGGAAAAATGTTCACGTTGTAACGTTATCGTCGACGGGAAAAAAGCGTCTTCATACATTTCCATACCTATACCTATTTAGTTCGCGTTAAACTTTATGGCAGCTCTGAGGTGCGTTACTCGCTGCGCAGTACCTCACCCCTCACCCCCGCTGATACTTGAATTTGTTAACTGCGCAGCGACTCGCCCCATGTTGTAATGTCGTGACGTGAACGTGGACGTCCACGATAATATCGCCACTAGAAAACATAACTGCGCACATTTTTTTTTTGTTAACGTTTTTGTTTATAAGTATGTAAACCTGTAATATTTAGCTTCCTTAAAATAGACATTAAATATACAGAACCAAACACCATTAAACCAACAACGGACGCAATTCCAAAAAAAATGTAATAACAAATCAAATGAAACACGCCATCTGAAACGACGCCTTGTTCTTTTAATTCAATAGAAATTAATTAAATATAACACGGACCCGCTGGCTTTATAGCCGTCATATTAAAATACAGTATTTTTAATTTCATTCACATTTGCACAGTAATTAACAATTTATGTCGTTGATAGGGGAAACCGGGACTTTTACAATTTTACATCAGAATGCTGTAATGGGCTGAAAGCTGTAAATAGAGTGAGCAGCACGTCAGTAGCAACACACCCTTGAACTGGCCTAGCGGAATACAAAGTTTCAATAGAATAAGACGCTATCTTTAATCTTTTATAGTTTTTTTTACTATTAACGTTCGGCTTACTGTACTTCTGATGAATCTGAGGGGTAATTCTCGTAATTTTAAGAACGTTCAGTTTGATCTCAGTCTCAATCTGTCAAAAATGTAGGTAAATTAGACCCACTAGACCCTACATTTTTGACAAGTTTTTGACATTGATTCTCGCTGAGATGAGATTGCGACTAGATTTTGAACGTTTTTAATTACTGGAATTGGCCTGATGTATGCCCACTTCTAGCGCTAACATATTTTGTTTAGTTACCTAATTATTATGCAAGTGAAAGTTCAATTTCAGTAAGAGAAAAATAAAATCTTAAATTTTTGTTGGTGGTTTTATTGGAAACTAGCGGCCCGCCCCTGCTTCGCACGGGTGCAATTGTTTTTTCGAATTTCCTAAATTTTCTTTCATACAAACCGTGTCCTGACAATAACGAACACAATAAAAAAAAAATTGCGAAATCGGTTCAGCTGCTCTCGAGATTTGCGCTTAGCAACACATTCAGCGATTCATTTTCCTTACGATGTAATTTATGCTTCATTCGAATCAATGATTCAATCCAACTCAGCATCCATTGAGTTAGTCATCCTACCCAAATGTCCTTTCTTTGGTATTGTTCGTCGAATCGTTGAGCTCCTCAACTTCTGAGTTGAGCTGCACGATTTATGACAAATGCGTGCACTGACTGGACAGGTCCGCTCAATCTGTGTGGTTCTTTCCTCAAAATACCATTTCAGACACCAATCTGCATGGACTTCACATGATCTGACCAAGATTATGTCTGGACTTTAAAAGAGACTGTGACCTCTGAGTTTGTTTCGGCCTTTCTTCTCAGAATAGTCAGATAGGAAACGCCGACCTCATCTAGTTTAAAAAAATATGATTGACGTGTAAAAGTGTTTGTACAAACCTACTTACAGGAAATAAATCATTTATCATTTATCCTTTCTTCCCTTCCACTGAAGTCGTCAAAAAAGGTGACGTCAGAAAGACGACTCAGGGCTAACGTCAAGAGTAGGTAAAGTACTAATAGAAATATAAAAGTTCTTAGACCGAATTTCGGCCATGGCGTCTAATATCAGCGGAGACAAGCCATCTCCGCGGAAGATATTATAGTGCACAAGTGTATGCGCAAACAGCTGCACTTTCTGTTCCCGTACTCTCATAGTACGATGGTACGGCAATCCGACACGACCGGAGAAAGATCAGGAGCACGACCCCGTGCTGTCTGAGGCACGGGGGTCTCATACTGCCAACTGCCAAACTCCCGGCTGCTATTGAAATTTTTAGAAAATAACACTTTTGCCCGTTCTGGAATTCGAACCCAGGAACCCACACTCAGTAGTTATGCTTGCAGCCAACGAGCCAGTAACGTCAAGAGCGTATATTTCAAAGCATTTAGGTACTACGCAATAGAATATAGGTAGTACAGTCAACAACAAAAGTCGATTAACACTGTCATTTTTACATGTTATTAAATTTACAACTTTTTTTTTCAATAAACTGCTTTTTCGCTTTTCACATAATATCTAGCAAAGAGTTTATATTCTAAAAAAATTCTTCTGCTGCCATTTCAAACAAATATATTGCACAATAACTAAGATTAAAAAAAACTAAAGTGTTAATCGACTTTTGTTGCTGACAGTACTACGCACCAATCCATCTGCGACAGTTTACAATGGCAATTTTCCCTTCGACATTTTAATGGAAGGCCTTTGTTTGGTAATGAAGAGGCTGATGACCTCACTTTTTTAAAATATATTTCCATTCCCATAGCACAGCATCATGCTGAGTGGAAGCCTTGTCAGTCACATAGTGCAGCTGCTGACTATTTGTGTTCTGTGCACGTAGATCAGTGTTTTTTTAATTCTGTAGTTGGTATTCGACTTAAAAATTAAACTCACTGACCAAATTCGCAACACCTCTATACGCTCCAAGGCAGGTATCACCGATGTTGGCGATAAGTCTGCGAGGCGGTAGTGAGAAAGAAAGAAAGAAAAAGTATTTATTGCGACTCGTACGGGAGGATCACAAACCAAACTAAACACAGTAAAAATAAAAACAAATTATATTTTAAAAAAAAGTAACAAAAAGAAAAAATTAAACAGAAAGTCCTATACGAGGCCAAAAGGCTCTTATCTCAGCATGTGGCTACGACATTTTTAAAAATTAAGAGAGAGACTGAGCGTCACACGTATAACATGCATCCAGACAGATGGGCCAAACATTTTATATATATTAGTCTATGGGCCAAAGTCGTCACACAGTAGGTGCCTGAAGACGGACGTCATCACCGAGGCAGGCCTTTAACGCTGGCGTGACTCGTTTCTAACCGATTGGACGGAAAATCGCACAGCACAAAAGAAATGGAAAAATATGGGGGAGACCTTTGCCCAGCAGTGGGACAATATAGGTTAACGGAAAAAAAGGTATTTTACTTAACTTATCTTTTTAATAAACCTAGTTTTATTTCTTTTCTTTCCGCCTAAACATGACAATCTTGGAAAAAGTACCTAGATGTCACAAAGTTTATCCCAGAAAATATTTCAAGCATATTTTTTATGAGCAAGTAGAAGAAAACGTTTACATATTAAATTATCCAAACCCTCGTAGTGTTTTATACTCCGAAGAATATTGTTTAGTTCAAAGGAAAAGACACAAAGTTAGTTATATCCTGATTATTTACGATGATAATAAAATTCTAGATTATAAAAGTTATAGCTTCGAAAGGTTATCCTTCTACCAAGGTTTGTGTTGACTTTGCAACTTATCTAGTTAAATAAAATAAGCTAACCGATTTAGGGCTGATTTTTCCAACGTCAGATAACTTTATCCGAGGAATAATTTTGAATTTTAGACAGTTCTTCCATACAAAAACTGTCGGACGTCAATTTCATTCCTATGCCCTTAAAATAATATTCATAATATATGTATTTACTTGTAGGTATATAAAAAAGAAAGATAAATCATAGGGCATCAAAATTCTATGTATATATATAAATAATTCGTCCGCATCGCTGTCAACAAGAAAAGTGTTTAAAAGGCTGGCAGCATTGCCACGTTGTATGGTGATGCTGATTCTTTGGCCACAAAATGGGCCAGATCTCTGGTCACCTGAAGAGTTGACCAACCGCGATGTCTCGAAAAAAGAAATGGGCACACGGACCCCATGGCTCTAGTGTTTTAATCACGTTTTAATCCCTAACGGCTCGAAAATATAATTCCCAATAATATTGGAAATAAACGTCTTGTTGTTAAATAAAAAAGCTTTGTCTATATTTAAGAAGTAGGAACCTATTTCAATTAATCGCCAGCATTATGTAGTTTTATTTAGCAGCTTTATTTTATCCCATAAAAGTCTAAAGCTGATAAGACAATTTTCGTATAAAATAAAAGAGAAAATTGCTAGGTACGACGGATTCTCTGAAAATTGTATCAACACAGAAATTGTCGAAGTCATCAAAGCAAACTAGATTATTCTTTAGAAATTATCCCATTTCTGGAAGAAACTCACAGGACTGGTTGTCAATACCTACGCTGGAATGTTGGTTCTTTGAAGTTGTGTAATAAATATATTATGCAGGTAGTAAATATTTACATTAACAACGCGGTTAATACAACGCTAAAAGTATGAGAACTTGGAAGCGGTCAGCCCACCTGACGTCAGAATGACTGACCACTTTATTTCTTTGTTATTTAAAGTATTTCAGCAAATATTTCATTGTAGGTAGTAAATAATACCAATTAGGTATTAAACAGTGCACATGGTCTCATGTAGGTACATATTTCGTTTGGTCCAGCCATCCTGACGGTCACGATTCAAACAGTAACACAAAACCCAATCGTTCAAGCTCGACTTTCGAACCCCAATCTCAAGAAAATTACATGCTCGCTCGATAAATGTCGGCCAACTCGCCCTGTAATTGGCAAACTATAATGTGCGACATTTCAACTTCGACTTTCGGTAATCAAACTCGATTATGGGTCAGATCTCGAAGGGCTCTCAAATAAGGATGAGAACTTCGAAATTGGGCTTTTATTACGTAACACTTTACAGGATTTAATATCTTTAGATCTTTGCTATAAATTTGCTTTTTTATAATGGCTGAATGAATATTAGCTGATTTGCTTTGAGTCTTTGAATGGACAACTGGATACCACGAATAAGTACTCGATTTAAACTAGGTTGATTTTCGCCGTGCGGCTGGTGGGTTACCAAATCGCCACCCCATTTGCACAGGTCGATAGAAATCGCAGGTAACCAGTTCATTTTGCATCAAAATGTCGACCTTCATGCGGCGGGTCATCGCCTGCGAGCCTGCGACTGAGCATTTTCACGTCGATTTTAGTCACCCGCCGCATGCGACCTGTCGCCGCACGACAAAAGTCGAAACCTACTTTAAAACTTGCAATTTTAGTCACCTGCAACCTATCCGAATTACCATTTAGACAGTCGATTTTCGCGGCGCAGCGAAAATCATGCGGCTGTAGTCACCTGTGCAAAGCCCGCGTGAGTGTAGCGTATGACTCTCAGCTAAATGAATCATATGACCTTAGAAAGGAGGCAGAGGCAGGCTGAATGCGGAACGTAACGAACAGCTGCGGTGGGCTGTGAGATTTAACTGCAAAATTATAGATATTCTCGTCGATTAGCTACGTCATCTGTTCATTTAGCGACACAGATTACTTAACCGAATTTACAACATTACACAGATTATCGGAATTTTAAATTTCCAAATAAGCAGGTGATATTCAAATTCAATAAAACTGCACAAGATGGCAAAAGCTTTGGCCCGGAAGGTGGGGCAAAACTTTTTTTGTACCTATACGCGATCGCCTTTTCGGCACCTTCCTTTCATAAATAGTATTGACAGTGTGTTAGTAAATTTTTATATTAATTATCTTTTCTGAGGGGCTAGTAACTAATTAATGACAGTGGCACGGGTTGACAGAAGGTTAAGCTACGCTTGCCGCAGTTAGTTCGTGGATGGGCGACCATCCATTCCATACTCATCGAGACCCTTTCTTACGTCAGACGCGTAGTCAGAAGCCCAAAAAGTCTGACAACCAGTCTAACGAAGCTCGAAAGGGCATCGTTTTACCTAGTAACTGGGTTGTGGAGGTCAGATAGGTAGTCGCTCCATGTAAAATACTGGTATTTGGAAGCCGACCCCAACATATATAGTTGGAAAAAGGCAAGGGCTAGGCAGATTGAATTATATAATCCTTTCTGAAACTGGGTATGAATGTCTCTTGTCACATTGTACCTTACCTATTCCTCTAGTTTAGACTATTAGTGAATGAAAGAGCGTTTCTGTCCGACTCTTCTAATAGAAACATTGGTACTTAGTACCTATTCTTAAAATGCGTTTCAAATAACACATTGCTTCAATAGTTTTATGTAATTACGAAGTTTAAAAAAAAAAAAAAAGTTTAGTTTATGGTAGGAACTCTATAATAAAATACGGTTTTGTGAGAAGAAGACGTGCTGATCTAAATGAAGTTTTTTCTTTCTGTAACTCAAATAGTTTTGTATTGAACTTTGAGTGTTTATAAACCCTTGAACTAAGCTATTATATCATTGACGTACCTAGGTTTCTCCCGGACAACAAAAAAAAGGTAGATACATTTTCAGAGACGTATCACGACTTTTCTTTTGTCCAGTGTCACTAATCAAGATTAACAAAAAAACTAATTTTCTTTACATCAAATAATTAAAAAAAAATTAGAACCTCATAAGACTATAATTGAATTATTAATAACACAACAATTAATTAAAAATCTAAAAAAATCTAAAACTTTTCTTTTCACAATCGCGCTGAGATTTCACGCCCGATTAGTGAGGACCGTGCAATCATTAATATTGATTATTTACGGTATTCACCGGTTTTTTATATATACTGAGTGAGGAGGTTTCTTCTACAGCGTTTTGTTGGGCTCACAGCAAAGATGAGGTGGATAATCCTCTTTTCTCTTTGCCTCGCTGTCGTGCTAGCTGCACCTTATTCGGTAAGTTTAAAAAAACATATTTTCGCGCCATTTTTTGAAAAATCTAATGAAAAGTTACGTAACCACTTTACGATGAAAGTGTAGTGTTCTGTTTTAGTTTTGTAACAGATGAGTGGTTTTGGAACAAAGTTTGTTGTTGTGAGTTACATTATTGTTTACTATTAGAGTAATAGGTACTTAACGAAATTAATCCAAGAAAATAAGATACAAAAATCTTAAAAATGTACTTTGTGAATAATTCGCGAATGAATGATGAAATTAATTTAATCATGTGTGTTGAATGTTCAATTCATGAATGATATTTATAACAAGCATCTTTCATCATTAATTTTCACGAGCGAGGCAACTACGAGTACTAAACTGAAATGTATAACACTGAATAATACCTATTTTTCAGTGTTAAGTTGCTAAGTTTTTCATAACAAAGCTAAATTTCTTACAAACTTTATCCTTATTCGAACTAGCCACAAACAAAAATGGCAGCAGCTGTAACTTGCAAACATACTTAATAAAAGTTTTTTTTTTTTATTAAAACACTTAATATTCTTTTTTAGCAAAGCCAGTCAAATGCTGATGACCAGGTAAGGCTTTTATTATTATTCTTAACTAGCAGTGCCCCGTGGTTTTAACCGCATAAGTGTTGATCCCGTGAGAATATCGGGATAAAAACTAAAAATCCTATGTTCTTTCCCGGAACTCAAACTATCTCTATAGCAAATTTCGTCTAAATCGGTTCAGCGGTTTCAGCGTGAAGAGGTAACAGACAGACAAACATACACACTTTCTCATTAATAATATTAGTATGAATTATAAATAGGTTACATTCACCACTCACTGGGATTACATGATGGAGATCCTTCAAGTCTAATCAGACTCAGAAGTTAGCTTTATAATTTGAATAAGAATACGATTATATTCATTTGCTTTAAAACATGGTACATTCAGGTCTTATAAATAAAATTATGATTTTACATGTTTCGCCATGGACTGGCATACAAATATTTAAATATGTTAACTGTAACAAATTATAACTCATTCATTATTTATCAATGTCATTTGTGTAGTTTTGATTTAAAGCGTTTTAGACGGAGTTCCCTTATTTCTTTTGGAATATTATTCTTAAGGCATAATGTGCCTTGATGTGACGATTTTTTGTGAAGAGTAGGCAATCGCCTACTCTTTCAATTTCGATCATCAATTTTTATAATTTCTGTAGGTACCTACATAGGTAGGTACCTACAGAAATTATAAAAATTGATGATAAAAATTCATCATAGGTTGATGATCGATGGTTAATTATTGTTATGTCTGTCATTGTCATCTTGTGTGGCAGTTGACAACTGTGACTTTAGTTCAGAATTTATGGGAATAATAAAAAGTTACATCTACAAAACACAACAAGTTGACCAACAGGTTACCTGCTACAACTACAAAATATCTAAACATTCATAAGGGTTCCAATGAATTTCGTAAGCCTGAGATACGCTGCTTGTCCTATTGAAGTACAGACGCCAGCACATCAACCTACTATAATCTGTCAAATTTCTTTGATAGATTTTCAACTTTATCGCTAATGCATAAGGTTCAAAGTTGATTGGGAAAATGTGACAGTTTCGGGTAGGTTGATGTGCTGGCGTCTGTACCTACTTAACTGAAGTTTCAGCATCATTTTGTCCTGTTGAGCTTGACATGGTTATAAATATGAGCTGTGGTTGTTGATAAAGAAACCCAAACAGTTTATGGTAACACGTTCGCTGCCAACGCGGTCACCGGTGACCGCGAACAATAGATTTTCTATTGTGTCTGTTGCTTGGCGTTCAACGTGTTAAAGGTTGACTAACAGCTTATCTCATTGATAAATATCTACTCCACTATGTAATAATTTTTATAAAATCTAGGAGTATTAACCATTATAAATCAATTTTGTTTACAGCAAGAATCGCGACGTCGACTACACAGGCTTAGTTTAAATGTAAAGACATGTTTTTAATTTAAACAACCATTTTATCTTCACTTACTTCATCTCCTTTTTTTTTTGAGGATGGGAAATCATCAAATGACTCCTCCCGCTCTTCCATGTTCCTTCCATAGCCCTTTATGATCTGGGACAGCGGTAACCCTTTCAGACAATCCCGCTGACCATTACTTTAATCTCGGATTTTTCGGTTCAGAAACTTCATCATTGATTTCCTCATTTCTTTTAACTCTCCTTCATTTTTCTATAAAGTGTAGTATTAAAGACTTCTTGATAGTTCTTGTATAAATATTTTCTTTTTTATTTGGTGCTTTTTTAATAAACATAGATTGGGCATCAATTCCATGTCCTTTGTTTGTTGCTGTGTCTTCTAAATTATTGTTTTGTTCAGGAAAGCCAGGTTACGCAAAACCTTGGTCAGTTAATTCGACGTTCTCATTAAGCTATAACTTCGTATTTACAGTTAGATTGACTTCTTCAGCTTCTCTGCTATATCTACCTTCTTTTATATAACAAATAGACAAAAGTATCAATAAGATAAACTGTCTATGTGTGTACCTTTAGCATTTAGTATTTTATTTATTCATGTTCATTTTAACCTACTTTAGTATTTACCACTAAAATAACTTGATTTTCTTTCATCAGCTGGTTGAAGATCGAGAAGACGATAACGTAAGTTTTAATATTTTTTTTATTCTCCAAATTTTTTAATTTTCTTTTTTGTAGGTATCTACACTTTAAACGGTATAATACTAAAACTCTCTGGAAACTTGAGAAATAAAATAAAGCTATCGGAAAATAAGTTTAAGAACGAAGAAGAGAAGAGATGATTATTAAGTACATTCATTTTTGGCGTCGCTACATTGATTTAAAAAAAGGAACAAAAAAAGTCCAAGAATGTTTACCAACACCGCTCCCATATCAACGTCATTCGAGCGACAAAAGAACCTTGTACAGTTGTTGATAAAGTAACTTATTATTATAAAGACATCAGAAGATCCCCTGGATCCCCATCAGAAATGATGATTGAAAAACATAAATATTTTCAATTTCACAGGAAGGCGATAGAGACGACGATGACGATGACGACGATGATGACGATTTGGTATAATATACTTAATATAATATTATTCTTAATATAATATTATTGATTCCTTTGACACATCTGCAGCTGAATCCAAAACTTACTAACGCGTGGAAGAAAGTTGATTAATTAGGAGATGCCTGTTTTAGGATAATTATATATTATATTATATCTCTTCATTTTGATTATATTAAGTTGTAGAGATTCGAATTTGTGATATTGCCGTCTTTGATGTGTGGACAAGTGTGCTTGGCTAAATATTAATTAGGGAACTGTAATAGCATGCAAAGGGGTTTCGATATGGCAAACATAAGAAACTTAGATGTCTTTACGAAATATTGGCAAAAAGGCAACACTGAAGGAGTTGTGGAAAGCCATAGAAGAGATTTATGCACAGCAGTGTGGACTGTAGGGTAAAAAAACTGAACAGAGTAATCTATGAAGCCAAAACTGTTTTGGGTTTAACACAATAATTAAAGCTTACAGGCTCTTAATAGCTACATGATAAAAGTATACAAAACATAGATACTCTCTCAACAATAACGCCCGCAGCACACGCTCAAACTCGCATTGGTAAAAATATTGCTTTACTTCTGGAATGCCTACATGTACATACATTGTATTCTGAGGTAGGTACAGACGCCAGCACATCAACCTACCCAAAACTGTCAAATTTTCTAAATTAACTTTGAGCGAGCGATAAAGTTGAAAATCTATCAAAGTAATTTGACAGATTGTAGTGGCTTGATGTGTCTGTACATACATTTTGCAGTTTCCCAGCGAAAGATCAAATGTCATATTTGACACTTAAAACTTACAACGTTATTCATTATAACGATATTTGTTAACAATTATTATAGATAGGACATAGAATGCCGTCCTTTTGGATGTTACTGATAGATTTAACCATATTATTAATCCTCCTGACCGGATGTCGGTCAAGGCGGCCAATCTCAGCGGAGACTATCCATTGACGCGGGAGATATTGTAGTGCACAACTGTGTGCGCAGAGACAGGTGCACTCTCTCTTCTCACTCTCACAGTCCGATGGGACGGTAATCCGGCACGACCGGAGAGAGATCACGCTCACGGCTTCACGTGCTTTTTGAGGCACGAGGGTGTCACACCGCCAACTTCTAAACTCCGGGCTGCTACTAAGAAAGTATTGGAAAATTCTAATAACACTTAACCATATTAATAAGTACATTAGAGTCCATGTGTGATATCCGGTTTTGCTCTCAAGCTACCAGCCCGCGATGTGCCCGGCAAAGAACCGAGCCTGTGCCGGACAAGAACAGAGGTAATCTGAGTATTTTGCCTCCTAAACTTTTACCACCTTAAACAAAACAAGTTCTTACTTTATTCCGAGCCCAAACTCTCAAGCCAGTGTTTTGAACTGTATTCCGACGACTGAAAGTTCTTAATAAAAACACTGTCTTGAGAACAGAATCTAAGTTGTCAATGTTGTATTAAGAACTTTACCTCTGTCGGAATAAACTGCAAAGTACAATAAATGGCTCGAAGGTTTTGGTTGGGACTAAAGTTGAAATTCGTGTTTTGATAAGACGGTTGTACTCTATATGTTCCTGTTTTACTGGTTTAGCTTTTACAAAATACAACTTCACGACGATAGGCTATCGTTGTTTCGATAGTCCACATTCATCTTCAGATGTTCTTAAGAAATAGCCTCTAACAAATAAAATAATACATCTTAATACTTCTCCAGCTAGTACCTACCCAAAAACAGAACATAGAGACCGGAATGTTAGCTCAGAACTAGTACATTAAAACTAATGGCATAATGCCACATCTTTAAAAGATGGAATATCAATCTTACAAAACATAAAACGAATTATAATAGAAAATAATACGAATAACAATAAAAATCATAAATAAAACATTACATAACTTGATTATTTGACTTCACAGAAACGTGACCGTAACGACGAAAATGACCAAGACAGAAGGGACCGTCGTGACAGGAGAGATAAATGGAATGATCGCGACCGTAGGGACTACGATCGATCATTCAAATCACAGCAAAGTCGATCTGAAAGCAATAGAAATGATAACCGCTACCAATCAAGTACCAGGTGCGGAAAGTGTAGCAGAAGTGGCGCCCGAAGCAGACCTGATAGCGACAGAAATGAGGATAACAGACAGGACGACGACAGGCAGGATAATGACAGATACGACAACAATCAACAATACAGAGATAGGAATAGTCAACGTAGCAGACCTAATAATGATAGAAGAAGTAAGCGCGATAACCGGAACAGATACGATAACAACAGACAGGATGATGACCGAAGAGACGATAGAAGCAACTCCCGTAACAGATACAACAGTGACCGATATGACAATGATAGAAGCTACTCGCGAAACAAATATAGCAGCTATGACCGGAGTGACGACGACCGGAGAGACAGCGATAGAAGCAACTCCCGCAACAGATACAGCAATAACCGATATGATAACGACCGAAATGACAATGACAGACGTGATGGCGACAGAAGCAACTCACGAGGCGACAACGATCGAAACGACGACGACAGGCTTGATGATGACCGAAGAGATAACAACGATAGAAGCAGCTCACGCAACCAATACAGCAATGACCGATATGATAACGACCAAAATAACGACAGACAAGACAATGACAGAAGCAACTCACGAAACAACTATGATAACGATCGGAACGACGATGATAGGCTTGATGATGACCGAAAGGATAGCGATGGGAGCAACTCACGCAACAGATACAACAAAGACCGAAATGACAACAACAGACAGGACAATGACAGAAGCAACTCACGAAACAGATATGATAACGATAGAAGCGACGATGATGATGACAACGACAGGAGAGACAGAGATAGGGGCAACTCAAACAGATACGACAATAACAGACGAGATCAACGAGATAGATCAAATGATAGGCGAAATGATGACCGAGAAGATGATGACAGACAAGACGATGACAGGCAAGACGATGACAGGCAAGACGATGACAGGAAAGACGGTGACAGGCAAGACAATGACAGAAACGATGACGATCGACAAGATGACGATCGACAAGATGACGATCGACAAGATGACGATCGACAAGATGACGATCGACAAGATGACGACCGACAAGATGATGACCGACAAGACGACGACCGAAGAGACAGCAACAGGAGATCTCAAAAGGACCAACAAGTTAGGCGACAGAGACAAGCGAGACGACAAAAACAGGCTAAGAGAGAGAGGCAAGATCAGTACCGAAGGAATAGGCAGGATAATGATCGAAGGGAACGTAGTTCAGACAGGAATGATGACCGACGGGACGAAGACAGACAAGATGTAAGTCTTGTTTGTAGCTTGGTATGCTTCGATGATTAACACGCTAACCTGAACAAAATATACAGTCCCTTGAACAATCAAACTAATTTAAGGAGAGTCAAAATTGTTAGGGCAATATTTACTAAAAAAATATTCCTTCAAAAAATTGTGAATGTAGTGTTTTAACTGCAGAATATTTTGGAAAACGTTCTTAATTTGTTCGGAATAGTGCGTCTAGACTACATATGTTTAGACTTTAGATCATTCGTAGCAGTATTTTCATTTAAGTAATTCTCTTCTAGTAGCTACATTAGTAAAACAGTACATACCGTCAAACAGAGTGAATAGTGCAGGGATGAATCGAAACTTTAAAAGGGATTTTAGCATTTAAATAATATAGTTTGTTGCCAAAAAGGACAGTAGTGTGTTTACTGTATTATAATTAACTATATTATTTCAACGTCAAAATCCATTTTTCGTCCTGATTCACCCCTGCATCACTATTACCTAATCCCTTTTTTAGGTCCTGTGCTGTATTTTCCATGATATTTTTTCTTGCGACTTGCGATGACTGACTTTTGATCCTTGTGTTTATTTTTACTATCGACTTCCTGAATAATTATCAATGACTACCGTTTCAATTCGACGAACTCGACTTTTATAGACCCAAAATAACCTATAGAAAATGGAATGGAATTAAATGATTATGTTCAAACAAATAATAATGGATTATGCTGTTTCTTTTTTTTTGTATCTCTCCGGTTAAACAACAATAATAATCCAACATCTAGTGGTGTTATTTGAATTTTCGTGTTCTACGTTTATACCTAAACATGACGACATATCTCCAGTATCAGCTGACTTCTCATTGTAAGAAAAGCCTTTAAAATGCAAGGTCTGATAAAACTGGAATTGTATTGCTTGTTATTTAGGTCGTCGTGTGCACCTTAGTTTATTTATGTTTCTAAAATATTTTTTAAACTTGTCTCCTTCTGTTTTAACTTTCGAAACTACATTGTGTATAACATTAAAACTGTTTCACAAAAAAACATGCAAATTATCATTACATTAAGTAACTACTTAAATATTCGCAGGACGACAGGCGCGACCGGAGTTACAACAACGTAAGTAGCTTGCTACATATTAGTAATCTGTGGAACGTTTCATCCGTGAAAGTTTCAGTTCCTTTTGTCTTTTATTATAGTGTGACAAGGATGTTTTTGCGCCTGAATTACATTGACAGAAGGGCGTTGTTGGTAATACAGAAATTATAACAGAAATTGTATTGAGATGGCGACGACGTTAGTTCCGATTTTTGTCACGCGCCGGATGACCCTTGTATGTACAGCGAAAATGTCAAATTTTCCCAATCAACTTTGAACCTTATGCTTTACTGATAAAGTTGAAAATCTATTAAAGAAATTTGACAGATTGTAGTAGCTTGATGTGCTGGCGTCTGTATCATGTAGATATTTTTGTAAAGCTAATTCTTTGGTTTTATAATTTGTCATTTACAGAGGAATCAAAACGATCGCGAGGATGATGATGAAGATAATGATGAAAATGCATTGAGGGTAAATATTATCAAGCCACCCTCGAATGCTCCTTCATTCTCTATTTCCGTCCCCGTATGGAAATAATGAATAAAAATATTTACTTAAACAGAATGCCCAGTATATCTTAACACGCGGCTAATTAAAGAACTTCGATAAATTATAATAGAGTTTGGCTAACGAAAGCTGACATCGAATTATTTTATAAACTTTTTTTTTATAACTTTTAGAATGAAGACATCTTAGGACTGTCAATCCTAATTGACAATGTCAATAAATCAAAAAATTCGCAATGAATAATAAATTGTATCAATTGCGTTTACGCAGTGCAGTAGTGTATAGCCAGGGTAACAGCTCTTCATTTTTTTAAATTGCCGCCTTTTTTCTTGGTCAGCTTTCGTTGGTCAGACTCTATGTATTGCATAAATGCTGCTTTAAAAATATACTGAGCACACTGTTATCGCTGGCCCACCATGGCTCATAAAACCACATTTCAATGTCCATGCTCCATTCGTGTAGAAGATGTCGATAAATTCACAAAACTAGCTATCAATGTGTGCCAACGTGGGCCATGGTCATGGTGTAGCCATCAAATCATCCAATAAACTGTAGTGCATTCAAAAACCGTAACTTTAGTACAAAACCGCTGTTGTTAAAATGGAAAATAGACTTTTGGATTACAGAGTTCACAGTTGGACATCCTCGCCCAGAATGTGGACAAACTATCATCAGTTAGTAATTATATTATTTAACTATGTCTTATTTTCTACTCTTTTATTCAACTATTCGTAAATGCATGTTTTAAAATTTTGTAACCTTTCGCATGATAATAAATTCTACTTAATAGTATAATGCTTGTGTGGGGCGTAAATAAATAAATACCATCTCTTTCTGTTATTTCTTTATGTGCCTTCGTAACATTTTTGCTCTTTTATTCCACAAAACTTGACATGTTACCTAAATAAATAATACATAATTACCTTAGGATTGTCTTCAGGCAATTTGAACACGTTTTTCAGAACCTTGAACTTTGTTGAAACTGTCAACCTGTTTTGCATTTTTTATGAAATATTTTTTTTTACACACAACACAAGTGAATAACTTGAAATGTATAATTACGTGATAATTACTTACTTCGTTTTTGTTCGCTTTAGAGATACGGAGGTCAAGGCGTAAGTACAATTTTGACTTACCTAAATAATTTTACGGCTGCTTAATTTTAGAGATTCGGCAATTCCTTAATTCATTGAAGACTGTGCTTATCTGAAAATGTAGTAGAAAATATAATACTGTTCTATTGCGTCTACATTTTCATTTTAAGTGTAATTTTGTAAATATTTCAAATAATTTTCAAATAATACCACCAGATATATTTTTTTTACGATTAAATCTATTTTATTTTCGCAGACTCTTAAAGTTTCTTACGTAAGCATCGCATTTTATTAGAACGCTTTTTAAATATCTGTCTACAAGCAAAGATTTTTATTTTTTTTATCACTTTAGAATTATGATTAAAAACGCGCTATTCCGTTTTGTTTCTAGAATCCACCAAATCCCAATGGATTAAGCGTAAGTAATTATTTTATGTAATAACGAAATTTTAATTATGTTGACATACCTAGTACTTTAATAAAACAATAATTCTTGTAAATATTTAGCGAACTTCAGGAGTCCACGACTTGGGCGTAAGTAAACAAAAATTTAATCATAAAAGCAATAAATCGATAGGAATAGTAATTAATATACATCGAATATCATTCGAGTATTTCTGTAATATTATGAATTTGTATTACACTATTGTTAATATAATTAGCACATAAAAACAATCTTAAAATTATTAATTATAATTTTCTTCCAGGATCTTAACTTCAAATATGTAAGTAATAGAAATCCTGTTAGATCTCATCAAAACTATCCAATCGGACCACCTATTTACTACATTGGTGATCGTTTAAACCAAAATACGAAGAAAATCTCAAACTATCAAAATAATCAGCATCACTATAATAGTGAAGATCACTTTCAAAATATGAAGAAAATCACAAACTATGGTAATGTTGATCATCAGTATAAACCCAATGAACCGTAAACAATTTTCTTTGTGTATTAAAAATATTTTGTTTTATTTAGATTGCACCCTATCTGAAATCACTGCAGAGATACAGTGAGGTAACACGAATCAATAATTAACGTTTATAATGGCGAAAAGTTTGCAGACCAACAGCCATATTTCAGTAGAGGACCTAGTTGGGACATGAGTTCAATCGTTTCTCTACTGCATCTTGCATTCTGTTTCTGGGCCAGCCGGGTTGCCGTTTCCTGAAATTTACGAATCCACTGTTGTGTTGTTATTTTTGGCTGTTGATCCTCTGTTATGAAACAGTTGACCAGCCCAGTTCTACTTTTATCGACCATCAAATTGGCCAGCGTCAGCTATTTATATTCTGGGACAAATGAGGTCCGTGAACTTGGCACAAACAGTGCACTTCGTTCCATTTCATAGCTCGTTACAAACTTCTAAGTATGGTCCTTTGAGTCTTTATAACAGAACATGTTAGTATTTGAAGTAAAAGTTGGATTCTAACTCTCATCTTTAAACCCTATTACATTTTATCGTTGTTAATGAAAGATGTCGGAGGATATAGTCCTGGATTACAGTGACTGTATTTGTCTTAATTTATTGTTTTCTCGCTCTGTTGTATCTTCACCCTCTCGTCTTACTTCTACTAGGCCTATGATGCGCCAGTTAATAATATGCTCCAAGACTTCTTCGGTTGGTAATGTATATACATTGAATATTAAGATTTTAATTATCGGTATCGTTTTCGCTAGCTCGGATTGTTG
This sequence comes from Gortyna flavago, assembly GCA_963669345.1. NCBI lineage: Eukaryota > Metazoa > Arthropoda > Insecta > Lepidoptera > Noctuidae > Gortyna > Gortyna flavago. The sequence continues at coordinate 9,069,278 of OY770150.1, read as the reverse complement.
GGCAGTAGACCAAACCACTACTACAATGTAAGTAACTCTAACCTGAAATTTAACTGATGTAATGATCAATGTCAGCGTGCTTTTGATGTTCATTGACAGAGTATTAGTTTAATTTTTAAAGACGTCTTGCACACGAATGGAGCAATGAATATCGAAACTACGCTCTTTTAATCAGTTCTTCGCAGGAACTTGTTGGTGTTCGTGGTTATATGTATACCTATTTTATTTAGTTGTGTTAGTTATTAAAAGAGAATAAATATATAAAAGTGTAATTTTATCTTTATTTAGAGTGACCGATCACCGGCATATAGAGCCAACCCACAAAACAACGTAAGTTATTAGTAATACTTAACATTTTTCTAAAGACTATGCGAAACCAATGAATTAGGGAACATCTCTACGTCCTTCCTATAAAACCGAATGTTTTGGAGATGTTATGAGCTATTATGAACTTTGCCACAGCGTGGCTAAACGTTATATCCTTTGACCTGTAGCTAGATGTGCGGCTCGGTACGAAAAAGTTTGTCAAATCCTGCTGCTCATGGTGTCTTTGCAAAGGTCGTATTACCTTTTCTACGGATTTCATGTCCTGTTCCATGCAACGCAGCTATTATTGCGCTGTACTGATTGACGAATTACTGCCAAACGGTTTAGTAAAACCTACACGCTCACGAAGGAAGGCTTATTACGGTTCACAAATAGGATGACTTGATGCAGAATGCCACATTAAATTACCCTGCTAGAGAAAATAATTTAAGCCCGGGTCGTTTTTCTCGCGGCGATTTTTTTCGCGCACTGGCTTTTCAACGCACTGCTTAGCGCCGAGGGTCGAAAATCCAAGTGTTTTTTGACGCGCTGAGATTCGCTCTGTTGGATTCTCAACGCTTTGCTCAACAACGAGAGTTGAAAACCCAGTGCAGTGCGATAAAATCCTTCCGCGATATTTTTACATCCTTTCGAAGGTGGCAACAGTGACTAATTTTAGCAAAGTATCATTTGTAAAAGGCCGAGACACGATGAGTAACAATTCAACCACTTAATTTAATATTGTACTGTTACGTTTCTTTTTAGTATTTTCCCCTCAATTACAATAACTTAAACCAGAATAGGAATGTGAGTATCCAAAATAATTAACTATTAACCAAACTGGTGCTCCTTCTATCTAAATTGCGGTAGTATGATTTTCATTTTTCTGAAAAATTCTTATAATAATTTTATTTTCTCCCTTCAAGCTTACAAAGCTGTTCTCTTCTTCCTGTTAATGTATCCTTTACTTTTTTTAAACCGTGATCGAACTACTAAAGATTTAATAATAGATTTTTCTCTCACTTTCCTATTTGCGTGCAAATATATAAATTAGGTAATTATTTTATTTTACAGAGACAGTCGCGATATCTCCGTGAGAATGACGATGATCAAAAGAAATAAAACACTCCAAAATCTCAATAAATGTTATATTTACGACCACTTGCTACGCACAGACGGACATGATATGGAAATTTGCCTATTTTTGTTATAGCATTGAATCAATTTATTAATAAATAGGTTAACTGCAGCAAAATACTGTTTATTGATCTTATTTGTTGGTAATTTTATTGCGATGGCAAAACTCTACACCTACTCACAAATATATATTTATTTTTTAACATATAAACGGTAACATAAAAACTATGATAAGCCACCCCCTTACTACTACTACTACATAAAGACGCTGTCGATACTTCTGTATCTCTCTTGGTCTGGTTCCTCACCGTCCATCACAACCTTCCAAGTTCATATAATCCTATAGATTCATAAATTTCATGAAATAGTCATTCAATATGAACTTAAGAGGGTTGTAGGTATTGTTGTTACTGGTTGTTACGCTCGCGCTCGCGAATCATATTTCCTTCAACACCTGACAACTGAAGTGCAAATTTTAAAAAAACGTAAGAAAATTTTAATTTCGCGAGCTAATGGCGCCGATTCCCTTGTTCACAAACTAAACTAAATTTAAGTTCAGTGCATCTTTTTCTTTCTATTTAATTAAGAAAAGGACAGAAGATAAATATTAGTTTAGTCCTGTCAAATTAGTCAGCGCCTGACGTAAATTGACGTATTTTTAGTAGCCAATTTTTTAATCACGTCTAAACTGTCTATGGAGTATCTTAATTTGACAGGACTTAACTAATATTTATCTTCTGTCCTTTTCTTAATGAAATAGAAAGAAAAGGATGCACTGAACTTAAATTTAGTTTAGTTTGTGAACAAGGGAATTGGCGCCATGACGGCTACTCTGACGCTTCCCCATGTAATATCGAACATTCGAACCCTGTATTATATTATTGTTGTCTGTGATTATATTGTAGTCTGTGGTGTCGAGGATCTACATAAAAATCCTAAAACCGTACTCAAAGAGTATTAATATCAAAGAGTATAATAATAATACGGGAGAAGAGAGCCCTCTTGTG